>BSBM01000425.1:0-600000 GCA_027924585.1 Larix kaempferi
TAATATCACCCCGCTTGCATCTCTCTCTCTCTCTCTCTCTCTCTCTCCATAATCCCCCCTATATTTATGTTTCACCTAATCCCCCTACCCCCTATAGATAAAATCCCCCAAGCTATCTCTCTCTCTATCTACCCACACCTCCCTACCGACATATCTCTCTCTCTCCCTATATACTCCCCCTTCTCTTTAATTTCCCTCATCCTCCCCAACCCCATAACCTTCCTTCTCTTTCTCTCTCCCTACAATCCATGCACCCCTCATCCCATTATCCCTAACCCCAACCCCTAGTTATCACATCCTAGCCCTACCCCTAATTTATCTCTCTCTCTATTTCTCTTTGTGTCTACTACTAATATCACTCTCTCTACCTCTAAAATATCTTACTCTCTCTACTCATATCTCCCCTCTCCCCTTCCCTAACCCCCCTCTAACATCTTGTACACCTAACACCCCCTCTCTCTTGTAAAATGCTTCCCCATTCCCCTTCTCTCTCTCTCTCTCTCTAAATCGCCTTCTCTTCAACTATACCCACTTCTCTCAAACTTCTATGATATTCTGCAAAACTCTAAACTCCTAATCCCTACCTCTTTATCTACCCCAATTTCCATCCTCTTACTACCCATAATCATCCATGAATGTCCCTCCACCCACTACTCCTAACCTCTCTCTCTCTCTTTGTCAACTACCCCATTCCTCAACTATACCCCATTCTCTCAAAATTCGATTCTCCTCCCCAAACACCTAACCCTCATGATCTCAATCTCTTTCTCTCCCCCAACCTCCCTCCTCCATCTACCACTAATACACCCCCAAAAATCTCTCTCTCTCTCTCTCTCTCCAACCTACCCATAATCCCCACCCCCCATACTCCCTAATACACCCGCCATTCTTTGTCTCTCCTCCATCCTCACCCTAACCCTTACTAAAACCATCTCACATTCTCTATCTCCCCTAATCATCCACGTACTCATAAAACCCACTTTTTTTTCTCTCCTCCAACCACCTAACAACAAACCCCCTCTATCTCTAGCTCTCTCTATCTATTACCCCCTTCTCTCAAATTGTGAGGTAGCTCCCAAAACCCCTAACCCTCCTAATGTTTATCTTTTTCTCTACCCAAACCTCACTCCCGCGTACACCTAATCACCCCCCATCTCTCTCTCTCTCAGACCCCTATTCAGCCACTTACCCCTAACCCCCCCCCCTCTTTGTCTCCTCCTAATCCCTGATAGCCCCCCCTCTCTCTCTCTCTCCTAGACCCTACTATAAATCCTACGATTAATCACTATATCTCTATCTATCTACTCCCCTCCTAGTCCTAACCCTTAGTAAAACCCTCTCTCATTCTCTCTCTCTCACCTATTCCTCTTCCCATGCCTAATCCCAATTGCTTTCTCACTCCCCAAACACCCTACAACACACTGCCTCTCCTTATCTCTCTTCCAAACCCACTCCCCTACTCCTACCCCTACAAATAACTCCCCCCCACACTCTCTCTCTCTCTCTCTATTGCCCCCTCTCTTTCTCTATCCCTCAACCCCTGATGCCCACTCCCTCTCTCTACACATAACCCCTTTCTCTCTCTCCCTAATGGCCCCCCTCTTTATCCCTCTCCTACTCCCAACACTAACCAACCCACCCCTCTCTCTGTCTCCACCTCTGCAACTAGCTCCCCCCTTCTTTCTAACTACCCTACTCCTCCCAAAACTCCTTCCTAATATCTATCTCTTTCTCTCCCCCATACCCCTAATCACTCCCCTTCTCTCTCTATCTGTAACTCTCTCTCTCTCTCTCAACCCCCTTCTAATCCACCTATCCCTAACCCCTGCCCCTTTCTCTCTCCCCCTACTCCCTAACACCCCCATGATCTCTCTCTCTAACACACAAACAAACACACACACCCTAATCCCACTGTTACAAATACCCCCTTCCTCCCTCCCTCTCTCCCCTCCTCTCCACCTAACAATTACTACCCCTCGCACTCTCTCTTTCACTCTCTTTGTTCTCACCTAACAATTACTATGACCCCCCCTCTCTTTCTTCCATACAACCACTAACAAACCCCCCTCTAGTTCTCTCTATATCACTCCCCCATTATGCATAGGCCGCACTTCTCTCTATGTTTCTCCTCATCTCCCCAATGACCCTTCTAACACCTACACCTAATATAACCCCCATTGCTCTCTCTCTCTCTCTCTCTCTATCTATCTATCTCTGTGTCTCTTTATCTCTCCTACTAATACACCTACCCTTGACTCCCACCCCTTTATATCTATCCCTACTCCCTAACACCCCCCTTCTATCTTCATCTCTAACACACAAACACATATCGCCCTACTCCAACACATACAACTAAACCCCTTCCTCCCTCTCTCTGTCCCCCCTACTTATTATAACCATTACTGAAACCCATTCCAACTTCCTTCCCCCCTCCCCCCTCTCTTTATCTCTTACTCTCCGACCACTAAACAACCCCCCCTCTCTCTCTCTCCCTCTCCATCTCTCCATAATCCCCCTTCTAATTATGTTTCACCTAATTCCCATACCTCCTACAGCTAACAACCCCTTGACTATATCTCTCCATATATACCCCCACCTCCCTATCCACATCTCTCTCTCTGTCTCTCTCTCTCTCTCTCTCTCTCTCTCTCTCTCTCTCTCTCTCTCTCTCCCTGTATACTCCCCCTTCTCTTTAATTATTCTCATCCTGCCCAAACCCATAACTCCCCTTCTGTCTTTCTCTCTCCCTACAATCAACACACTCCTCATTCCACTATCCCTAGCCCCAACCCCCTAATTGTCACATTCTATCCCTACCCCTTCTCTCTCTCTAAACCCCCTCGCTCTTCAACTATACCCACGTCTCTCAAACTAGCATGATATTCTCCAAAACTCTAAACTCCTAATCCATACATCTTTATCTCCCCCAATGTCCAACCTCCCACTAACCATAATCATCCCTCAATGTCCCTCCTCCCACTGCAACTAATCCCCCCTCTCTCTCTCCAAATCCCCCTACTCCCTAACACTTCTCTCTCTCTCTCTCTCTCTCTCTCTCTCTCTCTCTCTCCCCCTCTCTCTACTCCCAACTGCCCCATTCTCTCAAACTTTCATTCTCCTCCCCAAACACCTAAACTTTTTTATCTCTATCTCTTTATCTCCCCTAACCTCCCTTCTCTCCTTACCACTAATCAACCCCAAAAACTCTCTCTCTCTCTCTCTATCAACCCCCCAAACATACACCTACCCATAATCCTTACCCCCCATACTCCCTAATACACTCTCGATTCTCTATCTCTCCCCCCCTCCTCTCCCTAACCCTTACTAAAACCCTCTCACATTCTTTATCTCCCTAATCCTCCACATAATCCTAAACCCCACTTTTTTCTCTCTCCTCCAACCACCTAACACTAACCCCCCTCTCTCTATCCTTCTCTATTTGTCACTCGCTTCTCTCAAATTTCAATGTAGCTCCCAAAACCCCTAATGTTCCTAATGTCTATCTTTTTCTCTACCAAAACCTCACTCCCCACTACACCTAATCACCCCCCAACTCTCTCTCTCTCTCAAACCCCTATTCATCCACTTACCCCTAACCCCCACCCCTCTCTGTCTCCTCCTAATCCCTGATAGCCTCCCTTCTCTCTCTCTCCTAGCACCTACTATAAACCCTATGAGTAACCACTATCTCTCTTTCTCTTTCTATCTATCTATCTACCTATCTACTCCCCTCATAGTCCTAACCCTTACTAAAACCCTCTCTCATTTTCTCTCTCTCCCATACTCCTCCTATGCCTAACACCCACTACTTTCTCACTCCCCAAACATAATACAACCCACTAACACTCCTTATCTCTCTCCCAAACTCACTTTCCTACTCCTACACCTACCAATAACACCCCCACTCTCTCTCTCCCCCTATCCCTCACCTCAGTCTCCTCCCTCCTCCCCCTAATCCTTACTAACACCCTATTTATTTCTATCTCTCTCATACTACTCTACCTACACCTAACCCCTACTTCATTCTCTCTCCCTCAAACCAGTAACGCCCACCCCCTCTCTCTCTACAGATAACCCCTTGCTCTCTCCCTAACGCTCTTCAACTATACCCACGTCTCTCAAACTTCCATGATATTCCCCAAAAATATAAACTCCTAATCCCTACCTCTTTATATCCCTTAATATCAATCCTCCCACTACCCATAATCATCCCTCAATGTCCCTCCTCCCAATACCTCTAGTCCCCCTCCTCTCTCTCTCTCCAAATCCCACTATCCCCTACCACTTCTCCCTCTCTCTCTCTCTCTCTCTCTCTCTCTCTCTCCCTCCTCTCTCTCTCTCTCTCTCTCTACTCCCAAGTGCCCCATTCCTCAACTATACCCAATTCTCTCAAACTTCCATTCTCCTCCCCAAACGCCTAACCCTCATGATATCTATCTCTTTATCTCCCCCAACCTCCCTCCTCCCCCTACCACTAATCGACCCCCAAAACTCTCTCTATCTCTCAACCCCCTAAACATTCACCTAACCATAATCCTCACCCCACACACTCCCTAATACACCCCCCATTCTCTATCTCTCCCCCCCTCTCCCTAACCCTTACTAAAACCCTCTTGTATTCTCTATCTCCCCTAATCCTCCACGTACTCCTAAACCCCACTTCTTTCTCTCTCCTCCAACGAACTAACACCAACCAACCTCTCTCTCTAACTCTCTTTATATGTCATCCCCTTCTCTCAAATTTCCATGTAGCTCTCAAAACCCCTTGTTAGAATAGTAATCCATACTTAGTACCATAGTCCATAACCTTAGTCAATTTTATTGCCACATGTGCATTATTACACCATAGTTTGGACTAGGTGACTTTAGTTTGTCAAATATCCACTTTTGAGAGTGTTCACACCTGTTTCTAAGCAAACCAGCTCACCCAAACTCCAGTTTTGTCCACAAATGCACCCTCATTAAATGCTGGAGCACTCTCCTTCCTTGAATTGGGGAATCTCTATTGACTAGGACCGCTTAGGTGAATTTTGCTCATTTTTTCCTAGATTTGGAGCATTTATTGCTTCCTTGGACCTCCCACACACCTCTATTTGCTCACCCACACATGCCTTGGCCTCATTTATGACCCAAAATGCTTCAGCCACCTTCACACAAGAATTGGTGATTGTTTGGAATGATTAGGATTGAGTTGGACCCACCTAGAGGGGATTGAAGCCAATTTTGGCAATTTAACTTGTACACTCATCTTGAGCTATCTAATGCTCTCGAATTTCTCCATGATGTAATAAAAACCTGTTCTAAACATTTTCACATGTTAGACAGACTGATAATGCCAAGTTTCAGTTCACATTGTGTGTAAATCTTTCTTCCTTTCAAGCTATTTTGTTGCTTATTGCAAATTATTCGATCTTGTGAGGTTCTCCATAGCTCCAGGATCTACTGTTAATCAAAATAATCACATGGTATCAGATCCTTGTGGAGTTAGTGCATGGCAGATCATTCCTTAAGCATTTCAACTGCATTCTAGTGAGGATTTCTAGATAAAAATCGAGTGTTTTTTGCAGGCGTTTCAACAGTTTTCTCACCAACGCAGCAGTCATGGAAGCCAACCAAATGTTGCTCACTCCCTTCAATTTTTTCGATTGGATGGCTGAGATGGTTATCAAACTGAGATCAAAAGGTATCTATAGAGTAACCAATGGCACAGAGGCAGAACCAAACTCAGTTGTAGAGAAATCCAAGTATTACAATCAACTTGATGAAGCATATGGTATGTTGTGCCTGAGCATTTCAAGGGAACTCTTGTTTCACACTGACAGTATAACAACTCCCAATGAAGTATGGTTGAAGTTTGAATCACTCTTTGGGAAGACTGATCAACTAAGAGGCCACCAACTTGAGAACAAGCTCATCAGCTTGAGCCCAATTCACTTTGAAACAATCCAAGAATTCTTCACCAAATTCAAGTCATTGCTACTTCAATTGCAGCAATGTGGTATTATTAAGAAGGAAGAACAACTGATTCTATCAATACTGTCAAAGGTAGGGCTAGAGTTCTCTGTATTTGTTAGCACATTCCACTCAGCCAAGATGACCCTTCAAAATTGGAAAATTCCAGCTCTAGCAACCTTCATGGAGTGTCTCACTCAGGAGCAGGACAAACTAGTTCATCTAGGCACCATAAAATCAAAGGACCAAGCACTGGCAATGGGTGTTTCGAATGGTACCAAAGGCAAGCAGAAAGCAAAGGGTTCGAAGTAGCCAGAGAAGAGGAAGTTTGATAGAACCAATATTGCAGATGGAGGTTCAAATCCTTCAAAGGAGAAGGACAAGAAGGGAAAGGAAAAGACCAAATGCACCTATTGTCATAAGGGATGGCATCCAGAGAGCTCATGTATGAAGAAAACCATTGACTCAATGGCATAGCTGCTGGAGAAGAACAACATCCCAGTCCTTAAGGGTGCAAGGAAGAAAGAAAGCACCTCAAATCCTGACAATAAGGAGAAGTGTCATGCTTTGGTAGCAGGTATTTCAAATCCCTCATCCTTTATCATTGATTCAAGAGCTTCCAGGCATATGGTTTCATCCAGAGAGCTCTTCTCTTCTATGCATTCTAATGGTGGCCCAACAGTTCGAATGGGAGATGATTCAGAAATCCATACCAAGGGGATTGGTAGGATTGACTTGGAGCATGGCTATTTTAGTGATGTGCTCTATATACCCTCATTGGCTGCAAATTTGCTATTAGTTTATCAAATGACCCATACACAAGAAGCTAAGAGAGTAACATTTACTCCAAATTTGGTAGAAATCTCAGAAATTTCTTCAAATCAAGTTGTGGAAGTGGGTTTTGCTGATCATCAAGAGAGAATGTACAAATTCTCCAATTTTATTCCAAATTCTAGTGACCATGCTCTTGTCTCTCATGCCAACGAGACCTCTAAGCTGTGGCATGAAAGGTTTGGCCAGATGAACTACAAATATCTCCAGACATTGCATAAGGATGAGATGGTAGAAGGGCTTCCTGAAATCAAATCTTCAAATGGTGCATGCATTGGTTGTGTAGTTGGAAAGCATCTAGAGCGCAACTATGAGAAGGGAATGGAAATGTGAGACACTCAACCACTTGGATTGGTACATTCAAACCTCATTGGTCCTCTTCCCACTCCATCATATGGTGGATCAAGGTATGTACTCACATTCATAGATGACTACTCTCGATTCTGCTGGGTATACTTCCTTAAATTGAAATCAGAAGTGTTTGAGAAATTGAAGATTTGGAAGGCCTTACTGGAGAATCATAGTGGTCATAAGATAAAAATCCTTAGGATTGATAATGGAAAAGAGTATGTGAATAATAACATTCAGCATCTTTGTGAGGAATGTGGCATCCAAATGCAACATTCAATCCCCTACACACCTTAGCAAAATGGTGTGGCAGAGAGGAAAAATAGATCTCTCAAAGAGATGGCCACTTGCATGATTGAAGATAGGGATCTAAGACCTAAGCTATGGGAAGAAGCCATCAATTGTTCTGCTCATATTCAGAACAAATCCTTTCACAAATCATTCAAAGGTAAAACCCCCTATGAGGTAGGGTTTGGCCAAAAACCAAATGTGTCAAATTTCAGAATTTTTGGATCTAGAATATGGGCTCGAATTCCATCAGAAAAGAGGAAGGATTTGGAGCCACAGAGTAGAGAATGTATCATGGTTGGATATGGTGAAGACACAAAGGGTTACAAGCTCCTCGACACATCCACACTCAAAAATTTCATTGAGAGAAGTGTGCAATTCGAAGAAGAACCAATTCCTGATTTTGAGATTGCACCGGGGGAATGCTCTTCTCCTCCACACCTTAATGAAACAAGTGATGATTCATGTTCTGATTTTTCTGATATTGCTGAATATGACATTGTTGTACATGAGTCACCATCAAGGCCCAAGTGGGCTGAAAAAATCATACAAGCTGTAGGTGAATCGGCAGGCAATCCCCAAGAGCCTAGGAAAACTAGATCTCAAGCAATCAATGCTTCCTTTGCAAATGAAAGTGAAATTGCTAATCATTGTTATATGTTGATTGGATATGATCCAACATCATATCAGGAAGCTCATCATGATCCAAGGTGGAGAACAACAATGCAAGAAGAATTCCAATCTCTCCAAGAGAACAAAACATGGGATTTGGTGCCTCTTCCTCCCAAGAGAAAACTTGTGCAATGTAAGTGGATTTTTCAAACCACACCTATTGCTGATGGTTCTGATCTGAAGTATAAGTCTAGGTTAGTGGATAAGGGCTACTCACAAATCCATGGTGTGGATTATACAGAGACCTTTACATCAGTTGCAAAGATGGACTCAATTAGACTAGCTCTAGCCATGGCAGCTAGTAAGGGTTGGGAAGTTCACCATATGGATGTTAAAAGTGCATTCTTACATGGTGAGCTACAGGAAGAGATCTATATGCAGCAACTTGAAGGTTTTCAAGAGGATCGCTCACTTGTTTGCAGGTTGAAGAAGTCACTCTATGGACTCAAGCAAGCCCCCGGGGCTTGGTATGTCAAAATGGATGCTTTTTTTCTCTCAATTGGTTTCTTTTGATGCAAGTTTGATCCAAATGTTTATTTGCAGCAATGTGATGATAATTTTCAGGTCATTGTACTGTATGTTGATGATCTTTTAATTATAGGGAGCTGCAACAAACAAATTGGCTCAATCAAAGCATCTTTGCACAGTGAATTTGCCATGAGCAACCTAGGATTGCTAAGGCAATTTTTGGGTTTGGAAATTGAGCAAACTGAGAGAGTTATATTGCTCAGTCAATCTAAGTATGCTTTAGACCTGTTATTGAAGTTTAAAATGGCTGAATGTAAGTCATCCAAGTGCCCATTCCTTTCAAGCATAAAACTAGGTGAATTTGAAGACTCTCCATTGGTGGATTGCACACTCTACAGGCAGCTAGTTGGAAGTTTGTTGTACATTACACATACAAGACCTGATTTGTCTTATGTTGTAAGTGGTGTAGAAAGATATATGCAGTAGCCACATGAGATCTATTGGAAGGAAGCCAAAAGTATCCTTCAATATGTCCAAGGAACAAAGAGCTTTGGGGTACACTATGCAGTTGGTTCTTCACTACAACTAGCTGGATTTTCTAATTCCGATTGGGCTGGAGATCCCTTTGATAGAAATTCCATTTTAGGTTTTTTTTTCATGTTTGCTGAAGGTCCCATTTGCTGGTAATGTAAGAAACAACACACTATTTCACTTTCATCAGCAGAGGCCGAGTACAGGGCAGCAGTGAATGCAGCCACACATTGTGTTTGGTTGCAAGGTATTCTTCAGGAGTTTGGTGTTGCTATTGATTCTCCAACAAACATTTGGGTGGGTAATCAAAGTGCCATCAAGATATCTACTGATCTAGTACAAAGGTAGAGATCAAAGAACATTTAAATCATTCTGCACTACACTCGGGGCTTGGTGCATGATAGAGTGATTTCCTTGCAGTATTTCCCATCCACCGAGCAAACTGCTGATATTTTCAACAAGTGTTTTACTGAGAAGACCTTCACTCACTTCAGAGCTTTGCTTGGAGTGAGCGATGGATGGTGATTGCTGCAATTTTATTGCAGGTTTATCCCCATGTCCATTTTAGAGGGAATTTTTTATCCCATGTGATTTTACTTCTTGTCCTCAATTTACATGGACAAATAAAATTTCTATTTGTAATGAGGTGACTTGACCCTTTGTTGCTAAGGCCTCCCACTTTAATTTAATGAGATGTACTAAGTTCTGGTTAAGGGGGGGTGTTAGAATAGTAATCCATACTTAGTACCATAGTCCATAACCTTAGTTAATTTTATTGCCACATGTGCATTATTACACCATAGTTTGGACTAGGTGACTTTAGTTGGTCAAATATCCACTTTTGAGAGTGTTCACACCTGCTTCTAAGAAAACCAACTCACCCAAAGTCCAGTTTTGTCCATAAGTGTACCCTCATTAAATGCAGGAGCGCTCTCCTTCCTTGAATTGGGGAATCTCTGTTTACTAGGAGTGCTTGGGTGGATTTTGCCCATTTTTTGGCTAGATTTGGAGCATTTATTGATTCATTGGACCTCCCACACACCTCTATTTGCTCACCCATGCATGCCTTGGCCTAATTTATGACCCATCATGCTTCACCCACCTTCACACTAGAATTCATGATTGTTTGGGATGATTAGGACTGAGTTGGACCCACCTAGGGGGGATTGAGGCCAATTTTGGCAATTTAGCTTGTACACTCATCTTGAGCTATCTAATGCTCTTCAATTTCTCCATGATGTAATAAAAACCTATTCTAAACATTTTCACATGATAGACAAACTAATAATGCCAAGTTTCAGTTCACATTGTGTGTAAATTTTTCTTCCTTTCAAGTTATTTTGCTGGTTATTACAAATTATTCTATTTTGTGAGGTTCTCCATAGCTCCAGGATCTACTGTGAATCAAAATACTCACACCCCTAACCCTCCTAATTTCTATCTTTTTCACTACCCAAACCTCACTCCCCCCTAAACCTAATCACCCCCCAACTCTCTCTCTCTCAAACCCCTATTCATCCACTTACCCCTAACCCCCACCCCTCTCTGTCTCCTCCTAATCCATGATAGCCTGCCCCCCCACTCTCTCTCTCTCTCCTAGCCCCTACTATAAACCCTATGATTAAACACTACATCTCTCTCTCTCTCTCCCTATCTATCTATCTACCTATCTACTCCCCTCCTAGTCCTAACCCTTACTAAAACCCTCTCTCATTCTCTCTCGCTCCCCTACTCCTCCTACACCTAACCCCCACTTCTTTATCACTCCCCAAACACCCTACAACCCATTGAACCTCCTTATATTTCTCCCAAACTCACTCCCCTACTCCTACCCCTACCAATAACTCCCTCCCCCCCTCTCTCTCCCCCTATCCCCCCCTCTCTCTCTTCCCTCCTCCCCCTAATCCTTACTAACACCCTCTTTAATTCTATATCTCTTGTACTCCTCTACCTATGCCTAAACCCTACTACTTTCTCACTCCCTCAACCCCCTAACATCCACCCCCTCCCTCTCTACACATAACCCCTTTCTCTCTCCCTAACGACCCCTATTTCTCCCTCTCCTAGTTGCAACACTAATTAACCGGCCCCTCTCTCTATCTCTCCCTCCGCAACTACCCTAATCCTACCAAAAACCTTAACCCTCCTAATCTCTATCACTTTCTCTCCCCCAAATCAACTCCTTCCCATATCCCTAATCAACCCCCACCTTCTCTTTCTCTCTTTCTCTCTTTTAAACCCCTATTTCTCTCTTTCTCTCTTTTAAACCCCTACTAAAAAACATACCCCTAACCCCACCCCTTTCTCTCTCTACTTACTTCCTAACACGATCCATTTCTCTCTAGCACACATAGATGCTCAGCCCCTACTCCCACCCTAACAACTACTCCACTCCTACCTCTCTCTCTCACACTCCCCTCCCCCCCTAACCCTTTCTACCCCCACTCTCACTCTTTCTCTTTGTTTTTCCTCAACTAAACTTTACTACTCACACTCTCTCTCCCTCTATCACTTAGTCACACTAAAAAACCATACCTCTATCTCTCTCTCTCTACATATCTCCCCCTGATCCATAATCCCCCCTCCGCAAACACCCCTTCTCTTCCCTACCCCTAATATTCCTACTTTGGATCTCCATCTCTCCCTCTCTCTCTCTCTCTCTCAAACCTCAACCTGCTACTCCTAAACTATATATCAATTATCTCTTACTACCCTACTCCTCCCACAAAAACTAACCCTCTTAATCTATATTGCTTTATATCCCTGGACATCCCTCCACACCTCTACCCCTAATCATTGCCCCTCATCACTCTCTCTCCCCCCCTCTCTCTCAATCCCCTACTCCACCTACCAATAACCCCCATGCCTCTCTCTCTACCACTACATCCTAACCACACCCCCCCCTCTCTCTCTCCCCCTACTTTAGATCCTCATTCCTTAACTATACCCCACTTCTTTCTAACCCTCCTGATATCTATCTCTTTCTCTACCCCAACCCTACCTCCCCCTACCCCTAATAACCACCCCTCACTATCTCACACACACTCTTTATCTCTCTCACTCACTCTCTCACACACACTCCTTGTCTCTCTTGCTCACTCACTCCTTCAACCCCCTACTAATCTAGCTACCCCTAACCCCCACCCCTCTCTCTCTCTCTACGTACTCCCTAACACCCTCCCACTATCTATTTATCTACACATATAGACTCACCTCCCTAATCCCACCAATATGACTAAATCCCCTGCTCCTTCCCTTTCTCTCCCATGTCAACCACCTAAACCTTACTAACCCCCTCTCTCACTATCTCTCCCTCTAATCTCTAATATAATTCCCCCCTTATCTCTCTCTAACCTCTACTCCTACTACTACCATGAAATCCCCCATCTCTCTCTATCCCCTCCTCCCCCTAACCCTTGCTAAAACACTCTCTCATACTCCCCTATACTCCTCCACCTACCTCAACCTCCTTTCTCTCTCTTCCATCCCCCTAGCACCCAACTCTCTCTCTCTCTCTCTCAACACATTCTCTCAAACTGTCATGCTCCTCCATAAACCTCTAACCCTCATGGCCTCTATAGATTTCTCTACCCTAACCTCCCTCCTCCCCCTACACCTAATAAGCCTCAAATCTCTCTCTCTCTCTCTGAAACCCCTACTCATCCACTTACCCATAACCCCACCCATCTCTCCCACTAATTCATGAACTCACCCCACTCTCTTTCTCTCTCTTACCTCCATTCTCTTACATGTACAACTAACCCTTATCTATATCTCTCTCTCCGTTCCTCCCCCTAACCCTTACTAATATCATCTATCATTCACTTTCTCCCCTACTCCTCCAACTACACCTATCCCCGACTACTTTATTTGTCTTGTAACCCCCTAATACCCAACCCTCCTCTATTTATCTCTCTTACACACTCAGTCCCCTAATCCTACTCCTACCCCTACCACTACCCCACCTCTCTCTCTCTAATGCTTACTAACACCCTCTCTCATTCTATCTCTCATATACTCCTGTTGGTGGGAAACACTACGCTATAGTAAGGAAATGAATACTATCAACTGAAAGGGGATGACAGGTAAGCATATTAACTGCGTCACAGAGATGTTCATGAAAGGAAATAGGTTATAGGACTTGAGAACATAACTTTTGAATGACATTCGATCCTAGCTCTTAATCGATCTTGCGTTCGATCCTCAAGTCAACCTCTCGTTCAATAAACCTGCAATACAAGTACCTTTCTGAGCGTATCTTGGATAATATATAATGATGAAAAAGACAAAGCAACTTAAATCTCCAATATTAACCAAAACAGATCCAAACAAGTATATCACTTCAATGAACACTTAATTTGGGACAAGAAAGATGCTTCAACCTTTTATTGTCAAATGCAAATTGATGTTACAAAATATACCTAACTTTGTGACATGCTCCTGCAACTTGATCCTGGGGTCCTGCTCTTCTTTGGCTTGGATATCTTCCAGCATAAACTCCTCCAATGCAAGCTTCTCTTTAAAAGTCTCCTAATAACATTCAAGTCTCTAACCCCTCTCTTTATTCTTCCTTGTATTTATAGGACAAGAGAAGTAGTTTAGGTCAAGATATGGTTATGGAGGAAGTTGGGGAAGTTGGGAAACCAACTGCAACTAATCCTCTTCATGAAATTAATTATTTTTTAATCATCTTTTGAGATGTACGCTACTATTGCTCAGTGAAGTAGCGTTGAGGGCGCTATTATAGTGCTTGTAAACTAGCGCTCATCACTTTTTGAATGTTGAGCGCTACTTTGCTGAAGAGGAGTAGTGCTCATGAGGCTTGAGCGCTATTATTACACACTGGAGTAGGGTACAGGGGCTAGTCTATTGAAGTAGAGTAGCGCTCATATCTCAAAATGACATTTTAAGGATTTTTCTAGTCTTGTCAGGAGGTGGAGTAAGTCAAAGTCTCATCTGGGATCAACATGCTCCTCCATCCAATTTGTCCTTTTGTGTGATCAACAGCTCAAGATAATCATGGACAGAGAGGTGCAATTTTAACCTATAACAGATGCCCCCTAATGTGTGAGGTCAAAGGGAAATGATGGCCGAAATACATTATAATCCAAAGCCAGAGGAGGAGCAAAGAACCACAGAAACAAGTCACAAGAACACCTAAAACAAAGATCAAGGTCAGCAAGCAATTACATCTTTGAAATCATATAGATGTGTAGTGTGATACAACATGATCTCTGATACATAACAAGGAGATGTATATATAGCATGGCCACTTGGAATACAAGCATGGATCCATGTCAAACTGAGAGATCATAGCCATAACAATAGGCTGGATCTATGTCTCATGGAGAGCCGAATATAAGTGAGGCTCAGTCTTGTGCAACTTGGGTGATAACAGAATGAGGTAATTCCATACAAAATCCCAAGGTCTTCATCCAAAGCAAATCTAGGTACAAACCCTAACCATGTGAATAGATGAGCTGATAGTCGAACATGGTGGGTATCATTTGATTGTCGGTCATTGATGTATACCGTTAACAAACGTGAGGACTTCCCCTGATAATGATAATGGGGCCCAAGGTACCAAGTACGATCCGTCAAGTGTGAATAGATGGACTTGGAGTCGAACACCTGGGGATCCTGTTGAAGAAGAGACATTGATGTATTCTCAACATTCAACAGGAAGGAAAATTGCCACTGGTGACTGCAATTTCCAAGGTACTAACCGAAACTCTAAACTTCATTCCCAGAGTAAAATGAGTTGATGTCGATGGGAAGAAGTTCTTTGGAAGGGAGGCCATAAGGAATCCTTCATCATCCAACTCGAGGAACACTCAACTGGTATGAGCTGATATGGAGTAATACGTATCAAGACTGACACTAGGATGGCCGACACATGAGGTCAAGGTAAATTGCAATAATGGCCGACATGGGGTATATCCTTGAACAGTGAGCATGACACAAAGTGACTCAGGCACTTTCCGACATAATGGGGCAAATGATAAGCCTGAAATGTAAGAGACATTATCAGGCCCTCCATATGGTTGGAAAAATAACCTACCGGGGGAGTAAACAACTCGAAGATCAGGTTCACCCTGAGGTCAAAAACTAAACCCAACCAACAAGATAAACTCAAGTAGGTGCTGTGTTCAAGGATAGAACTGACTGAACTACCTTTGACATTGAAGATATGACACATCTTTCCCATCCGTTATTCTTTTTAGATAAAAGAATACCTTTCTTGTTGTTTTAATGAGTCCAAGAAAGAATGAAAACTCAATAGATCCAACCATGTAAAAATTTTAACGAGCCCATGGGAGGAAGACTCAGGACCTTCTTCATTGTTTACAGAGTTCAAAGAAGAGATAGAAGATTACTCTATATTACTGATCTATGGATTTTAGTATCGAGCCAAGATCTGTTCTTGCTCGCTGGTGTTTTCAATTTTAAGGAGTCTGAAAAACTTAAACAATAACTCCATATATTTGCTCGTGGATTTTAGTATTATGCCCAGGCAGATTAATGCTCACCGGTTTTTTCCTATTTATAGAGTCTGAAAAACTTAAACAATCCTCTTTTCACCTATCCATGGATTTTATATCGAGCCCGGATTGGTCTGTGCTTGGCAGTGTTTTCTTGTTTATAGAGTTGAAAAACTTAAACAGTCCTCTACTTACCCTCTCATGGATTTCACATCGAGCCGGAGTAGGTGAATGCTCGCTTGGTATTTTCATGTTTAAAGAGATTGAAAACCCTAAAGAAAGGCTCCAAAAGGTCCTTTTTCATGCAGTTAGTCTCCTCCCCCGAAAAAGTATAAAACAAAGGGAGAAGAACTCTTCTAGCGCATGCAGAAGTATACATAGAGTACACCTTTTCCGTAGTTAATCCACCTAATCCCGGAAAAGGGATAATTCTATACCTAAGTGGATGAGCCTTCGATTGCTTTACGAGATCGAAGAGGACAAGCTTGCTCGACAATCTTGTTTAGGTTTAAATAGTCCAAACAAGAGCTTAAAATGACTTAAAGGTTAGCTTCTGGGATCATAGCTTCATAATCTACCAAAACTAGGTCTTCAACATAATATTAGTTAATGCGACAAAAAATCTCGAATGATATATGAATTTGAACTATTAACTAGTTGCCAAGGTCTAACATCGAGAATTTTTAAACTTAGGAGATCGATCCTACAAAAATTTAAGGAAAAATGCGAGCTGGATAAGTCGACATTAGTATTACACCATATGTATGTTTCAATTGATTAATTAGGTGTTTTTGATAAAATTTTGAAACTATAGAGAACTAAACATTGGTGGGTAAAAATTAAAATCCAATTCATATATATAATTTCATTTTAAAACTCAATTTCCAATTTGTTTTTGTAGGGCAAAGATTTGGGGCAAAATTGGCATTTTCAAATCTCCGTGGTGATCAAATCAAGCATCCAAACACCGTTCTTCTTCCACCAAGTGAGTTAGAATCTTCCCCACTTGCATTTTTATGGTTTAGTTTTTATTTTTTGAGCCAAAAACTGCCTGCCAGGCAATGCTCACAACTTTTATTGCACGGGCTCTACTGTGTAACAAGAGCAGTATCGTGTAAGGGAGATGAGCGCTACTATGCTCGCACAGAGTAGAACCCATACGTTACTGTGTAGTATACACAGTAGCGCTCAAGCCTGAAAACTTAAAAACAAGCGCCGAGACATAAAAAATGTCACTTTTTGTGCAGGATGGTTCTTCAATGGAGGGAGAGAAAACATGAGGAAATGGATAGGCTGGCCATGCAAGACCCAGCCACTCTCCACGCTCTCCAAAGATGCGGTTTATTGAAGTTTTACCGAACCGTAAACATGAGGGCCCTAAACAAATTATTTCGAAGACTTATTCAGTACTGGGATGTGGATACCAATACTTTTGTCATCCGTGGGAAAACTTTGGAGCTTACAGTTGATGACAATTATTTCATTACTGGTCTCTCACGGAGGGGAGATGTAATAAATCTGAAAGGGTCTTCTTGTGTGGGCATAAGGTCTGTGCAAGAGTACTTGAATACATATTACGTGGCTA
This sequence comes from Larix kaempferi, assembly GCA_027924585.1. Taxonomy (NCBI): domain Eukaryota; kingdom Viridiplantae; phylum Streptophyta; class Pinopsida; order Pinales; family Pinaceae; genus Larix; species Larix kaempferi. The sequence goes on from BSBM01000425.1 coordinate 17,158, forward strand.
GAGCTAAGAAATGAGGAAACCAAATCTTGATTTTTACTATTGAAGGCCTCCCCTTGAAGGTGATAGTGAGTATGATCAACCGAGTGGTAGGTAGTGCCTCACTACACCTAGCTTCCAGGCACTCTATGCATGTTGTTGTACAATGCTTACATTGTCATGTATATGATTGGTGTACTAGTTTACTGGCGAGCATGAAAGCTCAACTGATAGGTTGTAAATCTAGCACAATGAAGAATTTTGGGTACGGTAGCATTTTGTGTACTTTCTTCTTTGAGAGGATGCCTGCTATTAGTTTGGGGATGCCTCTACCTTAGGTTAACCCTCGTGAGCCCAGACTAGGCCGTTGGGGTGACATATTTCTCCACCAGGGTGGTGGGGAAAGTCACTACTATTATCATACTGATGATTTCTGAGGGTGGTAGGAGAGGCAAGTGCCCACTTTCGAGTAGTTTCCATATGCTGGATTGGATTTCCATCATGATCCAGAACTGGTGCTTCCTCCAGGTGGAGCCTGGGGAGATATTGGTATGTTTAATTTTGAGAATTATTTAATTTTTTCAAACTTTTCAAGTATTTGATTTTTATAAATGAATTTTGAAGTGCTAAACAAGTGTCATATGCAGATCTTGGGCCTGTCCGACCCAAGGGACATCCTACCATCTTTGTGAGGCCAGTTGATATTACTGCAGCAGATGCTATGTTGGGGACCATAGAGAGAAAAGTGAGTCGGTTGACTCATGAAGTTCCTGCACGCCGTATGGATCAGATACCTATTGATATGTAGGAAGATGTAGTTGGGGTGTCCCCACCATGGCCTAGGGTACTGCGGAAGATAGATAGGCTAGTCATATGTTATCACAATGCAGTAGATGATGATGAGGTCCCTCCTTCTCCATAAGAGAGGGATACATTCTATGTATATTTTTGAGGCTACTATGCCCAGTTTTGTACTTTTATGACATGACTTGATAGACTTGTGATCCAAAACTCATATATTTTTTGACACAATATCGACTATATACACTATCGGTTATTTACATATGTATGTGTTTGAATTTTATGTGTGCAATGTTGTTTATGAAAGTGTATGATACAAATGCTAGTCTAACACATAGTTTGCTAATGAATCAGCTAATGCGTTTAAATTTCTTGGAATGTGTTCATATATAATAGAATCAAACTGTCTTTCCAATAGTCTAACTCATAGAAACTGACGTAGCAATCTAGGATCTCTAATCTAGTAGACACCTGTTAACTGAAATACAACTAGTTGTGAGTCAAGTCTTACCTCCAAATGTGAAATGCAATGAGTGAGAGCATATCGGAGAAGTTCTATAACTGCGCTGTATTTATCCACATTATTCGTGGTAGGACCCAAACAAACCGACCTCGAAGAGACAAGTTGGCCAGGAGGTGAGTAAATGACCCAAGCTACTGCAGCCAACTGACAGGTGTGGCGGCTGGCTCCATCAACAAATCCTAAGAAATGTTCGGTTGACATTTGGTACATGAAACGAAAAACACACATAAGATTAACTAACAAGCATAATGAAAACTAGCTTTACAAAAATATACAGCTATGTTATAAGAAAATGTACGTTAGCCTAAGCGTAGTACTTCTTCAGGTAGAGCCCATTTCTAGTCTCGACCAACTTATTACCTTTGTAATCTATCAGTTCATAGGCACCTTTCTTCAGTACTTTGGAAATTATATAAGGTCCGAGCCACCTGGATTTGAATTTGCTGGGTCCTAGGGGTTCTTTGTCTTGATCCCAAAGTAGGACCAAGTCTCCTTCAAGGAAAACCCTAGCTCTGACGGATTTGTCATACTGTCCTTTGACTCATTTTTTGTGGACCTTGTTTGTTGTGAGCACATCGTGGAACTGTTCATATAGATGTTCTAAGTGTAACAAACATTCTTCTAGTATTGAAGTATCTAGTAATAACTGAACTGCTAGTTTTAGCGAAGGAATCTCGCATTCAATCGGTACGATTGCTTCTATCCCATGCATAAGTTGGAAGGGAGAGAATGCGGTAGCAGTCTTAATGTTAGCTTGGTAATCCCAAAGAGCTGGGTATAGCATGATGTGTTAGTTATTTCGACTGGAATTAACAGTTCTTTGCAGTATAAACTTTAAAGTTTTGTTCACTACTTCGACTTGTCCATTCGCCTGTGGATAATATGAAGATGAATGTTCTTGTAAAAAACCAAGCATTGTATAAAAATCGATCATCATGCTATTTTGGAAATGACTGCCATGATTAGTCACTATCTCTTTAGGTATGACGAACCGTGCAATAATCTGATTAAACACAAAATAAGCAACAATTTCTCCATCTACCTTGATAGTAGGCATTGCCTCCACCCACTTAGTAAAGTAGTCAATGGCAACGATGATGTAATGATGTCCTCCAGCCGAAACTGGATTGCAAGTAATGTAATCAACCCCCCATTTTGTGAAGGGACCTACTATAATCACAGGATGAAGAGGAGCTGGGTGTGCCCTCATTTTCTTAGTGAAAAACTGACATGGACGACAGCGTTTCACCGCTTCCACACAATCTTTAAAGATCGTGGGCCAAAAATATCTGGCACGCAGTATCTTCTGAGCTATTGCCAACCCGAAAAGATGTCCCCCACAAGCTCCACTATGGGCATCATTTAATACTGCTTCAGCTTCTTCTCGAGTTAAGCAACATCATAAAATGGAATCTACCCCACGTCGATACAAAGTATCTGAGATGATGAGGTAGTTCTTCACATGGATTTTGAGCATGCATCGCTCTTCTCAAGAAGAAGTAGTATGACACCTCAAAGTATAGAGATATACTAATATATCCCTGTACCATGGGTTAGAGGAAGCAATGAGGAAGATATGTTCATCTGGGAATGATGATTCTTCCTCAACGTACTCTAGGTCACTTGGAAACTCTGAAATTAACTCAGCGAACACTAGTGATTTCTTCGACTTGGCCGATTGGAAGACCAAATCGAACTCCTATAGGATTACAATCCATTTATTATATTTCCCACTGATGATTTGTCGGGTGAGAACGCATTGGAAAGGATTGACTTCTGCTATCACAGTAGTAGTTCATAAAAGTATATAGTGATGAAGCCTCTGTACCGCATAGACCGCGGCAAGTGCTAACTTCTCAACATGCAAATATTTAACTTCAGGGACTATCAATGCGCAAGAAAGATAGTAGATAACATGCTCTTGGAGCGTATCATCTTCCAGAACTAAAACTATAACAATTGTATTAAGAGACGCTGCCAGATATAAAAGAAAATATTTTGCGTACTTTGGTGGGCTCAACAAGGGTGCTGAAAGAAGTGCCTTTTTTAAGGCTTCAAAGGATGCTTGAGCAGCTTCGTCCCACACAAAGTAGGAGTCTTGTTTGAGTAGTCTCATAAAACCTTTAGTAATTTTAGCATAGTTTATGATGAATCACCGTAGTAAATTAGACATGCCTTGCAGACTTTGGAGTTGTCGCAAGGTGCGAGGAGGAGGTAGATTTACAATCGCCTCTACTTTCAGTGGGTCGACCATTATGCCATGACTAGAGATAATGAAGCCCAGTAGACATCCCGATTCGACACAGAACACACACTTATTAGGATTCAAACGAATCTTATATTTTCTGCATCTTTCAAACACCTGTCTAAGATGAGCTGGATGATCCTGTCTCTTTCGAGATCGCGCTAGGAGATCATCCAAGTAAGGTTCTACTATGTGTTTGATATCATGAAAAGCGAAATTGATCGCATGCTGGAAGGTAGCTCCAGCATTCTTCAAGCCAAGTGGCATCTTCCGGTAAGCAAAGGTCCCCCATGGGAAAATGAAAGCTATTTTATGTTGATCCTCAGGTTTGATTTGTATTTGCTTGTATCTCGAAAATCCATCCATGAAAGTGAACATCTCATGTCCCGCACAAGCATCTATGATTTAATCGATAAACGGTGTAGGATAGTTATCTTTTGGACAAGCTTTGTTCATGTCTCGGAAGTCAGTACAGACTCTAATGGTACCTTACTTCTTCAACCACAACGGGGTTTGAAACCCATTCCGTCATGTCAATCGGATAGATGAAACTGACTTTAAGCAACTTTTCAACCTCCGCCTTGATGGTGGCCACTTTTCTAGGGTTCATAGGATAGAGCTTTTGTCTCACAGGTTTTGCGTTAGGGTATGTCGTGATGACATGCTCCATGATGGCTGGGTCTATACCTGGCATTTCCTCATATGACCAGGCAAAAACATCACGGAATTCTTTAAAAAAATTTGTATACAGAGCGATCTCTTCTGGAGAACAGTCTGCACCAATAAAAATGTTTTCCATGACCCTGAGTTTGGTGGAAATGTTGATCAGAAGTGTTCTTAATATGTTAGCTATATTTCCCTCAGCATAAACAGCTCTCGAAGTAGAAGGAAAAGATGACAAATCAACCAATCCATCGGGTCTCAGAGGGAATTCCCCTCTCTCAATCCTATCTAGATCCGACAGCATGTAGGACCTGTGATGCATATGTTCCCATGGTTGGTCCAGGCCCATCATGAATTCTAAGATGGCTTCATTAGACAGCAAAACCATGTCTAAACAATCAAATGAGTGAGTGGAATTCAGTGACCATGCCGGAGCATAGTCCATATCTAACTCAGCAGAGACTGGCGGAGTCATGATATGTTCCATTGCAGCATGTTGTGTTTCCATATAGGCCACTTTTGCAATGGATGGAGGCACAAAAGGTTCTGATGTAATGGGAAGGATCCAAGGATCATTTCTTAAACCAACCGTGAATGTTTCGGTAGTAGTACCCACATCAGAACGCATAAAAAGAATAGGGGAGGGGAGGTCGAAAGTGCCTATTAATGAACCGTAAAGCCCTGCTCCTAAACTTTCATTAACCAGGGCGGTTTGATCAACTAATGGAATTGTGGTCTCTGAAGAAGTCTAGTTGTTTCTCTAAGTGAAAGAAAGCTCATTGACTGTAACGACCTTACCTTCAAACGGGAACATAAAAACTTAGAAAACTACCAATGCAATAGCTCGCATGGCATATGTCTAGCTCCTGCCTAATAACATATTGTAATCAAGCGGAGTGTTCAGAACTTCTACTTCTATAGCAACTGTCTTACTAGCCAATGTGACATCAAATGATGGCAAAACCACATGTGGATGGAAAGTCCTGCCATAAAATGCAGTAAGTAGTGTGTTAGAATGGGCTAACTCGGGGGAATGCAAAGCTTTCCAACAAGAAATTGACATTATGCAGGTCAACATGCCCTCATCTACGACAGCTCGTCTGATGGTCATTGGGCCATGGACGACTTCAATCTGAAGAGAAACGTGGTAGGGAAACCAGTATTTGATATCAGCCATATCAAATCATGTAGACATGTTAGAGGATTCCATACTTGCAATAGCTACCAGAAGTGCATTCCGTTGTAAAGGACAACTTGCAAGACTTCTAAGGTAGACATGGCACAAGGGGTTTGGGCTAAATCCTCAACCACATTGTAGTTGGAGGAAGCCTGAGTGTTGGGATTTTGCGATGCCCATTTCAAGACACCTTTCGGGATCTTGGGCATTGGGTCCACAGGTATGTGGAGTGGAGCAGAGGATTCTGGAATCTCTTTATCCTTTCTGTGCATCCAGGGTATAATTCTTGGCTCTCGTTTGTAAGAGTGCATCCGAATTAACCATATTAATAAAAGTTTGATCAATCGTAGCATGTGTAGTGCCCCCAGTATTGGAGGTGCCAGAAGCTGAGCTCTGCCCCTTAGGGAATGGATCTTTTGTACGACAGGCTTCTTTTCTCATAATAGCTTCTGGGCTTCTTCAAGCAGAGGGCATTGGTGAGTAAGGTGGTCCTGCTTGCAAAGTTTACAAGGTAACTTAACCTTCTTTTTCTCTTTGTTACCCTCCTCAACATTCTCTTTTTTGGGATTTTGATGGTTCCCATCTGCTTTCTTTCCCTTTTTTTATTATTGGGCTGTCGAGGGCCCTTTTGATTATTCTAAACCTGGTTAACAGATTCAAAAGTAGAAGGAGAGGTTGTGACGGAAGAAACTTCTACAGTCAATTGTTTGACAGATAAGGCATGAACCTATTTGGTCAATGCTTCGAAAGCTGCAAAGTCAACTGAACCCACTATGCCATCAACATGTGGTCCAGGTTTAGGTCTACTAAGATCGATATTCGATCACGGTGCATCAAGTATGATCTCATATGGTAACCCGGATTGTGCATAAACGAGATCTAACGGCTGGGTCCATAGGATGGTTTCTTCCTCGTTAGACACTTCATATGTAGCTACTTCCTTAGAAATGTAAGGAAGGAGTGATTTCAAATACCACTCAAGAAGGAATTCTAGAGGTATGTTGGCTTTAATGAGCCTCTTCCGTCTTTGCCACTCCTGAATGTGATCAGATAAATGAGTGCCTTTATTTTTTCTAAATGTAGACAAAAGGTCTGTTCTGGCATCATGCCGAACAGGAAGCTAGAAGTGATTCAAAAAGACAGTCGCGAGATCCCCAAAATTAAAGAATGTCGCTGCAGGTAACTCAATGTACCATTTGGCTGCAGCACCGGTTAAAGTCCTTTAAAACAGTCTCAATCTAATGGAATCTTCATTTAATGAGTTTGAGGAGCACCATAAATGGAAAGTAGTGACATGGTCACCAGGGTCTTCACCTGTTTTGCCTTCGAACTTTGGAATGTCCGAAGGTAAATTGGTAGGAACTCGTTGCCATGTAGCATTATGATACACTCGATCATTGGTCAGTTTGGAAAGATCTGGCAAATTTAAAGTTTCCAAAAATGGTAAACGAGGCCGGTAAGACAGTATTTGATAAGCTGGGGTTGAAAAAGGGGAACCACCCATAGCTTGACCCATGAACTGCTGGTAGGGGTTGCCCCTAGCCGTCTGCTGGTAGGGGTTACCCCCAACCATCTGTTGGTAAGGGTTTCCCCCAACCATCTGCTGCTATGGGTTTCCACCTACCATCTATTGATAGGGGTTGCCCCCAGCTACTTATTGGTAGGGGTTGCCCCTTGCCATCTGTTGTTGTGAAAAAGTATTATTGAAATTTCCCCACCCATATGAAAGCAGGTTAGTGCTCTGTGGGTTTGTCCATTGTGGCTGGTTGTTAGCCCCTCCATATTGCTGGTTAAAAATATTACCCCCTCCTCCTAAAAATAAGGAAAAATGGACATTACCTGCAGGCATATTACATTGATTCATGTTGGGACCTGCAAAGGTATTGAAACTAGTGGTAGCTGACGTAGACAGTGTGGTCATGGTACTCATGACAGGCACAGTTGCAGAAGCACTTGGCCCTACAGCGAGTGTGGAAATCCAAGTACTGGGTATATGATATAATGGTTGAAATGCAGGAGGTGGCACTAAATTGGCTGTACTGCTAGGTCAAACAATAGGTGTAGAGGTAGATGCCATAGTTGTTGAACTCGGCATACCTAATGTACCAGTATTAAAACTGAAAGATAGAGTGGACATAGAGGTTGTCTGTGCCGAACTAGGTGTAGTAGTAAAAGGAGGATTTACAGTGTTAGTGTTCATACCTATGGTGGGAGTTTGTGGAACTCCTTGTTCACCTCCTAGAGTAGACATCAAATGTCCAGGCAAGAAATTATATGCACTGTAATCAGGCTACTGGAAACCAACGGGTAACAGAAGCAGATTTCTAGGATTGGTCAGAGGAGGATTAAAGGGAGTGTTGTACTCTGCAGCAGTAAGATCTTCAATCTCAACTGAACTAAAATGTTGTTGATCTAGAGTACTCAGTTGTGGTTCCTCAGGAACCTCTATTTCATGGTTTTCTATTGCAGTTTGTTGTTCTTCAGGAAACTCAATTTCAAGTGGTAGTTCCTCAGGAATTCCTATTTCAATATTTTCTGTTGTAAAAATTTCCTCAGGAAGTTCTATTTCAAGATTGGTTTCCGAAGAAACACTGGGGTTTACCCACTGTCATCTAGCTAGCGATAATGGTTCTGTTCTAAGTGGCAGAAGGTTTTGAAGCCTTCTTGATCTACAAAGTTCTTGGTTCTCCACGATTATATATATAAATAAAACTAGAAAACCTAGTGTCCACTAAGACTAGGGGGCAAACAACATGCCAACTAAAAAGTCCTAAGTATGCAAACCAAGCAAAGGAGATGCATTCTGGAGAAGAGTCTAGGTTGATGAGGGCCCAGAACAAATCAAAGAAGGATGAAGAACAGTTACCCGGGGTCCACAATACAATGACTAAGGCTGCAAGCACTGGAATCACCCAACTGCCCTCCCAAAGACCTACAAGGGATTTCCTCCCATGTCTGTCCTAGGTACAGCAGATATACCCTCTGCTGTCACCTGTGTATGAACCTATGGTTAGATACTAAGGATACCACAACACCAAAAACTCTTGGGGGAACAGTCTCTGGTCAAATTAGAAGGCGTGGGTAGGGTAATTGAGCCCGAAACTCAAAAGAGTCCCCAAATGTGATCCAATCCTGGTATATGCTCGAAACAGAAAGTAGGAGGAGTATTCCCAACAATCTGATCTCACAAGACCTACTACATAGATCCCAGGAAAGCTTTGAGTGAAATGGGTTTACCTGTGATAGTCGAACTACGATTTTTGCGTAATGTGTGATCTTGAGTGGTTTAAGGTGATTTAAACTCAAGATCCTAACCAAGACTAGTTGGTGTAGTGTATCCCTAAAAAGAAAAATTGTTTCTATTTAATTTTATTAAAGATTTTTAAGGGCTGTTATTACTCAAAAGGTAGTGCATTTGTGTGGCGTGGTTGCAACAAAAAAGAAAAAGTGCATAAATTCTAAATTTCGACAACAAAACTTTTTTTTTATTTTTTCATTTAAAGTTCTTTCCAAACTGAAAAAACTGAGCAAATCTAATTAAATTTATTTTTTGTTTTCTTTTGAAATTGTACACAAAATAATCTATGCTATCTTGCAACAAATATAAGCCTTATTAATCTTAAGCTACCAATTTTTTTTTTCTTTTTCTGTTATTATAAATGAAAAAGAACTATAAACATGGAAAGCAAATAAGACTTGTGTGCAATGTGTAAGTATGGCTAAAAATGGTTTCGAAGCTTACACCTGTCAAGGCACTATCTCAACAAAGACTTGTCCTACAGGTTTTTTGCAAAAAAAAAACCTTCATACTCGGAAACAAAGTGGGGAGAAGACAAAGTAGAAAGATACTTAAAACCGGGAATCCAACACAAAAGGACTAACCCAAAGCATCAAACCCTAAGGTAGGAAAGCAAGCTAACAACCACCCTACTAATACAAGGACTGAGAAATGAATCAGCCTAAAGCACTTTAAACACACTTGAAACCAAAAAAGACAAAAAGTCAAAAAAGGTTGGAAATCAACAAGTTCGGAAGACACCCTAAAGGCTCCAAAACAGACCAAACCCTAAAACAAAGGATAAGATAGGTAAAGAGCCATCAAATATTGCTACAAATAGTGAATGCAAAAGCATACAGGTTTGTAAATCAGCAACATACAGTCAAGGCAAGAATAAATGGAAGTGTTCACCAAAGAACAAAGCCTAGTCTTCCAAAAGAGTTATAAATAGTCCAAACATTCCACAAGTAAGCAAGTGATCTAAAGATGGTAAAAAGACTCAAAGAAAGGTTCTAAGACTTAAAGAAAAGTTATAAACCTCAAATACCAGTCAAGAAGATCTAAAAGTAAAGTTAGAACACCACCGAAAGGGCAGAAAACTCAAACAAACCACTAACAGAAGGCTACAGGAATATACCCTACTATGCAGTAGGGAAACTAGTGCTCCTGAAGAGATGGGTGCTACTGTATGTATAGCAAAGTAGCGTATGGACACTACTGTATGTATAACAAAGTAGTGCTCAGGTCTTAAAAAGTTAAAAACTGACTTTGAAAAGATGCAAAAAGACTGATTCAAGCAGAGAAAAACAAGCGGGGGGGTACCTACAGGGTCTCTCAACACATAAAAGGAGTTGAAATGGTTCTGGGAAGACAAACAAAAAAGGTTTCCTAGAGCAAAAACACAATTATCCCCAGCGGAGTCGCTAGTCTATTGGGGGGAAAAAATACCCTATAGTAAGGAAACGAGTACTATCAACTGAAAGGGGATGATAGGTAAGCGTATTAACTGCGTTACAGAGATGTTCATGAAAGGAAATAGGTTATAGGACTTGAGAACATACTTTTCAAATGACGTTCGATCCTAGCTCTTATTCGATCTTGAGCCTCGATCCTCAAGTCAACCAACCGTTCAATAAACCTGCAATACAAGTACCTTTCTCAGTGTATCTTTGATAATATATAATGATGAAAAAGACAAAGCAACTTAAATCTCCAATATTAACCAAAATAGATCCAAACAAGTATATCACTTCATTGAACACTTAATTTGGGACAAGAAAGACGCTTCAACCTTTTACTGTCAAATGCAAATTGATGTTACAAAATATACCTGACTTTGTGACATGCTCCTGCAACTTGATCCTGGGGTCTTGCTCTTCTCTAGCTTGGATATCTTCCAGCATAAACTCCTCCAATGCAAGCTTCTCTTTAAAAGTCTCCTAATAAAATTCATGTCTCTAACCCCTCTCTTTATTCTTCATTGTATTTATAGGACAAGAGAAGTAGTTCAGGTCGAGAGATGGTTATGGAGGAAGTTGGGGAAGTTGGGAAACCAACTACAACTAACCTCTTCATGAAATCAATTATTTTTTACTCATCTTTTGAGATGTATGCTACTATTGCTCAGTGAAGTAGTGCTCAGGGCGCTATTATAGTGCTTGTAAACTAGCACTCATCACTTTTTGAATGTTGAGCGCTACTCTACTGAAGAGGATTAGCGCTCATGACGCTTGAGCGCTACTATTACACACTGAAGTAGGGTACAGGCGCTAGTCTATTGAAGTAGAATAGCACTCATGTCTTAAAATGACATTTTTAGTGTTATTCCAGTATTGTCAGGAGGTGGAGTAATTCAAAGTCTCATCCGGGATCAACATGCTCCTCCATCCAAGTTGTCCTTTTGTGTGATCAATAGCTCAAGATGATCATGGATGGAGAGGTGCAGGTTTAACCTATAACAACTTCTTGGCCTAGGTCTAATCCCCATTGCTTTCTCTCTCCCCAAACCTCATAACACCCCCTCTCTCATATAGGCCTAATCCCCATAGCTTTCTCTCTCCCCAAACCTCATAACACCCTCCCTCTCTCTCTCTCTAACCATACCCCCCTCTCTCTCCCTAACCCACCCTCTTTCTCTCTCTCCTACTCTGAACACTAACCAACCCACCCCCTATCTCTCTGCAACTGTCCCCCACTGTCTCTCACAACTCCACACCCTAGTCTCCTCAAATATACCCCCCTTCTCTTTAACTTCCATACTCGTCCTCTATCCCCTTACACTCCTCATCTCTATCTCTTTTTCTCCCCCAAATCCACTCCTCCAACCTACCTCTAATAACCCCCAACCTCGGCTCTCTCTCTCTCTTTCAAACCCCTACTATTACACCTATTTGTAACACCACCCCTTTCTCTCTCTACTTACTCCCTAACAACCCGCCTATCTCTCCTTAGCACACACACACTCATCCCAGTACTCCCACCTGAAAAAATACTCCCTTCATATCTCTCTCTTCCACCTACTCCCCATAACCCTTAGTAACCCTCTTCACTGTCTTTCTCTCTATGTCCTCCCCTAACAATTACTATCCCCATTATCTCTCCCTCTCTCCCGTAATACCAATAACCACTCCCACTCTATCTCTCTCTTTATATATCCCCCCTTTATCCATAATCCCTACCTGTACTAACACTCTTCCTCTACCCTACCCCTAATCTCTCTTCCTCTTTCTCTCTCTCTCTCCCCCTCCCTCTCTCTCCCTCTCTCTCTCCCTCCCTCTCTCTCTCCCTCCCTCTCTACCCCCAACCACCTATTCCTAAACTATATATCAACTCTCTCTAACTACTCCCCTCCTCCCCAACCCCATTCCACCCCCTACCACTAATCACCACCCCCTCATCTCTCTCTTTCTATCACTCCGTATGTCTATCTCTCTCAATCCCCAACTCCAACAACCCATAACCCCCACCTTTATCTTTTCCCCTACTCCCTAACACCCCCCACACACCCCATTACTCACACCCCTACCATTAACCCCCTCCTTTGTCTCTCTTTCTCCCCTCCTACCCCTAATCATTACTAAAGGTCTCTATCACTCTCTGTCTCCCTTACTCTCTCACCTACCCCTAACATCTCTCTCTATCTTTCTCACATAGATACACTCACCTCCCTAATCCTACCCCTATAACTAACCTTGCTTCTCTCTGTCATCTCCCACCTACATCCCTAATACTTACTAAATCCCTCTCTCACTCTCTCTCCCCCATACTTGTCCACCTACCCCAATCCCCACCTATTCCTATCTCCAATAACTGCTTAAAACACACCCTCTCTCCCTCTCTCTCTCTGTCTACCATAAACCCACCCTCTCTCTCTCTCTCTCTATCTCCCCTACTATGAACATTAACAATCCCACCTCTCTCTCTCTCCCCACCCCCATCTCTCTTTATGCATGGCTCTCTCTCTCTCTCCCCAAAATTCACACCCCCTACTCCTCAAAAATACCCCCTCTTATCTCTTACTACCATACTCCTACCCCTACAACTAACCCCCATCCCTCTTTCCCTCTTCCTTTCCCTCTACCCCCCCTACTTGTGTTGGAGAAAACTCACTATGGCTTGGGAGACCACTACAGACAGCTGACTACCAGAAATTAACTCAATTCCCAGAACTATGCTATTATAAATGACAATGCTAAGATAATGGAGAATGTAACCAACCTCAATCCAAACATTTGAAGTAGATCTCCATTGGAACTTTTCCAATCCGTGCACTTGAATCTGCAAATTAGTCTTGACAGCCAATATACAACAAGTACATATAATATATAATGACATTAACATCATCAGAAGCAATGGCCCATGATTTAACAAGTAAATGCAACCCAATGTAAGATAAACAACATTTACAACATTAATGGACGAGAATATGAATATTTCTATTAATAAACAAGAAGAAGTACAATGTGATATGACCTCTTGTCGACAACCAATCTGAACCAAGATCTGGATCAATCCACTTGTGCCTCCACCACTTCAATCCTCCATGAATGGAAAACTCAAACTATGGTAGGATTTTGGAAGGTGAACATAAAGGGTTCACAACTACAAGGATCAATGAGTTTAGACTCAAGATAGGGCAAAAATCCACTAGAGTTCTCTTGCTTTTCTTTCTCCTCCCGTCCATAAGCCATATGTGCTCAATATATAGTCCTCCCGTATATAAGCCATATGTGCTCAATATATAGTCCTCCCAAATCTCTCTCTCTCTCTCTGAAACCCCTACTCATCCACTTACCCATAACCCCACCCATCTCTCCCACTAATTCATGAACTCACCCCACTCTCTTTCTCTCTCTTACCTCCATTCTCTTACATGTACAACTAACCCTTATCTATATCTCTCTCTCCGTTCCTCCCCCTAACCCTTACTAATATCATCTATCATTCACTTTCTCCCCTACTCCTCCAACTACACCTATCCCCGACTACTTTCTTTGTCTTGTAACCCCCTAATACCCAACCCTCCTCTATTTATCTCTCTTACACACTCAGTCCCCTAATCCTACTCCTACCCCTACCACTACCCCACCTCTCTCTCTCTAATGCTTACTAACACCCTCTCTCATTCTATCTCTCATATACTCCTGTTGGTGGGAAACACTACGCTATAGTAAGGAAATGAATACTATCAACTGAAAGGGGATGACAGGTAAGCATATTAACTGCGTCACAGAGATGTTCATGAAAGGAAATAGGTTATAGGACTTGAGAACATAACTTTTGAATGACATTCGATCCTAGCTCTTAATCGATCTTGCGTTCGATCCTCAAGTCAACCTCTCGTTCAATAAACCTGCAATACAAGTACCTTTCTGAGCGTATCTTGGATAATATATAATGATGAAAAAGACAAAGCAACTTAAATCTCCAATATTAACCAAAACAGATCCAAACAAGTATATCACTTCAATGAACACTTAATTTGGGACAAGAAAGATGCTTCAACCTTTTATTGTCAAATGCAAATTGATGTTACAAAATATACCTAACTTTGTGACATGCTCCTGCAACTTGATCCTGGGGTCCTGCTCTTCTCTGGCTTGGATATCTTCCAGCATAAACTCCTCCAATGCAAGCTTCTCTTTAAAAGTCTCCTAATAACATTCAAGTCTCTAACCCCTCTCTTTATTCTTCCTTGTATTTATAGGACAAGAGAAGTAGTTTAGGTCAAGATATGGTTATGGAGGAAGTTGGGGAAGTTGGGAAACCAACTGCAACTAATCCTCTTCATGAAATTAATTATTTTTTAATCATCTTTTGAGATGTACGCTACTATTGCTCAGTGAAGTAGCGTTGAGGGCGCTATTATAGTGCTTGTAAACTAGCGCTCATCACTTTTTGAATGTTGAGCGCTACTTTGCTGAAGAGGAGTAGTGCTCATGAGGCTTGAGCGCTATTATTACACACTGGAGTAGGGTACAGGGGCTAGTCTATTGAAGTAGAGTAGCGCTCATATCTCAAAATGACATTTTAAGGATTTTTCTAGTCTTGTCAGGAGGTGGAGTAAGTCAAAGTCTCATCTGGGATCAACATGCTCCTCCATCCAATTTGTCCTTTTGTGTGATCAACAGCTCAAGATAATCATGGACAGAGAGGTGCAATTTTAACCTATAACAGATGCCCCCTAATGTGTGAGGTCAAAGGGAAATGATGGCCGAAATACATTATAATCCAAAGCCAGAGGAGGAGCAAAGAACCACAGAAACAAGTCACAAGAACACCTAAAACAAAGATCAAGGTCAGCAAGCAATTACATCTTTGAAATCATATAGATGTGTAGTGTGATACAACATGATCTCTGATACATAACAAGGAGATGTATATATAGCATGGCCACTTGGAATACAAGCATGGATCCATGTCAAACTGAGAGATCATAGCCATAACAACAGGCTGGATCTATGTCTCATGGAGAGCCGAATATAAGTGAGGCTCAGTCTTGTGCAACTTGGGTGATAACAGAATGAGGTAATTCCATCCAAAATCCCAAGGTCTTCATCCAAAGCAAATCTAGGTACAAACCCTAACCATGTGAATAGATGAGCTGATAGTCGAACATGGTGGGTATCATTTGATTGTCGGTCATTGATGTATACCGTTAACAAACGTGAGGACTTCCCCTGATAATGATAATGGGGCCCAAGGTACCAAGTACGATCCGTCAAGTGTGAATAGATGGACTTGGAGTCGAACACCTGGGGATCCTGTTGAAGAAGAGACATTGATGTATTCTCAACATTCAACAGGAAGGAAAATTGCCACTGGTGACTGCAATTTCCAAGGTACTAACCGAAACTCTAAACTTCATTCCCAGAGTAAAATGAGTTGATGTCGATGGGAAGAAGTTCTTTGGAAGGGAGGCCATAAGGAATCCTTCATCATCCAACTCGAGGAACACTCAACTGGTATGAGCTGATATGGAGTAATACGTATCAAGACTGACACTAGGATGGCCGACACATGAGGTCAAGGTAAATTGCAATAATGGCCGACATGGGGTATATCCTTGAACAGTGAGCATGACACAAAGTGACTCAGGCACTTTCCGACATAATGGGGCAAATGATAAGCCTGAAATGTAAGAGACATTATCAGGCCCTCCATATGGTTGGAAAAATAACCTACCGGGGGAGTAAACAACTCGAAGATCAGGTTCACCCTGAGGTCAAAAACTAAACCCAACCAACAAGATAAACTCAAGTAGGTGCTGTGTTCAAGGATAGAACTGACTGAACTACCTTTGACATTGAAGATATGACACATCTTTCCCATCCGTTATTCTTTTTAGATAAAAGAATACCTTTCTTGTTGTTTTAATGAGTCCAAGAAAGAATGAAAACTCAATAGATCCAACCATGTAAAAATTTTAACGAGCCCATGGGAGGAAGACTCAGGACCTTCTTCATTGTTTACAGAGTTCAAAGAAGAGATAGAAGATTACTCTATATTACTGATCTATGGATTTTAGTATCGAGCCAAGATCTGTTCTTGCTCGCTGGTGTTTTCAATTTTAAGGAGTCTGAAAAACTTAAACAATAACTCCATATATTTGCTCGTGGATTTTAGTATTATGCCCAGGCAGATTAATGCTCACCGGTTTTTTCCTATTTATAGAGTCTGAAAAACTTAAACAATCCTCTTTTCACCTATCCATGGATTTTATATCGAGCCCGGATTGGTCTGTGCTTGGCAGTGTTTTCTTGTTTATAGAGTTGAAAAACTTAAACAGTCCTCTACTTACCCTCTCATGGATTTCACATCGAGCCGGAGTAGGTGAATGCTCGCTTGGTATTTTCATGTTTAAAGAGATTGAAAACCCTAAAGAAAGGCTCCAAAAGGTCCTTTTTCATGCAGTTAGTCTCCTCCCCCGAAAAAGTATAAAACAAAGGGAGAAGAACTCTTCTAGCGCATGCAGAAGTATACATAGAGTACACCTTTTCCGTAGTTAATCCACCTAATCCCGGAAAAGGGATAATTCTATACCTAAGTGGATGAGCCTTCGATTGCTTTACGAGATCGAAGAGGACAAGCTTGCTCGACAATCTTGTTTAGGTTTAAATAGTCCAAACAAGAGCTTAAAATGACTTAAAGGTTAGCTTCTGGGATCATAGCTTCATAATCTACCAAAACTAGGTCTTCAACATAATATTAGTTAATGCGACAAAAAATCTCGAATGATATATGAATTTGAACTATTAACTAGTTGCCAAGGTCTAACATCGAGAATTTTTAAACTTAGGAGATCGATCCTACAAAAATTTAAGGAAAAATGCGAGCTGGATAAGTCGACATTAGTATTACACCATATGTATGTTTCAATTGATTAATTAGGTGTTTTTGATAAAATTTTGAAACTATAGAGAACTAAACATTGGTGGGTAAAAATTAAAATCCAATTCATATATATAATTTCATTTTAAAACTCAATTTCCAATTTGTTTTTGTAGGGCAAAGATTTGGGGCAAAATTGGCATTTTCAAATCTCCGTGGTGATCAAATCAAGCATCCAAACACCGTTCTTCTTCCACCAAGTGAGTTAGAATCTTCCCCACTTGCATTTTTATGGTTTAGTTTTTATTTTTTGAGCCAAAAACTGCCTGCCAGGCAATGCTCACAACTTTTATTGCACGGGCTCTACTGTGTAACAAGAGCAGTATCGTGTAAGGGAGATGAGCGCTACTATGCTCGCACAGAGTAGAACCCATACGTTACTGTGTAGTATACACAGTAGCGCTCAAGCCTGGAAACTTAAAAACAAGCGCCGAGACATAAAAAATGTCACTTTTTGTGCAGGATGGTTCTTCAATGGAGGGAGAGAAAACATGAGGAAATGGATAGGCTGGCCATGCAAGACCCAGCCACTCTCCACGCTCTCCAAAGATGCGGTTTATTGAAGTTTTACCGAACCGTAAACATGAGGGCCCTAAACAAATTATTTCGAAGACTTATTCAGTACTGGGATGTGGATACCAATACTTTTGTCATCCGTGGGAAAACTTTGGAGCTTACAGTTGATGACAATTATTTCATTACTGGTCTCTCACGGAGGGGAGATGTAATAAATCTGAAAGGGTCTTCTTGTGTGGGCATAAGGTCTGTGCAAGAGTACTTGAATACATATTACGTGGCTAGAGCTAAGAAATGAGGAAACCAAATCTTGATTTTTACTATTGAAGGCCTCCCCTTGAAGGTGATAGTGAGTATGATCAACCGAGTGGCAGGTAGTGCCTCACTACACCTAGCTTCCAGGCACTCTATGCATGTTGTTGTACAATGCTTACATTGTCATGTATATGATTGGTGTACTAGTTTACTGGCGAGCATGAAAGCTCAACTGATAGGTTGTAAATCTAGCACAATGAAGAATTTTGGGTACGGTAGCATTTTGTGTACTTTCTTCTTTGAGAGGATGCCTGCTATTAGTTTGGGGATGCCTCTACCTTAGGTTAACCCTCGTGAGCCCAGACTAGGCCGTTGGGGTGACATATTTCTCCACCAGGGTGGTGGGGAAAGTCACTACTATTATCATACTGATGATTTCTGAGGGTGGTAGGAGAGGCAAGTGCCCACTTTCGAGTAGTTTCCATATGCTGGATTGGATTTCCATCATGATCCAGAACTGGTGCTTCCTCCAGGTGGAGCCTGGGGAGATATTGGTATGTTTAATTTTGAGAATTATTTAATTTTTTCAAACTTTTCAAGTATTTGATTTTTATAAATGAATTTTGAAGTGCTAAACAAGTGTCATATGCAGATCTTGGGCCTGTCCGACCCAAGGGACATCCTACCATCTTTGTGAGGCCAGTTGATATTACTGCAGCAGATGCTATGTTGGGGACCATAGAGAGAAAAGTGAGTCGGTTGACTCATGAAGTTCCTGCACGCCGTATGGATCAGATACCTATTGATATGTAGGAAGATGTAGTTGGGGTGTCCCCACCATGGCCTAGGGTACTGCGGAAGATAGATAGGCTAGTCATATGTTATCACAATGCAGTAGATGATGATGAGGTCCCTCCTTCTCCATAAGAGAGGGATACATTCTATGTATATTTTTGAGGCTACTATGCCCAGTTTTGTACTTTTATGACATGAATTGATAGACTTGTGATCCAAAACTCATATATTTTTTGACACAATATCGACTATATACACTATCGGTTATTTACATATGTATGTGTTTGAATTTTATGTGTGCAATGTTGTTTATGAAAGTGTATGATACAAATGCTAGTCTAACACATAGTTTGCTAATGAATCAGCTAATGCGTTTAAATTTCTTGGAATGTGTTCATATATAATAGAATCAAACTGTCTTTCCAATAGTCTAACTCATAGAAACTGACGTAGCAATCTAGGATCTCTAATCTAGTAGACACCTGTTAACTGAAATACAATTAGTTGTGAGTCAAGTCTTACCTCCAAATGTGAAATGCAATGAGTGAGAGCATATCGGAGAAGTTCTATAACTGCGCTGTATTTATCCACATTATTCGTGGTAGGACCCAAACAAACCGACCTCGAAGAGACAAGTTGGCCAGGAGGTGAGTAAATGACCCAAGCTACTGCAGCCAACTGACAGGTGTGGCGGCTGGCTCCATCAACAAATCCTAAGAAATGTTCGGTTGACATTTGGTACATGAAACGAAAAACACACATAAGATTAACTAACAAGCATAATGAAAACTAGCTTTACAAAAATATACAGCTATGTTATAAGAAAATGTACGTTAGCCTAAGCGTAGTACTTCTTCAGGTAGAGCCCATTTCTAGTCTCGACCAACTTATTACCTTTGTAATCTATCAGTTCATAGGCACCTTTCTTCAGTACTTTGGAAATTATATAAGGTCCGAGCCACCTGGATTTGAATTTGCTGGGTCCTAGGGGTTCTTTGTCTTGATCCCAAAGTAGGACCAAGTCTCCTTCAAGGAAAACCCTAGCTCTGACGGATTTGTCATACTGTCCTTTGACTCATTTTTTGTGGACCTTGTTTGTTGTGAGCACATCGTGGAACTGTTCATATAGATGTTCTAAGTGTAACAAACATTCTTCTAGTATTGAAGTATCTAGTAATAACTGAACTGCTAGTTTTAGCGAAGGAATCTCGCATTCAATCGGTACGATTGCTTCTATCCCATGCATAAGTTGGAAGGGAGAGAATCCGGGTAGCAGTCTTAATGTTAGCTTGGTAATCCCAAAGAGCTGGGTATAGCATGATGTGTTAGTTATTTCGACTGGAATTAACAGTTCTTTGCAGTATAAACTTTAAAGTTTTGTTCACTACTTCGACTTGTCCATTCGCCTGTGGATAATATGAAGATGAATGTTCTTGTAAAAAACCAAGCATTGTATAAAACTCGATCATCATGCTATTTTGGAAATGACTGCCATGATTAGTCACTATCTCTTTAGGTATGACGAACCGTGCAATAATCTGATTAAACACAAAATAAGCAACAATTTCTCCATCTACCTTGATAGTAGGCATTGCCTCCACCCACTTAGTAAAGTAGTCAATGGCAATGATGATGTAATGATGTCCTCCAGCCGAAACTGGATTGCAAGTAATGTAATCAACCCCCCATTTTGTGAAGGGACCTACTATAATCACAGGATGAAGAGGAGCTGGGTGTGCCCTCATTTTCTTAGTGAAAAACTGACATGGACGACAGCGTTTCACCGCTTCCACACAATCTTTAAAGATCGTGGGCCAAAAATATCTGGCACGCAGTATCTTCTGAGCTATTGCCAACCCGAAAAGATGTCCCCCACAAGCTCCACTATGGGCATCATTTAATACTGCTTCAGCTTCTTCTCGAGTTAAGCAACATCATAAAATGGAATCTACCCCACGTCGATACAAAGTATCTGAGATGATGAGGTAGTTCTTCACATGGATTTTGAGCATGCATCGCTCTTCTCAAGAAGAAGTAGTATGACACCTCAAAGTATAGAGATATACTAATATATCCCTGTACCATGGGTTAGAGGAAGCAATGAGGAAGATATGTTCATCTGGGAATGATGATTCTTCCTCAACGTACTCTAGGTCACTTGGAAACTCTGAAATTAACTCAGCGAACACTAGTGATTTCTTCGACTTGGCCGATTGGAAGACCAAATCGAACTCCTATAGGATTACAATCCATTTATTATATTTCCCACTGATGATTTGTCGGGTGAGAACGCATTGGAAAGGATTGACTTCTGCTATCACAGTAGTAGTTCATAAAAGTATATAGTGATGAAGCCTCTGTACCGCATAGACCGCGGCAAGTGCTAACTTCTCAACATGCAAATATTTAACTTCAGGGACTATCAATGCGCAAGAAAGATAGTAGATAACATGCTCTTGGAGCGTATCATCTTCCAGAACTAAAACTATAACAATTGTATTAAGAGACGCTGCCAGATATAAAAGAAAATATTTTGCGTACTCTGGTGGGCTCAACAAGGGTGCTGAAAGAAGTGCCTTTTTTAAGGCTTCAAAGGATGCTTGAGCAGCTTCGTCCCACACAAAGTAGGAGTCTTGTTTGAGTAGTCTCATAAAACCTTTAGTAATTTTAGCATAGTTTATGATGAATCACCGTAGTAAATTAGACATGCCTTGCAGACTTTGGAGTTGTCGCAAGGTGCGAGGAGGAGGTAGATTTACAATCGCCTCTACTTTCAGTGGGTCGACCATTATGCCATGACTAGAGATAATGAAGCCCAGTAGACATCCCGATTCGACACAGAACACACACTTATTAGGATTCAAACGAATCTTATATTTTCTGCATCTTTCAAACACCTGTCTAAGATGAGCTGGATGATCCTGTCTCTTTCGAGATCGCGCTAGGAGATCATCCAAGTAAGGTTCTACTATGTGTTTGATATCATGAAAAGCGAAATTGATCGCATGCTGGAAGGTAGCTCCAGCATTCTTCAAGCCAAGTGGCATCTTCCGGTAAGCAAAGGTCCCCCATGGGAAAATGAAAGCTATTTTATGTTGATCCTCAGGTTTGATTTGTATTTGCTTGTATCTCGAAAATCCATCCATGAAAGTGAACATCTCATGTCCCGCACAAGCATCTATGATTTAATCGATAAACGGTGTAGGATAGTTATCTTTTGGACAAGCTTTGTTCATGTCTCGGAAGTCAGTACAGACTCTAATGGTACCTTACTTCTTCAACCACAACGGGGTTTGAAACCCATTCCGTCATGTCAATCGGATAGATGAAACTGACTTTAAGCAACTTTTCAACCTCCGCCTTGATGGTGGCCACTTTTCTAGGGTTCATAGGATAGAGCTTTTGTCTCACAGGTTTTGCGTTAGGGTATGTCGTGATGACATGCTCCATGATGGCTGGGTCTATACCTGGCATTTCCTCATATGACCAGGCAAAAACATCACGGAATTCTTTAAAAAAATTTGTATACAGAGCGATCTCTTCTGGAGAACAGTCTGCACCAATAAAAATGTTTTCCATGACCCTGAGTTTGGTGGAAATGTTGATCAGAAGTGTTCTTAATATGTTAGCTATATTTCCCTCAGCATAAACAGCTCTCGAAGTAGAAGGAAAAGATGACAAATCAACCAATCCATCGGGTCTCAGAGGGAATTCCCCTCTCTCAATCCTATCTAGATCCGACAGCATGTAGGACCTGTGATGCATATGTTCCCATGGTTGGTCCAGGCCCATCATGAATTCTAAGATGGCTTCATTAGACAGCAAAACCATGTCTAAACAATCAAATGAGTGAGTGGAATTCAGTGACCATGCCGGAGCATAGTCCATATCTAACTCAGCAGAGACTGGCGGAGTCATGATATGTTCCATTGCAGCATGTTGTGTTTCCATATAGGCCACTTTTGCAATGGATGGAGGCACAAAAGGTTCTGATGTAATGGGAAGGATCCAAGGATCATTTCTTAAACCAACCGTGAATGTTTCGGTAGTAGTACCCACATCAGAACGCATAAAAAGAATAGGGGAGGGGAGGTCGAAAGTGCCTATTAATGAACCGTAAAGCCCTGCTCCTAAACTTTCATTAACCAGGGCGGTTTGATCAACTAATGGAATTGTGGTCTCTGAAGAAGTCTAGTTGTTTCTCTAAGTGAAAGAAAGCTCATTGACTGTAACGACCTTACCTTCAAACGGGAACATAAAAACTTAGAAAACTACCAATGCAATAGCTCGCATGGCATATGTCTAGCTCCTGCCTAATAACATATTGTAATCAAGCGGAGTGTTCAGAACTTCTACTTCTATAGCAACTGTCTTACTAGCCAATGTGACATCAAATGATGGCAAAACCACATGTGGATGGAAAGTCCTGCCATAAAATGCAGTAAGTAGTGTGTTAGAATGGGCTAACTCGGGGGAATGCAAAGCTTTCCAACAAGAAATTGACATTATGCAGGTCAACATGCCCTCATCTACGACAGCTCGTCTGATGGTCATTGGGCCATGGACGACTTCAATCTGAAGAGAAACGTGGTAGGGAAACCAGTATTTGATATCAGCCATATCAAATCATGTAGACATGTTAGAGGATTCCATACTTGCAATAGCTACCAGAAGTGCATTCCGTTGTAAAGGACAACTTGCAAGACTTCTAAGGTAGACATGGCACAAGGGGTTTGGGCTAAATCCTCAACCACATTGTAGTTGGAGGAAGCCTGAGTGTTGGGATTTTGCGATGCCCATTTCAAGACACCTTTCGGGATCTTGGGCATTGGGTCCACAGGTATGTGGAGTGGAGCAGAGGATTCTGGAATCTCTTTATCCTTTCTGTGCATCCAGGGTATAATTCTTGGCTCTCGTTTGTAAGAGTGCATCCGAATTAACCATATTAATAAAAGTTTGATCAATCGTAGCATGTGTAGTGCCCCCAGTATTGGAGGTGCCAGAAGCTGAGCTCTGCCCCTTAGGGAATGGATCTTTTGTACGACAGGCTTCTTTTCTCATAATAGCTTCTGGGCTTCTTCAAGCAGAGGGCATTGGTGAGTAAGGTGGTCCTTCTTGCAAAGTTTACAAGGTAACTTAACCTTCTTTTTCTCTTTGTTACCCTCCTCAACATTCTCTTTTTTGGGATTTTGATGGTTCCCATCTGCTTTCTTTCCCTTTTTTTATTATTGGGCTGTCGAGGGCCCTTTTGATTATTCTAAACCTGGTTAACAGATTCAAAAGTAGAAGGAGAGGTTGTGACGGAAGAAACTTCTACAGTCAATTGTTTGACAGATAAGGCATGAACCTATTTGGTCAATGCTTCGAAAGATGCAAAGTCAACTGAACCCACTATGCCATCAACATGTGGTCCAGGTTTAGGTCTACTAAGATCGATATTCGATCACGGTGCATCAAGTATGATCTCATATGGTAACCCGGATTGTGCATAAACGAGATCTAACGGCTGGGTCCATAGGATGGTTTCTTCCTCGTTAGACACTTCATATGTAGCTACTTCCTTAGAAATGTAAGGAAGGAGTGATTTCAAATACCACTCAAGAAGGAATTCTAGAGGTATGTTGGCTTTAATGAGCCTCTTCCGTCTTCGCCACTCCTGAATGTGATCAGATAAATGAGTGCCTTTATTTTTTCTAAATGTAGACAAAAGGTCTGTTCTGGCATCATGCCGAACAGGAAGCTAGAAGTGATTCAAAAAGACAGTCGCGAGATCCCCAAAATTAAAGAATGTCGCTGCAGGTAACTCAATGTACCATTTGGCTGCAGCACCGGTTAAAGTCCTTTAAAACAGTCTCAATCTAATGGAATCTTCATTTAATGAGTTTGAGGAGCACCATAAATGGAAAGTAGTGACATGGTCACCAGGGTCTTCACCTGTTTTGCCTTCGAACTTTGGAATGTCCGAAGGTAAATTGGTAGGAACTCGTTGCCATGTAGCATTATGATACACTCGATCATTGGTCAGTTTGGAAAGATCTGGCAAATTTAAAGTTTCCAAAAATGGTAAACGAGGCCGGTAAGACAGTATTTGATAAGCTGGGGTTGAAAAAGGGGAACCACCCATAGCTTGACCCATGAACTGCTGGTAGGGGTTGCCCCTAGCCGTCTGCTGGTAGGGGTTACCCCCAACCATCTGTTGGTAAGGGTTTCCCCCAACCATCTGCTGCTATGGGTTTCCACCTACCATCTATTGATAGGGGTTTCCCCCAGCTACTTATTGGTAGGGGTTGCCCCTTGCCATCTGTTGTTGTGAAAAAGTATTATTGAAATTTCCCCACCCATATGAAAGCAGGTTAGTGCTCTGTGGGTTTGTCCATTGTGGCTGGTTGTTAGCCCCTCCATATTGCTGGTTAAAAATATTACCCCCTCCTCCTAAAAATAAGGAAAAATGGACATTACCTGCAGGCATATTACATTGATTCATGTTGGGACCTGCAAAGGTATTGAAACTAGTGGTAGCTGACGTAGACAGTGTGGTCATGGTACTCATGACAGGCACAGTTGCAGAAGCACTTGGCCCTACAGCGAGTGTGGAAATCCAAGTACTGGGTATATGATATAATGGTTGAAATGCAGGAGGTGGCACTAAATTGGCTGTACTGCTAGGTCAAACAATAGGTGTAGAGGTAGATGCCATAGTTGTTGAACTCGGCATACCTAATGTACCAGTATTAAAACTGAAAGATAGAGTGGACATAGAGGTTGTCTGTGCCGAACTAGGTGTAGTAGTAAAAGGAGGATTTACAGTGTTAGTGTTCATACCTATGGTGGGAGTTTGTGGAACTCCTTGTTCACCTCCTAGAGTAGACATCAAATGTCCAGGCAAGAAATTATATGCACTGTAATCAGGCTACTGGAAACCAACGGGTAACAGAAGCAGATTTCTAGGATTGGTCAGAGGAGGATTAAAGGGAGTGTTGTACTCTGCAGCAGTAAGATCTTCAATCTCAACTGAACTAAAATGTTGTTGATCTAGAGTACTCGGTTGTGGTTCCTCAGGAACCTCTATTTCATGGTTTTCTATTGCAGTTTGTTGTTCTTCAGGAAACTCAATTTCAAGTGGTAGTTCCTCAGGAATTCCTATTTCAATATTTTCTGTTGTAAAAATTTCCTCAGGAAGTTCTATTTCAAGATTGGTTTCCGAAGAAACACTGGGGTTTACCCACTGTCATCTAGCTAGCGATAATGGTTCTGTTCTAAGTGGCAGAAGGTTTTGAAGCCTTCTTGATCTACAAAGTTCTTGGTTCTCCACGATTATATATATAAATAAAACTAGAAAACCTAGTGTCCACTAAGACTAGGGGGCAAACAACATGCCAACTAAAAAGTCCTAAGTATGCAAACCAAGCAAAGGAGATGCATTCTGGAGAAGAGTCTAGGTTGATGAGGGCCCAGAACAAATCAAAGAAGGATGAAGAACAGTTACCCGGGGTCCACAATACAATGACTAAGGCTGCAAGCACTGGAATCACCCAACTGCCCTCCCAAAGACCTACAAGGGATTTCCTCCCATGTCTGTCCTAGGTACAGCAGATATACCCTCTGCTGTCACATGTGTATGAACCTATGGTTAGATACTAAGGATACCACAACACCAAAAACTCTTGGGGGAACAGTCTCTGGTCAAATTAGAAGGCGTGGGTAGGGTAATTGAGCCCGAAACTCAAAAGAGTCCCCAAATGTGATCCAATCCTGGTATATGCTCGAAACAGAAAGTAGGAGGAGTATTCCCAACAATCTGATCTCACAAGACCTACTACATAGATCCCAGGAAAGCTTTGAGTGAAATGGGTTTACCTGTGATAGTCGAACTACGATTTTTGCGTAATGTGTGATCTTGAGTGGTTTAAGGTGATTTAAACTCAAGATCCTAACCAAGACTAGTTGGTGTAGTGTATCCCTAAAAAGAAAAATTGTTTCTATTTAATTTTATTAAAGATTTTTAAGGGCTGTTATTACTCAAAAGGTAGTGCATTTGTGTGGCGTGGTTGCAACAAAAAAGAAAAAGTGCATAAATTCTAAATTTCGACAACAAAACTTTTTTTTTATTTTTTCATTTAAAGTTCTTTCCAAACTGAAAAAACTGAGCAAATCTAATTAAATTTATTTTTTGTTTTCTTTTGAAATTGTACACAAAATAATCTATGCTATCTTGCAACAAATATAATCCTTATTAATCTTAAGCTACCAATTTTTTTTTTCTTTTTCTGTTATTATAAATGAAAAAGAACTATAAACATGGAAAGCAAATAAGACTTGTGTGCAATGTGTAAGTATGGCTAAAAATGGTTTCGAAGCTTACACCTGTCAAGGCACTATCTCAACAAAGACTTGTCCTACAGGTTTTTTGCAAAAAAAAAACCTTCATACTCGGAAACAAAGTGGGGAGAAGACAAAGTAGAAAGATACTTAAAACCGGGAATCCAACACAAAAGGACTAACCCAAAGCATCAAACCCTAAGGTAGGAAAGCAAGCTAACAACCACCCTACTAATACAAGGACTGAGAAATGAATCAGCCTAAAGCACTTTAAACACACTTGAAACCAAAAAAGACAAAAAGTCAAAAAAGGTTGGAAATCAACAAGTTCGGAAGACACCCTAAAGGCTCCAAAACAGACCAAACCCTAAAACAAAGGATAAGATAGGTAAAGAGCCATCAAATATTGCTACAAATAGTGAATGCAAAAGCATACAGGTTTGTAAATCAGCAACATACAGTCAAGGCAAGAATAAATGGAAGTGTTCACCAAAGAACAAAGCCTAGTCTTCCAAAAGAGTTATAAATAGTCCAAACATTCCACAAGTAAGCAAGTGATCTAAAGATGGTGAAAAGACTCAAAGAAAGGTTCTAAGACTTAAAGAAAAGTTATAAACCTCAAATACCAGTCAAGAAGATCTAAAAGTAAAGTTAGAACACCACCGAAAGGGCAGAAAACTCAAACAAACCACTAACAGAAGGCTACAGGAATATACCCTACTATGCAGTAGGGAAACTAGTGCTCCTGAAGAGATGGGTGCTACTGTATGTATAGCAAAGTAGCGTATGGACACTACTGTATGTATAACAAAGTAGTGCTCAGGTCTTAAAAAGTTAAAAACTGACTTTGAAAAGATGCAAAAAGACTGATTGAAGCAGAGAAAAACAAGCGGGGGGGGTACCTACAGGGTCTCTCAACACATAAAAGGAGTTGAAATGGTTCTGGGAAGACAAACAAAAAAGGTTTCCTAGAGCAAAAACACAATTATCCCCAGCGGAGTCGCTAGTCTATTGGGGGGAAAAAATACCCTATAGTAAGGAAACGAGTACTATCAACTGAAAGGGGATGATAGGTAAGCGTATTAACTGCGTTACAGAGATGTTCATGAAAGGAAATAGGTTATAGGACTTGAGAACATACTTTTCAAATGACGTTCGATCCTAGCTCTTATTCGATCTTGAGCCTCGATCCTCAAGTCAACCAACCGTTCAATAAACCTGCAATACAAGTACCTTTCTCAGTGTATCTTTGATAATATATAATGATGAAAAAGACAAAGCAACTTAAATCTCCAATATTAACCAAAATAGATCCAAACAAGTATATCACTTCATTGAACACTTAATTTGGGACAAGAAAGACGCTTCAACCTTTTACTGTCAAATGCAAATTGATGTTACAAAATATACCTGACTTTGTGACATGCTCCTGCAACTTGATCCTGGGGTCTTGCTCTTCTCTAGCTTGGATATCTTCCAGCATAAACTCCTCCAATGCAAGCTTCTCTTTAAAAGTCTCCTAATAAAATTCATGTCTCTAACCCCTCTCTTTATTCTTCATTGTATTTATAGGACAAGAGAAGTAGTTCAGGTCGAGAGATGGTTATGGAGGAAGTTGGGGAAGTTGGGAAACCAACTACAACTAACCTCTTCATGAAATCAATTATTTTTTACTCATCTTTTGAGATGTATGCTACTATTACTCAGTGAAGTAGTGCTCAGGGCGCTATTATAGTGCTTGTAAACTAGCACTCATCACTTTTTGAATGTTGAGCGCTACTCTACTGAAGAGGATTAGCGCTCATGACGCTTGAGCGCTACTATTACACACTGAAGTAGGGTACAGGCGCTAGTCTATTGAAGTAGAATAGCACTCATGTCTTAAAATGACATTTTTAGTGTTATTCCAGTATTGTCAGGAGGTGGAGTAATTCAAAGTCTCATCCGGGATCAACATGCTCCTCCATCCAAGTTGTCCTTTTGTGTGATCAATAGCTCAAGATGATCATGGATGGAGAGGTGCAGGTTTAACCTATAACAACTTCTTGGCCTAGGTCTAATCCCCATTGCTTTCTCTCTCCCCAAACCTCATAACACCCTCTCTCTCATATAGGCCTAATCCCCATAGCTTTCTCTCTCCCCAAACCTCATAACACCCTCCCTCTCTCTCTCTCTAACCATACCCCCCTCTCTCTCCCTAACCCACCCTCTTTCTCTCTCTCCTACTCTGAACACTAACCAACCCACCCCCTATCTCTCTGCAACTGTCCCCCACTGTCTCTCACAACTCCACACCCTAGTCTCCTCAAATATACCCCCCTTCTCTTTAACTTCCATACTCGTCCTCTATCCCCTTACACTCCTCATCTCTCTCTCTTTTTCTCCCCCAAATCCACTCCTCCAACCTACCTCTAATAACCCCCAACCTCGGCTCTCTCTCTCTCTTTCAAACCCCTACTATTACACCTATTTGTAACACCACCCCTTTCTCTCTCTACTTACTCCCTAACAACCCGCCTATCTCTCCTTAGCACACACACACTCATCCCAGTACTCCCACCTGAAAAAATACTCCCTTCATATCTCTCTCTTCCACCTACTCCCCATAACCCTTAGTAACCCTCTTCACTGTCTTTCTCTCTATGTCCTCCCCTAACAATTACTATCCCCATTATCTCTCCCTCTCTCCCGTAATACCAATAACCACTCCCACTCTATCTCTCTCTTTATATATCCCCCCTTTATCCATAATCCCTACCTGTACTAACACTCTTCCTCTACCCTACCCCTAATCTCTCTTCCTCTTTCTCTCTCTCTCTCCCCCTCCCTCTCTCTCCCTCTCTCTCTCCCTCCCTCTCTCTCTCCCTCCCTCTCTACCCCCAACCACCTATTCCTAAACTATATATCAACTCTCTCTAACTACTCCCCTCCTCCCCAACCCCATTCCACCCCCTACCACTAATCACCACCCCCCTCATCTCTCTCTTTCTATCACTCCGTATGTCTATCTCTCTCAATCCCCAACTCCAACAACCCATAACCCCCACCTTTATCTTTTCCCCTACTCCCTAACACCCCCCACACACCCCATTACTCACACCCCTACCATTAACCCCCTCCTTTGTCTCTCTTTCTCCCCTCCTACCCCTAATCATTACTAAAGGTCTCTATCACTCTCTGTCTCCCTTACTCTCTCACCTACCCCTAACATCTCTCTCTATCTTTCTCACATAGATACACTCACCTCCCTAATCCTACCCCTATAACTAACCTTGCTTCTCTCTGTCATCTCCCACCTACATCCCTAATACTTACTAAATCCCTCTCTCACTCTCTCTCCCCCATACTTGTCCACCTACCCCAATCCCCACCTATTCCTATCTCCAATAACTGCTTAAAACACACCCTCTCTCCCTCTCTCTCTCTGTCTACCATAAACCCACCCTCTCTCTCTCTCTCTCTATCTCCCCTACTATGAACATTAACAATCCCACCTCTCTCTCTCTCTCCCCACCCCCATCTCTCTTTATGCATGGCTCTCTCTCTCTCTCCCCAAAATTCACACCCCCTACTCCTCAAAAATACCCCCTCTTATCTCTTACTACCATACTCCTACCCCTACAACTAACCCCCATCCCTCTTTCCCTCTTCCTTTCCCTCTACCCCCCTACTTGTGTTGGAGAAAACTCACTATGGCTTGGGAGACCACTACAGACAGCTGACTACCAGAAATTAACTCAATTCCCAGAACTATGCTATTATAAATGACAATGCTAAGATAATGGAGAATGTAACCAACCTCAATCCAAACATTTGAAGTAGATCTCCATTGGAACTTTTCCAATCCGTGCACTTGAATCTGCAAATTAGTCTTGACAGCCAATATACAACAAGTACATATAATATATAATGACATTAACATCATCAGAAGCAATGGCCCATGATTTAACAAGTAAATGCAACCCAATGTAAGATAAACAACATTTACAACATTAATGGACGAGAATATGAATATTTCTATTAATAAACAAGAAGAAGTACAATGTGATATGACCTCTTGTCGACAACCAATCTGAACCAAGATCTGGATCAATCCACTTGTGCCTCCACCACTTCAATCCTCCATGAATGGAAAACTCAAACTATGGTAGGATTTTGGAAGGTGAACATAAAGGGTTCACAACTACAAGGATCAATGAGTTTAGACTCAAGATAGGGCAAAAATCCACTAGAGTTCTCTTGCTTTTCTTTCTCCTCCCGTCCATAAGCCATATGTGCTCAATATATAGTCCTCCCAAAGGTAGATGAAAGGAAACATCGAGGCGTTACTTGGATAGATAGAGGGTCAAAGGTCACCCAATAACCATTTTTTGGGAGTAAAAAGTAATTAAGTAGTGATTTTTACCATTTTACATGCTACCTGTGGGCTATAGTGATGCAACTCGTGGGTACGCTTGCTATAGTGATGCAACCAGCGGGTAAGAGGAAAAATGAGGAAATAGTATGTATGAAGGATATAAAGTGGATCTGAGTCAATGAAATGGATCCTACAGGCCAAAGAATGCCAATGCTCACAAGGTGGAAAATTATGTTGTAACATATGCCCCCTAATGTGTGAGGTCAGAGACTAATGCTACAATGGCCAAAATACATTATAAAACTCAGAAGTGGAGTGATGGAAACACAAGTGGAAAGAATAGCTCACACGTCATAGTACAATAGTATCTCTGAATACATGTCAGTATAGTACAATAATCTGATACAATGGCCATGAATAGGCAAGACATAATGAATATATTGCATAAGTGATCATAGCCATGATCCCTCTACAATAAGATATGTTCTCCTGTTAAAAAGGAAACAACTGGTGTAAACTAGAGGCACAAACTATTGATATATGAGAGGTGATATCTATGATGTAAAGTCAATGTCATAGGTAGCATATTGAATGCCACCATCGCTTGGGATCTTCTACATAAGTCCTCGATGGTGCAAGTCCCATCAAGTGAATAAAGGAGTTGAAGTCAAACCTGATGTGACATCGTCTGATTACCGGTCAATGATGTATACCATTAACAAACATGAGATGACCCACCAATAATGAAAATGGGCATCAAGGCACAGAGCACAATCATCGGAGTGTGAATAAATGAGTTGAAGTCGAACACTAGGATGAATCCATCGATCAGGGGACATTGATGTATTCCCAAAACTTTCAATGGTGAGAGAACCTGCAACTAATGACTGCAAGCCTCAAGGTACTCAACCGAACTCTAAGCCTCAAGTCCTGGAATAAATGGGTTGAAGTCGATAGAATGGGACTCGCTGGAAGGAGTCCATTAAGGCATCCCCCATCAACCAGTACGTTGAAAGATTTGGAAGAACTCAGGTGAAATGGACTGACTCAATAAGGATGACTAACATTCAATAGTCAAGAGATCTAAGGAGTGGCCGACACTGGTTTCAGGACTTTCTTTGAACAAGAGCATGAGAAGGTGGAAACACTCAGTATAAACTGTGCAATGCAGGAGGCATCACAAAGGGCTCCATAATGACTGAAAGCTTAACCAATCAGTGGAGAAATTGAGATACAAGTACAGCTCCTAAGGTCCAACTATAGTCTCGACTCATAGTGTATGGAGTGGAATGAATGCTCTATTCAAAGGTGACACAACAACTGCGAACACGAAGTAGTTACCATAATCCCGTCTGAATTTTTGGAATATTTGATTTTTTTGGTCTTTTTCATATTTGGGGAAAGCTTGAAAAAGAATAAAATTGCTTACAGTACAACAAGTGAGGGAATGAGTGTCAAATAGAAAGCAGACTAGTCCCAAGCAGTGGAACATACCTATGATCAATGAAAGGAAGTGCATGCAGGATGTGGACACTTGGGGGTGTGTTCCCTCAGGGTCAAAAGGGTGATCAAATTGTGAAGGACAAATGGAATCTCTGCAAGGCTCGAAAGGGAAAAGTGCTCAGGCACCAGGCTAACAATTGAGTAAGCGGGAGCTGACACAAGGCTCAAGGGGCAAGCAGGATGATGCAATGCAATCACAACATGATATAACTGAGGGGAGTCCTTAAGGGAGATGGCCATCATAAGATAAAGTAGAGTATGAGTCTTCATCGCAATGTCATGGCGTGACTACAAAGGACTCCCAATCCTAAGGACAAACAACGGCATGAGCACCATAATGCACAAAGGGCTTCTAACTAGGGCACCCATGTTCAGAACATCCTTACCACCACATAGCGACACTTTTATAGCAGTGTGAAGGTTTCGTGTCGATTACAAAGCGGGGTCGCACCTAGGGTTTATGAAAATGGTCAAAAGGTCAAATGCATAATGCACATGGAAATGGCATCTAACCTATATGGAAAGTGTGAAATGTACCTTCCGTAGGTGTGAAATGGTCCAAAACAACTTTTACCGAAGAAATATGATTAAAAAATAATACTCCAAAACATTATATTAGTCCATAATGGCATCAAATGGTAAAAACAATAGATAAGTGGGTCCAGAAAGTTATAAATAGTAATAAAAAATTACAATTTACAATTCATTTTTACTATTCACCCATTTGGAGCTTTGTGGTTAGTTTTCACCTGAAAGTTCAGTTGTCGATTCTAGGAGCTACAAGCGACCGTTCCTTGAACCGTCTGGAGCAGGTTGGTAGTCTCATCCATACCTTTCATTTCAATGCTTTCATTTTAGTTTTCAGCGGTGGGACTTTTAGTTTGGCCAAGCCCTAAATGGATTCGGCACTACCCGTGGGCTATCACTATGCAGGTCGCAAGTAGGGCATGATACGCATAGTCAAAGAATAGGATGACCGCGGGTACCTGCACCTGTATACAAATTAGCCCATGGGTATGGCCGTGTAGTTGATTTTGCAAATGAAATTGACTAAAATCCTTGTTTTTTCACTCCAGGCTGGTTCTAGAGTGGGGGGAGAGGGAGCATGACCAAGTAGATGAGGCCATGTGCAATGATGTGCAAGCATAGCAGTCATTGCAAGCATGTGGGTTATATAAATTCTGGAGTATAGGGGATTTGAGGGCCCAAAACTTACTACTTTACCACTTGATTGACTATTGGGATGTTGATGCACAAAACATCAGTCTCAACGGGAAAATCCTCACACTCGAAGTGGAAGACATCTACTTCATTACCAATTTGTCCCATCGAGGTGAGGTGG
Source organism: Larix kaempferi (assembly GCA_027924585.1). NCBI lineage: Eukaryota > Viridiplantae > Streptophyta > Pinopsida > Pinales > Pinaceae > Larix > Larix kaempferi. Next base: position 51,298 of record BSBM01000425.1, read on the forward strand.
CCAGTCTTCGGTCTCGTACTATGGATGGTGGGATCACCGTCCATGATTATATTGCACAGTATTGTCCCAAAGACACACAAGTGGTGGGAAGTCAGGTTCCCATCAATGCCATAGTAGATCTGAGCATGAAGATCATTGTGGCTACCTTAGTGCGGATCACTGGATCCAAAGCTCTGCACCAGGCATCCAGGCCGGTGATGTTCTATGCATCACAATGCATGCATCCTATAGTATTCGATTGGTGTACCACATTATTGGTGTCTATGAAGACACAACTGACAGAATGCAAAGAAGGGAAGGAAAAAAACTTCGGGTATGGAAGCATCCTATGTAGCTTCTTCTTTGAGAGAGTCCTGGGGCTTAGTCTGAGGGTGGATGTCCCTCCTCATAGTCTCCGCGATCTAGCCCTGACCCGGTGGGCTAAGATCTTGACACGATAGGGTGGTGCAGCATTCAGAGACATTGGTGAGTATTGTTTTTAGGTTTTGTGTTATTAAATTTTTATGGATTTTTTATTATAGATGAAAAAAAAAATCTTTTTGGTGGTAGTATCATGTGATAATGGTTGACTGTTTGTTCACAGACAAAGGCCCAGTGAGACCTGATGGCTTCTCGAGACATGGTCATTGGGGTAGGGTTGATGAGGCAGGTGATGCTGCAGCAGGATGCACTCTACAGACCTTACGGTGCAACCTATCATGGATGGTTGCCAAGGTTCCACAGATAGAGGTGGTGCGACTACCTGAGGCCATGCAACGCCAATGCAGTTCACTATTTCTATGAGACACATCCTTTTGGGGCGGCAGCGAGGCCTCCTCAGAGGGAGTAGATATCCCAACATCTCATTTTTGTATCGATATGTATCTTTTTGAGGGCTACGGGCTCCAGTTTTGTATGACACTACAATTTTTGGACATATTTATATAATAATAAAATTTGGTTCTCCGGTTCTACTATATGTGTGTATGTACAAATGTATGAATGTCTCTTTCATTTGTGTGCTTCATGGTGAATGTTACAAATTCCAATCTAATACATAGTTAGCATATGCATCAGATATATGATTAACACTTCTCGGAACATGTATGTATGTAATTGAAACAAAATGTCGTTCCAAGAGTCTCACCCTTAGGAATTTCTGAAGTAACATAGGATCTCACACACGGTACTACCCATTCAACTGAGACGCAACTAGTTGTGAATCCAAGCGGAATTATAAAGACTGGACGCCATGTGAAATAACATCTCGAAGTAGCTCGATCATGGCACTATACTCGGCCACATAGTTAGATGTAGGACCGAGCCAAGCACCTCCTGAGGACACAACTAGGTGGTCAGGTAAGAAAATAACCCAGGCAGCAAAAGCAAGCTGTTGCGTATGCCGGCTAGCACCATCTATGAACCCTAAGAACATAGGAAACTCTGTTAACATCTGTCAATCAAATGGAAGCTAATCAACAAACCCAAAAACCAAAAGAAATCCAAACTATGTATAGAAGCAACGATACAATAGTATTCAAAAGTATCAGCCTAAACTAGAGGTTCAAGCATAATAACACTTGAGAGAGAACCTATTTCTAGGCTCCTTCAAGACAGTCCCCTCATAGTCTTTTAACTCATAAGCTCCTTTTTCCAGGACATGCCTCACGATGTAAGGACTGTGCCACATGGGGTTGAACTTGCCTGCCCCCAAGGGTTCTTTAGCCTGGTCATATAAGAGGGCCAAGTCACCTTTAGCATACTGCCAGGGACGGACAGACCTATCATACTGAACCTTGACACAACATTTGTTAGCATCTATGGCCACAGTGGCATCTCGACGTTGCTCGTCAAGTTGCTCAAGGTGGATTAAACATTGCTCAATATTTGTCGTATCAGGGAGGATCTCTATGGGTAGTTTAAGCGAAGGGATTTCGCATTCAATCGAAAAAAGTGACTCCACACCGTGAACTAGCTGGAATGGTGAGAATCCAGTGGCAGTATTGACTGTGGTTCGATATGCCCACAAAGCAGGATATAACATGATGTGCCAATTGTTCTTGCTTTGTTGGATGGTACATTGGAGAATGGTCTTCAGAAATTTATTAACTGCTTCAACTTGACCATTCGCTTGGGGATAGTAGGAAGACGAGTGTTCTTGATGAAACCCAAGCTTGAGAGACAAATCCTCCATCATCTTATTTTGAAAGTGACTACCATGGTCAGTGACAATCTCTTTCGGGATATCGAATCGAGTGATAATCTCATTGAACATGAAATGGGCTATAGTAGCACCATCAACTTTTACGGTAGGCATGGCCTCATCCCATTTCGAAAAATAATCCACAGCCACTATGATATGGTGATTCTGCCCAGCTAAAGCTGGTTTGCAATCCATGAAATCCACCCCCCAATTAGTGAAGGGACCGACAGTGACAACTGGATGAAAGGGTGCTAGATGCGAGCATACGTTCTGAGAAAACACCTGGAAAGGGTGACATCTCTTCACAGCATTAACACAATCCTTAAAGATTGAAGGACAGAAATAACCAACTCGCATAATACGCTGGGCTGTAGCAAGCCCGGATAAGTGACCGCCACACGCCCCTACACGGAAATCATTAGGCACCTGCTCCGCTTCTTCGTGAGTTAAGCAATGATGGAGAATGGAATCCTTTCCTCCACGATACAAAGTGTCACCGACGATGGTATAGTCTTTAGCGTGATGTTTCACACGCCGTTGCTCATCTCGTGAATAATGCGGAGGAAACTTCAAAGTTTGGAGATATACAATAACATCCCCATACCAAGGGTCCTCAGATGAGATAAGAAATAAGTGCTCATCCACAAAGGAATCTTCATGAATGACATCCTCATCAAGTCTCAGAAGGTCCAACATAAGCTTAGCAAACACCAATGATTTCACTAATTTTTCTGAAGCAAAATCGAGATCGAACTCCTAAAGGATCACAATCCATTTATTATACTTCCCCCCTATAAGGCGTCGTGATAGCACGAACTAAAATGGATTGATGTGAGCTACTATTGTGGTTGTTCTAAGCAAAATGTAATGTCGTAACTTCTAGACTACATGGATAGTCGCAAGCACCGGCTTTTCTACGTGAGTATATCTTAGTTCAGCATCTACTAGATTTCAACTAAGGTAATAGATAACATGCTCGATGAGCGCATCATCCACCTGAACCAAGACCATGCCAATCGTCTCTTGAGACGCGACCACATAAAGGATAAAATCTCGTGCGAAGTCTGGTGGACTAAGCACCGAGGCTGATACCAAAGCTTTCTTAAGGGCGTCGAAAGACTGCTAGGCTCGCTCATCCCAGATAAAAGGTGTGTCTTTCTTTAATAAGCGTGCAAAACCTTTGGTAATATTAGCATAATTGACTACAAATCGACGCAGAAAAGTAGCTCTCCCTTGGAGGCTCTAAAGTTGTAACAGATTACGCAGAGGAGGCAACTGAAGTATTGCCTCAACTTTTAGAGGTTCGACTCTAATACCCTCTTTTGAAACTATGAAGCCTAGAAGGTGACTAGTCCTTATAGTGAAGATGCATTTATTGGGATTCAATCAAATTTTATAGTGTATACATCATTCGAGAATCATACGGAGGTGCTTGCGGTGTTCCACTCTCTTATGAGAATGGCTGGTAAGGTCATCCAAGAAAACCTCCATAATCTTCTTAAGATCATGAAAGGCATAGGTCATGGCTCACTGAAACGTAGCTCCGATGTTTTTAAGGCCGAAGAGCATTTTCTGATATGCAAACATTTCCCATGGACAAATGAATGTCGTCTTATGTTGGTCCATGGGTTTGATCTGAATCTGATTATAATCTGAGAAGCCATCCATAAACAAAAAAATCTCACTTCCCGCACAAGCATCCAAGATCTGATCAATGAATGGAATGGGGAAGTTTTCTTTCGGACATGCACGATTCAAATCTCTAAAATCGGTGCACACACAGATCATTCCCTGCTTCTTATCCATAGGAATGGGGTTTGACACCCACTCGATAAGGGGAACGGGGTAGATGAAACCATCTTTGAGCAGTTTCTCCACCTCTGCCTTGATAGCAGCCGCCTTCCTAGGGTTCACATCACGTAAGCATTGTCGAACCAATTTAGCATTAGGGTACATTCTAATATCTTGTTCAACAATGCGGGGGTCTATTCCTGGCATCTCCTCATCTGACTAGGTGAAAGCTTCCCGGAGTTCTATAAACAATTCAGTGTAAATAGCAATCTCCTTAGGAGTGCAATCAGCACTGATGTAGACATTCTCCAGTTTTCTAGGAGTACGAGAGATGTTGATTGACATGGTTGGGAAAATATTGGCCATATTCCCCTTTGCAAAAAACATCATGCGACTCCAAAAGAGCCACAAGGTGACCAACCATCTCTGCTAGAGTCATCCTAAACTCTTCTTGCTCAACGAGCTCGAGGTTGGGAAGGAAATAAGAGAGATGATGCATATCATCCCAAGGCCTCTCACTACCACACATGGCCTCCATAATAGCTTCATCGGATGGCAAAGTATCATCAAGGCAGTCATGTGAACAAGATGAGTTAGCTGCCCAAACTCGCAGCATAATGGGATATTCTTCGACTATCTGGGAAGAAGAGAGATCCGGTTCTGTAGTGGCTTGTTGAATATGCTTGTAAGCAAGCTCAGCTGCAGATAAGGGCACAGACATCCCGATGTGTGTAATGTCTCCAGATGTAGGAATCATGGACGGTAAAGTCCATGGATCAGTATAATAGGAAGTCCGAAATGGAATATTATGCAAAGGAGGAGACTCATCACTGGAAATGGTTCTAATAAAGTTCACAGGTGCTGAAAGACTATAAGTTCCCATCAATGAAGGGTACATACCAACACCTATGTTCCCAGTTGCCGGCTGAGAATCAGTAACTTGCGGGACTATGGATCCCTTGGATGCTATGGAAGGAGTGTTAATGAAATCTAGCTAATATATGGTAACAATCTTGCCTTCATAGGGAAAGCAGATAACTCTAAATACAGTGGACGCGACAGCCTTCATAGCATACATTCAATTCTGACCCAGTAACAGGTTGTAGTCGACAGGCACATCAACCACCTTGACTTCAATAGGCACAGACTTACCTCCCAAAGAGACAACAAGGGAAGGGATATTTCCATGCGGCTTAAATGACTGACCGTCGAATGCAGTGAGCATGGTTCTAGACGCGAGTAGAGGAGGAGAGCCAAGAGCTTTCCAAGAAGTTAATGGCATTACTGACGCGGAAGCACCTTCGTCAACCATAGTACGTTTGATAAAACTCTGAAGGCACACCACCTGGATTTGAAAAGCCATGTGGTAAGGTAAGCTAGGTTGTACATCAGTAGTATCAAACTTGATAACACTAGGATTTCCCCCATCCTGAACTCCTAATGCACTCGAAAGGGCATGCTTCTGAGAAGGACAGGCCTGCAAAACTTCAAGAGCTGACATGGCACATGGAGTTTGGCCCAAATATTCTACAATGGAGTAGTTCTGGGTAGCTCAAGCATTAGGATTATGCGTAGAGCACTTGAGAACACCTTTTGGTATCCGCAGCACATTAGAGGGCTTCTCAATAAGCAAGGAATTGTCAGGAGGAGGGGGAGGCTCACTCCCCATATCAGGTTGTGGTGCACCATAATCACGTTGACGAGTAGCAACAAAAACCTCCGATTGAACCATGTTCACACATCCATAACCACTAGTACTGGAAGAAGCTGTTGTTGTTTCAGTAGGTCCATAACTAGTGGTGTGAGCATGCAAAGACATGTTTTGATGATGAGGAAGGGGATCCTTCAACACAGATGGGCTCCGTGCCAAATGCTTCGATGCTTCTTTAATTCAAGGACATAAGTGAGTAAGATGATCTTCCCCACATAGCTTGCAAGGGAATTTCACCTTACACCTAGGTTTACGATCCTCGCCAGCATTTTTTCCTTCCTAAGGAGGGTTGGCATTCTCTTTACGAGGAGTATTGCGATTTCTACTATCGTTACTTCCATTGTTTCCACCCTTACAATTGTTTCTTCCCTTTTTCTTACCATGAGGTTGTTGGTTGCCTAACAGTTTTGTTGATTGCACATTGTGTACATCAGACGATGAAGTGGAAGTGGACAAGTTGTGAACCTGTCCGGGAGTAGACTTGTTTAGCGACAAATTTTGCATTTGATTAGCTACCAAGTCTATAGGGTGAGTGATTGCGGATCCCATGATGCCATTTGCATGTGGTCCAGGAACTGACATAGGTTCATGTCGGGTTCTCGGTGCATCAAGATTAATGTCATATAAAATGCCAGATTAAGAGTAGAGTAGGTCTAACTACTGGACTTTCAAGACGGCTTGTTCCTCAGTAACAATGCCGGACATCGAAACATCCTTAGCAATGTATGGGAGTAGAGACTTAAGGAACCATTGCAACAGAAACTTTGGAGGAATGTTGGCTTTCACTAATCTCTTATGCCGATTCCACTCTTGAACGTGGTTAGAAATATGTGTGGCCTTATTCTGACGGAAGGTAGACAACAGTTCAGCACTAGTATCATAACGAACTGGAAACTGGAAATGGTCCAAGAAAACCAAAGCAATCTTGTTGAATCCCCTATAAGTGTTCCTAGGAAACTCCACATACCACTTCGCAGCTACCCTTGTGAGGGTGTGTTGAAATAGTTGTAATCTAACAGAATCATGATTCAATGAGTTGGAGGAGCACCAAAGGTGAAGCGTTGTGACATGATCACTCGAATCCTCACCACCTTTCCCCTCAAAATTAGGAATGTTCAAAGGGAGCTTGGTAGGGACCAAGGGAAAACTAGGGTCATGACACACCAGATCGTTCGTGAGCTTTGAAAGATTCAGAAGATTCAAATGTGCAAGGAATGGGAGCTGCGGCTAGAAAGCTTAATTATAAGCTCCCATAAAAGGTTGGTTGAACGGAACTGGATTATAAGGTGGACCAAAAGCTTGACCATGAGCATTAAACGGCTGATAATGAGGACCTGACAAACCATAAGCCTGACCATGGCCATAAGGTTGATAACCTCCTTTGACCTAACCCGTATGAGAGTAAGCAGGTATATGAGTGTTTTGGGCATCATATTGAGATGGGTTGAACTGGTGGCCAGCACCGACTATGTTGTAGTAAGGGTTGCCACCATAAGTATGGCAAATATACATATTATTCGTAGCGGGAACCAACTTGTAATGACCATAATGGTGAGGTATGTTCCCACCCCCAACATTAGGATTAGCATGAGCAGTCGTGTGGTGACCCAAAGCATGAGAAGTATTCCCAACCCCAACATTGGTGTTACTAGTAGCAGGAATGGTGACATTATAATCTTGAGGATAAGATATATTCCCACCTCCTACATTAGCATTATTAGTAGCGGTGGTGGATGCAAAAAGTGTGTGGTACTTTTCCACCCCCATAGTTAGGAGGAGCAATAATATTTGCGAAAGTGGTCCTGGGTTGATGGGTAGCAATATGTGTGTTAGGTGGTAGATGGTGAGTCGTGTTTCGAACAGTCTTCCTATTGGGTTGGGAAGTCTTAGGAGGTGGTCTTCTTCCAACATTAGCATTGTTAGGAGGATTATGACTAGTCCTCATATTATGTGCGTTAGTGGACAACGTGGTGCCCTTGGCGAGGGTATTGCCCCCAGTGGGTGCAGTATTGCTAACACCATGACTAGTGCCAGCATGACTACCAAAAGCAGTGGAAGGATCAACTGTGCTAAAATAGGGCATACTATATGAGAACAGGTTAATGTTGATTGCAGGATCTTCATCTTTGTCTTCAGGTAAGTTAGGAATCCCATAAAGATAATTATCTGGATTCGAAGGATTGAACAGATCATTCTCGAGTTGATTGGGCCAAATAGAACTAGGTTGAGTCTCAGGTGGATCACCCCCCCAGGCCTCACGAGGTGTGGGGGTGTCTAAAGTATGTTCGACTCCACCCAATGGAATCGTGGGGATGTTCTCCATATCAGAATGTGCAGCTGTCATAATGTCAACTATGTATGTCTCATAAGAATCTGAAGACTCAGAGGGAGCCCACTGGTGTCCCCAAGTAGCACAGCGTGAAAAATTGTCCATTTTTAAACTAGCTAACTGACGAGAACAACAAAGAGTAGGACTCCAGGCCATGATATCTCCAAAGAGAATATAAAATCACAACGTCTCCTACAGCCAGCTATGGATCAAAAATAGTAAATCAAAAGCACACACCTAGAGAAACTACAACCAAGAGTAGACAAACAGAGTGGCTAAAGGAGCTCCGAACACTAGAGCCAGTATGTCTCACTTAGGAGAGGCTTGAGACTCCCAAAATATAGCTGGAGTTAACATAATCAGTTATAGAGACACCCAGGCTTCACTGCATGCACAGGGTCAAGTCCACTGTACAAACACAACTGTGCTGTCCAATCCCTATCTGACTTAGGACACAAACAACATAACCACTACAAGTACCCTAAGTGATACCTAGGTAAGGAAACTATGGTCACCACAACATAACCGATGCTCAAGGGGACAGTTAAAGGTGGGATCCGTCGAATGGGTAGGGTAGCTAAGCCCGAAGCACAAGAGGATGAACCTCCGGTACCCCCCTATATGAACAAACCCTGGAAATATTTCCCACATTCAGCCGGTATCAGAGGGATATCCCTTCAACCAACCTCCCGCGACCTCATGCTTAACTATGGTTTGAGTAGAGCTTCTTGAGAACACCAATATATACCTTGGATTCCACCACTCCCTGGTTAGACACCTAATGTTTCATCTAGTAGTCTTGGATTGTTAACTCACAATGATCTATTCCAAGACTATAAACCTATGTTAGTTGGTGTACCCTATAAATAAAATCGGTTTACTCAATTTTAAGATTAAGTGTTAATTTTAATGGTTATGGTTACTCAAAGGATATGGTCATGAAACTAGTGATGTGTATGACTCAATAGTATGCAAAATTGCCCAATCCTAGACTCATCTATCCAATAAAACAATGTCACTAACATGCACAATCAACCCAATGATTTTGAAATAAAAATGCAATCCTTTTATGTTTTCGATGCACAATCAAAACCTAAATGAAAGCAGCAAGCACTCAATGCAGGATGCAATACATGAAAGTAAATTTTTTTTGTATTTTCTCTTAAAAACAAAAGGAAAATGCAAAACTCTACGTATTTTTTTTTTCATTTTTCAATATAAAGAAATGAAAAATGCAAGCAAAATCCTACTATTTAGTCACTGATATGCCAAGGAGATCACTAATACAACCAGGAAAATACCAAATAGTAAGACTCAGCCAAAGGAATGAGCTCAAAAGGAAAAATCTAATAGGGCTAAATCCAAAGATGGGTAAAAAACCAACAAGGCTCAACCAAGAGAAAAGAAGAGTTCTGGTCACAACCAAGGCATGGAACAGTCAAGAAATAGGCCAACAAAGACTCAGGATCAACCAAAACCAACCCAGCAACAACCAATAGTCATAAACCAACAAAAGTCATAGTTGTACACTACTGTCGAAGGAATACCTGCAGGTACTCGTGAGCAGCAGTGTAAACAGAGGAGGGTATGTGCAGGCAGCTAAGCTAGCTTGTGGGTGAGGAAAGGCAAATGGGAAAACAAAGAGTCCAATGGCTCAGAAAAAGCAAGTTTTCTATAGTGTATCTTGACGGCCAATCAATGACACAGAGCTTTGACAAACAACAACTCTAAATATGGACTAATGCTCAAAAAAATTCCCAAACATGGATGTTTTCCCCAGCGTAGTCGCCATTTCTTTGTTGGAGAAAACTCACTATGGCTTGGGAGACCACTACAAACAGCTGACTGCCAGAAATTAACTCAATTCCTAGAACTATGCTATTATAAATGACAATGCTAAGACAATGGAGAATGTATCCAACCTCGATCCAAATGTTTGATGTAGATCCCCGTTGGAGCTTTTCCAATCCGTGCACTTGAATCTGTAAATTAGTCTTAACAACTAATATACAGCAAGTACATATAATATATAAATGACATTAACATCATCAATAGAAATGGCCCATGATATAACAAGTAAATGCAACCCAATGTAAGATAAACAACATTTACAACATTAATGGACGAGAATATGAGTATTTCTATTAATAAACAAGAAGAAGTACAATGTGCTACAACCTCTTGTCGGCAACCAATCTGAACCAAGATCTGGATCAATCCACTTGTGCCTCCACCACTTCAATCCTCCATGAATGGAAAACTCAACTACGGTAGGAGTTTGGAAGGTGAACATAAAGTGTTCATAACTACAAGGACCAATGGGTGTAGACTCAAGATAGGGAAAAAATCCACTAGAGTTCTCTTGCTCTTCTTTCACCTCCCATCCATAAGCCATATATGCTCAATATATAGTCCTCCCAAAGGTAGATGAAAGGACACATCGAGGTGTTACTTGGACAGATGGAGGGTCAAAGGTCACCCAATAACCACTTTTTGGGAGTAAAAAGTAATTAACTAGTGATTTTTATCATTTTACATGCTACCCACGGGCTATAGTGATGCAACTCGCGGGTACACTTTCTATAGTGATGCAACAAGCGAGTAAGAGGAAAAATGATGAAATAGTATGTCTAAAGGATATAAAGTGGATCTGAGTCAGTGAAATGGATCCTACAAGCCAAAGAATGCTAATGCTCACAAGGTGGAAAATTACGTTGTAACACTACTCTCTCTCTCTCTCTCTCATCGCCCTAACCCTTACTAATATCGTCTCTTACACCCTTTCTCCCCTACTCCTCAATGTACACCTAAACCCTATTACTTTCTCTCTCCACAAATCCCCTAACACCCACCCTCTCTCTCTCTCTCTAACACTGACCCCCTATGTTTCTCCTTAGCATCCCCTTTCTTTATCTCCTACTCCCACCACAAACTAAACCCCCTCTCTCTCTCTTTCTCTACACCACACCCTCTCTCTGTCTCTCCCAACTCTATGCCCCAAGCTCCTCCACTGTACACCCCTTCTCTCTAAGAATCCTACTCCTCCCCAACACCTTATCCCTTGTTATCTCCATCTCTTTATATCCCCCAACTCCACTCCTCCTCGCAAACCCTAATCACTCCCCTTATATCTCTCTCTCTTTCAACCCCCTACTAATCAACCTATCCCTAACCCCTACCCCTTTCTCTCTCCCCATACTCCCTAACACCCCCATGCTCTCTCTCACCAATGCACACACAAACACTCAACCCCTACCCCCACCATTACAAATACCTCCCTCCTCCTCCACTGAACCATTACTAACCCTTAATCTCTCTCTTCAATTTTCTTTGTCCTCCCTAAACCCTCACTATGCCCCCCTGTCTCTCTTTCTCCCTTACAAGCACTAACCAGCCCTCCCTCTATCTCTCTCCGTATCTCCCCCTCTTATGCATAATCTATGTCTCTCTCTATGTTACTCCTTATCTCCCCAACCCCCCTCCTAACCCCTACACTCGATATCACCCCCTTGGCTCTCACTCTCTCTCTCTCTCTCTTTGTCTCTCTATCTCTTTCTCTCTCCTACTAATTCACCTACCTCTGACGAAAACCCCTCTATCGATACCCTTAATTCCTAACACCCCCCTACTCTCTTCATCTCTAACACACACACACACACACACTCAACCACCTACTCCCAGCCATACAACTAACCCCCCTGCTCCCTCTCACTCTCTCCACCTACTTCTCGTAACCATTACTAAGCCCCTCTGTAACTTCCTTCCCCCCCCTCTCACTTTCTCTCCTACCACAAAACATCCCCCCCCTCTCCTTAAATACTCTCCTTCTAATTATGTTTCACCTAATCCCCCTAGCCCCTACAAATAAAACCCCCCTAACTATCTCTCACCCTATCTACCCCAACCTCCCTAACCACATCTCGCTCTCTCTCTCTCTCTCTCTCTCTCTCTCCTTGTATACTCCTCCTTCTCTCTAATTTCTCTCACACTCCCCAAACCCATAACCCCCCTTCTCTCTCTCTCTCTCACCCTACAATACATCCATTCCTCATCCCACTATCCCTATCCCAAACTCCCCAGTCCTCACATCATATCCCTACCTCTGATTTATCTCTCTCTCTCTCTACCACTAACATCTCTCTCTCTACCCCTAACCTCTCTATATCTCTCTACCTATAACATATATTTCTTTCTCTACTCATAATCCCCTCTCTCTTTCCCTAACTTTAACCTCTCTATCTCTCTCTACCTCTAAGATCTCTCTCTCTCTCTCTCTCCCCCTAACCCTTACTAATATCTTATCTCATTCTCTCTCACCCCTATTCATCAACCTACCCTTAACCCCCATTTATTTCTCTCTCCCCAAACCCTTGAACACCCACCCTCTCGCTCTTCACTAATAAAAGCCCCATATCTCTCTCCCTAACTCCCCCTTTCTTTGTCTCTTACTCCCACCACAAACTAACACCCCCCTCTCCCTCTCACATGCTCTCTCTATCTTTCTTTGCACCCTACCCTCTCTTTGTCCATCAAACTCTATCTCTCTCAACCTATAACATCTCTTTCTCTCTCTACTCATAACCCCCCTCTATCTTTCCCTAACTTTAACCTCTCTTTCTCTCTCTACCTCTAACATCTCTCTCTCTCTCTCTCTCTCTCTCTCTCTCTCCCCCCCCTCTTAACCGTTACTAATATCCTATCTCATTCACTCTCTCTCCTATTCCTCAACCTACCCCTAGCCCCCATTTCTTTCTCTCTCCCAAAACCCTTGAACACCCACCCTCTCTCTCTTTAACAAATGCCCCCTATCTCTCTCCCTTACTCCCCATTTCTCTATATCCTACTCCCACCACAAACTAACACCCCCCTCTCCCTCTCTCATGCTCTCTATCTATCTTTGTACTCCACCCTCTCTCTATCTATCGAACTCTCTATCTCTCTCTACCTATAATATATATTTCTCTATATACTCATAACCCCCCTCTCTCTTTCCCTAACTTTAACCTCTCTATATATATCTACCTCTAACATCTCTCTTTATCACTCTCTCTCTCCCCCTAATCCTTATTATTATCCTATCTCATTCCCTCTCTCCTCTATTCCTCAACCTACTCCTAACCCCCATTTGTTTCTCTTTCCCAAAACCCTCGAACACCCATCTTCTCTCTCTCTAACACTAGCCCCTATCTCTCTCCCTAACCCCCCATTTCTTTGTCTCCTACTCCCCAACTCCACTCCTCCCCCGTACCCCTAATCACTGCCCTTATCTCTCTCTCTCTCTCTCTAACTTTCTCTCTCTCTATCATTCCCTTACTAATCCATGTATCTCTAACCCCTACCCCTTTCTCTCTCCCCCTACTCGCAAGAACCCCCATGCTCTCTCTCTCTAAGACACACACACACGCACACTCACACCCTACTCCCACCCTTACAAATAACCACCTCCTCCCTCCCTCTCTCCCCTCCTCCTCCACCAAACCATTACTACCCCACACTCTCTCTCTTCCACTCTCTTTGTCCTTCCCTAACCCTTACTACTCCCCCCTCTCTCTCACCCCTACTACAACTAACCAACACCACCCTCTATCTCACTCTATATCTCTCCCCCTTATGCATAGTCCCCATTTTTTCCTATGTTTCTTCTTATCTCCCAAACTGTGCTCCTAAACCCTACACCTAATATCACCCACTTGGATCTCTCTCTCTCTCTCTCTCTCTCTCTCTTTGTCTCTATATCTCTTCATTTCTCCTACTAGTCCACCTACCCTTGATGCCCAACTCTCTCTCTCCCCCACTACTCCCTAACACGCCCTTGTCTCTTCATCTCTAATACACACACACACACACACACACTCATCCCCCTAATCTCACACATACAAGTAACCCCCCTCCTCATAACCATTACTAACCCCCTCTCTTACTTCCTTCCCCACTCTCTCTCTCTCTTTATATCCTACCACTAAACACCCCCTTTCTCTCTCTCTCTCCATAATCCCCCCTCTACTTATGTTTCACCTAATCTCCATACCCCCTAGAACCAACAACCCCCCGACTATCTATCTTCCTATATACCCCCACCTCCCTACCCACATATCTCTCTCTCTCCCTATATTCTCCCCCTTCTCCTTAATTGCTCTCATCCTCCCCAAACAAATAACATGCCTTCTTTGTCTCTCTCTCCCTATAATCCACCCAATCCTCATCCCACTATCCCTACCCTCAACCCTCTACTCCTCACATCCTATCCCTATGCCCAAATTCTCTCTCTCTCTCTCTCTACCTTTAATATCACTCTTTCTCAAACCTTAAATTCTCTATATATCCCTGCCTCTAACATATATTTCTCTCTCTACACATAACCCCCCTCAAACAATCCCTACAACTAACCCCCCCTCTTTCTTGTAAACACTTTTCCTTACCCCCCCTCTCTCTCTAAACCCCCTAGCTCCTCAACTTTACCCACTACTATAAAAATTCCATGCTACTCACCAAACCCATAGAATCTTGATCCCTACCTCTTTATATCCCCCAATTTCCATCCTCCCACTACCGCTAATCACCCCTCAACGTCCCTTCTCCTACTACCCCTAACCCCCATCTCTCTCTCTCTCCAAATCCCCCTACCCGCTACAACTTCTCTCTCTTTCTTGATCTCTACTCTCAACTACCTCATTCCTCAACTATACCCCATTCTCCCAAACTTCTGTTCTCCTCCCCAAAACCCTAACCCTCATCATCTCTATTTCTTTCTCTCCACCAAAATCCCTCCTCCCGCTTAATCAATCCCCATAACTCTCTCTCTCTCTCTAAACCCCCTAAACATACATCTACACATAATCCTCACCCACCCTACTCCATAATACAACTCCTCATTATCTTTGTCTGCCCTCATCTCCCCCTAACCGTTACTAAAACCCTCTCTCATTCTCTATCTCCCCTACTTCTCCAAGTACATCTAACATCCACTTTTTTCTCTCTGCTCCAACTACCTAACACCAATGCCTCTCTCTCTCTATCTAGCTTTCTCTTTCTATCACCCCCTTCTCTCAAATGGCCATATAGCTCCCAAAACCCCTAATCCTCATGATATATATATTTAATTTCCCAAACCTCACTCTCCCCTACACCTAACTACCCCCCACCTCTCTCTCTCTCTCTCTCTCTCTCTCTCAAACCCTATTCATCCACCTATTGATAAACCCCACCTTTCTCCATCTCCCCCGAGTCCATGATAGCCCCCCAAACATAGTCTCTCTCTCATCCAACTACGACTAACCCCTCTATCTCTCTCACTATCTATTTATCTATCTCCCATCCTAGTCCTAACCCTTTTAAAACCCTCTCTCATTCTCTCTCACCCCTACTCCTCCACCTATGCCTAACGTTCATTGCTTTCTTTTTCCCCAAACACCCTAACACCCACCACATCTCTTTATCTATCTATCACTCTCATTCCCCTATTCCTACATCTACCAATAACCCGCCCCTCTCTCTTCTCTCCTCCTCATAATCCTTACTAACACCCTCTCTCATTCTATTTCTCCCCTACACCTTCACCTATGTCTAACCCCAACTTCTTTCTCCCTCCCTCAACCCCTAATACCCACCTCTCTCTCTCTACCCATAACCCCCTACTCTCTCCCTAACCCCCCTCTTTCTCTCTCTCCTACTCCAACCACTAATCAACCTTCTCTTTGTCTCTCCCTCCGCAACTAGCCCCCCCTACTCTATAACTTCCTTACTCGTCCCCAAACCCCTAACCCTCCTGATATCTATCAGTTTCACTCCCCAAAATCAACTCCTTCCACTACCCATAATAACCCCCCACCATATCTCTCTCTCTCTCTCTCTCTCTCTCATAAACCCCTAGTAACAACCCTATCCCTAGCCCCACCCCTTTCTCCCTCCTCTTACTTCCTAACACCCTCCCTTTCCCTCTAATACACATAGAAACTCACCCCTTACTCCCACCGCAACAATTAATCCACTCCTATCTTTCTCTCTCACCATCCTCAAAACCCTAACCCTTAATACCCACACACTCTCTCTCTCTTTCTCTCTCTCTCTCTCCTCAACTAACCTTTACTAATCCCACTCTATCTCCCTCTTTCCCCTACTAACACTAGAAAACCTTCCCTTTATCTCTCTCTCTATATCTTTCACCCCTTATCCATAAGCCCCCCCCTCCCCCAACACCCCTCCTCTACCCTTACCCCTAATATCCATGCATTAGATATCACTCTCTCAACCCTCAACCCCATGCTCCTAAACTATATATCTATTATATCTTACTACCCTACTCCTCCCCAAACAACTAACCCTCTTTATCTATATCTCTTTCTCTCACTAAAACTCCCTTCACCCTTCTACCCCTAATATTCTCCCTCTCACTCTCTCTCTCTATCTCTCTCTCTCAATCGACTACTCCACCTACCCATAACCCCCACCCCCCTCTCTCTCACTGTCTCTCTCTCTATCTCACTGCTTCACATCCCTCATTCCTTAACTATAACCCACTTCTCTCTAACCCACCTGATATCTATCTCTATCTCTCCCCCAATCCCCCAACCTCCCTCAATCTGACACACTCTCTTTCTCTCTCACTCACTCCTTCAACCCCTTACTAATTCGCCTATCCCTAACCCGCACCCCCCCTCTCTCACTACTCCCTAACACCCTCTCGTTATCTTTTTCTCTACACACAAACTCATCTCCCTAATCCCACCTCTATCACTAAATCCACTCCTTCTCTCTCCCAAACATCCACAACCTAACCCTTACTAATCCCCTCTCTTGCTCTCTCTCCCATTACTCCCTAATATCAACCCCCCTCTCTCCCACCTCTACTCCAACAACTACTACCAACTCCCCCCCATATCTCTCTCTCCCCTCCTTCACTTAATCCTTGCTAAAACCCTCTCTCATTCTCTATATCCCCTAGCCCTCCACCTACCCCTAAAACCCACTTCTTTCTCTATCCTCCAACCCCCTAACACCCATCTCTCTCTTTCTCTATCTCTCTCTCTCACCCTTCTCTCAAATTGTCATGTTGCTTTAAAATCCCTTAATCCTCATGATCTATATATCTTTATCTACCCCAACTTCGCTCCCCCTACACATATTTACCCCCCCAATTTCTCTCTCTCTCTCTCTCTCTCTCTCTCTCTCTCTCTCTCTCTCTCTCCCTCTCCCTCTCTAAAACCCCTACTGATACACTTACCCATAACCCCCACCCTTCTCTCCCCTCAATTCATAAAACCCCCCACTCTCTCTCTATCAACCGCCTACACTTACCCCTCTCTCTCTTTCTATTTCTCTCCCCTCTTCCCCCTAGCCCATACTAATACCCCCTATCATTAATTATCTCCCCTACTCCTCCAACTATGAATGACTCCCGTTGTTTTCTCTATCCTATAACCACCTAACACCCATCCCTCTTCTCTTTATCTCTCTTACACACCTACTCCCCTACTCCTACCCCTACCACTACCCCCACTCCCCCCCCCCCTCTCTCTCTCCCTCTCTCTCCCCCTAAACCTCCCTCCACCCCTATACCCCTCATCTCTCTCTCTCTTTCGGTCAACCCCCTAATCCACCTACCAATAACCCACACCTCTCTCTCTCTACCCATATATCCTAACATCCCCCCACTCTCTCTCTCTCTCTCTCTCTCTCTCTCTCTCTCTCTCTCTCTCCCTCCTTTCCGCTCTCATGCCAATCTCAACCACCAACTCCTACACTATATAAATATTCTCTATAACTACCTTAATCCTCCCATAATCCCTAACTCTCCTGATATAAACATCATTATCTTCCCCAAACACTGTCCTCCCCCCTACCCCTATTCATTTCCCCCAAATCTCTCTCTCTCTCTCCCTCTCCATCGCACTCCAACTCCCAACACCCTCACTTGTCAAGTATAGCCCTTTCTCTCAAAATTTATTGTTTTGCCTAAACATCTAAACTCATGATATCTACCTTGTTCTCTCCCCCAATGTACCTCCTACCCCTACCCCTAATAACACCCCAAATCTCTATCCTTCACACTAATATCTCTCTCACTACCCCTAACCTATGTTTCTCTCTCTACCCCAAACCTCTCTATCTCTCTCTAATCATAACCCCCTCTCTCTCAACCTAAATACCCCCTACTCCCCGTACTCCCCCTACCCCAAACCCCCCTCCTCTCTCTCCTAAACTCACTCCCCCCTACCACTTATCTATATCCCTCTCTATCTCTTTCCCAACTCCCATCCCCCCACTCAACCACATCCCCTTATCTCAAATTGCATTACCCATCAACAAAATTTTAAACTCCTAACCCCTACAATCTTGCCTCCCCCGACCTCACTCCTCCCCCATACCCTTATTCATCAGCCAATTCTCTATCTCTCTCTCACACCCTACTCTTACACTTGAAACTAACCACCCTCCCCCTTCGTCCCCCTTGTCCCTCCCTCTCTCTCTCCCTCCTCGTCTCCTCCTAACCCTTCCTAACACCCTCTATACTTCTATATCACCCTTGCTCCTCCACCTACCCCTAATCCTAACCACTTTCTCATAGTTCAACCCCCTAATACCCAAACTCTCTAAATCTAGCATTCTCTCTCCACCCCTGACCCCCATGTCTCTCCACCTATTTCTCTCTCTTATTCTTACCACCAACCAACCTCACCCCCCCTCTCTCTCCACGCATCCATCTCCTCTCTCTTTATTCATGCCCCTATTTTCTCTCTCTCTCTCTCTCTCCCAATTCCACACCCCCATGCCTCAACTATACCCCCCTTCTCTCTATCTTCCCTACTCCTGCCAAAAACCCAAAACCTTATAATATATATCTCTTCCTCTCCCCCAACCCCACTTTTCCACCCTACACATAATCGTACCCCCTCATATCTCTCACTCTCTCTCCCTCAACCCAATACTAATCCACCTATCACTAACCCCCACCCTTTTTTTCTCCATGTACTCTAAATAACCCCCCTATCTCCATCTCTAATGCACACACACACACTCACTCCACTACTCTAATACCTACACCAATCCTACCTCATCACCCTCTCTCTTGCCCCAGTCCTCTCCCTAACCCTTACTAACCTATCCCTTTCTCTCTTTGTGTCCTCCCCTAACTATTACTACCATCTTTCTCTCTCTCTCTCTCTCTCTCTCTCTCTACTCCATAAACCCCCACTCCTCAACTATACCCAACATCTCTCTAACTTCCCTACTCCTCCCCAAATGCCTAAACCTCCCAATCTCTATATATTTTTATTTAATAAAACCCCCTACTTCTCCTACCCCTAGTAACCCCCCATAATATATCACATTCCCTCTCTATCACTCTCTCAAACCCCTACTAATCCAGCTACCCCTAACTGTCACTACTCTCTCTCTCCCACTACTACCTAACACCCACCCACTCTATCAATCTACACACACAGAAACTCACCTCCCTCCTACCACCCCTATAAAAAACACACCTTCTCCCTCTTTCTATCTGGTACCCGCAACCTCTAACCCTTACCAACCTGCTCTCTCACTCTCTCTCCCCACTACTTGTCCACCTACCCCTAAACCCCACCCATTTTCCTCCTAAAACAACTTAAAACCCACCATCTCTCCCATGTTTATGTCTACCCTAAGCACTCTCTCTCTCTCTCTCTCTCTCCTCCCTGCTCCTAACAGTAACCATCCCACAACTACCTCCTTCACTCCATCCCTCCCTCCCTCTCTCAGTCTCTCTCATAACTCCCCTTTCCTACACTATACATCGCTTCTCTCTAACTTACCTACTCCTCCCCAAACAACTAAATCTCCTAATATCTAAATCTTTCTCTTTCTCAACACACCTCCCCCTATTCCAAATCACCAATATCTCATATCCCTCTCTCTATCCCCCCTCTCCCTCTCTTTCAACCCTCTACACCTCCACCTACACATAACACACAACCCTCTCTCTCTTCCCCTACACCCTATAACCACCGAATCTCTCTATCTCAAACAAACTCACTTTGCCACCACTACAATTAATCCCCCTACTCCCTCTCCCACTTTGTCTCAATCTCTCTCCCCTCCTTTCCCTAACACTTATTAACACCATCTATAATTCCCTCTCTTCCCTACTCCTCTACCTACACCTAACCCCCATCCCCCTCTCCAAATCCTCAAATATATCTCTCTCCTCTCTATCTTCCCTTATCCTCCACAAAACCTCTCAATATTTATATTTTTCTCTCCCCCAACCCCCTCCTCTCCCTACCTCTAATAACCATACCTAAAATCTCTCTCTCTCTCTCTCTCTCTCTCTCCCATTTTCAACTCCCTACTATTCCACCACCCCCTAACCCTTATTAAACCCATCTTTCACTCTCCATCTCCCTTACTCATCATCCTTCACCTAACCCCCACCCCTTTCTCTCTCTCCTAACCCCCTAATGACCACACTCCCTCCCTCTCTCTCTCACTCTCCCCCACTATCTATCTAACTATCTATCTACCTTATCTACTCCTACCACTAACTAGAAGACTTATCTATATCTCTCTATGTACTCCCAATACCACCACTTCTTAACTATATACCCTTCTCTAAAGTGGGCATGCTCCTCCCCAAACCCCTAACCCTCTTGATCTTTATCTCTCTCCTTACCCATAGACACCCTCTAATACTCCACTTACCACTAATGCTCTATCTCAACAAACCAATCCCCCAACCCCTGCCACTTATCTCTTGCTGTGTATGTCTTGCGCATGAACACACACCTAATACTACAACTAAAAACCACCCCTCTCTCTCTCTCTCCCCTCCTCTCACAAACCCTTACTAAATCCCTCTCTCATTCTCTCTCTCCTATACTCCTATTGTTGCAGCAACATCCCCCCCCAAAATTTTGTACATATTGGGGCCCCTCCTTTTACTTTTTTCTAGAAATACTGCCTAAAGAAGTTAATTCTCCTTTTAACTTAGTTTTTGTTTTCAACTAAGGAATCTGCTTTAAAAAATTGAAGTTTTTCTTCTAAGTTAAAACTCACGATTCTTTCCCGAAACTATGGAAGGAATTTTCAATTCTCTCTTGAAACTACAGAAGGAATTTTAAATTCTCTCCCAAAGCTACGGAAGGAACTTTCATTTCTCTCCCGAAACTATGGAAGACTTAGCATTTCTCTTCCGAAACTGTGGAAAGATCTTTCATTTCTCTCTTGAAACTGGGGAAGAACTCAAGTTTCTCTCTCGACACCACGGAAGAACTCAAGTTTCTCTCCCGACACCGTGGAAGAACTTGAGATTTCCTCCCTAAATTGCGAAAGCTTTTGCCAAATGTTGTCGTAGTAATTTGTCGATAAAAACTTGAACACAGTTATTTTGTAAATTGCGGAAGGACATTCTGAGTCTTTCTGAAACTGTGGGATGACTCGGCAAAACTGGTCGCGATAAGATTCCGAGAGACTGTATTTCGAAAAGACTCACAAAGTGCTCCCGAAACACTGAAGCAATTCACCATCGTATTCTGCAACTGCGGGTGAAACTTGTAAGTCCGCCACTCTACTGACAGTCACGCTTAAATGCCAAAGAAGCTTGAAAAGACCACACCATACAAGCATTAAAACCTCATTTAAAAAAGCCACCTACCCATTTAAATGCCGCATGTGTCTAGATTTATATAAGGGTGGTGGGGTGTCGTTGATCCCATTGTTGGTTTGTTGTTCAAAGAACACCGTTAGGAAGACCGCGTCGGCTCGCTCCAGCTTAGCACATCCACCACTACGTCCACCTCACTCAACCACTGTCTCATCTCCAGGTAGGCTTTTTAACCATCATCTTTGTCTCATCTCCGCGTCGAGTGACTTTTTGGGTTTTCCCGTTCATAACGTGGCTGATAGACATTGGTAGCATAGGTCATTTTTTGTTTTTTAATGGCCACGGTGGCCCAATACGTTTCTCATTCCTACCAACTGAAAGCCGTAGCCATGACCATCCGAGTTTTTCACCAGCCACATTCTGATCGTTTTCCTACCCTGATTCAAACTTCATACCGGCTACAGACCGTTTTGCAAGTATTATTAATGACAGTAGTGGTCGGTTGAGATACTCAAACACTCACCTATTAGACTAAGTTAATGAATGTGGAAAACAATTCCTTGTTTCATTGTTTATTCATGGGATTTTTCCACTCCAGGCCAACCCACCATTGACCATTAGAAGTGCTATGATGAAGGGCACCCTCTCTCCAAGGACTAAGAGGGAAGTAGGTTTTTTCCACGTCATATTCTTACCTTTTTGGAAGCATTCCAAAAATTCCTGACTAGGCATTGCCCCCTAGAGTAATCAAGTCTGAGGACCATATTTCATTTTTTGAAATGATCTATTTTGCTTCCCCAGCATGCAGCTTTATAATTTTGTCTATATTTCTCATTAGCATGTTAAAATTGTCCTTCTCTATGTTACACTCTCACAACATGTTGCAAATTTTTATAATGATTCACATTTGGTTGCTAGCATGGATAAGCCACGATGCCAAAAGGTGGTAGAAAGAAAACTAAAGTGACGGAACCAAAGCCAGTACAACTAAGGACTGAAACTATTTTCCAAGACACTGAGTGTACCATCGGTGTTCCTCCCGAGGTCCATTGGGGAGATGTTTACCGGATGATCAGGGACCAGGATACACCAGATGTATTATTGGAAGAAGAACAAATCTACCTCAACATCAGAACTTCTGGCATAGCTAGGGCTTCTACCCGCCCTGAATTGTTACCATGCTCTGAAGTGATCGGGTGGATACTGGAACATGCCAACCCAGAGACAAGAGTGTGACATGACAGCAAGGGAGAGCCTTTCGCTTCATTCCATCCAGCGTATATTGCTACAGCCTACAAATTCTCACATCCCCAATAAGCTCTAAGTGATGAATGGTTGGGTAAGATGACTAATATTGAGATGGCCAAAAAATTATTGGTCATGGGAAAACACCTGAGGAAGAGAGATAATGATGAATATGATGTTCAGAGCCTAAGACCTCCTTTTAGGTTTATCGCCCTGATGCTATGCAGAATTTTTGGCATGCCCGATGGCACTGTATATAGGATACAGTGGGCCCCCATCATCCACTTCATAGCATTCAAAGGAACTCTATTTGACTGGGATACTATCCTTTCAGACAGTTTGGCATCCATAGTGGCCGCTGCAAGAGAAGGTTTGGCCTTAAAAAAGTCAGAATCTTACATGTCTTCCTATCTCATTGACTGCATTTTGGCCAAGCTCTCTTTCCCCAGGCTAGGTTGCACATGGGATAAAGCCAACACCCCGGTCTACACTGCTTATAAAATTATGTGGGCTCAAAATTATAGAGCAAGCTATAAGCTCATCTGCAAAGAATTCAACATGCGTCTATATGAGAAGATGTTCAAGGAAGAGCCCAATTGTCTATCAGAAAATGCCATGGAGGTCCTGGAAAACTATGGAGATTTTTATTTCTCAGAGCAGGGCACCTACATCAAGATGTTTGGAGGTACCAAAGCGCCATACATTTTGCCAAAATACGCTACTGATTATGTAGTCCTCAAGGAAGTAGTCAGGCAAATTTTCCTTGATGGAATAGGAAGGGTGCTTAACAAGCAACATAAGGCTTCCTTCCCCCCTTTTCCCTTCTGCATAGGAGCCTACAAATTCTCAGGGGTTGCAACAGCTGAGGAATATGTTCAAGAGCTGAAAGCTTTCCACTTCGGTGAAATGATCTTCCATAGAAATGATAGGCGGAGCAAGGTTGCCGAACATTGTAAGGAAGTTTATGCTCATTTTGAATATGCTCATTACTATGATGCAGAGGAAGAAGTGTTCAAAGGCATCAGCAACATGACTGAGTTGTAGATTTGTCGTCAAGGCAATGGAGCAATCTCTATCTCTACCCCAGCCCGAAAAGCCAGTCTACAGAAAGAGAGAGAAATAGATGATGCCCTAGCCCGTGAAGAACAAAGATTGAAAGAGGAAGAAAGGTTGCAGAGAGAAGCTGAGGAAGCAATGCTGTAACAAGAAGCTGAGGAACCAAGGCTGCAACAAGAAGCAGAGGAAGCAAGGCTGTAGAAGGAAGCAGAAGATTCAAGGTTGCAGAAGGAAGCACAAGATCAAGAGCAGAGGGAGGAAAGGGAAACTCAGCAACAAAAGCGACAAAGGACAATGTGGTCAATATGGTTAGAGAATTTGATTCAACAAAGAGGAGAGCTCGCATGTTGCAACATACTGTGGCTAATGAGCAGGATTATAGGAATCTTGTAGTGAATAAATATAATCCCCTGTCTATTAATCACAACGAATTGTTAGATAAGTATCGCCATTTAGAAGAAGAAAAGGAGCACCTGGCAGTCCAGATGATGGTTCTAGAAGCAGAAAAGAACGATTATGAAGCTAGAGTTTCTCATCTGCAAGTAGATAAGCAAGCAATGGTTGAGAAATTAGAGTAGGTAGAGAGCAGAGCAATAGATATGTCTCCCTTTCATGAGTTGTCCTGTGACATTCTGAGACAAATTCACGCCACGCAGGAGCTGATTATTGAGGAAGTGTGCAGGCTCAAAGCCATGATGGTTAGAGTAAAATAAGTCAATGTAGAGGCCAATAGCCTTAAGGGAAAATATACTCGGGTTAAAGCAAACATCCTAATCTAGATGGAATGGAGAGAAGGGAAGGTTGATTTCCCCAAGCATCTTCCATTCAAGTCTGTAGATGATTTTAAAGAAGATATAGCCCTTATGGAATTCTGCAGGAACTGTGGCCTTACGCTAATGGCTAAGATCCAAGGAACAATGGATAAAAGTAATAGCTTTTATAAAAAAATCCATGAAGTACATGATAAGTGCAAGATGAGTTTTCCTCAGTCCCTCGATGAGTTTCCAAGCAAAGAGAAACGTTTATCAGACTTGAAGGAAGAGCTAGGCATTCAAATAGAATATGTAAAGAAGATTGATGTCTTAGCCACTGATGATCTCCATCACTATATTGGGTTGTCATCACTATATAGTCATTTGCTTAAAGAAATCCACCAAGCAGCAGTTGCAAAAATTCATGGTGTTGAAGTAGAACTTGGTAAACATGTGACTTCCCAAAAGATCTTGCTCCCTTCCCCAGCAAATGTGGTTATCAGAGACACTGGTATCTGGTATAGTTACATAGTAGAGGAGGAAAAGAAAGCAGCAGCAGTAGTAGCACCTAGTCCAAGTACTTCTCTCCCAGCAGGAGCACCTTCCCAAGGGTGACCACGCTAATCCTAAGGCGTTGTTCCTATTTTTTATGTGGTCTCCCTATGTAGAAAGCGTAGAATCACTGGACAGTTGTCCTTTTCTATTTTTGAGAAATTTTATGTTTTAAGAAAAGGGCCACGATTTGTTTATTAAGAGGAAAACTCTGTAGAGGACATGTGTAAAGAGCCAGGTGGCAGCCCAGGAGGCATTTTGTAAAGATATAAATAGAAGTTTAGGGAATGGTAAAAAGGAATTTTGGCAGGGAAAATAATTTTCTTAACTTGTACGACCTATCTTGCACTTGCTTCAAGAAAATGAAATTTAGCTAATAAGAGCCTGGAGAGGACGTCTTTTGCATGGAAATAGATGTTGGATGCATGCTGGATTTTTCTTTTGACTTTCATATTCTACAGTGAGATCTTTCTTTGTTGTCTTGAATTATTTCTCTGTATTGAATGACCTTACTGTTTCTTGTGCAAATGATTTTTCTCCTACATGAGTAATGGAATGTGTTATATGTGAATTGGAAGCTATCTTCTAATATCTGTTGCCTTCTTGCTGTAGATATATCTTTATGATTTAATGGTTGTCTATTGATCTTTAGATAACTCTTCCAACATGTTACTCATACTTATAATTTTGCTCCTTGCAAGGATAGTTTAGGTTTATTTCGATTTTAAATACAGATTTGTTTCGAGTTCTGAACTTAGATTAAGTTAATTTAGGCACTTGCATATCATTTTAAAACCATAAAATCAAAAGAACGGTGGACCGGGCTATAACCGGTGTAATTGAAGCAAATCTCCAATCCTAACGGTTTCAAGAACCGCTAACCGGACGGATTCCCCATACCAAATGGTGGACAATCTAGTTGGGATAGTCTACTGAGGAGAATCCCTTTTTGCTTGATGCTGCGATCTTCGGGGCATCAACAGTTTTTGGCGCTAGAAGGAGGGCCTGAAAGTGCATGGCTGATAAAGGAAAATCTCCCACTGTCAAAAATGTTACTGAAAACCAACTTAAAAGAGGAATTTCAAACAACCCAAATCTTGAAGTAGCAAACCAAGAAAACCTCGTCTCTGATTCTGAACCTCAAGAAGTATTGTATGCTGTGCCTTTTGCATAAATAGAAGATTTAAGGAGACATACACGATCTTATGTTAGATAGCTAGGTGATTTAAACGCAGTAAATTTCCTCCCTAGGAAAAGTTCTCCTAGAAGAGAGAGACAGTACACCCGTGATTCGATTCTTGTGCAAAATTTTGAAGAGCTTGTGAATCTAACCTTGGAAGAAATTGTAGAACCCCTGAACAAGGTCGATCTTGAAAACCCAAAAAATATTTCAGATCGAGAAAGTCTTGGAGAACTTATTACTCCAAAGAACACTCCATTGAATTCACCATACAATTCTCCACCAGATTCTCCACATAGAGACATGGCCATACCTTCATGGAGAGCAAGGGGAGCATTAAATCTAGTTGGGCCATTGCATAATCTTCCAAAAAATCCAGAGAAAGTCTCGCCTAAATTCGACCCAGGGAAAGCCATTTCCACCGAAGATCATCTGAAGAGTTTTTATTTAGCTCTGAATCTTTTAAATGTGCAACATGAAGATGTAGTCTGTAGGCTTTTTCCATACACATTTGAGCCAAAAGTATCATCTTGGTATTTTAGCTTACAACCTAGCTTGATCTCAAGCTGGGATGAATTTGAAAAATGTTTCTTAAAGAAATATGGAAACCAAAAAACTGTAGCTACACTTATGAAAGAATTAATGTCCATGAGAATGGAAAAGGAGGAAAAGGTTTAATACTTCAACCAAAGGTTCACAACACTCTTAAATAATTTCAGTGAAGCAAATAAACCAACAGAAGAATCTCTAGTTGAATATTATACAACGGCTCTTAAAGGACCCATAGCAATGTTCGTTAAAAGATCTAAGAAAACCACCCTCATAGAGAATTTTGAAGAAGCTAGAAAGGTGGAAGAAGAAGCGGATAACATTGCTAAACATGCCTTAGATGCAGAAACAAAACCAGCAGTCAGTAAAAAAAACCTTGTTGCTCACCAGAGGTAAAGAAGAGTCATCAACAGACATGGAGAATGTATTTAAGATGATGCAGAAGTTGTCCAATAAAATTGTAGATCTCGAGAAAGATAAAGCTACTAGTACATCTAGGAAACCCTTCAAGCTATTTTACAAAAGGAGGGAAGACAACGATCAACCTCATCCACCCATGAATACTTCCCCTATTTTAAACCTCAACGAAATAGGGATGGAAAACTTATGCACCTTTCATCAAGAATAACATTCGGAAAAGAGCTTCCCACAATGGATTAACTCTATGAGTTTAGTCATGAACCAAATGCTGGATTCACAGATTCCAGATCAAGACGATCCTCTAGAGGAATTGAGCCCTGAATTAGAAGAACCACCTCCGAACACCACTATGGTTCTATGGGATTGGGTACCTTTAACTGAATTAGTAGAAGAAGATCCCATACAAAGATCTCTCTCTGCTGTGAGCATTAATACTCGTAGTAAAGGTCCTATTACAGATCCAGTGCCAGACTCGACTCCTCCCAAGCTTAATGTTTCAAAAGAACTACTTAGAAGACATATAGCAATCATTCCACCGCAACCTAAAGCTAGCCAAAAAGTGGCCAAGCAGCCAAACATTGACACCATAGTTCAACAACCAAAGGTCACAATGAATAAAACAGACAATCCTTCCAGAATTGGGAATGATTCTGATATAGGATATGACATTATTGAGGATATAAAGAAAGTCAAAGCAAATGTGTCAATATTCGATATGTGTAGTTTGCCTCAGCAACGAGATAAGCTGCTTCATGCTCTACAACCCCAACCCAGCACTCCATTAACGGATACTCGAGAAGATCCCAACATTAATGTGGCTAGTATCGGCGGGAAATCTAAATCTCAGACGTTGCCATTCTTGTTGACCTTTGAAATCTTCAATCATAATGTTCACAAATGTCTGGTAGATTCTGGAGCATCTTCAAATGTCATGCCACTGTCAATTTGTAAAAAAATTAACGGGCAACCTGTTCCATCTTCGGCCCAAATTATTCAGTTAGATAGAACTGATGTCAAAGTTATTGGTGAAATAAAAGATGTCCTCATCAGATTATCAGCCGACTCTAGAGTCTGTCAGTTTATTGACATAATGGTAGTTGATATTCCTGAGGCCTATGGTTTGATCTTAAGTAGGGACTGGTCCACAAAGCTGAATGGTTACTTTGCAACTGATTGGTCCCATCTGTGGTTGCCTTATCAAAATAGACAGAATCAGATCAAAGTCCTGAGAGAATCGCACATGAAACAAAATGTAACTCAACTAGAGGGAAAGAATGAAGTTGTAACCTTCTCATCCTCGGTTCTGGGGAATTATTTCTTATAAATCGATTCGGTTAATTATCAGTATGAAACTATCAGCCATGAATCAGATGAACAGTCTGATCTCCTTCATTTTTCTTGGACTGATGATGTTGACTGTAATATAGTTAGTTTAGTCACTGACTTAGACCATAGAGATACTAATTTAGCTGAATCAAAAGATCTGTTTTGGACATTATACTTTGACAGTTCTAAAACTTTGGAAGGATCCGGATCCAATTGTGTCCTGATGGATCTGGGAAGAAATAAGTATTTTTTGTCCTATAGGTTAGAATTTGATTGTACTAACAACACTGTGGAATATGAAGCTTTGGTACACGGATTAAAGAAGGCCATCGATTTAAATGTTAAATACTTGAAGGTTTTTGGTGACTCAGAAATAGTTGTGAGACAGGTAAGAGATACCATTCATTGTCTCTCCCCTCATTTGAAGGGTTATCAGGCTGAGGTATGGGATTTAATTATTCATTTTGATGCTTTCAATATAAAGTCTAGTCCTAGATTGCAAAATTCTGCAGCTGATTTGTTAGCAACATCCACTTCTAGATTGGTGCCATCTAATAATAGATGCTCATTTGAATTAATTTCCAGGCCCTCCGTCCCTGACAACGTAACAAACTTCAGGGTTTTCGATGATGACGAACAGATTATCAGTTTTCTAACGAATGAAGACATTTTCCAAGGAGCTGTGATAGATGAAGAAGAACACGATTCTGATTTGCTAAAAAAGGATGTAAGTAAAGGAAATTTCATCCCCAAAGGGGTAAGGTCACTCGAAATGTTGTTTGATCTTCAAAGTAAGTTCAAAAGGCCAGCGAATACCAAAAATAATAGTTCATCAATGCAGCATGAGTTAGTTAATTCAGGTACCGAGACAGAACCAAAATTTGTCAACCTTGGCAAATGTTGTTCACTGGGAGAAAGAGATAGGTTCATTAAACTATTTAGACAGTATAAGGATGTTTTTGCATGGACCTATGAGGATCTGAAAACATATGAAGTCCACATTATTCAGCATGTTATACCAATGAAAGTGGGTGTCAAGCCTTTTCAGCACCAATTAAGAAGGATGCATCCTACTTTGGAACCTCTGATTCAAAAGGAATTAAAGAAACTCCTGGATGCTAAAATAATCTTTAAGGTCCGGCATCCTGAGTGGGTTGCTAACTTAGTTCCCGTAAGAAAGAAGTTTGGAGAGATAAGACTATGTGTGGACATCAGAAATTTAAACAGAGTTTCAGATAAAGACAACTATCCCGTCCCTTCAATGGAACAAATTCTTCAAATGGTGTTGGGATCTGAGCTATTTTCTCTTCTCGATGGTTTCTCTAGCTACAATCAAGTATTAGTAGCCGAAGAAGATCATCTTAAGACTACTTTCAGCACTAAGTGGGGAACTTTCGCATACAGAAGGATGCCATTTTGGCTGATAAACGCAGGAGCTACATTCCAGCGAGCAATGGATATTGCATTCCGAGGATTGGGTGGGAAGTGTGTTGTTGTCTACCTAAATGATGTGACAGTTTTTTCAAAGAAAAGGGAAGATTATGTTGTCCATTTGAAGCATATTTTTTATTGTTGTCGGAAATATGGTATTTCATTGAATCCCAAGAAGAGTGTGTTCGTTGTTCCTGAAGGTAAACTTTTGGGCCATATCATTTCCAAAGGAGGAGTGTCAATAGATCAGGAAAGAGTACAACCTATTAATAAAATTCCAATGCCTTATAACAAAAAATCTATGCAGTCATTTATGGGCACTATCAATTTCGTCTGAAGATTTGTTCCAGATTTCGCACAAATTGTTAAACCTTTACAACAAATGGTTAAACAAAGCATACAGTTCAAGTGGACAGATTTAGAAAAGGATGCATTTAGAGACATTAAGGTAGCTATAGTTAAAGCTCCTTCCTTAAGAAGCCCAGATTTTGATAAGGATTTTATCCTGTATACCTTTGCTTCGGATGACTCCCTCGCGACTGTACTCACGCAAAAGGTGGAGCTAGGCGACGAATACCCAATCTCGTTTATGAGCACTGGTCTGCAAGGGGCTGAGCTAAACTATCCCATGGTTGATAAGCATGCGTATGCTGTCTTCAAAGCAGTCAAATAGTTCAGACCATATATTCTTAAGAACAGAACTAAAGTTATAGTTCCCCACCCAGCTGTTAGATCCCTCCTCGTTCAAAAGGAACTAGGAGAAAGGAGGGGAAACTGAGTCACATCTCTTTAAGAATATGACTTAGAATTTAAATCAGAAACTATCATCAAAGGACAAGGCCTGTGCAAATTGCTTACAGGAAATTTGACTAATGAAGAGCAACGTTGGAGGAATGAAGCTAAGCTAAACTCAGTTGAAGTATGTCTTATATTCACAACTCCTCAGTCATGGTATAGAGATCTGGTGCATTATTTGCAGCAAGGATACCTACCTGAGCACTAGAGCTCTAAGAAAAGGAGGGCACTCTGTTTGAAATCAGCATCTTATCAAATCATTGATGGGATACTTTTCAGAAAGAATTATGATGGAATTTTTCTTAGATGTCTAGAAAATGAAGATGCATGTAAAGTTGTTAAAGAATTACACGATGGCCCCACGGGTTGACATTATTCAGGGGAGACAACAGCTCACAAGATACTTAGAGCTGGATATTATTGGCCCACTCTATTCCGAGATGCCCATGCGTATGCACGAAACTATGATATATGCCAAAGAAGTGCCAGGAAATTACCTAAGGCAACAAGACCCTTGCAGTCGGTTATTATCTCTGAACCTTTTGAACAGTGGGGTATCGATGTTATTGGAGAGATAAATCCAAATTCTTCTTTGCAACATCGATACATCCTGACGGCTACCAACTACTTCACTAGATGGATGGAGGTTATCCTATTGCGCAAGATCGTTGAAGATATGGTCATCAGTTTCTTGAAGGAAAACATCATAACCAGGTTTGGGGTTCCAATTTCCCTTATTTTTGATAATGCTCCCTATTTTTTGTCTTTTAAGATAAATGAATTTGTTTATGAATGGGGGATTAAGCTACATTATTCAGCCAATTATTACCCTCAAGGAAACGGATTAGTTGAATCTTCAAACAAAAACCTCATTCGAATTCTCAAGAAGACTGTGATAGAAAATCAGCAAAGTTGGCATATTGCTCTCCCAAACGCCTTATGGGCAAATAGGGTGACTCCAAAGAACACATTAGGGGTTTCCCCTTTCACTCTTGTTTATGGCAAGGAAGCCATCCTTCCCAGCAACATCTTGCTTCCATCCTTACAGTTGTCCCAAGCCTCTTGAGGGTTTGGTAGCCAAGTCTTACAATCCAGGATAAATACCCTGCTTCAACTTGAAGAAGCCTGACAGAAAGCTAAAGACTGATTCCATCAGCACCAAGACATAGTCAAGAGATGGTTCGATAAGAGGAAGTCTGGTAAAATAAGTTTTGAAGTTGGGGATTTAGTCCTGAAATGCAATCATAATCATGAAGGAAAATGGATGCACACGAAATTCCAACATTTATGGATAGGCCCTTACCAAATTTCGGCAAAGATAGGCCCATCCACTTATAAGTTGACAGACCTCAAGGGAGAAGAAGTAACCCTTACTCTCAATGGCCTCGCCCTGAAACAATACTTTGCGTAGTCTCACTGAGAATTTCTGTACATAAATAAAAATTTTCCTCTATGTTGCTTTAGCCCTTTGTTTTCATTGTTTTCAGCTATGTTGTTTCTTTTCTTGTCATTTGAACCTTTTGTACAAAGTTTGTTTTCTGAAAGCTCCTACGGTTTGGTTTCTTATCAAGATAGATCTCTCAAAGAAATATCACAACTCATGAATCCAAAACTACGCTCAAATGAAAGTTTATCTATGCATTGTGCTCTTGCTAAACATTCTTCAGAAGGAAGGAAGCCTATTCTGTTAGTCACACTAATCCTGTTTAAATAGCAGAGATCTATGACTATGTTTATTACTATCTTCGGGTTCCATCCACTCTCACACTTAAAGGAATCTCAAGAGTGTCATTGAAGTTGGACCCATGGAGAGTAGCACATCCCGTGGGCATAGGGTATTGAAATGACTCCATGCTGCACATTTAACAGCCAAAATGGCTTTCATCAAGGGTCTGTTTTCCAGAGATTCTCGCCTCAATTGAAGCATGGCTGAGAAAAAAGCAAAGTGTGCAAGTCAAGAAAGATGTCCGAAAGACTCAGCTCAAATTAGGCTCCTCTCCGTCTGTGAGGTTTGATCAAATCAATAAAATCTCTCACTCACACAAAAGGACATTATGGATTGAGGAGCCAAAATCAAAGATCATGTCTAAAGAAAATATTTCTGGAAGGCTCAAACAGCAAAGCTGTCAAAAGTATAAACATCCAAAAGGATGCAAGCGGCATGGGAATGAGGAACAAGAGCAATAATGTCCATGAGAAAGTGTTGCAAATCCTGTGGAGTCCGATAGCAGTAGCCATCTGAAAGATGAGTCTTCTAAAATGAACCCCATATGTTGGCCCTTTGAAAGTTTTAAAGATGTCTCTATCAAAGCTCCCCTTTCCCCAATGGCTAGCAAATAAAGTGACTTCTTCCTTCACCGAGATTCAAGTGCTCAGCTGAATATTGCATATAAGATGGATATTTTTTAAGAAGGTTTTGGATCATCGAGAGGAATTTTTTCAGAGATCTGTGTTCGCCAGCGACTCGCCAATTGTTGTTGCAGCAACATCCCCCCCAAAATTTTGTACATATTGGGGCCCCTCCTTTTACTTTTTTCTATAAATACTGCCTAAAGAAGTTAATTCTCCTTTTAACTTAGTTTTTATTTTCAACTGAGGAATCTGCTTTAAAGAATTGAAGTTTTTCTTCTAAGCTAAAACTCACGATTCTCTCCCGAAACTGCGGAAGGAATTTTCAATTCTCTCCCGAAATTGCGGAAGGAATTTTCAATTCTCTCCCGAAACTATGGAAGGAATTTTCATTTCTCTCCTGAAACTGTGGAAGGAATTTTCAATTCTCTCCCGAAGATGCGGAAGGAACTTTCATTTCTCTCCCGAAACTGTGGAAGACTTAGCGTTTCTCTTCCGAAACTATGGAAAGAACTTTTATTTCTCTCCCAAAACTAGGGAAGAACTCACGTTTCTCTCTCGACACTGCGGAAGAACTTGAGATTTCCTCCCGAAATTGCGGAAGCTTTTGCCAACTGTTGTCATAGTAATTTGTTGATAAAAACTTGAGCAAAGTTATTTCGTAAGTTGTGGAAGGACATTCTGAGTCTTTCCAAAACTGCGGGACGACTTGGCAAACCCGGTCGAGATAAGCTTCCGAGAGACTGTATTTTGAAAAGAATCACAAAGTGCTCCCGAAACACCAAAGCAATTCGCCATCTTGTTCCGCAACTGTGGGCGAAACATGTAAGTCCGCCCCGCAACCGACGGTCACACTTAAATGCCAAAACAACTTGAAAAGACCGCACCGTATAAGCATTAAAACCCCGTTTAAAAAAGCCACCTACCCATTTAAATGCCGCACGTGTCTAGATTTATATAAGGGCAGTGGGGTGTCATTGATCCCATTGTTGGTTTGTTGTTCAAAGAACGCTATTAGGAAGGCCGCATCAGCTCGCTCCAGCTCAGCGCATCCACCACCGCGTCCACCTCACTCAACCACTGTCTCATCTCCAGGTAGGCTTTTTAACCATCATCTTTGTCTCATCTCCACGTCGAGTGACTTTTTGGGTTTTCCCATTCATAACGTGGTCGATAAAAATTGGTAGCATAGGTCATTTTTTGTTTTTTTACGACCGCCGTGGCCCCATAGGTTTCTCATTCCTACCAACTGAAAGCCGTAGCCATGACCATCCGAGTTTTTCACCGGCCGCATTCCAATTGTTTTCATACCCTGATTCAAAATTCATACCGGCTATAGACCGTTTTGCAAGTATTATTAATGACAATAGTGGTCGGTTGAGATACTCAACCACTCACCTATTCGGGTGAGTTAATGAATGTGGAAAACAGTTCCTTGTTTTATTGTTTATTCATAGGATTTTTCCACTCCAGGCCAACCCACCATTGACCATTAGATGTGCTATGATGAAGGGCACCCTCTCTCCAAGGGCTAAGAGTGAAGTAGGTTTTTTCCACGTCATATGCTTACCTTTTTGGAATCATTCCAAAAATTCCTGACTACGCATTGTCCCCCTAGAATAATTAAGTCTGAGGACCATATTTCATTTTCTAAAATGATATATTTTGCTTCCCCAGCATGCATCTTTATAATTTTGTCTATATTTCTCATTAGCATGTTAAAATTGTCCTTCTCTATGTTACACTCTCACAACATGTTGCAAATTTTTATAATGATTCACATTTGGTTGCTAGCAAGGATAAGCCATGATGCCAAAAGGTGGTAGAAAGAAAACTAAAGTGATGGAACCAGAGCCAGTACAACTAAGGATTGAAACTATTTTCCAAGACACTAAGTGTACCATCGGCATTCCTCTCGAGGTCCATTGGGGAGATGTTTACTGGATGATTAGGGACCAGGATATCCCAGATGTATTATTGGAAGAAGAACAAATCTACCTCAACATTAGAACTTCCGGCATAGCTAGGGCTTCTACCCGCCCTGAATTGTTCCCATGCTCTGAAGTGATCGGGTGGATACTGGAAAATGCCAACCCAGAGACAAGAGTGTTGCATGACAGCAAGGGAGAGCCTTTCGCTTCATTCCATCCAGCATATATTGTTGTAGTCTACAAATTCTCACGTCCCCAACAAGCTCTAAGTGATGAATGGTTGGGTAAGATGAATAATATTGAGATGGCCAAAAAATTATTGGTCACAGGCAAACACCTGAGGAAGAGAGATAATGATGAATATGATGTTCAGAGCCTAAGACCTCCTTTTAGGTTAATCGCCCTGATGCTATGCAGAATTTTCAACATGCTCGATGGCACTGTATATAGGATACAGTGGGCCCCCATCATCCACTTCATAGCATTCAAAGGAACTTTGTTTGATTGGGCTACTATCCTTTCAGACAGTTTGGCATCCATAGTGGCCGCTGCAAGAGAAGGTTTGGCCTTAAAAAAGTTAGAATCTTACATGTCTTCCTATCTCATTGACTGCATTTTGGCCAAGCTCTCTTTCCCCATAGTAGGTTGCACATGAGATAAAGCCAACACCCCGGTGTACACTACTTATAAAATAATGTGGGCTCAAAATTACAGAGCAAGCTATAAGATCATCTGCGAAGAATTCATCATGCCTCTATATGAGAAGATGTTCAAGGAAGAGCCCAATTGTCTATCAAAAAATGCCATGGAGGTCCTGGAAAACTATGGAGATTTTTATTTCTTAGAGCATGGCACCTACATCAAGATGTTTGGAGGTACCAAAGCGCCATACATTTTTCCAAAATACGCTACCGATTATGTAGTCCTCAAGGAAGTAGTCAGGCAAATTTTCCTTGATGGAATAGGAGGGGTGCTTAACAAGCAACATAAGGCTTCTTTCCCTCCTTTGGCCTTTTGCATAGGAGCCTACAAATTCTTAGGGGTTGCAACAGCTGAGGAATAAGTTCAGGAGCTGAAAGCTTTCCACTTCGGTGAAATGATCTTCCATAGAAATGATAGGCGG
Source organism: Larix kaempferi (assembly GCA_027924585.1). Taxonomy (NCBI): domain Eukaryota; kingdom Viridiplantae; phylum Streptophyta; class Pinopsida; order Pinales; family Pinaceae; genus Larix; species Larix kaempferi. The sequence goes on from BSBM01000425.1 coordinate 87,596, forward strand.
AGCAAGGTTGCTGAACATTGTAAGGAAGTTTATGCTCATTTTGAATATGCTCATTACTATGATGCAGAGGAAGAAGTGTTCAGAGGCATTAGCAACATGACTAAGTTGTAGATTTGTCGTCAAGGAAATGGAGCAAGATGTAGTTCTGCCCCATCCGGAAAAGCCAGTCTACAGAAAGAGAGAGAAACAGATGATGCCCTAGCCCGTGAAGAACAAAGATTGAAAGAGGAAGAAAGGTTGCAGAGAGAAGCTGAGGAAGCAAGGCTACAACAAGAAGATGAGGAAGCAAGCCTGCAACAAGAAGCAGAGGAAGCAAGGATGCAGAAGGAAGCAGAAGATTCAAGGTTGCAGAAGGAAGTAGAAGATCGAGAGCAGAGAGAGGAAAGTGAAAATCAGCAGCAAAAACGACAAAGGACAATGTGGTCAATATGGTTAGAGAATTTGAGTCAACAAAGAGGAGAGCTCGCATGTTGCAACATACTGTGGCTAATGAGAAGGATTACAGGGATCTTGTAGTGAATAAATATAATCCCTTATCTGTTGATCACAAGGAATTGTCAGATAAGTATCACCATTTAGAAGAAGAAAAGGATCACCTGGCAGTCCAGATGATGGTTCTGGAAGCAGAAAAGAACGATTATGAAGCTAGAGTTTCTCATCTGCAAGCAGATAAGAAAGCAATGGTTGAGCAATTAGAGCAGGCAGAGAGCAGAGCAATAGATATGTCTCCCTTTCATGAGTTGTCCTGTGACATTCTAAGACAAATGCACGCCACATAGGAGCTGATTACTAAGGAAGTGTGCAGGATCAAAGCCATGATGGTTAGATTGAAAGAAGTCAATGTAGAGGCCAATAGTCTTAAGGGAAAATATACTCGAGTTAAAGCAAACATCTTAAGCCAGATGGAATGGAGAGAAGGGAAGGTTGATTTCCCCAAGCATCTCCCATTCAAGTCTGTAGATGATTTGAAAGAAGATATAGCCCGTATGGAATTCTGCAGGAACTGTGGCCTTAAGCTAATGGATAAGATCCAAGGAACAATGGATAAAAGTAACAGCCTTTATAAAAAAATCCATGAAGTACATGATAAGTTCAAGATGATTTTTCCTCAGTCCCTCGATGAGTTCCCAAGCAAAGAGCAACGTTTATCAAACTTGAAGGAAGAGCTAGGCATTCAAATAGAATATGTAAAGAAGATTGATGTCTTAGCCACTGATGATCTCCATCACTATATTGGGTTGTCATCAATATACAGTCATTTGCTTAAAGAAATCCACCAAGCAGCAGTTGCAAAAATTCATGGTGTTGAAGTAGAACTTGGTAAACATGTGACTTCCCAAAAGATCTTGCTCCCTTCCCCGGCAAATGTGGTTATGAAAGACACTAGTATATGGTTCAGTTACATAGCAGAGGAGAAAAAGAAAGCAGCAGCAGCAGTAGCACCTAGTCCAAATACTTCTCTCCCAGCAGGAACACCTTCCCAAGGGTGACCACTCTAATCCTAAGGCGTTGTTCCTATTTTTTATGTGGCCCCCCTATGTAGAAAGCGCAAAATCACTGGACAGTTGTCCTTTTCTATTTTTGAGAAATTTTTTGTTTTAAGAAAAGGGCCACGATTTGTTTATTAAGAGGAAAAGTCTGTAGAGGACATGTGTAAAGAGCTAGGTGGAAGCCCAAGAGGCATTTTGTAAAGATATAAATAGAAGTTTAGGGAATGGTAAAAAGGATTTTTGGTAGGGAAAATAATTTTCTTAACTTGTATGAGGTATCTTGCACTTGCTTCAAGAAAATGAAATTTACCTAATAAGAGCCTGAAGAGGATGTCTTTTGCATCGAAATAGATGTTGGATGCATGCTGGATTATTCTTGTGACTTTCATATTCTACAGTGAGATCTTTCTTTGTCGTCTTGAATTATTTCTCTGTATTGAATGATCTTACTGTTTCTTGTGCAAATGATTTTTCTCCTACATGAGTAATGGAATGTGTTATATGTGAATTGGAAGATATATTCTAATATATGTTGCCTTCTTGCTGTAGATATATCTTTATGATTTAATGGCTGTCTGTTGATCTTTAGATAACTCTTCCAACGCATTACTCATACTTATAATTTTGCTCCTTGCAGGGATAGTTTAGGTTTATTTTGATTTTAAATACAGATTTGTTTCGAGTTCTGCATTTAGATTAAGTTAGCTTAGGCACTTGCATATCATTTTAAAATCATAAAATCAAAAGAACAGTGGACCGGGCCATAGCCGGTGTAATTGAAGCAAATCTCCAAACCTAACGGTTACTGAAACCGCTAACCAGACGAATTCCCCATACCAAACGATGGACAATCTAATTTGGATAGTCTATCGGGGAGAATCCCTTTCTGCTTGATGCTGCAATCTTCGGGGCATCAACAACTCCTCCACCTACCCCTGAACCCCACTAGTTTATGTCTCCTCCAACCCCCTAATGCGTCCCTCCTCTCTCTCTCGCCCCCTTCTATCAAACTACAATGCACCACCCAAAACCCCTAATGTTTCTTATCTTTATCCATTTCTCTACCCAAACCTCCCCCCTCCTCCTACACCTAATCACCCACCCACCTCTCTCTCTCTCTTATACAAGAACTCCCATCACCTTGACTCTTCAACTATACCCCCTTATTTCAAAATTCCTTGTTGTCCAAAAACCCCTAAACTTATGATCTCTACCTCTTTATATACCCCAATGTACCTCCTACACCTACCCATAATAACCCCCAAACTCTCACTCTAACCCTAATATCTCTCTGTCTCTACATCTAACATATGTTTCTCTCTCTACCCTTAACCTCTCTATCTCTCTCTAATCATAACTCCCTCTCTCTACTTAACTCCCTCCTACTCCCCCTACCCTTTGGCCCCCTCCTATCTCTCTCCTAAACCACCTCCCACCTACCACTTATCTATATCTATCTCTATATCTTGCCCACTATCTCTCTCACTCACTCTCTCTCTACCCCTCTCTTTCCCAGTTCCCAAACCCCCACTCCTCAACTACACCCTCTTCTCTCAAACTGCATGAACAATCTCCAAACTTCAAAAATCTTAATCTCTACTAGTTTCCCTCCCCCAACCACAGTCCTCCCCCATATCCCCAATCATCCCTAAACTCTCTATCTCTCTTACCCCTACAAATAACCACACCCCTCATCACCCCCCCCTCTGTCTCTCCTCTCCTCCTCCTAACCCTTACTAACTCCCTCTCTCATTCTATCTCCCCTTACTCCTCCACCTACACATAATCCCCATCGTTTTCTCTCTACGCAACCCCCTAATACCCAACCTATCTCTATCTATCATTCTTTCTCTACCCTAATTCCCATATCTCTCCCTAACCAACCTTTTCCTCTCGTACTCATAAAACTAACCAACTCCACCCTATATATGTCTCTCTCTCTCTCCCTACATCCACCTGCTCTCTCTCTATTCATGCCCCTACCTTCTCTCTCTCTCTCTCTCCCAATTACACACCCCCATGCCTCAACTATAACCCCCTTCTCTCTAACTTCCCTACTCCTCCCCAAACCCCAAACCCTCCTCATCTCTATCTCTTCTTATACCCCAACACTAAGTTTCGCCCCTACCCCTAATCATGCCCCTCTTCGCGGTCTCTGTCTCTCACACCCCATGACCAATCCACCTATTCCTAACCCCCACCCCTTTCTCTCTCAGTGAACTCTAAATCACTACCCCTATCTCTCTCTATCTCTAATGCACACACACACTCACTCACTCCACTACTCCCATACCTACAACTATCCCGCCACATTACCCTCTCTCTCTCCCCCTCCTCTAACTAACCCTTACCAGCCTCTGGATTTCACTCTTTGTGTTCTTTCCTAACCCTTACTCTCTCTCTCTCTCTCTCTCTCTCTCTCTCTCTCTCTCCCCCACCCTCTCTCTCTCTCCCTCCCCCACCCTCTCTCTCCCCCACCCTCTCTCTCTCTCCCTCCCCCACCCTCTCTCTCCCTCCCCCACCCTCTCTCTCACATGAAAACACACCCACCCCTCTACTCCACTCTCCTCCTCCCCTTAACCCTTGCTAACACTCTCTCTCATTATATCTTTTTCTTAATCCTGCATCTAATGATATCCCCCACCTCTCTCTCTCTCTCTCTCTCTCTCTCTCTCTCCCTTCTACAACACCCCCACTCCTCAAATATACGCAACTTCTCTCTAGATTCCTTACTCCTCCCCAAACACCTAACCCTCACAAACTCTATGTATTTTTATCAACAAAACCCTCTACTTCTCCTACCCCTATTAACCCCCCCTCATCTCTCTCTTTCCCTCTTTGTCACTCTCTCAACCCCCTACTAATCCATCTAACCCTAACCTCCACTATTCTCTCTCTCTCCCCCTACTAGCTAACACCCCCCACTCTCTCAATCTACACACACAAACTCACCTTCCTCTTCCCAACCCTATAACAAACCCCTCTCCTCCCTCTCTCTATCTAGAACCTCATCCCCTAACCCTTAATAACCTCCTCTCTGAATCTCTCTCCCCACTAATTTTACACCTACCCCTAATCCCCAACGCTTTTTCCTCCCAAAACAATTTAAAACACACCCTCTCTCCCCCTTTCTTTCTCAATCCTAATCCCACCCTCTCCCACACATTCTCTCTATCTCTCTCTCTTTCTCTATATCTATCTATCTATCTATCTATCTATCTACCCCAATACTAACACTAAACATCCCACCTCTCACTCCCTCTTTCTCTCTCTCTCTCTCTCTCTCTCTCCCCCTCTCCCCTAACCACCCATTCCTACACTATACATTCCTTCTCTCTAACAAACATGCTCCACCCCAAACCACTAAATATCCTAATCTCCAACTCTTTCTCTTCCCCAACATCCCTCCCTCTACCCCTAATCTCTAATATCTCATCTCCCTCTCCCTCTACACCTCCACTTACCCATAACCCACAACCCCCAATCTCTCTAGATCAAACAAAATCACCCCACTACTCCCACCCCTACTTCTAATAACCCTACTCCCTCTCCCACTCACTCTCTCTATTTCTCCCCTCCTTTCGCTAACTCTCTCTCTCTCAACCACCCACTCCTACATTATAAATCCCTTCTGTCTACCTAACCTACTCCACCGCAAACCACTAAAGCTCATAATCTCTATACCTTTCTCTTCCCTGACACCCCTCCCTCTACCCCTAATCAATAATCTCTCATATCTCTCTCTCTCTCTCTCTCAATCCTCTACACCTTTAGCTACCCATAACCCACAACTTTCTCTCTCCCCCACTACTCCCTAAAACCCCCTCGATCTCTCTAGCTCCAATAAACTCAACCCACCACTCCCACCTCTACATCTAATTCCCCTAATCCCTCTCCCACTCTCTCTATATATCTCTCCCCTCATTTTCTTTAACACTTATTAACACCCTCTATCATTCTCTCACTTCCATACTCCTCTACATACCCCTAACCCCCATCCCCCTCTCCCACTCCTAAAAAATATCCCACTTCTCTCTAACTGCACTACTCCTCCCAAACACTCTTAAAATTTATCTTTTTATCTCCCCTAACACCCTCATATCCCTACCCCTAATAACCCCTCCTAATATATCTCTTTCTCTCACTCTCTCTCTCTCTCTCTCTCTCTCGCCCCCCCTTCAACTCCCTACTGATCCACCTACCCCTAACATCCACCATTCTATCTCTTCCCCAACCCCCTGAATCTTGCTTATTCTCTCTCCATCTATGCACACACATTCGCCTCCCAACTCTAACCCCTATAACTAAGCCCCTCCTCCACCTCTCTCTCTATCCCACCTCATCCTCCTAACCCTTATTAACCCTCTCTCTCACTCTCACTCTACCCTACTCATCCACCTTCCTCTAAAACCCAACCATTTCTCTCTCGTCCAACCCCTAATGACCACACTCTCTCCCTCTTTGTATCTTTCTTTCCCCTGCTATCTATCTATCTAAATATCAATCTATCGACTATAATGCTACCACTAACTAGATAATCTCTCTCTCACACACACACTCTTGTGCATTCATGCACACCTACTCCTACAACTAACAACCCCCCTTCTCTCTCTCTCTCTCTCTTAATCTTTCTTCCCCACTCTTACAACTGAACAACCCCTCACTATCCCTCCCTTTCTCTCTCTCTCCCTCCCTCTCTCTCCCTCCATGCCCATCTTTCTCTCTATTCCCCTACACCCCCTACACATAGCCCCCAGTATCTCTCATAAACCCCATTCCCATACCACTTATTTATTTCTCTCTCCCATAAACCTAATCCTACCTACCACTAATCAACCCCTAGATCTCTCCATCTCTCTCTCAAGCTCCTAAATATCCACCTACCCATAAAATGCAACCTCTTTTCTCTCCACCCTAATCACTAGAAGAACCCCCCTCTCTCTCTCCCCTCCTCCCACTATCCCTTTCTAAAACCCTCTCATGTTCTCCCTCTCACCTAGTCCTCCACCTACGCCTAAAACATATTTTTATATGTCTCCTCCAACCCCTAACACACGCCCCTCTCTCACTCTCTCACCCACTTCTCTAAAACTACCATGCTCCACCCAAAGCCTCTAAGCCTACTAATCTCTATCTCTTTCTCTACATCAACCTCTCTCCTTTTAATACACCTAATCATCCCCCCAACTCTCTCTCTGTCCACCTCTCTCTCTCTCACACACACACAACCCCCTACTCCTCGACCTACCAATAACCCCCACTCCCCTCTCACTCTCTCTTAAAACACCTACCCCTAACCCCCATCTCTCTCTCTCTCTCTCTCTCTCTCTCTCTCTCTCTATCCCTCTCTCTATCCCTCTCTCTCTCTCTCCCTCCCTCCCTCTCTCAATCTCTCTCTTTCCCCCACCATAAATCCCAACATCCCTACTCCTCAACTATAATTCCTTCTCTAAAAATGCCTTGTTGTACCCAAACCCCTAAACTCATTATCTCTACATCTTTCTCTACCGCAATGTACCTCCTACCCCTACCCCCAATAATCCTCGAACTCTCTCTCTAACCCTAATATATATCTCTCTAGCCTTACCCTCTCTATATTTCTCTAATCATAACCCCCCCTCTCTCTCCCTAACTACCTGTTGTGGGGAAAATGCACCTATAGTTCAGGGGAGAAACTACCAACTTACGGTGATAAAGATAGACTAAGAAGCATTCTGCAAGTACAACAAATAAATGAAGAGATTAGGGTTTAGATATGTAGGAACCTCATTCAGAAGGTTGATCCTAGCTTTGCCTCCTTCGCTCTTCAATGCTTATCCACTGTCGCAATGCCCAGACCTGCAAAACAACTTGATACCTTTCTCAAATACATTTGACTACACATATAAGACTGATATTCATAATAGAAGAAGACATCAGATGATAAACAAACTGTAATCAAATCCAAGACACATTAATAGGTCATATTTGGAAAGAGAAGAACGTCTGATCTTTATTAATGAATGAAAGCAAGTACATACAATTATACCTTTCTTCAAGCTTGGCACTTCACGAAACCTAGATTCAAGATCTCCTGCTTCCGTTCTCCAAGGATCCCAGCCTCTAAGCAATTGTACTAGGGTTTACCAAAACTGAAGCACAAGAGAGGGGGATGAAGGTCTCCATTCCTCCAGCATAACTTTGCAATTAGGCTTGCTCCCCTCACATGACCCTTCTACCCTCCTTATATAGTCAATGAGGAAGAGGAAAAGAAGTTACAACTGCTCAAGAGGTTTCCCAACCAACTTAACTTACTCGAATTTCGAGATTTTGACCAAAACAGGTGTGTACTCTACTCTATAGTAGACAAAGTCGCGTACATATGGCAATGGGCGCTACTTTGAATGAGGTAAAGTCGCGTACACACGCTACTATTATAACAGTAGAGTCGCGCTCATAGTGAAAAATGGCCAAAAACAGGCTTTTCTGCTCATTTTCAGGAGATGGTTTGGTCTGGAAAAATGTTCCTAAGGGTCATATACATCAAATGGGTCAAGAATGAGGTAATTTCAACCATTTTTAGTGTCCCAAATGACTCCTCCATCCACAATTGTCCTGTTGTGTGACTGAACTTGATCTCAAGAAGTGTCGTCATGCGACCAAAGGAAACAAGTGTCGTCACGGACGGAGAGGTGTCATTTCAAGCTATAACAGATGCCCCCTAATGTATGAGGTCAGAGGGAGTACGGGAAACGATGGCCGAAATGCATTATAAATAATAATAAAGAGTTGAATCATGGAGGAACGGAGAAACCAAGAATCATAGGCTCAAATGAAGTACCTGAAAGCAAAGGCAAAGTCAGACAAACTTATCCATGGGGTAACTGTCCATGTTCAAATGGTGGAACATGATCTCCAAGAGGATACAATAATGATCCAAGATACTGATGCATATATCATGGCCACTAAAATACAAGCGTGGATCCATGAGGAACATAAGTGTAAACATAGCCACAGAAATACAAGGTGGATCTATGTCAAAACTGGAGAACATAGCCATAGAGAACAAGCTGGATCTATGTCTCATCACGAGCCAAAAAGAGTGTGGCTCAGTCTTGCGCAACTTGGGTGATAACATAAATGAGGTGATGCTATCGAGGATCCCAAGGTCTTCATCCAAAAACAACCCAAGGTACAAACCTATCCATGCGAATAAATGAGCTGTTGTCGAACATGGGAGGTATCGTTTGATTACCGGTCATTGATGTATACCGTTAACAAACGTGAGGGTGTCCACCAATAATGAAAATGGAACCCAAGGTACCTAGTACATTCAAGCAAGTGCGAATAGATGGTCTTGCCGTCGAACACTTGAAGAATCCATCGGATAGGAGACATTGATGTATTCCCATCTATCCAATAGCGAGGGAAACTGCCACTAATGACTGCAATCCCCAAGGTACTAACCGAAACTCTAAACTTCATTCCCAGAGCACAATGAGTTGAAGTCGATGGGAAGAAGTCCGTTGAAAAGGAGGCCTTAATGCATCCTCCATCATCCAACACGAGGGACACTCAACAGGTATGAGCTGATTTGAAGTAGGACTGAACACATGATGAAACAGACGGACACCAAGGAATGGCCGACACATGAGGTCAAGGCAACTGCAGAATGGCCGACACAGGTTATATCCTTGAACAGTGAGCACGACACAAGAGTGACTTAGGCAGCTTGGAACACAAAGGGACCACGATGCAAGTCTGCAATGTAGGAGACATTAACAGATTCTCCATATGAGTGGAAGACTAACCAAATGGAGGAGTAGGAACTCTGAGATCAAGTTTACCCTAAGGCCAATGCTAGAACCCAACTTGTTTGATAGACTCAAAACAGGTGCTTTGTTCAAGGAAATAGTTGACTTGCTGCCATCATATTGAAAGATATTTTGGCATTCTTCCCTTCCCTTTCCTTTGTCATTTTTTAACGAGCTTGACAAAGAACTAAAGCATGCTTGACGGTATTTTCATATTTAAGGAGTCTGAAAAACCTAGAAGAAAACTCCATACACCTATCCGTGGATTTTATATCGAGCCTGGATTGGTCTGTGCTCGGCGGTGTTTTCTTGCTTATAGAGTTGAAAAACTTAAACAGTCCTCTATACACTTATCCGTGGATTTTATATCGAGCCCGGATTGGTATGTGCTCACTTGGTGTTTTCACATTTCGAGAGTCTGAAAACCCTAAAGACGACTCCAAAGGTCCTTTTTCGTAAAGTTAGTCTCCTTCCCCGAAAAAGTGTAAAATGATGGAAGAAGAACTCTTCTAGCGCATACAAGAGTATACCTAGAGTATACCTTTTCCGTAAATTATCCACCAAGGCCCGGAAAAGGGGTAATTCTATACCTAAGTGGATGTCAGTTCAGTTATTTAAACGAGCCCGAAAAGACAACTATGCTCGGCAAACTTTTCCTATTTAAGGAGTCTGAAAAGGGCTTAAAAGAACTCCATAGGGATCTTTTCCATAAAGGTTTAACGAGTCGGGAAAAGTAAACTCATGACCTCCTTACTGTTTTTAACGAGCTCAAAGGAGATAGGAAAATGCTCACAACTTCCTTACTGTTTTTAACGAGCTCGAAGTGAAGATGAAAGAAATGCTCATAACCTACTTACTGTTTTTAACGAGCTCGAAGTGAAGGTAGAAGAATGCTCGTAGCCTCCTTACTGTTTTTAACGAGCTCGAAGGAAAGGTGGAAGACTGCTCGTAACCTACTTACTATTTTTAACGAGCTCGAAGTGAAGGCAGAAGAATGCTCGAAATGGGAAGAGACGAGTGTCAGTGACATGCAAAACTAGCTCCAAGCGCATGGAACAAAGCTATGCCTAATGCAAGGAACATGGGCAAGATAAGGACACTCAGGGTGTGTCTCCTCCAGGTAAAAGGTGTCAAATTGAAAAGGCAAAATGATACAGGGCTTAGCGGAAATGAGATCAGAGATGGAGGCTTATACAACGGGCTAAAAGCATGGAAGCCGGCTTCAAGCTCATTAGCGCAAGCGGGATCATAATAGATGCATATGCAATTGGAACACAAAGATGGGAGCCTTATCAGGGATGGCCAGAAATATGTGAGGAAGAAAGATATGAGGCTTCTTCTCAAAGTCATGGTAAATCTAAAAAGGCTCCCGATCCTATGAGAAAAACTCAGCATGGGCACCAGAATGGCATAAGGGTGCTGACTAGGGTGACCCATGTTAGGTAGGCTCTGCTGTCGGACTGGTGCACAATGCATAAAGAGATGGCTAACACACCAATATCCAACAGGTTCGACCCTATGGCGAATTCGGATGGCAAAAGGTTCAAATGCAACATAACAGCGGGGAAGCCTAAACCTATATGCAAGGTTCCGAATATACCTGACATGGTTGCACAAGGTGTCGAAAAGGACCAGTAAGCAAGTATACATCCAGCTAAGAATCCTGTCTCCAAGAAACATTAGTACCGGGATCATATCTAAAACATATGTAAAGGAAGACCCGATACAAGTCACTGTGGTAGAAATACTTTCAACTTCACTATCATCAACAGCAGGCATAAACAAAGCAGAGTTTTCGAATGAAGACTCTATGGTGTCCAAGCCCGAGGACTTACAATCAACAAGATCAAATTCAGGATGAAGATCAAAGTTGAAGGACATGATGGAATCTGTAGAAACAAATTCATGATCACGGGAGTTGAAAATTCTAGAAGCAGAATCAAACTCAGCAGGAACACCGATTTGCGGATCTATAGGAAAGTCCAAAGACTCAACAGTAGGAAGATCAAACTTTAAGGTCAAACCGGGGCTGGACATAACTGCGACTGGATCAACATCCAAGTGAATGGAAGACTGTACTATAGACTCTAGGAAAACTTCATCGGAAGGAAGTATATCATCCCAGATAGAATACATATCTAAACATTCAGATGGAGGTGTCACTTGGTCAAAAGCTGGGACCAAGTCCCGAGAAGGTAAGCATGAACTCAGAGACTTCTTCTCAGTAGCAGTTGAACTCAAGGAACAATATGCCACATGAGGCGCATGTGACATAGTAGTGCCTAATGACGAGTGATCAGACTGGTCTACAGATGGGTAATAAGGAGGATCAACGAATGCAAGCTGGTCGATGGTGACAATGTTTTCGTTATGAGGGAAATGCATCACACGAAAAAGCGTAGACACCACAGCATGCATAGCATAAACGTAATCACTCCTGAGGATCATATCAAAGTCCATAGGGTCCTTTAGAACCATAAAATCAACTAAGACTGTTTTTCCACCCAAGGTAACAGGTGCCTGACGGAGGAATCCGATCGGTTCACTAGGTCTTCTATCGAAGGTCAACGGCCAATTAGCAGCTGGAAAAACATTAGGGAATCCCAAATCTCTCCAAGCATAAGCGGATAAGATACTAACAGAAGCACCTTCATCAACAATACATCGATCAACCGTATGGTTCCAGATATCAACCTTTATCTGAAAAGGTGTCGAAGAAGGAAGACGAGGCTTGGCTAGACTATTCCAATCAAAGGAAACAATCCTAGGGCTTGGTAGGGGTTCACATGGCACAGATGAAGTGCCCCCTTTTTTAGGAACATCCAAACTGGTAATGCAGAAGACTTCAGTAGTAGGTGCATCAATCTATGAAGGACTGATGGGATCGGTCGAAGATTGCATCGATTCAATCACTTCACTCTCCGAAGGAAGAGTGGGGTCGACCAAAGATTGCATTGGTTCAACCACTTTATCAACCAAAGGTTGATCTGGCTGCAGGGAATCTATAGACAACTCAGGAACAGAGGTTCCTTCAGACATGGACCACACTCTTCGTACCTCTGGAATGGCAGGGCATCGGTGAGTAAGGTGATCTCCCTTACAAAGTTTACAAGGGAACTTTGGTTTCCGTCCTATAGGTTTAGACTCCTTTACAACGTCAGTACTCTCAGCATGACTAGCATTGGCTGACAGCTTGCCCCCAGCATGACTCACAGAGGCTGGTTGCTCAGAAGCAGAAGACTTTTGAACTAAGGACCACACTTTTTGCACTTCTGGAAGTACAGGGCACAAGTAAGTAAGGTGGTCTCCCTCGCAAAACTTACAAGGGAACTTAAGCTTCTGTTTGTTGGGTTTGTCGACAATGTCAACTCCCTCAGCATGACTTGCAGTGGCTGATCTGGTATCTCCAGTATGACTCACAGGAACTGGTGACTTGTCATTAATATGACTAGCAGTGATCAATGACGTGTCCTCAACATGACTGACAGTGGTTGAAGACAAACTTTCAGTATGATTTTCAGTGACTAAAAGTTTTCTCCCAGCATGACCTCCAGAGGCTGGGTGGGTGCCCCCTGCATGATCTGCAGAGGCAGGGTGCTTGCCCCCTTGTTTTGGCATCTTATTCCTATTCTTCCCCCGTCTATTCCTTTTAGACTGCTGGTTACTAGTATTGCTACTTTCACCACATGAGGTAGAAGGAGGAGGAGAAGATGTTACTGGCAAAGGAGGCACAGGGTTCTGATGCTCTTGATTTGAGGTGCTCACAAAAGAAGCGTCAGGAGCAAGCAAGGCATTCGGAGTGGAAAACAACCAAACCGGCAGCCCAATAGTGAATCCAGGAAGATTCAGAGTAGCCATTAAGGGAGCACCAATGTTTCCAATGAATGGAACAGCACAAGGATCCCCCGGAACAGGGGTACCTTGATTGGCACTCGCCGGAATGCTAGACATAGTTTCTCGCTCAAATGAACAAGAAGTTCCCTAAGGCAAACTAAAAACAAGTATCACAAAGAGCACACCACTAAAAAAAGGTCCTAAGTAAATCAAACCAGGCAAACAGATGCCTTCCGGAGAAGAGTCTGGGATGATGAGGGCCCAGAACAGATCAACGAAGGATGAAGGACAGTTACCCGGGGTCCACAATACAATGACTAAGGGTGCAAGCGCTGGAATCACCCAACCGCCCTCCCAAAGACCTGCAAGGGATTTCCTCCCACGTATGTCCTAGGTACAGCAGATATACCCTCCGCTGTCACCTGTGTATGAACCTAGAGTCTGATACTAAGGATACCACAACACCGAAAACTCCTGGGGGAACAGTCACCGGTCAAATCAGAAAGCATGGGCAGGGTAGCTAAGCCCGAAACTCGAAAGAGTCCCCAATACGCAATCCGATCCTGGCGTATGCTCGAACAGAAAGTAGGAGGGGTATTCCCACAAACTGATCTCACATTGACCTACTGCATATGCTCCCAGGAAAATTTTGAGTGAGGTGGGTTTGCCTAATGATAGTCTCACTATGATTTTTGTGCAATGTGTGATCTTGGGTGGTTTAAGGTGTTTTAAACCCAAGATCCTAACCAAAACTAGTTGGTGTAGTGTAACCTAGAAAAGAAAATGTTGCTAGTTCATTTTATTAGAGTTCATTTTAAAGGTTACTTGATTACTCAAAAAGGTAGTGGGTGTGTGAGAGTGGTTATAACAGAAATGGAGTACTGAAAATGAAATATTTACCACCAAACAAATCTTTTTCTTTTCAATGCAAGTCTTAAAATTCTGATCTAGAATGCATGTGCAAATGCAATTTTTTAATCTTTTGAATGCAAAAAGGGTAAAAATAAAGTCTAAATGTACAAAAGTAAACTGAAAACCTAAAAATGCAGCTACTCAAACCAAAAAGTATGCAAAAGAAAACTTGTTCTTTTTTATGCAAAGCACTCTAAAATCTTTTAAGCCACTTGCAAGGTACTCTATTTAGAAAATGAATTAAAATTCTTTATGCTTTTCAAAGGTAAGAAACAAAAACTGAAACTAACCTACTATCAAAGCAAAGCAAAGAAACTTTCAGGTTCTCTTTATGAAACAGTAAAAGCTACCAAATATGACTTTCAAATTCTTATTGATGTAAGCATGCCAAACATTGGGAAAAGAGTACAAAAACTACTTTTAGACCCAAACGAAGCAAATGACCTACGAAGAAGTATGGTTTGGTAAAGTCAGGTCTGCACGTAAACAATGCAAACAAGGTCTTGAACAACAGCCAAAACACTTGAGCTTTCACTACAAAAGAAAAACTAAAAGCATAAGGGAGGACAAGAAACCAACCTAAAAGAGAAATTTCACTCAAATAGATACAAACAGGGTCAAAAAGACTCAAGAGGTTTCAAATCCAGTGGAAATGGGGCAAGCAAGTTCAATCAGACTCAAAATAGGGTACAAAACACCAAACAGGTCCACAACCCCCCAACTTAAGTCAACAAACCCCAAAGCTTTCCAAACAAGCCCAAAATGATCAAAAGAGGTTCAAATCATGAATGTAGGATCAATACAAGGATGGGCGACCACTTACAGGGATTTAACACAGACCTAAGGTCATCAGGGACCCCAAAAAATGCAGCCACAGCCCCTAGATTTGGGTCCACAACCCAAAAACTCAAAAATTTCAAACCCAGATTTTGAGCGCTACTGTGTATGAAGGAAACTAGCACTCATAGCAGTATGGGCGCTACTGTGAAAAGGAAAAGTAGCGTATGGGCGCTACTGTGTGGTACAAACAGTAGCATACAAGAAAAAAAAGTCTAAAAAACGGGGTTAAAACCCCCAAACTGGGTCCACAAAGGTTTGCAAGGGTTGGGAAGGGTCTGTAAAAAAGCCCAGGAGGGTCAAACAGAGCCTACTAACTGATCCTAATCAAGAAAATGAACAAAGACCATCAAACAAGACTGAAGAAATGACCTTGGATACCCCTAAGCAGTTAGGCTATCCCCAGCGGAGTCGCCATTCTGTTGTGGGGAAAATGCACCTATAGTTAAGGGGAGAAACTACCAACTTACGGTGATAAAGATAGACTAACAAGCATTCTGCAAGTACAACAAATAAATGAAGAGATTAGGGTTTAGATATGTAGGAACCTCATTCAGAAGGTTGATCCTAGCTTTGCCTCCTTCGCTCTTCAATGCTTATCCACTGTCGCAATGCCCAGACCTGCAAAACAACTTGATACCTTTCTCAAATACATTTGACTACACATATAAGACTGATATTCATAATAGAAGAAGACATCAGATGATAAACAAACTGTAATCAAATCCAAGACACATTAATAGGTCATATTTGGAAAGAGAAGAACGTCTGATCTTTATTAATGAATGAAAGCAAGTACATACAATTATACCTTCCTTCAAGCTTGGCACTTCACGAAACCTAGATTCAAGATCTCCTGCTTCCGTTCTCCAAGGATCCCAGCCTCTAAGCAATTGTACTAGGGTTTACCAAAACTGAAGCACAAGAGAGGGGGATGAAGGTCTCCATTCCTCCAGCATAACTTTGCAATTAGGCTTGCTCCCCTCACATGACCCTTCTACCCTCCTTATATAGTCAATGAGGAAGAGGAAAAGAAGTTACAACCGCTCAAGAGGTTTCCCAACCAACTTAACTTACTCGAATTTCGAGATTTTGACCAAAACAGGTGTGTACTCTACTCTATAGTAGACAAAGTCGCGTACATATGGCAATGGGCGCTACTTTGAATGAGGTAAAGTCGCGTACACACGCTACTATTATAACAGTAGAGTCGCGCTCATAGTGAAAAATGGCCAAAAACAGGCTTTTCTGCTCATTTTCAGGAGATGGTTTGGTCTGGAAAAATGTTCCTAAGGGTCATATACATCAAATGGGTCAAGAATGAGGTAATTTCAACCATTTTTAGTGTCCCAAATGACTCCTCCATCCACAATTGTCCTGTTGTGTGACTGAACTTGATCTCAAGAAGTGTCGTCATGCGACCAAAGGAAACAAGTGTCGTCACGGACGGAGAGGTGTCATTTCAAGCTATAACAGATGCCCCCTAATGTATGAGGTCAGAGGGAGTACGGGAAACGATGGCCGAAATGCATTATAAATAATAATAAAGAGTTGAATCATGGAGGAACGGAGAAACCAAGAATCATAGGCTCAAATGAAGTACCTGAAAGCAAAGGCAAAGTCAGACAAACTTATCCATGGGGTAACTGTCCATGTTCAAATGGTGGAACATGATCTCCAAGAGGATACAATAATGATCCAAGATACTGATGCATATATCATGGCCACTAAAATACAAGCATGGATCCATGAGGAACATAAGTGTAAACATAGCCACAGAAATACAAGGTGGATCTATGTCAAAACTGGAGAACATAGCCATAGAGAACAAGCTGGATCTATGTCTCATCACGAGCCAAAAAGAGTGTGGCTCAGTCTTGCGCAACTTGGGTGATAACATAAATGAGGTGATTCTATCGAGGATCCCAAGGTCTTCATCCAAAAACAACCCAAGGTACAAACCTATCCATGCGAATAAATGAGCTGTTGTCGAACATGGGAGGTATCGTTTGATTACCGGTCATTGATGTATACCGTTAACAAACGCGAGGGTGTCCACCAATAATGAAAATGGAACCCAAGGTACCTAGTACATTCAAGCAAGTGCGAATAGATGGTCTTGCCATCGAACACTTGAAGAATCCATCGGATAGGAGACATTGATGTATTCCCATCTATCCAATAGCGAGGGAAACTGCCACTAATGACTGCAATCCCCAAGGTACTAACCGAAACTCTAAACTTCATTCCCAGAGCACAATGAGTTGAAGTCGATGGGAAGAAGTCCGTTGGAAAGGAGGCCTTAATTCATCCTCCATCATCCAACACGAGGGACACTCAACAGGTATGAGCTGATTTGAAGTAGGACTGAACACATGATGAAACAGACGGACACCAAGGAATGGCCGACACATGAGGTCAAGGCAACTGCAGAATGGCCGACACAGGTTATATCCTTGAACAGTGAGCACGACACAAGAGTGACTTAGGCAGCTTGGAACACAAAGGGACCACGATGCAAGTCTGCAATGTAGGAGACATTAACAGATTCTCCATATGAGTGGAAGACTAACCAAATGGAGGAGTAGGAACTCTGAGATCAAGTTTACCCTAAGGCCAATGCTAGAACCCAACTTGTTTGATAGACTCAAAACAGGTGCTTTGTTCAAGGAAATAGTTGACTTGCTGCCATCATATTGAAAGATATTTTGACATTCTTCCCTTCCCTTTCCTTTGTCATTTTTTAACGAGCTTGACAAAGAACTAAAGCATGCTTGACGGTATTTTCATATTTAAGGAGTCTGAAAAACCTAGAAGAAAACTCCATACACCTATCCGTGGATTTTATATCGAGCCTGGATTGGTCTGTGCTCGGCGGTGTTTTCTTGCTTATAGAGTTGAAAAACTTAAACAGTCCTCTATACACTTATCCGTGGATTTTATATCGAGCCCGGATTGGTATGTGCTCGCTTGGTGTTTTCACATTTCGAGAGTCTGAAAACCCTAAAGACGACTCCAAAGGTCCTTTTTCGTAAAGTTAGTCTCCTTCCCCGAAAAAGTGTAAAATGATGGAAGAAGAACTCTTCTAGCGCATACAAGAGTATACCTAGAGTATACCTTTTCCGTAAATTATCCACCAAGGCCCGGAAAAGGGGTAATTCTATACCTAAGTGGATGTCAGTTCATTTATTTTAACGAGCCCGAAAAGACAACTATGCTCGGCAAACTTTTCCTATTTAAGGAGTCTGAAAAGGGCTTAAAAGAACTCCATAGGGATCTTTTCCATAAAGGTTTAACGAGTCGGGAAAAGTAAACTCATGACCTCCTTACTGTTTTTAACGAGCTCAAAGGAGATAGGAAAATGCTCACAACTTCCTTACTGTTTTTAACGAGCTCGAAGTGAAGATGAAAGAAATGCTCATAACCTACTTACTGTTTTTAACGAGCTCGAAGTGAAGGTAGAAGAATGCTCGTAGCCTCCTTACTGTTTTTAACGAGCTCGAAGGAAAGGTGGAAGACTGCTCGTAACCTACTTACTATTTTTAACGAGCTCGAAGTGAAGGCAGAAGAATGCTCGAAATGGGAAGAGACGAGTGTCAGTGACATGCAAAACTAGCTCCAAGCGCATGGAAGAAAGCTATGCCTAATGCAAGGAACATGGGCAAGATAAGGACACTCAGGGTGTGTCTCCTCCAGGTAAAAGGTGTCAAATTGAAAAGGCAAAATGATACAGGGCTTAGCGGAAATGAGATCAGAGATGGAGGCTTATACAACGGGCTAAAAGCATGGAAGCCGGCTTCAGGCTCATTAGCGCAAGCGGGATCATAATAGATGCATATGCAATTTGAACACAAAGATGGGAGCCTTATCAGGGATGGCCAGAAATATGTGAGGAAGAAAGATATGAGGCTTCTTCTCAAAGTCATGGTAAATCTAAAAAGGCTCCCGATCCTATGAGAAAAACTCAGCATGGGCACCAGAATGGCATAAGGGTGCTGACTAGGGTGACCCATGTTAGGTAGGCTCTGCTGTCGGACTGGTGCACAATGCATAAAGAGATGGCTAACACACCAATATCCAACAGGTTCGACCCTATGGCGAATTCGGATGGCAAAAGGTTCAAATGCAACATAACAGCGGGGAAGCCTAAACCTATATGCAAGGTTCCGAATATACCTGACATGGTTGCACAAGGTGTCAAAAAGGACCAGTAAGCAAGTATACATCCAGCTAAGAATCCTGTCTCCAAGAAACATTAGTACCGGGATCATATCTAAAACATATGTAAAGGAAGACCCGATACAAGTCACTGTGGTAGAAATACTTTCAACTTCACTATCATCAACAGCAGGCATAAACAAAGCAGAGTTTTCGAATGAAGACTCTATGGTGTCCAAGCCCGAGGACTTACAATCAACAAGATCAAATTCAGGATGAAGATCAAAGTTGAAGGACATGATGGAATCTGCAGAAACAAATTCATTATCACGGGAGTTGAAAATTCTAGAAGCAGAATCAAACTCAGCAGGAACACCGATTTGCGGATCTATAGGAAAGTCCAAAGACTCAACAGTAGGAAGATCAAACTTTAAGGTCAAACCGGGGCTGGACATAACTGCGACTGGATCAACATCCAAGTGAATGGAAGACTGTACTATAGACTCTAGGAAAACTTCATCGGAAGGAAGTATATCATCCCAGATAGAATACATATCTAAACATTCAGATGGAGGTGTCACTTGGTCAAAAGCTGGGACCAAGTCCCGAGAAGGTAAGCATGAACTCAGAGACTTCTTCTCAGTAGCAGTTGAACTCAAGGAACAATATGCCACATGAGGCGCATGTGACATAGTAGTGCCTAATGACGAGGGATCAGACTGGTCTACAGATGGGTAATAAGGAGGATCAACGAATGCAAGCTGGTCGATGGTGACAATGTTTTCGTTATGAGGGAAATGCATCACACGAAAAAGCGTAGACACCACAGCATGCATAGCATAAACGTAATCACGCCTGAGGATCATATCAAAGTCCATAGGGTCCTTTAGAACCATAAAATCAACTAAGACTGTTTTTCCACCCAAGGTAACAGGTGCCTGACGGAGGAATCCGATCGGTTCACTAGGTCTTCTATCGAAGGTCAACGGCCAATTAGCAGCTTGAAAAACATTAGGGAATCCCAAATCTCTCCAAGCATAAGCGGATAAGATACTAACAGAAGCACCTTCATCAACAATACATCGATCAACCGTATGGTTCCAGATATCAACCTTTATCTGAAAAGGTGTCGAAGAAGGAAGACGAGGCTTGGCTAGACTATTCCAATCAAAGGAAACAATCCTAGGGCTTGGTAGGGGTTCACATGGCACAGATGAAGTGCCCCCTTTTTCAGGAACATCCAAACTGGTAATGCAGAAGACTTCAGTAGTAGGTGCATCAATCTCTGAAGGACTGATGGGATCGGTCGAAGATTGCATCGATTCAATCACTTCACTCTCCGAAGGAAGAGTGGGGTCGACCAAAGATTGCATTGGTTCAACCACTTTATCAACCAAAGGTTGATCTGGCTACAGGGAATCTATAGACAACTCAGGAACAGAGGTTCCTTCAGACATGGACCACACTCTTCGTACCTCTGGAATGGCAGGGCATCGGTGAGTAAGGTGATCTCCCTTACAAAGTTTACAAGGGAACTTTGGTTTCCGTCCTATAGGTTTAGACTCCTTTACAACGTCAGTACTCTCAGCATGACTAGCATTGGCTGACAGCTTGCCCCCAGCATGACTCACAGAGGCTGGTTGCTCAGAAGCAGAAGACTTTTGAACTAAGGACCACACTTTTTGCACTTCTGGAAGTACAGGGCACAAGTAAGTAAGGTGGTCTCCCTCGCAAAACTTACAAGGGAACTTAAGCTTCTGTTTGTTGGGTTTGTCAACAATGTCAACTCCCTCAGCATGACTTGCAGTGGCTGATCTGGTATCTCCAGTATGACTCACAGGAACTGGTGACTTGTCATTAATATGACTAGCAGTGATCAATGACGTGTCCTCAACATGACTGACAGTGGTTGAAGACAAACTTTCAGTATGATTTTCAGTGACTAAAAGTTTTCTCCCAGCATGACCTCCAGAGGCTGGGTGGGTGCCCCCTGCATGATCTGCAGAGGCAGGGTGCTTGCCCCCTTGTTTTGGCATCTTATTCCTATTCTTCCCCCGTCTATTCCTTTTAGACTGCTGGTTACTAGTATTGCTACTTTCACCACATGAGGTAGAAGGAGGAGGAGAAGATATTACTGGCAAAGGAGGCACAGGGTTCTGATGCTCTTGATTTGAGGTGCTCACAAAAGAAGCGTCAGGAGCAAGCAAGGCATTCGGAGTGGAAAACAACCAAACCGGCAGCCCAATAGTGAATCCAGGAAGATTCAGAGTAGCCATTAAGGGAGCACCAATGTTTCCAATGAATGGAACAGCACAAGGATCCCCCGGAACAGGGGTACCTTGATTGGCACTCGCCGGAATGCTAGACATAGTTTCTCGCTCAAATGAACAAGAAGTTCCCTAAGGCAAACTAAAAACAAGTAGCACAAAGAGCACACCACTAAAAAAAGGTCCTAAGTAAATCAAACCAGGCAAACAGATGCCTTCCGGAGAAGAGTCTGGGATGATGAGGGCCCAGAACAGATCAACGAAGGATGAAGGACAGTTACCCGGGGTCCACAATACAATGACTAAGGGTGCAAGCGCTGGAATCACCCAACCGCCCTCCCAAAGACCTGCAAGGGATTTCCTCCCACGTCTGTCCTAGGTACAGCAGATATACCCTCCGCTGTCACCTGTGTATGAACCTAGAGTCTGATACTAAGGATACCACAACACCGAAAACTCCTGGGGGAACAGTCACCGGTCAAATCAGAAAGCGTGGGCAGGGTAGCTAAGCCCGAAACTCGAAAGAGTCCCCAATACACAATCCGATCCTGGCGTATGCTCGAACAGAAAGTAGGAGGGGTATTCCCACAAACTGATCTCACATTGACCTACTGCATATGCTCCCAGGCAAATTTTGAGTGAGGTGGGTTTGCCTAATGATAGTCTCACTACGATTTTTGTGCAATGTGTGATCTTGGGTGGTTTAAGGTGTTTTAAACCCAAGATCCTAACCAAAACTAGTTGGTGTAGTGTAACCTAGAAAAGAAAATGTTGCTAGTTCATTTTATTAGAGTTCATTTTAAAGGTTACTTGATTACTCAAAAAGGTAGTGGGTGTGTGAGAGTGGTTATAACAGAAATGGAGTACTGAAAATGAAATATTTACCACCAAACAAATCTTTTTCTTTTCAATGCAAGTCTTAAAATTCTGATCTAGAATGCATGTGCAAATGCAATTTTTTAATCTTTTGAATGCAAAAAGGGTAAAAATAAAGTCTAAATGTACAAAAGTAAACTGAAAACCTAAAAATGCAGCTACTCAAACCAAAAAGTATGCAAAAGAAAACTTGTTCTTTTTTATGCAAAGCACTCTAAACTCTTTTAAGCCACTTGCAAGGTACTCTATTTAGAAAATGAATTAAAATTCTTTATGCTTTTCAAAGGTAAGAAACAAAAACTGAAACTAACCTACTATCAAAGCAAAGCAAATAAACTTTCAGGTTCTCTTTATGAAACAGTAAAAGCTACCAAATATGACTTTCAAATTCTTATTGATGTAAGCATGCCAAACATTGGGAAAAGAGTACAAAAACTACTTTTAGACCCAAACGAAGCAAATGACCTACGAAGAAGTATGGTTTGGTAAAGTCAGGTCTGCACGTAAACAATGCAAACAAGGTCTTGAACAACAGCCAAAACACTTGAGCTTTCACTACAAAAGAAAAACTAAAAGCATAAGGGAGGACAAGAAACCAACCTAAAAGAGAAATTTCACTCAAATAGATACAAACAGGGTCAAAAAGACTCAAGAGGTTACAAATCCAGTGGAAATGGGGCAAGCAAGTTCAATCAGACTCAAAATAGGGTACAAAACACCAAACAGGGCCACAACCCCCCAACTTAAGTCAACAAACCCCAAAGCTTTCCAAACAAGCCCAAAATGATCAAAAGAGGTTCAAATCATGAATGTAGGATCAATACAAGGATGGGCGACCACTTACAGGGATTTAACACAGACCTAAGGTCATCAGGGACCCCAAAAAATGCAGCCACAGCCCTAGATTTGGGTCCACAACCCAAAAACTCAAAAATTTCAAACCCAGATTTTGAGCGCTACTGTGTATGAAGGAAACTAGCGCTCATAGCAGTATGGGCGCTACTGTGAAAAGGAAAAGTAGCGTATGGGCGCTACTGTGTGGTACAAACAGTAGCGTACAAGAAAAAAAAGTCTAAAAAACGGGGTTAAAACCCCCAAACTGGGTCCACAAAGGTTTGCAAGGGTTGGGAAGGGTCTGTAAAAAAGCCCAGGAGGGTCAAACAGAGCCTACTAACTGATCCTAATCAAGAAAATGAACAAAGACCATCAAACAAGACTGAAGAAATGACCTTGGATACCCCTAAGCAGTTAGGCTGTCCCCAGCGGAGTCGCCATTCTGTTGTGGGGAAAATGCACCTATAGTTCAGGGGAGAAACTACCAACTTACGGTGATAAAGATAGACTAACAAGCATTCTGCAAGTACAACAAATAAATGAAGAGATTAGGGTTTAGATATGTAGGAACCTCATTCAGAAGGTTGATCCTAGCTTTGCCTCCTTCGCTCTTCAATGCTTATCCACTGTCGCAATGCCCAGACCTGCAAAACAACTTGATACCTTTCTCAAATACATTTGACTACACATATAAGACTGATATTCATAATAGAAGAAGACATCAGATGATAAACAAACTGTAATCAAATCCAAGACACATTAATAGGTCATATTTGGAAAGAGAAGAACGTCTGATCTTTATTAATGAATGAAAGCAAGTACATACAATTATACCTTCCTTCAAGCTTGGCACTTCACGAAACCTAGATTCAAGATCTCCTGCTTCCGTTCTCCAAGGATCCCAGCCTCTAAGCAATTGTACTAGGGTTTACCAAAACTGAAGCACAAGAGAGGGGGATGAAGGTCTCCATTCCTCCAGCATAACTTTGCAATTAGGCTTGCTCCCCTCACATGACCCTTCTACCCTCCTTATATAGTCAATGAGGAAGAGGAAAAGAAGTTACAACCGCTCAAGAGGTTTCCCAACCAACTTAACTTACTCGAATTTCGAGATTTTGACCAAAACAGGTGTGTACTCTACTCTATAGTAGACAAAGTCGCGTACATATGGCAATGGGTGCTACTTTGAATGAGGTAAAGTCGCGTACACACGCTACTATTATAACAGTAGAGTCGCGCTCATAGTGAAAAATGGCCAAAAACAGGCTTTTCTGCTCATTTTCAGGAGATGGTTTGGTCTGGAAAAATGTTCCTAAGGGTCATATACATCAAATGGGTCAAGAATGAGGTAATTTCAACCATTTTTAGTGTCCCAAATGACTCCTCCATCCACAATTGTCCTGTTGTGTGACTGAACTTGATCTCAAGAAGTGTCGTCATGCGACCAAAGGAAACAAGTGTCGTCACGGACGGAGAGGTGTCATTTCAAGCTATAACAGATGCCCCCTAATGTATGAGGTCAGAGGGAGTACGGGAAACGATGGCCGAAATGCATTATAAATAATAATAAAGAGTTGAATCATGGAGGAACGGAGAAACCAAGAATCATAGGCTCAAATGAAGTACCTGAAAGCAAAGGCAAAGTCAGACAAACTTATCCATGGGGTAACTGTCCATGTTCAAATGGTGGAACATGATCTCCAAGAGGATACAATAATGATCCAAGATACTGATGCATATATCATGGCCACTAAAATACAAGCGTGGATCCATGAGGAACATAAGTGTAAACATAGCCACAGAAATACAAGGTGGATCTATGTCAAAACTGGAGAACATAGCCATAGAGAACAAGCTGGATCTATGTCTCATCACGAGCCAAAAAGAGTGTGGCTCAGTCTTGCGCAACTTGGGTGATAACATAAATGAGGTGATGCTATCGAGGATCCCAAGGTCTTCATCCAAAAACAACCCAAGGTACAAACCTATCCATGCGAATAAATGAGCTGTTGTCGAACATGGGAGGTATCGTTTGATTACCGGTCATTGATGTATACCGTTAACAAACGCGAGGGTGTCCACCAATAATGAAAATGGAACCCAAGGTACCTAGTACATTCAAGCAAGTGCGAATAGATGGTCTTGCCGTCGAACACTTGAAGAATCCATCGGATAGGAGACATTGATGTATTCCCATCTATCCAATAGCGAGGGAAACTGCCACTAATGACTGCAATCCCCAAGGTACTAACCGAAACTCTAAACTTCATTCCCAGAGCACAATGAGTTGAAGTCGATGGGAAGAAGTCCGTTGGAAAGGAGGCCTTAATGCATCCTCCATCATCCAACACGAGGGACACTCAACAGGTATGAGCTGATTTGAAGTAGGACTGAACACATGATGAAACAAACGGACACCAAGGAATGGCCGACACATGAGGTCAAGGCAACTGCAGAATGGCCGACACAGGTTATATCCTTGAACAGTGAGCACGACACAAGAGTGACTTAGGCAGCTTGGAACACAAAGGGACCACGATGCAAGTCTGCAATGTAGGAGACATTAACAGATTCTCCATATGAGTGGAAGACTAACCAAATGGAGGAGTAGGAACTCTGAGATCAAGTTTACCCTAAGGCCAATGCTAGAACCCAACTTGTTTGATAGACTCAAAACAGGTGCTTTGTTCAAGGAAATAGTTGACTTGCTGCCATCATATTGAAAGATATTTTGACATTCTTCCCTTCCCTTTCCTTTGTCATTTTTTAACGAGCTTGACAAAGAACTAAAGCATGCTTGACGGTATTTTCATATTTAAGGAGTCTGAAAAACCTAGAAGAAAACTCCATACACCTATCCGTGGATTTTATATCGAGCCTGGATTGGTCTGTGCTCGGCGGTGTTTTCTTGCTTATAGAGTTGAAAAACTTAAACAGTCCTCTATACACTTATCCGTGGATTTTATATCGAGCCCGGATTGGTATGTGCTCGCTTGGTGTTTTCACATTTCGAGAGTCTGAAAACCCTAAAGACGACTCCAAAGGTCCTTTTTCGTAAAGTTAGTCTCCTTCCCCGAAAAAGTGTAAAATGATGGAAGAAGAACTCTTCTAGCGCATACAAGAGTATACCTAGAGTATACCTTTTCCGTAAATTATCCACCAAGGCCCGGAAAAGGGGTAATTCTATACCTAAGTGGATGTCAGTTCAGTTATTTTAACGAGCCCGAAAAGACAACTATGCTCGGCAAACTTTTCCTATTTAAGGAGTCTGAAAAGGGCTTAAAAGAACTCCATAGGGATCTTTTCCATAAAGGTTTAACGAGTCGGGAAAAGTAAACTCATGACCTCCTTACTGTTTTTAACGAGCTCAAAGGAGATAGGAATATGCTCACAACTTCCTTACTGTTTTTAACGAGCTCGAAGTGAAGATGAAAGAAATGCTCATAACCTACTTACTGTTTTTAACGAGCTCGAAGTGAAGGTAGAAGAATGCTCGTAGCCTCCTTACTGTTTTTAACGAGCTCGAAGGAAAGGTGGAAGACTGCTCGTAACCTACTTACTATTTTTAACGAGCTCGAAGTGAAGGCAGAAGAATGCTCGAAATGGGAAGAGACGAGTGTCAGTGACATGCAAAACTAGCTCCAAGCGCATGGAACAAAGCTATGCCTAATGCAAGGAACATGGGCAAGATAAGGACACTCAGGGTGTGTCTCCTCCAGGTAAAAGGTGTCAAATTGAAAAGGCAAAATGATACAGGGCTTAGCGGAAATGAGATCAGAGATGGAGGCTTATACAACGGGCTAAAAGCATGGAAGCCGGCTTCAGGCTCATTAGCGCAAGCGGGATCATAATAGATGCATATGCAATTTGAACACAAAGATGGGAGCCTTATCAGGGATGGCCAGAAATATGTGAGGAAGAAAGATATGAGGCTTCTTCTCAAAGTCATGGTAAATCTAAAAAGGCTCCCGATCCTATGAGAAAAACTCAGCATGGGCACCAGAATGGCATAAGGGTGCTGACTAGGGTGACCCATGTTAGGTAGGCTCTGCTGTCGGACTGGTGCACAATGCATAAAGAGATGGCTAACACACCAATATCCAACAGGTTCGACCCTATGGCGAATTCGGATGGCAAAAGGTTCAAATGCAACATAACAGCGGGGAAGCCTAAACCTATATGCAAGGTTCCGAATATACCTGACATGGTTGCACAAGGTGTCGAAAAGGACCAGTAAGCAAGTATACATCCAGCTAAGAATCCTGTCTCCAAGAAACATTAGTACCGGGATCATATCTAAAACATATGTAAAGGAAGACCCGATACAAGTCACTGTGGTAGAAATACTTTCAACTTCACTATCATCAACAGCAGGCATAAACAAAGCAGAGTTTTCGAATGAAGACTCTATGGTGTCCAAGCCCGAGGACTTACAATCAACAAGATCAAATTCAGGATGAAGATCAAAGTTGAAGGACATGATGGAATCTGCAGAAACAAATTCATGATCACGGGAGTTGAAAATTCTAGAAGCAGAATCAAACTCAGCAGGAACACCGATTTGCGGATCTATAGGAAAGTCCAAAGACTCAATAGTAGGAAGATCAAACTTTAAGGTCAAACCGGGGCTGGACATAACTGCGACTGGATCAACATCCAAGTGAATGGAAGACTGTACTATAGACTCTAGGAAAACTTCATCGGAAGGAAGTATATCATCCCAGATAGAATACATATCTAAACATTCAGATGGAGGTGTCACTTGGTCAAAAGCTGGGACCAAGTCCCGAGAAGGTAAGCATGAACTCAGAGACTTCTTCTCAGTAGCAGTTGAACTCAAGGAACAATATGCCACATGAGGCGCATGTGACATAGTAGTGCCTAATGACGAGGGATCAGACTGGTCTACAGATGGGTAATAAGGAGGATCAACGAATGCAAGCTGGTCGATGGTGACAATGTTTTCGTTATGAGGGAAATGCATCACACGAAAAAGCGTAGACACCACAGCATGCATAGCATAAACGTAATCACGCCTGAGGATCATATCAAAGTCCATAGGGTCCTTTAGAACCATAAAATCAACTAAGACTGTTTTTCCACCCAAGGTAACAGGTGCCTGACGGAGGAATCCGATCGGTTCACTAGGTCTTCTATCGAAGGTCAACGGCCAATTAGCAGCTGGAAAAAAATTAGGGAATCCCAAATCTCTCCAAGCATAAGCGGATAAGATACTAACAGAAGCACCTTCATCAACAATACATCGATCAACCGTATGGTTCCAGATATCAACCTTTATCTGAAAAGGTGTCGAAGAAGGAAGACGAGGCTTGGCTAGACTATTCCAATCAAAGGAAACAATCCTAGGGCTTGGTAGGGGTTCACATGGCACAGATGAAGTGCCCCCTTTTTCAGGAACATCCAAACTGGTAATGCAGAAGACTTCAGTAGTAGGTGCATCAATCTCTGAAGGACTGATGGGATCGGTCGAAGATTGCATCGATTCAATCACTTCACTCTCCGAAGGAAGAGTGGGGTCGACCAAAGATTGCATTGGTTCAACCACTTTATCAACCAAAGGTTGATCTGGCTGCAGGGAATCTATAGACAACTCAGGAACAGAGGTTCCTTCAGACATGGACCACACTCTTCGTACCTCTGGAATGGCAGGGCATCGGTGAGTAAGGTGATCTCCCTTACAAAGTTTACAAGGGAACTTTTGTTTCCGTCCTATAGGTTTAGACTCCTTTACAACGTCAGTACTCTCAGCATGACTAGCATTGGCTGACAGCTTGCCCCCAGCATGACTCACAGAGGCTGGTTGCTCAGAAGCAGAAGACTTTTGAACTAAGGACCACACTTTTTGCACTTCTGGAAGTATAGGGCACAAGTAAGTAAGGTGGTCTCCCTCGCAAAACTTACAAGGGAACTTAAGCTTCTGTTTGTTGGGTTTGTCGACAATGTCAACTCCCTCAGCATGACTTGCAGTGGCTGATCTGGTATCTCCAGTATGACTCACAGGAACTGGTGACTTGTCATTAATATGAATAGCAGTGATCAATGACGTGTCCTCAACATGACTGACAGTGGTTGAAGACAAACTTTCAGTATGATTTTCAGTGACTAAAAGTTTTCTCCCAGCATGACCTCCAGAGGCTGGGTGGGTGCCCCCTGCATGATCTGCAGAGGCAGGGTGCTTGCCCCCTTGTTTTGGCATCTTATTCCTATTCTTCCCCCGTCTATTCCTTTTAGACTGCTGGTTACTAGTATTGCTACTTTCACCACATGAGGTAGAAGGAGGAGGAGAAGATGTTACTGGCAAAGGAGGCACAGGGTTCTGATGCTCTTGATTTGAGGTGCTCACAAAAGAAGCGTCAGGAGCAAGCAAGGCATTCGGAGTGGAAAACAACCAAACCGGCAGCCCAATAGTGAATCCAGGAAGATTCAGAGTAGCCATTAAGGGAGCACCAATGTTTCCAATGAATGGAACAGCACAAGGATCCCCCGGAACAGGGGTACCTTGATTGGCACTCGTCGGAATGCTAGACATAGTTTCTCGCTCAAATGAACAAGAAGTTCCCTAAGGCAAACTAAAAACAAGTAGCACAAAGAGCACACCACTAAAAAAAGGTCCTAAGTAAATCAAACCAGGCAAACAGATGCCTTCCGGAGAAGAGTCTGGGATGATGAGGGCCCAGAACAGATCAACGAAGGATGAAGGACAGTTACCCGGGGTCTACAATACAATGACTAAGGGTGCAAGCGCTGGAATCACCCAACCGCCCTCCCAAAGACCTGCAAGGGATTTCCTCCCACGTCTGTCCTAGGTACAGCAGATATACCCTCCGCTGTCACCTGTGTATGAACCTAGAGTCTGATACTAAGGATACCACAACACCGAAAACTCCTGGGGGAACAGTCACCGGTCAAATCAGAAAGCGTGGGCAGGGTAGCTAAGCCCGAAACTCGAAAGAGTCCCCAATACGCAATCCGATCCTGGCGTATGCTCGAACAGAAAGTAGGAGGGGTATTCCCACAAACTGATCTCACATTGACCTACTGCATATGCTCCCAGGCAAATTTTGAGTGAGGTGGGTTTGCCTAATGATAGTCTCACTACGATTTTTGTGCAATGTGTGATCTTGGTTGGTTTAAGGTGTTTTAAACCCAAGATCCTAACCAAAACTAGTTGGTGTAGTGTAACCTAGAAAAGAAAATGTTGCTAGTTCATTTTATTAGAGTTCATTTTAAAGGTTACTTGATTACTCAAAAAGGTAGTGGGTGTGTGAGAGTGGTTATAACAGAAATGGAGTACTGAAAATGAAATATTTACCACCAAACAAATCTTTTTCTTTTCAATGCAAGTCTTAAAATTCTGATCTAGAATGCATGTGCAAATGCAATTTTTTAATCTTTTGAATGCAAAAAGGGTAAAAATAAAGTCTAAATGTACAAAAGTAAACTGAAAACCTAAAAATGCAGCTACTCAAACCAAAAAGTATGCAAAAGAAAACTTGTTCTTTTTTATGCAAAGCACTCTAAAATCTTTTAAGCCACTTGCAAGGTACTCTATTTAGAAAATGAATTAAAATTCTGTATGCTTTTCAAAGGTAAGAAACAAAAACTGAAACTAACCTACTATCAAAGCAAAGCAAAGAAACTTTCAGGTTCTCTTTATGAAACAGTAAAAGCTACCAAATATGACTTTCAAATTCTTATTGATGTAAGCATGCCAAACATTGGGAAAAGAGTACAAAAACTACTTTTAGACCCAAACGAAGCAAATGACCTACGAAGAAGTATGGTTTGGTAAAGTCAGGTCTGCACGTAAACAATGCAAACAAGGTCTTGAACAACAGCCAAAACACTTGAGCTTTCACTACAAAAGAAAAACTAAAAGCATAAGGGAGGACAAGAAACCAACCTAAAAGAGAAATTTCACTCAAATAGATACAAACAGGGTCAAAAAGACTCAAGAGGTTTCAAATCCAGTGGAAATGGGGCAAGCAAGTTCAATCAGACTCAAAATAGGGTACAAAACACCAAACAGGTCCACAACCCCCCAACTTAAGTCAACAAACCCCAAAGCTTTCCAAACAAGCCCAAAATGATCAAAAGAGGTTCAAATCATGAATGTAGGATCAATACAAGGATGGGCGACCACTTACAGGGATTTAACACAGACCTAAGGTCATCAGGGACCCCAAAAAATGCAGCCACAGCCCCTAGATTTGGGTCCACAACCCAAAAACTCAAAAATTTCAAACCCAGATTTTGAGCGCTACTGTGTATGAAGGAAACTAGCGCTCATAGCAGTATGGGCGCTACTGTGAAAAGGAAAAGTAGCGTATGGGCGCTACTGTGTGGTACAAACAGTAGCGTACAAGAAAAAAAAGTCTAAAAAACGGGGTTAAAACCCCCAAACTGGGTCCACAAAGGTTTGCAAGGGTTGGGAAGGGTCTGTAAAAAAGCCCAGGAGGGTCAAACAGAGCCTACTAACTGATCCTAATCAAGAAAATGAACAAAGACCATCAAACAAGACTGAAGAAATGACCTTGGATACCCCTAAGCAGTTAGGCTGTCCCCAGCGGAGTCGCCATTCTGTTGTGGGGAAAATGCACCTATAGTTCAGGGGAGAAACTACCAACTTACGGTGATAAAGATAGACTAACAAGCATTCTGCAAGTACAACAAATAAATGAAGAGATTAGGGTTTAGATATGTAGGAACCTCATTCAGAAGGTTGATCCTAGCTTTGCCTCCTTCGCTCTTCAATGCTTATCCACTGTCGCAATGCCCAGACCTGCAAAACAACTTGATACCTTTCTCAAATACATTTGACTACACATATAAGACTGATATTCATAATAGAAGAAGACATCAGATGATAAACAAACTGTAATCAAATCCAAGACACATTAATAGGTCATATTTGGAAAGAGAAGAACGTCTGATCTTTATTAATGAATGAAAGCAAGTACATACAATTATACCTTCCTTCAAGCTTGGCACTTCACGAAACCTAGATTCAAGATCTCCTGATTCCGTTCTCCAAGGATCCCAGCCTCTAAGCAATTGTACTAGGGTTTACCAAAACTGAAGCACAAGAGAGGGGGATGAAGGTCTCCATTCCTCCAGCATAACTTTGCAATTAGGCTTGCTCCCCTCACATGACCCTTCTACCCTCCTTATATAGTCAATGAGGAAGAGGAAAAGAAGTTACAACCGCTCAAGAGGTTTCCCAACCAACTTAACTTACTCGAATTTCGAGATTTTGACCAAAACAGGTGTGTACTCTACTCTATAGTAGACAAAGTCGCGTACATATGGCAATGGGCGCTACTTTGAATGAGGTAAAGTTGCGTACACACGCTACTATTATAACAGTAGAGTCGCGCTCATAGTGAAAAATGGCCAAAAACAGGCTTTTCTGCTCATTTTCAGGAGATGGTTTGGTCTGGAAAAATGTTCCTAAGGGTCATATACATCAAATGGGTCAAGAATGAGGTAATTTCAACCATTTTTAGTGTCCCAAATGACTCCTCCATCCACAATTGTCATGTTGTGTGACTGAACTTGATCTCAAGAAGTGTCGTCATGCGACCAAAGGAAACAAGTGTCGTCACGGACGGAGAGGTGTCATTTCAAGCTATAACAGATGCCCCCTAATGTATGAGGTCAGAGGGAGTACGGGAAACGATGGCCGAAATGCATTATAAATAATAATAAAGAGTTGAATCATGGAGGAATGGAGAAACCAAGAATCATAGGCTCAAATGAAGTACCTGAAAGCAAAGGCAAAGTCAGACAAACTTATCCATGGGGTAACTGTCCATGTTCAAATGGTGGAACATGATCTCCAAGAGGATACAATAATGATCCAAGATACTGATGCATATATCATGGCCACTAAAATACAAGCGTGGATCCATGAGGAACATAAGTGTAAACATAGCCACAGAAATACAAGGTGGATCTATGTCAAAACTGGAGAACATAGCCATAGAGAACAAGCTGGATCTATGTCTCATCACGAGCCAAAAAGAGTGTGGCTCAGTCTTGCGCAACTTGGGTGATAACATAAATGAGGTGATGCTATCGAGGATCCCAAGGTCTTCATCCAAAAACAACCCAAGGTACAAACCTATCCATGCGAATAAATGAGCTGTTGTCGAACATGGGAGGTATCGTTTGATTACCGGTCATTGATGTATACCGTTAACAAACGCGAGGGTGTCCACCAATAATGAAAATGGAACCCAAGGTACCTAGTACATTCAAGCAAGTGCGAATAGATGGTCTTGCCGTCGAACACTTGAAGAATCCATCGGATAGGAGACATTGATGTATTCCCATCTATCCAATAGCGAGGGAAACTGCCACTAATGACTGCAATCCCCAAGGTACTAACCGAAACTCTAAACTTCATTCCCAGAGCACAATGAGTTGAAGTCGATGGGAAGAAGTCCGTTGGAAAGGAGGCCTTAATGCATCCTCCATCATCCAACACGAGGGACACTCAACAGGTATGAGCTGATTTGAAGTAGGAC
Source organism: Larix kaempferi (assembly GCA_027924585.1). NCBI lineage: Eukaryota > Viridiplantae > Streptophyta > Pinopsida > Pinales > Pinaceae > Larix > Larix kaempferi. The sequence continues at coordinate 121,147 of BSBM01000425.1, forward strand.
TGAACACATGATGAAACAGACGGACACCAAGGAATGGCCGACACATGAGGTCAAGGCAACTGCAGAATGGCCGACACAGGTTATATCCTTGAACAGTGAGCACGACACAAGAGTGACTTAGGCAGCTTGGAACACAAAGGGACCACGATGCAAGTCTACAATGTAGGAGACATTAACAGATTCTCCATATGAGTGGAAGACTAACCAAATGGAGGAGTAGGAACTCTGAGATCAAGTTTACCCTAAGGCCAATGCTAGAACCCAACTTGTTTGATAGACTCAAAACAGGTGCTTTGTTCAAGGAAATAGTTGACTTGCTGCCATCATATTGAAAGATATTTTGACATTCTTCCCTTCCCTTTCCTTTGTAATTTTTTAACGAGCTTGACAAAGAACTAAAGCATGCTTGACGGTATTTTCATATTTAAGGAGTCTGAAAAACCTAGAAGAAAACTCCATACACCTATCCGTGGATTTTATATCGAGCCTGGATTGGTCTGTGCTCGGCGGTGTTTTCTTGCTTATAGAGTTGAAAAACTTAAACAGTCCTCTATACACTTATCCGTGGATTTTATATCGAGCCCGGATTGGTATGTGCTCGCTTGGTGTTTTCACATTTCGAGAGTCTGAAAACCCTAAAGACGACTCCAAAGGTCCTTTTTCGTAAAGTTAGTCTCCTTCCTCGAAAAAGTGTAAAATGATGGAAGAAGAACTCTTCTAGCGCATACAAGAGTATACCTAGAGTATACCTTTTCCGTAAATTATCCACCAAGGCCCGGAAAAGGGGTAATTCTATACCTAAGTGGATGTCAGTTCAGTTATTTTAACGAGCCCGAAAAGACAACTATGCTCGGCAAACTTTTCCTATTTAAGGAGTCTGAAAAGGGCTTAAAAGAACTCCATAGGGATCTTTTCCATAAAGGTTTAACGAGTCGGGAAAAGTAAACTCATGACCTCCTTACTGTTTTTAACGAGCTCAAAGGAGATAGGAAAATGCTCACAACTTCCTTACTGTTTTTAACGAGCTCGAAGTGAAGATGAAAGAAATGCTCATAACCTACTTACTGTTTTTAACGAGCTCGAAGTGAAGGTAGAAGAATGCTCGTAGCCTCCTTACTGTTTTTAACGAGCTCGAAGGAAAGGTGGAAGACTGCTCGTAACCTACTTACTATTTTTAACGAGCTCGAAGTGAAGGCAGAAGAATGCTCGAAATGGGAAGAGACGAGTGTCAGTGACATGCAAAACTAGCTCCAAGCGCATGGAACAAAGCTATGCCTAATGCAAGGAACATGGGCAAGATAAGGACACTCAGGGTGTGTCTCCTCCAGGTAAAAGGTGTCAAATTGAAAAGGCAAAATGATACAGGGCTTAGCGGAAATGAGATCAGAGATGGAGGCTTATACAACGGGCTAAAAGCATGGAAGCCGGCTTCAGGCTCATTAGCGCAAGCGGGATCATAATAGATGCATATGCAATTTGAACACAAAGATGGGAGCCTTATCAGGGATGGCCAGAAATATGTGAGGAAGAAAGATATGAGGCTTCTTCTCAAAGTCATGGTAAATCTAAAAAGGCTCCCGATCCTATGAGAAAAACTCAGCATGGGCACCAGAATGGCATAAGGGTGCTGACTAGGGTGACCCATGTTAGGTAGGCTCTGCTGTCGGACTGGTGCACAATGCATAAAGAGATGGCTAACACACCAATATCCAACAGGTTCGACCCTATGGCGAATTCGGATGGCAAAAGGTTCAAATGCAACATAACAGCGGGGAAGCCTAAACCTATATGCAAGGTTCCGAATATACCTGACATGGTTGCACAAGGTGTCGAAAAGGACCAGTAAGCAAGTATACATCCAGCTAAGAATCCTGTCTCCAAGAAACATTAGTACCGGGATCATATCTAAAACATATGTAAAGGAAGACCCGATACAAGTCACTGTGGTAGAAATACTTTCAACTTCACTATCATCAACAGCAGGCATAAACAAAGCAGAGTTTTCGAATGAAGACTCTATGGTGTCCAAGCCCGAGGACTTACAATCAACAAGATCAAATTCAGGATGAAGATCAAAGTTGAAGGACATGATGGAATCTGCAGAAACAAATTCATGATCACGGGAGTTGAAAATTCTAGAAGCAGAATCAAACTCAGCAGGAACACCGATTTGCGGATCTATAGGAAAGTCCAAAGACTCAACAGTAGGAAGATCAAACTTTAAGGTCAAACCGGGGCTGGACATAACTGCGACTGGATCAACATCCAAGTGAATGGAAGACTGTACTATAGACTCTAGGAAAACTTCATCGGAAGGAAGTATATCATCCCAGATAGAATACATATCTAAACATTCAGATGGAGGTGTCACTTGGTCAAAAGCTGGGACCAAGTCCCGAGAAGGTAAGCATGAACTCAGAGACTTCTTCTCAGTAGCAGTTGAACTCAAGGAACAATATGCCACATGAGGCGCATGTGACATAGTAGTGCCTAATGACGAGGGATCAGACTGGTCTACAGATGGGTAATAAGGAGGATCAACGAATGCAAGTTGGTCGATGGTGACAATGTTTTCGTTATGAGGGAAATGCATCACACGAAAAAGCGTAGACACCACAGCATGCATAGCATAAACGTAATCACGCCTGAGGATCATATCAAAGTCCATAGGGTCCTTTAGAACCATAAAATCAACTAAGACTGTTTTTCCACCCAAGGTAACAGGTGCCTGACGGAGGAATCCGATCGGTTCACTAGGTCTTCTATCGAAGGTCAACGGCCAATTAGCAGCTGGAAAAACATTAGGGAATCCCAAATCTCTCCAAGCATAAGCGGATAAGATACTAACAGAAGCACCTTCATCAACAATACATCGATCAACCGTATGGTTCCAGATATCAACCTTTATCTGAAAAGGTGTCGAAGAAGGAAGACGAGGCTTGGCTAGACTATTCCAATCAAAGGAAACAATCCTAGGGCTTGGTAGGGGTTCACATGGCACAGATGAAGTGCCCCCTTTTTCAGGAACATCCAAACTGGTAATGCAGAAGACTTCAGTAGTAGGTGCATCAATCTCTGAAGGACTGATGGGATCGGTCGAAGATTGCATCGATTCAATCACTTCACTCTCCGAAGGAAGAGTGGGGTCGACCAAAGATTGCATTGGTTCAACCACTTTATCAACCAAAGGTTGATCTGGCTGCAGGGAATCTATAGACAACTCAGGAACAGAGGTTCCTTCAGACATGGACCACACTCTTCGTACCTCTGGAATGGCAGGGCATCGGTGAGTAAGGTGATCTCCCTTACAAAGTTTGCAAGGGAACTTTGGTTTCCGTCCTATAGGTTTAGACTCCTTTACAACGTCAGTACTCTCAGCATGACTAGCATTGGCTGACAGCTTGCCCCCAGCATGACTCACAGAGGCTGGTTGCTCAGAAGCAGAAGACTTTTGAACTAAGGACCACACTTTTTGCACTTCTGGAAGTACAGGGCACAAGTAAGTAAGGTGGTCTCCCTCGCAAATCTTACAAGGGAAATTAAGCTTCTGTTTGTTGGGTTTGTCGACAATGTCAACTCCCTCAGCATGACTTGTAGTGGCTGATCTGGTATCTCCAGTATGACTCACAGGAACTGGTGACTTGTCATTAATATGACTAGCAGTGATCAATGACGTGTCCTCAACATGACTGACAGTGGTTGAAGACAAGCTTTCAGTATGATTTTCAGTGACTAAAAGTTTTCTCCCAGCATGACCTCCAGAGGCTGGGTGGGTGCCCCCTGCATGATCTGCAGAGGCAGGGTGCTTGCCCCCTTGTTTTGGCATCTTATTCCTATTCTTCCCCCGTCTATTCCTTTTAGACTGCCGTTACTAGTATTGCTACTTTCACCACATGAGGTAGAAGGAGGAGGAGAAGATGTTACTGGCAAAGGAGGCACAGGGTTCTGATGCTCTTGATTTGAGGTGCTCACAAAAGAAGCGTCAGGAGCAAGCAAGGCATTCGGAGTGGAAAACAACCAAACCGGCAGCCCAATAGTGAATCCAGGAAGATTCAGAGTAGCCATTAAGGGAGCACCAATGTTTCCAATGAATGGAACAGCACAAGGATCCCCCGGAACAGGGGTACCTTGATTGGCACTCGCCGGAATGCTAGACATAGTTTCTCGCTCAAATGAACAAGAAGTTCCCTAAGGCAAACTAAAAACAAGTAGCACAAAGAGCACACCACTAAAAAAAGGTCCTAAGTAAATCAAACCAGGCAAACAGATGCCTTCCGGAGAAGAGTCTGGGATGATGAGGGCCCAGAACAGATCAACGAAGGATGAAGGACAGTTACCCGGGGTCCACAATACAATGACTAAGGGTGCAAGCGCTGGAATCACCCAACCGCCCTCCCAAAGACCTGCAAGGGATTTCCTCCCACGTCTGTCCTAGGTACAGCAGATATACCCTCCGCTGTCACCTGTGTATGAACCTAGAGTCTGATACTAAGGATACCACAACACCGAAAACTCCTGGGGGAACAGTCACCGGTCAAATCAGAAAGCGTGGGCAGGGTAGCTAAGCCCGAAACTCGAAAGAGTCCCCAATACGCAATCCGATCCTGGCGTATGCTCGAACAGAAAGTAGGAGGGGTATTCCCACAAACTGATCTCACATTGACCTACTGCATATGCTCCCAGGCAAATTTTGAGTGAGGTGGGTTTGCCTAATGATAGTCTCACTACGATTTTTGTGCAATGTGTGATCTTGGGTGGTTTAAGGTGTTTTAAACCCAAGATCCTAACCAAAACTAGTTGGTGTAGTGTAGCCTAGAAAAGAAAATGTTGCTAGTTCATTTTATTAGAGTTCATTTTAAAGGTTACTTGATTACTCAAAAAGGTAGTGGGTGTGTGAGAGTGGTTATAACAGAAATGGAGTACTGAAAATGAAATATTTACCACCAAACAAATCTTTTTCTTTTCAATGCAAGTCTTAAAATTCTGATCTAGAATGCATGTGCAAATGCAATTTTTTAATCTTTTGAATGCAAAAAGGGTAAAAATAAAGTCTAAATGTACAAAAGTAAACTGAAAACCTAAAAATGCAGCTACTCAAACCAAAAAGTATGCAAAAGAAAACTTGTTCTTTTTTATGCAAAGCACTCTAAAATCTTTTAAGCCACTTGCAAGGTACTCTATTTAGAAAATGAATTAAAATTCTTTATGCTTTTCAAAGGTAAGAAACAAAAACTGAAACTAACCTACTATCAAAGCAAAGCAAAGAAACTTTCAGGTTCTCTTTATGAAACAGTAAAAGCTACCAAATATGACTTTCAAATTCTTATTGATGTAAGCATGCCAAACATTGGGAAAAGAGTACAAAAACTACTTTTAGACCCAAACGAAGCAAATGACCTACGAAGAAGTATGGTTTGGTAAAGTCAGGTCTGCACGTAAACAATGCAAACAAGGTCTTGAACAACAGCCAAAACACTTGAGCTTTCACTACAAAAGAAAAACTAAAAGCATAAGGGAGGACAAGAAACCAACCTAAAAGAGAAATTTCACTCAAATAGATACAAACAGGGTCAAAAAGACTCAAGAGGTTTCAAATCCAGTGGAAATGGGGCAAGCAAGTTCAATCAGACTCAAAATAGGGTACAAAACACCAAACAGGTCCACAACCCCCCAACTTAAGTCAACAAACCCCAAAGCTTTCCAAACAAGCCCAAAATGATCAAAAGAGGTTCAAATCATGAATGTAGGATCAATACAAGGATGGGCGACCACTTACAGGGATTTAACACAGACCTAAGGTCATCAGGGACCCCAAAAAATGCAGCCACAGCCCCTAGATTTGGGTCCACAACCCAAAAACTCAAAAATTTCAAACCCAGATTTTGAGCGCTACTGTGTATGAAGGAAACTAGCGCTCATAGCAGTATGGGCGCTACTGTGAAAAGGAAAAGTAGCGTATGGGCGCTACTGTGTGGTACAAACAGTAGCGTACAAGAAAAAAAAGTCTAAAAAACGGGGTTAAAACCCCCAAACTGGGTCCACAAAGGTTTGCAAGGGTTGGGAAGGGTCTGTAAAAAAGCCCAGGAGGGTCAAACAGAGCCTACTAACTGATCCTAATCAAGAAAATGAACAAAGACCATCAAACAAGACTGAAGAAATGACCTTGGATACCCCTAAGCAGTTAGGCTGTCCCCAGCGGAGTCGCCATTCTGTTGTGGGGAAAATGCACCTATAGTTCAGGGGAGAAACTACCAACTTACGGTGATAAAGATAGACTAACAAGCATTCTGCAAGTACAACACATAAATGAAGAGATTAGGGTTTAGATATGTAGGAACCTCATTCAGAAGGTTGATCCTAGCTTTGCCTCCTTCGCTCTTCAATGCTTATCCACTGTCGCAATGCCCAGACCTGCAAAACAACTTGATACCTTTCTCAAATACATTTGACTACACATATAAGACTGATATTCATAATAGAAGAAGACATCAGATGATAAACAAACTGTAATCAAATCCAAGACACATTAATAGGTCATATTTGGAAAGAGAAGAACGTCTGATCTTTATTAATGAATGAAAGCAAGTACATACAATTATACCTTCCTTCAAGCTTGGCACTTCACGAAACCTAGATTCAAGATCTCCTGCTTCCGTTCTCCAAGGATCCCAGCCTCTAAGCAATTGTACTAGGGTTTACCAAAACTGAAGCACAAGAGAGGGGGATGAAGGTCTCCATTCCTCCAGCATAACTTTGCAATTAGGCTTGCTCCCCTCACATGACCCTTCTACCCTCCTTATATAGTCAATGAGGAAGAGGAAAAGAAGTTACAACCGCTCAAGAGGTTTCCCAACCAACTTAACTTACTCGAATTTCGAGATTTTGACCAAAACAGGTGTGTACTCTACTCTATAGTAGACAAAGTCGCGTACATATGGCAATGGGCACTACTTTGAATGAGGTAAAGTCGCATACACACGCTACTATTATAACAGTAGAGTCGCGCTCATAGTGAAAAATGGCCAAAAACAGGCTTTTCTGCTCATTTTCAGGAGATGGTTTGGTCTGGAAAAATGTTCCTAAGGGTCATATACATCAAATGGGTCAAGAATGAGGTAATTTCAACCATTTTTAGTGTCCCAAATGACTCCTCCATCCACAATTGTCCTGTTGTGTGACTGAACTTGATCTCAAGAAGTGTCGTCATGCGACCAAGGGAAACAAGTGTCGTCACGGACGGAGAGGTGTCATTTCAAGCTATAACACTACCTCCTACTCCCCCTACCCCTAACCCCCCTCCTCTCTCTCTCCTAAAGAACCTCCTCCCTACCACTTATCTATATATCTCTCTATATCTCTTTCCCACCATCTCTCTCTCACTCACTCTTTCTCTCCCCATATATTTCTGAACTCCCACCACCCAGTCCCCAACTACATCTCCTCCTCTCAAACTGCACTACCCGTCCCCAAAGTTTGAAAATCATGACCTCTAACACTTTCCCTCCACCAACCTCCCTCCTTCCCCATGCCCCCAATCATCTCCCAACTCTCTATATATCTCTCATCCACTACTCTTACCCATACAAATAAACACCCTCCTATCTCTCTCTCTCTCTCTCTATTCATGCCCCCACCTTCTCTCTCTCTCTCTCTCAATTCCACACCCCCATGCATCTTGTATATCCCCCTTCTCTCTAAATTCCCTACTCCCCAAACCCCAAACCCTCCTAATGTCTATCTCTTCCTCTCTCCCAATCCCACTTTTCCCACCTACCCCTACTCATGCCATTCATATCTCTCTCTCTCTTAAACACACACACAAACCATTATTAATCCACCTTTTCTTAATCCCCTTTCCTTTCCCTCTACTCATACTGTAAATACCCCCCCCCACTCCCTCCCTATCTCTAATGCACACACACACACACTCACTCACTCCACTACTCCCATACCTAGAACTATTCTGCCTCATAACCCTCTCTCTTTCCCTTCTTCTCTCCCTAACCCTTACTTCCTTGTCTCTTTCTCTCCTTGTGTCCTCCCCCAACCCTTATGACTCTCGCTCTCTCTTTCTATGGCATAATCACACCAACCCCACTACTCTTCTCTCCTCCCTTCCTTAATCCATTCTAACACACTCTCTCTCACTATCTCTTCCTTACTCCTACACCTAACGTTAACCCCCACCTCTCTCTCTCTCTTTCACACACACACACACACACATCCCACTATTCCCACCTCTACTGAAAAAAACCCTCCTCCCTATCTCTCTCTCTCTCTCTTCCAACGAAACCATACTAACACCCTCTCTCATTCTATCTCTCCCCTACTCATCCACCTATCACTAAAACCCACCTCTCTCTCTCTCTCTCTCTCTCTCTCTCTCTCTCTCTTTCTCTCTCTCTCCCCTTACTCGAGAACGCCCACTCCTCAACTATACCAAACTTCTCTCTAACTTCCTTACTCCTCCCCAAATGCCTAACCCTCCTAATTTCTATCTCTTTTTCTCTAACAAACCCCCTACTTCTCCTACCCATAATAACCTCCTCGCATCTCTCTCTTTCCCTCTCTCTCAGTGTCTCACCCCCCTACTGATCCACCTTTTAGATTTTAAGCATCAATTCCATATGATCTAGGATCTTATCTAAAAGAATAACATGTACAATATATCAATCACAAGAAGCAATCACAAGAGACAATAGACACAGAGAGTTTCCTTGGGGAAAACCAGTAAGGGAAAAAACCCCAATAACTTCCTCAGAGATAAAAAGAGCAATGATACAACCCAAGTACAAGAGATAGTCCTCCTAGCAGTTTATCCTCCTTCCTCACTTGTGCGCCCCTCTCCAATGAGTGTGTTAACACCCAAAATGATCACCTAGGTTGTGGGAGAGGGAAAATTGGGGTAACCACTAACCAATCTTTAGACTTAAGCTATTGAACCAACTTAGTCTAAGAGGGCTCTCTCTATAGATCTATGAAAGACTAGAATAATCAAAGTTGTCAACAATGAAAACATGCACCAAAATTCATCATTCAAGATATTCAATTGCAACAATACAGAAGATCAGATTTCTATGGGAAACAAAATGGTTTAAACATAGCTTGACTAAAACATATGAATCTCTATTTGGGCAATGGAGTCACATTTAAACAAACTCTAAAAATTCATTTACAAATGCTTCACAAATGCATTAACACAGGGGTGAGATAGTAAATAGCTCATAGTCAAAGTGATTTTAATTGATGAAACAGAAGAGAAAGAAACAATCCATTGACATAAGGCATACAACGATGAATCCTATATCAATTTTAGCAGAGAAGTAATGGTGGAATACTTGGAAAAAGATAAGTAGAGCGTAATTTCTATGAATTCTACTTAGCAATCACACTGCACCAAGTATGAAAGAATGTTACAGACTAGAATTAACAATGAGAGATACACAATTCATAGAGAAAAACAAAGAATGGACTACAAGACCAGTTACACAAGAATCCATGAAAACATCCTCTCACCTCTGCAAATCTTTATTCAAAATATAGCTCAAAATGTCTTACAGAACAATACACAAAAAATTCCCATAAAAGTTTTCAACCCTTTTTCATTCTATTACATCACATATATAGATGTCGGGAGTTCTCTTGCTCGACTCATCTAAACTAAAAGCAGTTATATCGGAGTGACACCTCATTCAGGTTGTTTTGCCACTATCACAACAAAATAAAAACTATGTAGAAGCTGGCCTAACTGCTTTCTTACAATCCATCGGTATTCTTATTAAGAAACATTTACTTCAAGTAAAAAAGTAAAGATAGTAAAATAATAGTTCTAGCTGGCTATTTATATAGCAGCCTCAAAGAATATTACAAATTATCAAAAATAGGAAAGTCTTGTAAGAAGTCTATGATTTCAAGCAAACATCAACAACTATAAAAAGACAAGTATCACTGTGGAAGATGGAGATAGTATAGCGATTTGCTATACTTTTCTACATTAGCCCATTGGTCTGCAGGTGGGAGTTCATAGTCCACCATTTCCTTTACCATCGCTCCTATCTCGATATACTCTGCATAGGAAAATGGGGGAATCCTTTGGCCAATGGTGATCCACCTATTAAAGATTTCAAAGTCCTCTTCGACCAACTCCATCAGATCCTTGCCTGTAAGTAGCTGGTTAAGATGTTTAAACTTTGCATGATCCATTCTTATCATCCATAGTAGGTTTTTATAAGCCTTAGGGGATATTAGCTCCTGGTCATCTTTCCAGAATGAAGGTAACCCCATTTCGACCAGCTTATCAAACAATCCTTTGAACTCTTCCACTTGTCCCTTCATTTCTTTGACTTTAGCTTCCACACTCTTGATTTGTGCAAATTTCCCCAGGACCCTTCGTACCACTGCAAGTGTTGCGATCCGGTTCCCAATATTTAGCTTAATCCTTTCTTCTTCAGATAGATCATTTAGGAAAGTGATGGCACTTAGTGCCATTTCTTTAGGCCTTTGGATTAGGGTCTCCTTTGCAACTTTACAACCTTCTAGAGCGTCACTAATGGTTTTCTCTTTTATCCTTATAAAATCAAGGTAGGCTCTAAAGTTCTTAGCTTCCTTAATGATCCTATCCCATACCAAGTGTTTACATCCTTGCAAAGTCACCTTCTTGGTAACCTAATGAGTGAGCTTTTTATTCATCTCAATCAATTCCTTATGTTTCTTTTGGAGGACCTTCAGATCTTCTTCCTTTCTACTACTCTCTTCTTCCAACCTGTGATCTTTTTCTTTCAGCTTCTTGATTTCCACGTCTTTTAGACTAATGTGAGACATAGCCTGCACTAGACTGTCGGTACCATTGCTTTCCCTAGTTTGGTTCGAATTGGTAGGCCGCATGTCCAAATTGGACAAGTTAGTTTTCAAATCATCAAGCTTCTTTTCTAAGCTTATTCTCTCTTTTTTACAGCTATCTTCCTTCTCTACAAACTTCAACAATTCTGTTTTGCAATTCTTTTTGTGTTTCGAAGTTTGTCTCTTCGGGAGGTTCAATTAGCTGAATATTTGGAACCTTTTCCTTCTTCTGTAGTTTCAGAATCAACTTGTCTTTCTCCGCTAACATCTTGCTCATGCTTTTTCCTTCGCCATCACTTATGACCAGGTCAGATTGTACCTTTTTGACCTGCTATTGAAGTGCTCAGTTTTAACTTTTCTCTAGCTTCAATTGGTTTTCCAGTTTTTTCACAGTAACCAGCAAGTTATCACTTTTCAAGCCTGCTCTCACAAAATCATCATACACAAGGTCAATAACCTATTTGTGAAACTGGATTTTATCTGGTACTGGTGTCTTTTGCCAATTGATCCTTGTCTCGGTCACTCAATCCTCTGACAATACTGCTAAGTTTAAGATGTTATCATTTATACTTCTGTTAGTCATCAAGGAAGTCTTAGACAAACCTCTAGTGATAGGCATTGAATCAAAAATCCTCTAGGCTAAGGCTCACTTGTTTTGATTATATTGTTCACAGAGGTCATCCTTGGATGGAAACTTATTACCGACATCTCCCTCTTAAACATCTTGAAACGTGTATTCTACAACCTAGATCTCAGGAGCCGAAGATTCCTCATCATCTGCCCCTCCACTATCCATTGGGATAGTCAATCCTTCTTGAGCTGCTAAAACAACCAACTCCTCTTTAGTTGGGGAAGCAATTGACTCGGCTGGAATAGCCACAACAACTAACTCATCCTGTACTTCTAATTTAGGCCGCTTGTCTATATTACCTTCTTCAGTATCCATATCCATGACTTCTTCTAAGTCTCTTTTTCAGCCCACCTCCATGGTGTTCGGTAGTTGATCTAAATCCATTATTAAATCGTAAATCATGAGATCTCCTACCTATATCTCCACTGCTTCCTCCGCCTCGGGTTCCCAACACAACAAATTTCGCCCCTTTAGCACCCCTTTTGGTTCTATATGCTCAAGAGCGTTGAGGTTACATTCTTTCCTTCTCTTGGAAATTATATGCAAGGGGTCATATTTGATGGCCACATCTTTTTTGAACCTTAGCGACTTCAATAACTCTTCCACCTCTGAAAAAGATTCTTTATTATTCACAACGAAAGGCCCTACCTTCCAAGGACATTTCACATCTGTGCTCTTCTTATGTTTCAGGAATTGCATCTCTTTCACGGCCAATTTCTGTCTGATAAATTCAAGAGAAAAGATCCACAATGTCAGAAAAGCGGGTAGAACATAAGGCTCCTACACAAAACCATACAATCTAATAATTGTAAGCTTCTTTTAACAAAAAACCAGTCACTAACTGTGAGTTCGTCCTTCAACTGCATCATTGTTTTCATTTCAGGTAGCACTCTAGGCAATTCTTCCCCAAAAATGATTTTATAAACAAGGGGAAAACATAGTTCAAATAATTGAAAACATTGTCTACCAGAACATAGGTCTCAAGCAGTGAAGAGAAATGTGGGCTTTCAGCATTGCTATACATAATCATTTTCATCAATTGTGTCTGATATCTAAAAAACCTAGTACTTGGGAAATTGCTTAACTATACATTTATCTTTTCCACAAAAAATTCATCAAACTTCAGGGGTGGGATAAGTCCGCTTTTGGACATAGCCAAACTAATGCTAATCCTAAAGAGTAAACCTAATTGGACTTCAGTCACCCACAAATCAGTATCCAACCCTAGAAATTAAGCTAACAAAGAAATAACCAATTGGGAATTGTCATAAAAAAGGATGACATTTATGGGGTAGGGTTCCTTGCAGATTTTAGAGTCGGGTTTTAGGCATGTGGCTAAGAAGGATTGATGGCTTTTGGGGCCAATTTGGTGGTACAAGGAAACCACTGATGCTTCAGAAAAACCCTCCGACTCTTGGTAGTGAGACTCTGGAATGAAAAAGGAATCCCTAACGACTGACGCATCTATATTACAGATGAATTTGGACCTATAGGCATCCATAATTACCCTTTGAGGTTCTTAGCAATTAGAAGAACATCATGCTACAAACTCAGGGAAAGAGAACACTTTCTTAAGGAAAAAGAAAATGAATGACGACCTAAATACTCCATGGATATCCAATCCCTGTTCATGCAAGGTTTCCAGTCTCTTCTTAATTTCTAGAACTGGAAGCTGAATGCATGTGTCAAATACATCTGCCTCTCTATCTTCCAGGTCTATCTTAACCCTATAATTAGTAGAAGGTTCTTCTTCTGTCATCTAATGACTGTAAAAGACTTAGATTTTGAAGAGAATGGCAGTTATAGACCCTACCTGTCACTTTGGAAGCCCTGCACGCACCATGTTGAAGGTCCTGTCACCTTTGTCGTCTGCCACATGTTGAGAGGCTCCTTGACTTCGACAGGTTTTTGGAAACAAATGTCAACCTTCGCGGGCACTTCTTATATATATAACTGTATTTCCATAACTCTTAGTCTCTTTGGCTTGTCGTCCTTTGATCTCAATCATCTGAACTCTCACACGTTTACTTTCCATCGTCATATCTGACTACCCCTTTACCTGTTGATTTGACAACCTACCCATCTCCACCATCGGATCCTCGCCGCTAATCCTTATCTGGGCAGTTAATATCATTTGCATGCATCTATAAGGTAGCATCGCTTGCACCCTAAAAGATTTTCCTATATCACCCTTTCTCTATGCGACAAGCTATGGAGCAGACACTTGTCCGGTGGGACCCAATCCATTGCATCTACCCTGCCACTATTCACCCTGCTACTTCATGATGTGACGATGTATGAGGACCATCCATTTCTTCTTAGATGTGTATCTATGCTAGGTCCTCATACTCGAATTAGCCTTTAGATTTTTCATATGCTGGTGCGGTTTCCCCTGTTATACCTTGTGCATTTTAGACTACCCCCAGTCGTTGATCTGGCTCTTCTTTCCACACGAACCATAGATCTGTCGGAGACTTAGGCCCTTTTTTTGGTAAATAGACCCAAACCCTTGGATGTCAAAAAGATCATCTCTGCCATAGATCCTTGTATATGTCCCCACCATCACATGCACCTAACCGGGCATCATTCACTACTATTTCCTCTTTGCGACGCACTCCTAAGCTGACACCTGTCCGACAGGCTCCGACCCATTGCATACTCATATTCCCTTTCTTCCTTGCCACTTCACCATGCGATGATCTTTGTAAAATCGTAGATCTTTCTCCCTCCCTTGATCAACGGTGCCGATCTGTGCGACATTTAATCTTTCATAAATTTTCCCAAAGACTATAGGTTTTAGGGTATTTCTCCGTTTATCTTAAGTCATTCTTTTCTCCTATTAATACTTATCCCTTGACATTATCCCTTTATTAGATCAGACCCCTTCTAGACCATTATGTCTCCTGCCTTAGCACCTGGTCATTGCCAATAAAGATCACTTCAAGCTTTTTTCTCAGGTAGCTGTCTGAACTTCCATCTTTCATGTACAGGTATTTATGCTGTAAAATAGCAAAAAATATTTAGGTGCTAACAACTGGCTCCAACTAGGGATGCTACCCTCCCATTGAGGTACCAAAGAACTCCGTAGACTAAGTGCCTGATCCATTGGGTAGGTTCTGCAAACCCTAGATTGAAAAAATTCTCTAGAAAGTGAGATTGCATTTGTTTTCTTAGCTCGGCTGAAAATTCAGACATGAAACATGGCTTCCCCTTCCAGACCTCAGGGCCTTCACTTCGGACTTCAATTCATTCTGGTTTTCACCATTAAAAACCCTAAAACAAATGTGAAAAATTGAAAATATATATATACATATATACAAGATATGGTACATGGGTTACTTACTTTCTCTTAGGATAGGTAGCGCTTCAAAAACCTTCCATTGACTGGACCCCCTGACCAGGCGGACCCATCTTGGTGCTCCAATATAAAAGAATTTTCTCCTCGATTTGCTGTAATAATATAGGGACCCATCCACATATGCTCAAATTTCCCATGTTTATCTTCCCTTGGAACGTCCCACTTCAGGACTAGGTCATTTACCTGAAATTGATCTTCTTTTGCTTTTCTATCAAAGGCATTCTTTATTTTTTCTTGGTGCCCCTGTACTTTGTCGTAGGCGCTACTTCTTAACTCATTCAATTCGGCTATCTGGTTTACCCTTCTCTACATGTGGTTTGGTTCTTCTTCTATCCCCTGCAGCAACCTCATAACCAGAAATCCTAGAGAAACTATAAAAACCACCTCGGCTCCATATACAAGCTGTAAAGGGGACATCCCAATGGCCCTCTTTGTACTTATTCTATCAGCTCACAGGGCATATTTCAGCTTCGTGTGCCAAGCTCTCTTATTATCCTCCAACAGCTTCTTTATGATTCTTACTAGACTTTTGTTGGATGATTCTGCTAGTCCATTTCCCTAAGGGTAGTATGCCGTTGAATGATTCAGACTAATATGGTATTTGTGGAAAAAATTTATCATTTTCTTAGAACAAAATGCTGGTGTGTTATTTGTCACTATTGTTTTGGGACACTCGAACCTTGACAGGATATTGTCCTCCAAGAAATCCATGATAACGCCTTCAGTTTCTCTCCTAGTTGGTATGGCTTCTATCCACTTAGTGAAATAGTCCGTGCCTGTCAATATCCATCTATGTTGCCCCGAGGAGTGAGGATTTATCTCGCCAATTAAGTCTAAACCCCACTGCTAGAAAGGTGCTTCTATTATGACAGGGTGAAGGGTAGTTAAATGACCTTTATTTTTCCTTCAAAAATCTAGCATTGGTGACAAACAATATTTCTTTGTATACATATGAAAACATGGTAAGCCAGTAGAAACTAGCCCTTAGGATTTTGTTGAATGTAACCTTCCATGAATGGTGGCCACCACAGTTGCCCTTGTGAAACTTCTCCTTTGTGTGTTTAGCTTCCTTCTCAAGTAAGAAATTCAGTAGCACACCTCCAAGGTCCTTCCAATATAGGAATTGATTCATAATACAATATTCTGCAGCTTTTAGTTTCACAGCTCTAGCCCTACTTTTGCTTAATCCCGAAGGAGCTTGCAAGTTTTGTAATACATACACAATGTCCGCATACCAAGAGGATGCAGAGAATTCTGGCCTCACTTGCACTCCCATATCTAGCTGGTTTGAATACCCTTGTAGGAAGTTCAATTGCAGAGAATCACAGTTGGCCTTGGCCATTAATTTTGTTAACCCTTGCCCTTTCACCAATTCGGTGGGATTTATCTCTAGATCATACTCCAGCAATACAGCAATCCATTTAGCTCTTCTTCCTTCAGGGTCTGCTTGGGTGAGGATACCTTTCATAGCACTGTTTTGGACATGAGCAATGATGTGTGAATGGACGATGTACACCATGACGTCTTTTAGTGACTTGATCAAGGCATAAGCCTACTTTTCCATGATATTGTATCTCAATTCTGCATCTCTAAGTACCCTGGTGAAAAAGGCAATTGGTTGTTCCGCATTCTAGGCATTTCTCTATAACAACACCCCTACCATAGTGTGCTCAAAAGCATAGGAAAAAATCAAAAAATATTTAGAAAAATCTAGACTGGCTAATACTGGGGCTTTGGTGATAGCATTCTTAATCCCCTTAAACGACTCTCTTGCTTCCACAGTCCACTTAACCTAATTTTCCTTTCTTAACATATTTGTAATATTCATCATGTTTTTGGCAAAATTGGGAATGAATCTTTTGAGAAAGCTCACTTGCTCGATGAAAGACTTGTTGTTGCAGCAACACCCCCCCAAAATTTTGTACATATTGGGGCCCCTCCTTTAATTTTTTTTTTAGAAAGGCTACCTCAAAAGCTCATTCTCAGCTGTTAGCTTTGTTCTTCAAACAGAAAGTTTTGCCATGAACCACTCCAAGTCTACCAGAAAGTCTTGTTTCTTAAGCAGAGGTTTTTGTGAAGTCTCCCTGAAAAGGGTCGCAGAACATTTTGATAAAGCCCCGCAGTGGCGGAAGCTTTTTGTTTAAAACTCCCGAAAGAAGACTTAGAAAATGTCGTTGGAAAGATTGCGGAAGCCAATGGACTTTTCCTCCCGAAACTGCGAAAAGATTCGCCTTACTCTCCCGAAAGCTGCCGGAGGACTTCCTTGAAAAAATCCTTAAGTCTTCCCTCAACTTTCATGGCACCATTCGGGTTCTCTTTCCGCATTTGCCAAAACGCTCAAAACCTTTGCGAACACAATTCACGAATGTATCCCGAAATGGCGGAAATATTTAACAGAGCCGCCCGAAACCGCCAAGTAGCTTAGCCTTTTTCGAAATATTTAAGTCTTGAGGTTGCGAAAACATCAGCTATATTCTTCCCGAGCCTTCGCGGAAACCTTCGCGTTTCCTTTCCGCAACCCCGGCGAGAAAAGTTGTGGAAGATTTCAAGTTTTCCTTTTGAAGCACTGGGCGCCTTTCACCGATTTCTTCCGAAACAGTGGGCACCATGCGCCAAAACTTTCCGTAACTCTGCAAGAACTCAGAAATTTCATGTGAAATTCGTGGAACAAGTTGGCTTTTCCTTCTGCAGTCACGAAAGCATTCTCATTAACTCGCAGAAATGCTGAAACATCGGGCATTTGCAGAACCTTTCGAAGAAGCCGCCCGCAACAGTGGAGGCATTCAACGATCCCTTTCGAAGCAGCGAAGGATAGGGGCAAAAGCTTCCCACAATTCTCTCGAGGCCCGACCGATACTTAGAAACTTTTTGAAGTTTCCGAAAGCCTTGTGCGGAAGCATTCACCGAAACCTTCCGAAATGTCGGAGCCTTTTTATTTTTCTCTCCGCTACCGTGGGAACCTTTTTCAAAAGTTTAACGTTCACAATCATTTTGCGGAAAAGTTTCGCCTTTCCCTCCCGCAATAGCGGAAGCTTCCGAAACGTTTGAGCTTTGTGGAACGATTTCTCTTCCGCGTCGCGGAGGCCTTTTGTGGGCCCATTCGCCTTGGTTCCCCAAAATGGCGGAAGCTTTCGCCGTGTCTTCCCGCAATAGCGGAAGGAATTCGCAAGTTCATCCCGCGAATGGTGGTTGCACGCAGATCAAAACTTCTTGACGTGACACCGACGCGCTAATATTAAAACCGCGAGTTTAATGTGCCACCCACCGAATTGAAGCCCCACACGTGCCCCACTTATTTAAATAAAAGGTGGGGGGTTTGAACCGACCCCATTTCTAACTTGTGTCGATTAAACAACTGTTGGACGTCGCGCAAATCATTCCAGCTCATCTTGCGCGACCACGTTCGCAGCCACCTCAGTCAGCTATTCTCGTCGGTGCCAGGTAGGATCTTAACCTTTAAATTTGTCCCTTCTACATGTCATATTGCTCTTGGGTTATCTTTCTTTTGAAAACAATAGGCATGGGGTGAATGTCGACGGGAAAAATGCCCGTCATGGGCTGTTTTGCCCGTCGAGTGCGGTCCAAATTCGTATTTCCTGTCGTTGGTATATTGATTAAGAAAAATGATAATTTGGATGGACGGATTTATTGTTTTCCCAAGTTCCTCCTGAGGCCCCGTGGACCTTTTCATGTCCCCAGTCGAAAGCTAAAACGTAGCCCCCCGGGTTTTTCATAAACCTCAGTCCCGGTGTAACCTCTACCCATTTCAAAACTTGAGACAGGCGCCATCGCCCTTGATCAAACCAGCCATAGGACGCCCCGTCAAATATTATAAATAACAATAGCGTCTGGGCTGAAACCTCTCGCCTGTGTGTCAACATGGAGGGTCATCCTTGGTCTAGTTTTTAAAATTTGTTTCGACCTCAGACTCGCCCGCTACTAATCATTAAAAGCACCGTGACGAAGGTCACCCTTTTCCCCTGGCAGCCGGGCCGAGAGCAAGTGGCTCCTGCAACACACCTACCCTCTCGGGAGCATTCTGAACCATGTCCCTTTAAAGAATTAAGATGATTTAATCTAGATTTCTTATTTGGAACAGTGTATTTGCTCCCAGCATACAGTTTCACAGTTTTATTCATATATATCATTGGCCTGGTTAAATGGGTGATGCTTTTGTTAAAGTCTCACAATATGTTGCTCAATTTCATAATGACTTGTATATGGGTGCTATCAAGGATAAGTCAAAATGCCGAAAGCCGGTAAGAAGAAGGCTAAAATGACAGAAAAGAAGCCTACACCACTTAAAACTGAGACCTCACTCTAGGATACTAGGTGCACCACCGGGGTCCCTCCTGAAATCAGATGGGGTGACATCTATAGAATGATCCGGGACCAAGAGATCCCAGATATGTTGCTAGAAGAAGGGCCGATTTATCTCAATATCAGACCCTCAGGCATAACTAGAGCCGCTACCCGCCCTGAGCTGTTCCCCTGTGCTGAAGTGATCGGATGGATACTCCAACATGTCGATGCTGAAGGGAGAGTGATAAATGACAGCGGGAAAGTGGCTATTGCCTCATTTCAACCCGCGTATCTTGCAGCAGCCTACAAATTTCCCCGGGTCCAACAATCTCTGACTGATGAATGGCTGAGCCAGATGAACAACGTCGAGATGGCCAAGAAGCTACTAATGGCAGGCAAACATTTGAGAAAGAAAGGAAATGATGAATATGACGTACAGAATCTGAGACCTCCTTTCAGATTGATCGCTTTGATGCTGTGCAGAATCTTCGGCATGCTCGATGGCACAGTGTATAAGATTCAGTGGGTCCCTATTATCCACTACGTGGCATTTAAGGGAACTGTGATTGACTGGGCCACTCTCCTGTCAGATAGTTTGGCCTCGATGATAGTTGCTGCTAAAGAAGGACTAGCCTTGAAGAAGGCTGAATTTTTCATGTCCTCATATCTGATTGATTGTATTTTGGCCAAAATAGACTTCCCCAAATTGGGCTGCACATGGGATAAGGCCACTACCCCGGTCTATATCGCTTTCAGGATGTTGTGGGCTCAGAATTACAAGCCTAGTTACAAACTCATCTGTGAGGGGTTCATCATGCCCCTGTATGAGAAAATATTCAAGGAGGAGCCCAACTGCCTATCAGAGAATGCTTTGGAAGTCCTTGAGAATTACGGGGATTTTTACTTTTCGAAGCAAGGCACCTACCTCAGAATGTTTGGAGGAACTAAGCCCCCATACATTTTTCCGCAGTATGCCACAGATTATGTAGTCCTTAAGGAAGCAGTAAGACAAATCTTCCTGGATGGAATTGGGGCAATGCTCCACAAACAGCATAAGGCTTCCTTTCCCCCTCTACCTTTCTGCATAGGTGCTTACAAGTTCTCGGGGGTTGCCTCAGCCGAAGAATTTGTGCAGGAGCTGAAATCCTTCCACTTCGGTGAGGTAATCTTCCACAGGAATGACAGGAGGGGAAAAGTTGTTGAACACTGTAAGGAGATTTATGCTCACTTCGAGTACTCTCACTACCCTGATGCCGAGGAAGAAGCGTTCAGGGGCATCAGCAACATGACTGAGCTACGGGTCTGTCGCCAAGGCACTGGAGCAAGCTCTAGCTCAGCCAAGGTCCAGAAGACTAGCCAGCAGTAGGAGAAAGAAGCTGAGGATGCCCGAGCTCAGGAAGAGCTCAGATTAAGAGAAGAAGCAAGGTTACTCCAGGAGGCGGAGGAAGCCAGATTGCAGCGAGAAGCGAAAGAAGAGCTGAAAGCAAGGGAAGATGCTCAAGCAAGTGGGTTTGGTGTCCAAGACATGGAAATAGATGCATCTCAAGCAGGTGGCTCTGGTACCCAAAAGGCGGGAGTGGATCCAGCTCAGGAAGTCCGGACCCCACCTGCTGAAGAAGACATAGACATCATAGACCGCCCTATTGTCCCGTACACTCCATCGGGAAAACATACGGTGTCTAGGTGGAATGAGTTTGTCTATGACAAGAAGAGGAAAGCTATGATCCTCAAATCGGAAGAGAGGATCAAAAGTCCCTTCCATGAAGGCATTGTTACCCACCGAGAGGTCACCATAATGCAGAACACAGATCAAGATCCCTTTGCTATGGCATCCGCAGCTGTGGAAACAGCAAAAGCATCACTGGACAATGTGGGCGTGATAGTCAGAGAAAATGTATTGACAAAGAAGAGAGCTCGTTCGCTACAACAGACGGTGGCTAATGAGCAGGCCCAAAGGGATTTGGTAGTCAACAAGTATAATTGCCTATATGCCGAGCATAAAGAGCTATCAGGTAAGTATAACAAGCTAGAAGAGGAAAAGGACCAACTGACACTCCAAATGATGATTGTGGAGGCAGAGAAGAATAGAGCAGAAGATAAAGCATCCTGGCTAGAAGCAGACAAGCAGACATTAGCTGAGCAGTTAGAGCAAGCTGAGAGCAGAACGATGGACATGTCTCCCTTCCATGAGCTATCCTGTAGCATCCTGAAACAAATGCATGAAGCTCAGGAGCTAATCACTGATGAGGTTTGCAAGCTCAAGGCCATGGTGGTCAGGTTAAAAGAAATCAATGCGGAGGCCCATAGGCTCAAAGCTAAGAACACCCGTGTCAAGGAAAATATCATAAGTCAGATGGCATGGAGAGAAGGAAAAGGGGGTCTCCCCACGCACCTCCCATTTAAATCTGTGGACGGTTTTAATGAGGACATAGCACTGTTGGAGTTTGGCAGGAACTGTTCCAGTAAGCTGATAGCCAGTGTGCAAAGAACAACAGATAAAATTAGCAGTCTGTACCAAAGGCTCCAAGAGGTACATGACAAATGAAAATTGAGCTTCCCTCAGACCCTGGAGGACTTTCCAAAAAAGGAGCAACGTTTGTCTCAACTAAAGGAAGAATTGGGCGTTCAAATGGAGTATGTGAAGAGGATTGATGTCCTGGCTATTGATGACCTCCAACATTATATTGGATCGTCATCACTCCATAACCATCTGCTGAAGGAAGTGCATCAAGCTGCAGTAGCAGAAGTTCAAAGCATTGGATCAGAGCTCGGGAAGAATGTGACTTCTCAAAAAATCTTGTTCCCTACTGCAGCAAACATAGTCATAAGGGACACAGGTGTCTGGTATAGCTACATAGCAGAGGAGGAAAGAAAGGCTGCAGCAGCAGCAGGAGCAACAGCAGATCCAGAATCTTCTCTCCCAGCAGCCATTCCAGCTACAGCAGTGGGCTCGATTCCCTCTTCCCCAGCAGTGGTAGAAAGTCTAGCCATCTCAATCCCTTCTTCCCAAGCAGAAGTAGCAGCAACAATTGGTTCAAGTGTCTCTTCCCAGGAAGCATCAGCAGCATCAGTTGACTTGGGCGATCCTCTCCCAGCTGAAGCTCATGCACAAGAATGATAGCACGATATTAGAACATTATTTCTGTTATGTGTATTTTGTTAAACTCTCAAATGTATAAAGCGTGAGCTATGGGACAGTTGTCCATTCTTTTTGTTAAATATTTTGTAAAAGAAAAGAATCACAATTTTGTCTATTATAGGAGAGAAAATTCTGTAGATGACAAGTGGAAGATTCTAGGTGGCATCCCAAAGGGCAGTTTTGTAATTATAAATAGGAGCTAGGAAGAATAGAAGAGGACTTTTGGCAGGGAATGAAATTTTGAAACCCATACGAGCTACCTTGTATCGGTCCTGTAAAATCGAATTTTCTAATAAAAGCTAGGGAGAAGGACGTTTTGCATGGGAATGTTGGATGGATGTATCTTGGAATATTCTAATGACTTCCGTACTGTAATGTGAGATCATTCTTACTATCTGAACTATTTCTTTGTATTAATGATTTTGCTCCTGCCTGTGCATACGAATTTTCTCCATTTTGTGAACAATGAATGCGTTTCATATTAAATCAGGAGCTATCTGCTGGTATCTTTATCATTGTTGTAGAGTTCTCTTTTAGATTAAATGGATAACGGTTCTTTCTTCAAGATAACTCATATGGCTCATTGTTCATGCCTTTAACTTGCTCCTTGCAGGGATCTTTAAATTTAATTTCAGTTTGTTTACATTTAGATCTGTTTATTCGTTCTTTCCATTTAGATTAGATAATTTTTCTTCTTTCTCTATTTCATGAGCAATAGATACGTGTTACATTAAACTAGAAGCTATCTTGTAAGATTTTTTATCTAGCTGTAGCTTTACCTGTAAGAATTAACAACTATTTGTTCTTTCTTTATGTTATCTGTTACAGCTTATTGCTCATCCTTTAAGCGTGCTCCCTGCAAGGATAGGTAGATTTACTTCAGTTTCTAGGCTTAGATTTGTTTTAGTTGCATCTAGATCGAGTATAAACTAGGCACTTGCATCTCATTAAAAAACATAAAATCCAAAAGAAAGGTGGATCGGTCCATAACTGATACAATCGGAATTAAACTCCAAACCCACGGTTGTCGGAACCGCTAACCGAACGGATTCCCTACACCAAACAGGAGATAATCTAATTGGGATCATCTCTCGGGGAGAATCCCTTTTTGATTGATGCTACGATAGCTAAGGCATCAACAAGACTACACCTTCTTTTTGTTCCTTGGCTTTCCAACTTTCGGGATAGCACTAACCCTTTCTGGATCGATGTTGATACCTCCCTTGGAAATGATGTGACCCAAGAGCTTGTTAAATTTTCAGTATTAAATCACAATACTATAGGATCTTTGCTGAGAGAATAACATCTACAGTATATCAATGCATGACAATCATAATATGACAAGCATCACAAGCATCATAAGAATCAAAAGCATAGAGACAAGAGACACAGAGTTTCCGTGGGGAAAACCCTAAGGTGAAAAACCCCACAACTTCCTCAGAGATAGAGAGAGCAATGGCTCAACCAAAATACAACCAAATAATACAGAGATAGTCTCCTAGCAGATGATCCTCCTCCTCCTCACTAGTGCGCCACTTTCCAGAGAGAGAGATAGATACTTTTCCGAGTGAGTAAAATAGAGATCTCCTATCTCTATTTATACTCACCTTTTTGCCCAGTGACCTACTGGGGCCGACTTGTCTACTTGAGTACATCCACATTATATTATATATTAATTAGGGCCGACCCCATAAGGTGGTCTAATAACCCATCGGCAAGTACACACACTTGCGACACTTGTCAATCCACATGACGACACTTCCTTATAGAGGAATAATACATCTCTTATAAGGGTACAATAAATATAAATATAATATACAGATGAAATACATTCCGAAGTTACATATACATCAACACTCCCTCTTAACTAGGAAGGTATTTCTCGACACAGATCTGCTAGACAAGTCTTCTTCTCTGGATCATCGTCATCGATGCATCGTCATCATCATCGTCACTGCTACTGCTATCTCATCCAATCTCTGTCTCTACTCGTCATAGGAAGTTCTACAGAGCCAGTCCTTTTTCATACTGGATGTAGGCCCACCACCTGCAGGTCTTCGTCATCACTGGCCATACTGTGGAATCCTCAGGACTTATTACGTGCGTCACAAAACCTCGAAAGAGCATCCCAGGATATTACGGGTACACAAATCCAACCTGTAGGATCTCCCAGGGCGCTATTACATGTGACCCCACCACAAAACCTCGAAAGAGCATCTTAGGATGTTACGGGTACACAACTCCGACCTAAGATCTCCCAGGGCACAAATTACATGTGGTCCACCACAAAACCTAGCAAGAGCATCTCAGGATGTTACGGGTACACAACTCCGACCTCAGATCTCCTAGGGCACAAATTACATGTGGTCATGGGAAAACCTCGCAAGAGCATCTCAGGATGTTACGGGTACACAACTCCGACCTGAAATCTCCCAGGGTCCAAATTACATGCCATAGGACAAAACCTCGCAAGAGCATCTCAGGATGTTACGGGTACACAACTCCGACCTGAGATCTCCCAGGGCACAAATTACATGTCCTCCCAAAGCAATGTCTCGAAAGAGCATCCCAGGCTGTTACGGGTACACAACTCCGACCTATAGGATCTCCCAGACATGCTCATCTACACAACCTGATCCACGGCCACAGAGTATCAACCTGATACTCACCATTAATCATCCTGATGTACTCATGATCGTCCTGATCATAATCACTGCAACGTCCTGCTGCAAGTCATCTGGAGCAACATCCTGAATCTCGTCATCCATGATCGTCCTGATCATCAATGCAACATCCTGCTGCATGTCATCTGGAGCAACATCCTGAAGCTCGTCATCTATGATCATCCTGATCATCACTGCAACATCCTGCTGCATGATCTACCTGATCATCAATGCATCTTCCTGATGCATACCAAGTATCATACATGATCCTCCTGATCATCAATGTATCCACCTGATACAAATATATGATACATATCATCATACATGATCCTCCTGATCATCAATGCATCTACCTGATGCATACCAAGTATCTACCTGATACATATCATCATACATGATCCTCCTGATCATCAATGCATCTACCTGATGCATACCAAGTATCTACCTGATACATATCATCATACATGATCCTCCTGATCATCAATGCATCTACCTGATGCATACCAAGTATCTACCTGATACATATCATCATACATGATCCTCCTGATCATCAATGTATCCACCTGATACAAATACAAATACATGATACATATCACCATACATGATCCACCTGATCATACAATGTATCCACCTGATACATATACAGATACATGGTCCAAGCATCCAACATGATGCATAAACAATACATACACATGATCCAACTGATCATATCCTGCATCCAACATGATGCGTACATACATACATAAAATGATCCAACTGATCATATCCTGCATCCAACATGATGCGTACATACATACATAAAATGATCCAACTGATCATATCCAGCATCCAACATGATGCGTACATACATACATAAAATGATCCAACTGATCATATCAAGCAGAAACTAGAACATCATCCTGATGCTCATCATCCAGCGCTTACATCCACAACCATGTGAAGGATCCTCCTTCCAACATGCTTGGAATGGCTTCAGCAAATGTGTCCGTCACTTCTTCCTCGAAGTGTCCTCGATCTGAATAACGCCAAGCCTCTCTCTGAAGTACTCGAACTTCACCCTGGCTAGTGGCTTCGTCAGCACATCTGCAATCTGCTCGTCCGTCGCAACATACAGGAGCTTCACAGCTCTTCTCTGCACCATATCCCTGATATAGTGATATTTGATCTCTATGTGTTTCGACCTGTCATGAAACACTGGGTTCTCGGACAGCTTCACACAACTCTGGTTATCACAGAAGATACCAGTAGCCTCCAACGGGAGATCAAATAACTCAGACAGTAGCTTCCGTAGCCATACTGCCTCACAACTAGCTGAACAGGCTGCAACATACTCTGCCTCAGCTGTACTCAGTGCTACGCAGGACTGCTTCCTGCTAAACCAAGAGATCACACCTGATCCCATACTGAAGCAACACCCAGATGTGCTCTTCCTATCTGCAGCACTGCCAGCCCAATCTGAATCAACATAACCCTGTAGGTTAAACTTTTGATTTGCCTCATATCTGAGCCCATAATCCACTGTACCCTTCAGGTACCTCAGAACATGCTTTACAGCAACTAGGTGAACACTCCTCGGATCCATCAGGAACTGGCTCAATGTGTTCACAGCAAAGCAAATATCTGGTCTCGTGTTCGTCAGGTACATCAAGGACCCAATAATCTGACGATACATAGAAACATCAACTGGCTCAGATGAAGCATCACAAAGAAGCTTCAGATTCGATGCCATAGGTGTGGCCATGGCTTTGCAATCCATCATCCCAAATCTCTTCAGGATATCAACTGTGTACTTCCCTTGGCCAAGGAAGATCCCACCTGCATTCTGCCACACCTCCATACCTAGGAAATAGTGCATCATTCCCAAATCTTTCATATCGAATTCAGCTGCAAGCTTCCTCTTGGTATCTGCAATCATTCTGTTATCTCCTGTCACAAATAGGTCATCCACATATAAAAGTAGAATCACAGGATTCCCTTCTTCAACCTTGTAGTAAAGGTTGGAATCCGCTTTACTCTTGGTAAAGCCCAAACTAGATAGGAAACTGTCCATCCTACCATACCAGGTTCTGGGAGCTTGCTTCAAGCCATACAAGGCTTTCTTCAATCTGCATACATAAGATTCCCTGTCATGTATTTCAAAGCCGAGTGGCTGTTCCACATATACTTCCTCTTCTACTACACCGTTCAGGAAAGCAGTCTTGACATCCATCTGGTGTATCTTCCATTTCATTGCTGCGGCCAAGGCAAGTACTGTTCTGATGGAAGTATATCTGGCTACAGGTGCAAAGGTTTCTTCATAGTCTATTCCTTCCTTCTGAGAGAAACCACGAGCTACGAATCTTGCTTTATATTTTTCCACACTGCCATCTGCAGCATGCTTGATTTTGTAGATCCACTTGGAAGTCACAACAGACTTCCCTTTAGGTCTTGGGACAATATCCCAAACATCATTCTTCATAATTGATTGATATTCCTCAACCATAGCATCCTTCCATTCTTTCTTTTCTGCTACCTCTTCATAACTGGAAGGCTCTTTGTTCATGATGTCACAGAGTAAAGCAACATAACTGGTGTGTGATCTGGTTCTCTTCTTTGCTCTGTGTTCTTCTTCTGGAATGCCAAATCTTTCTGCATCATGAATGAGCTCTCTAGCCCATACAGGTTTCCTCTTGTGAGAGTTATCCTCACGAGGTGGATCTACAGGTTCTTGTGGATCTTCAAACTCACGAGCAGTTTCTGGAACTGCATCAGTCATGGTAGTGTCTTGAAATCTTGTTTCCTTAGGTTCTTCATAATCTTCAATAGGTGCCTTTCTTGATTTGATGAATGCTGAATTTTCATCAAATGTTACATCCCTGCTGACATCAATCTTCTTGAACCCTGGAAAATATATTCTGTAAGCCTTCGAGCTTTCACTATAACCCACAAAGATGCCCTTCTTTCCTGAAGGATCTAGTTTAGTCCTCTTCTCCTTTGGGACATGAGTGTATACTGGACAACCAAATATTCTGAGATGGCTGACTTCAGGTTTCTTACCAGAGAAGACTTCTTCTGGTGTCTTGTTGTCCAATATCTTGTGGGGTGTTCTATTCTGCACATATACAGCTGTTCTAGCTGCTTCTGCCCAAAGATGCATAGGAAGATCCTAGTCATGCAACATTGCCCTTGCTGCTTCCATGATAGTTCTGTTCTTCCTTTCTGCAACTCCATTCTGTTGAGGATTATATGGAGCAGTCAACTCCCTCTTAATCCCTGAATCACTACAAAGCTTCTTGAAGTCATTTGAGGTGAATTCTCCACCATTGTCAGATCTGAATGTTTTGATTTTCTTGTCAGTTTGGTTTTCCATCAAGTTTTTGAATTCCTTGAATTTATCAAACACCTCATCTTTGCCCTTCAAGAAGTATACCCAAGTCTTCCTGGAGAAGTCATCAATAAATGATACATAGTAAACATACCCACTTAGGGAACTGGATGACATGGGGCCACATACATCTGAGTGGATGATTTCCAGGATGTCTTTTGCCTTGCTTTCACTGCTTGGGAAAGCCTTCTTAGTGTTCTTACCTTTTGCACATCCTTTGCAAACCCCTTCATGTTTGGTCTTGATTTCAGGAAGACCTTCTACAGCCTTGCTTACAATTGGAAGTGCTCTATAGTGCATGTGAGCAAGTCTCCTATGCCAAAGTTCACTTGGCTCCATGGATTCATGTACCATGGCATGTTCAGGTTGACCCTTTAATTTATACAAGCCTCCCTCTTGCTCTCCAATCACTACTGCATCATCTATAGTCTTTCCCTTTGGCCACATTAGTACTTGGCCATCAACAAATGCAACCCTCATACCTTTTGCATCTAGAGCAGAGATGGAGAGTAAGTTCTTCTTGAGCCCAGGTACATAGAGAACTTCCTTCATCTTCAGAGATTTTCCAGAATCTAAGTTGTAAGAGGCTTCACCACTTCCTTTGATTGGATATTGATAATCATCCCCAAGTTTCACCTTATGGGGTGATTCATGTTCAGAAAGGTTCACAAATGATTCCTTGAACCCAGTCATGTGTTTGGAATCCCCACTATCAATCAACCAATCATTACATCCATGGGAGATGGTACCTGTAAGAGCGGAAATTAGAACATATTCTTCTTCACTTGATGAGTCATCATCACTACTACTTTCTGCCCTAGCCTTCTTCTTTGGAGGTTCATCATCTTCGGCAGCATGGGCATGAAACCTTCTTTTGCTACCTTTCTTCTTCTTACTGGAGTTGTTCTTATTATCCCTTTTGTTCTTGGGACAATCTGAAGCAAAGTGACCCTTCTCATTGCATGTGAAGCATCTTAGGTCCTTCTTATTCTTTTGATGGAATCTTTTGGGGTGAGGGTGATCCTTCTTGGTTTTGCTTCTTTTGGTGTGAGCTGCAAGAGCTTGATCTTCACCTCCCATCTTTTCCTCACGAGCTATAAGCCTAGCTTCTTCTTGAGAACATTCTTCCCGAAGTCTACTGAAGGAGATCAACTTCTTCCTTCCACAAATTCCTTGAATAAAGGAATCCCATGACCTGGGTAGGCCATTTAGAGTGGTCATCACCACTTCACCATTCTCCACCATTTCATCTACTGCTTCTAATTGTTCCTTGATCTGAGAGACTCTTGAAAAGTAGGATTGAATGGTTTCCCCATTCTGAAACTTTACTGCTTTCAATTGGTTCCGCAGGGTCATCTTCCGATTTATGTTCTTTCCTTCAAATAGCTTGGTCAAAGATTCAAACATCTCTTTGGGTGTCTTGAGAGAAGACACATGGGGTATGAGATGGTCTTTCATAGAATCAGCAATGATTCTCTTTGCCTTGACCAAGTTCTTCTTGTGCAATACCTTGGCCTCTTCATCCTCTGGGATAGGGATGTCTTCTTTCACATATGAGTCCAACTCATTCTCTTCCAGGATTAGCCCAATCCTATACTTCCAGGCTCGGAAGTTATCAGCCCCTTCAAGCTTATCCTCAAGCTTGGTGTGAAGAGACATCTTTAAGAGTACTTCAAATGGAAATAGAAAAGATTTAGAACTTACCACTTGAAGTGCTGAAAACTGGATCTGGTCCCGGATTAGGGTTTGTCAGAGAAACCCTAAAAATTCAAAATGTGAATTTCAAAATTCTGAAAGGATAGAAAGATGCGCCTTGGAGAGCTGATCAGCCTAGTACATTTAGAATTTGAGATCAGCAAAATCTTGTCCTTCAAAATTGCCTTTTTGTCCTCCCGGGTTCACTGGGGAGAGCCGTGAATTAGGGTTTGAGTTTCCCAGAGATCTACCCAGCCAAAAATCTCGATCCAAAGCTCAAACCTTCGATTTTTGCAAGGAGCTTCCAGCTGTACCTTCAGTTTCCAGAAATTCCTATTTTTGTGGAAACCCTAATTTTTAGGGCCAAAACTGAAAATGCTCGGAACTGAAATCTGATTGGACAGAAAGATGCGCCTTGATGAGTAGATCCAATCTACTATACTGAATTTCAAAAATATGTGGAGAGAAACCCAATAAACAAGCAATACAAGCTTCCGTCACTGCAAAATGTCTTCTTCTCAGTTAAGCTCTGATACCATGTTAAATTTTCAGTATTAAATCACAATACTATAGGATCTTTGCTGAGAGACTAACATCTACAGTATATCAATGCATGACAATCATAATATGACAAGCATCACAAGCATCATAAGAATCAAAAGCATAGAGACAAGAGACACAGAGTTTCCGTGGGTAAAACCCTAAGGTGAAAAACCCCACAACTTCCTCAGAGATAGAGAGAGCAATGGCTCAACCAAAATACAACCAAATAATACAGAGATAGTCTCCTAGCAGATGATCCTCCTCCTCCTCACTAGTGCGCCACTTTCCAGAGAGAGAGATAGATACTTTTCCGAGTGAGTAAAATAGAGATCTCCTATCTCTATTTATACTCACCTTTTTGCCCAGTGACCTACTGGGGCCGACTTGTCTACTTGAGTACATCCACATTATATTATATATTAATTAGGGCCGACCCCATAAGGTGGTCTAATAACCCATCGGCAAGTACACACACTTGCGACACTTGTCAATCCACATGACGACACTTCCTTATAGAGGAATAATACATCTCTTATAAGGGTACAATAAATATAAATATAATATAATATACAGATGAAATACATTCCGAAGTTACATATACATCAACAGAGCTTAGATTCTTCTAATGCAAAATGTGATTTCTTAGGATTAAAGAAAATACCGTATTTTATACATTTCTTAAAAACTTGTTCCAAATGCTTAGGTGCTCTTCATCAGATTTTGAGTACACTGTTATGTCATCCATGTATACAACCATGAACTTATCTTTTTCTGCAGTGAATGCTATGTCCATTTCCTGCTAGAATGTAGCTCCTGCATTCATCAGCCCAAAGAACATTTTAGCATACATTAAAGTACCCCAAGGGGTGGTGAAAGCGGTCTTCACTTGATCTTCAGGATAGACCTTGATTTGACTGTACCTGGAGAAACTATCCATAGTAGATATCCTTTCTTCCCCTACTACCTTTTGTAAGATATGCTCCATTTTGGGTAGGGGGTAATTATCCTTTAGTGAAGCTCCATTCAGGTTCTTGAAATCTATACAGATTCTAATTTTTCCATTCTTCTTCCTTACGGGAACCAAGTTTTCTATCCATTGAGAGAATCTCAAGGTGACAATGATTTTTGCATTAAATAATCTTCTATTCTCTTTTTCTATCACAGGTACTAGCTTAGGGTTTATCCTCCTCAACTTTTGCTTAAAGGGTTTCTCTCCTGGTCTGATTGGAATAGAATGTTGTATTATTCAGGTATCATATTCCTTCAGTTCTTCATAACTCCATGCAAATGCAGTGGAATATTTCTTCATCAACTCTACATACTGCTCCTTCTTTTCAGCAGGTAATTTCTTAGACAAGTTTACCATCCAAGGCTCTTCTTTAGTGCCCAAGTTTTGGTCTTCTCCTGCCTCTTTGGGTAGTTCAAACTTTGGGTTTTTTGCCACATCATTATGGTCAAACAACCTCTCCAAGGGTGTCAATCCTTTGGGGATATAATTAGTTTTCAATTGAACAATACATTTTCCACCCAACATGTTTTTCCATTGTTTACCTTCTCTATCTTCTCCCTCTGATCGCCCTTGGTCTATCAGTCCTTCTATGTTCCCATTTTCAGTATCAATCTAAACATTAGAAAACTCATCAGACAATTCCAAAAATCATTTAATTTGTAAATCATCTTCAAATACTTGCCAGTATTTAGCATTGTCTGGGATAGAGGGCCTATTCAGCACTTCTACGTTGTATTTTTCTTGAGAAAAAAAAGGAGTTTTAAAACCATTGACAGTGGTGGCCAAAGAATCCGCCACCTAATTTTCAAATCTTGGGATCACCCAAATCTTGGGATCACCCAAATCTTGTGTTCCGTGAAACAGTTCCCAAACATATCCCAAACTTCATTCCTATAGGCCCTCATCCTGGGGTGTTTTTCCTGATAGTTGTCATTTACTTGATTGACCACAAATTGTGAATCTCCAAAAATGTGTATCCTTTTTGCCCCTAAGTCTTTAAAAGCTCTTAGTCCCAAGAGTAAAGCTTCATACTCAGCCACATTATTAGTACACTCAAAAGTTAGCTTGTATGACAAAGCTTTGGACTCTTGATTGGGAGGTATAATCCAGACTCCGACACCAGCACCATTCTTGCTAAGTGATCCATCAAAGTACATCTTCCATAGTCCTTCTTCATTTTTATGCCTCTCTGATGCCTCATGCCTTGCTGCAAACTCCTTGTCTTCCTCGACTTAGTGGAAAAATGGGGGTGCAAGATCAGTATGTGGACCATCATTGAAAAGGATAGAGGAATCTATGTCTGTGTCTACAACAAATATGGGGTGATTTTCAGGTTTGTCATCACTGCTGACCACGTAAGCCATCCTTTTCTCTCTGTACAGCTTCCTATTGCTTCCAAAAAGTGGTATAGTGGTGTAAGATAAGTCCATCTGCATGGTCCCTTTCAACGTTTTTACCCAGGATCTTGATAACAGCATCCCAAACTTAGCAGACAAATCAGCCACTACTATGTCCATCATGACACTCTTCGTTGGGATCTAGTCAAGGGTTACTACCACATCTTTAATTAGACCCAAACATGGTACCTTTCTGGAATCAAACGAATATATGTCTTTGTAGGGTCTGGTGACTTCTAACCCCAACTGGTCCACCACTGACTTTGGCATCAAGTTGTGTGAAGCCCCAGAATCTATTATGGCATTGTGTAATAACTAATGATGGATATTCAAACTCAAATAAAAAGGAGGGACTTCTTCATCATCTGGCTCTTCGAGCTTGGAACCAAATATTATAGTGGGGGCATCATCTGTCACTTCCAACATGTCCTGCATACTTTCTGCCTGGCCCATTACCATGCTATTGATCACTTTCCTATACTCATCATTTCTTAACAGCTCATTTAGGGGGATAGAGATCTTTACCTTAGATAGTTTAGCCTTCAAGCTAAATGTCGAAGCTGGCTTCCCTACTTTAGTGACTCCTGGTTGCATGCCTTCTTTAGAGTGTTGTCCCTTATCTTCTGAGGTTTTCTGTGTAGCAACCTCTGGCTGTTTTTATTTTAATTTCTCCATATTCTGCTGAGTCTTGGAAGACTGGACATGGGAGGCCTTCCCTTCACTAATCGGTATCTCCCTGCTCCTTAACTTCATCTTCCTTTGAATATCATCCACAACATTCATGTAACCCATTTGGTACTACTCAGAATCAAATTCAACAACCTTACCAGCATTCCCCATGTTGAAAAAGTCATGCTCCCTTTGGGTTAATTGTATTTCATTGTCCAGAGTGTCAAAGAGATGGATTTGGTCTCCAACGGGCTCTTCAAATCCTTCCTCATCCACCAAATTCTTAGGGAAAGGAGGCCTCATCTGGTGGTCTTCCTGATTTCTTGGATTTCTTGGAGGGGGCAGCCTTCTAAAGTTAGTATTTCTTATCTGATTTTCAGGTTGTTCCCTAGCAGGAGGTTTATTTTCCATGGCTAACCTATCCATTAGCTTTTCCATGGTTTTCAACATAGTATCGAACTTGGAATCACTAAAGGAGGAGAAGGAAGGGGTTTGGTTTTCTTGATTCTTTTTATCTGCTTCTATTTTCCCCTTCATATTCCCTAAAGCCATCATGTTGGCTTCCACCTCTACTGCATCTTTCAGCATAGCAGGCATGGTGGCAGATTTCCTCTCTCTTAATGTGCATGAGAAGTCTCCATCAAAATCATTTGCGTAGTGGAGCTTTGCAGTGCCTACTGAGGGTTTTAGGTCATCTAGAATAGAATTATAAGCTTTCATAAACTTGGTAGAAAACTCATGAACTGATTCAAAACCTCCTTTCTTCAGGTGGTTACACTAGGAGAAGACTAGGGCAGGGCTCCCTATTGTTTCCCATCTCTCTAATAACAGGGTCTTAAAGGCTGTAAAATCATTTATAGAAGCATTCGACAACTATCTGAACCATTTCTTGGGTTCTCCAAACAGACTTTGAGCAAATAACCTCATCTTAGCATTATCATGGTCTACTTCCTCCAAATCAATGAAATCTTCAAATCTGTCTACATGCTGCTTGGTAGAAAAACCCCCTTCTCCATCATAAGAGACAATTCTCTAGGCATAGTTCTGAGGGAGGTCATGCAAAGCGGCTGGCAGGACCAATGGTGTGAATCTAGTAGCCATGGGTCTAGGTGGATTCTAAGCTCAGGGATGAATATTCAGGGCAAAATTACCTGCAAGAATTGTGGTATTGGGTTGAGGGATCTGAGAACCAACTATAGCTCTTTATGCTTTGATAATATTTTGTAACAGAAGCCAGACAAAATCTAACAAATAGGATTCAGGGGCATTCAGACCTTCTTCACCCGGACTTAGATAAAATTCAAATCTTGATCTTGCCAAAGGTTTCCTGATATCTATCTCTATGTCCAAGTCTTGTAAAATAGGTAACTCTTCTTTAGACCAAATTCTTTTAAGGTTGGAAGTATTAGCCTTATTCTTTCCAGTCTTATGTCTAAGTATTATTTCTGGATTTTCCACACTTAACAAAATTTTGGAAACATGATTACCTCTCGTATGGCTCCTTCTTGAGGCCAAGATGCCTGTCTTGAGTTCTCTTCAAAATTGAACTTGGCCCATCGATCTTCCCCAGTGGAGTCTTTCTTGAATGTGGATCTTTACGAGTGGAGTCATTGAGGAAAAATTACACAACCCTCTAGAAATTTGGAAATCTTTATTCGCCTGCAGGGATCTCTCTTTTCGTTGAATCTACAGAATTCTTTGTCATTTTTGCAAGGATAATAAAACAATCACATCCCCGGCAATGATGCCAATTTGTTAACACCCAAAATGACCCCCTAGGATATGGGAGAGGGAAAAATGGGGTAACCACTAACCAATCTTTAGACTTAAGATACTCACCCAGCTTAGTTTGAGAGGGCTCTCTCTATAGATCTATGAAAGACTGGAATAATCAAAGTTGTCAACAATGAAAACATGAACCAACATTCATCATTCAAGATATTCAATTGCAACAATACAGAAGATCAGATTTCTGTGGGAAACAAAATGGTTTAAAAATAGCTTGGCTGAAACACATGAATCTCTATTTGGGCAATGGAGTCACATTTAAACAAACTCTAAAAATTCATTTACAAATGCTTCACAAATGCATTAACACAGGGTGAGATAGTAAACAACTCATAGTCAAAGTGATTTTAATTGGTGAAACAAAAGAGAAATAAACAATCCATTGACATAAGGCATACAATGATGAATCCTATATCAATTTTAGCAGAGAAGTAATGGTGGAATACTTGGAAAAAGATAAGTAGAGCATAATTTCTATGAATTCTACTTAGCTATCACACTGCACCAAGTATGAAAGAATGTTACAGACTGGAATTGACAATGAGAGATACACAATTCACATAGAAAAAGAAAGAATAGACTACAAGACCAATTACACAAGAATCCCTGAAAACATTGGCTCATCTCTACAAATCTTTATTCAAAATATAGCTCAAAATGTCTTACAGAACAATACACAAAAAATTCCCATAAAAGTTTTCAACCCTTTATCATTCTATTACATCGCATATATAGATACCAGGAGTCCTCTTCCTCGACTCATCTAAACCAAAAATAGTTATATCGGAGTGACACCTCATTCAGGTTGTTTTGCCACTATCACAACAAAACAGAAAACAGGTAGAAGCTGGCCTAACTGATTTCTTACAATCCATCGGTATTCTTACTAAGAAATATTTACTTCAAGTAAAAAGTAAAGATAGTAAAATAATAGTTCCAACTGGCTATTTATATAGCCGCCTCAAAGAATATTACAAATTATCAAAAATAAGAAAGTCTTGTAAGAAGTCTCTGATTTCAAGAAAACATCAACAACTATAAAAAGACAAGTATCACTGTGGAAGACGAAGATAGTATAGTGATCTGCTACACTTTTCTACATTATCCCATTGGTCTGTAGGTGGAAGGTCATAGGCCACCATTTCCTTTACCATCACTCATATCTCGATATGCTCTGCGTAGGAAAATGGGGAAGCCTTTCGTCAATGGCGATCAACCTATTCAAGATTTCAAAGTCCTATTCGACTAACTCCATCAGAGCCTTTCCTATAAGCAGCTAGTTCAGATGTTTGATCTTTTCATTATCCATTCTTATCACCCACGGTAGGTTTTTATAAGCCTTAGGGGAGATTACCTCCTAGTCATCTTTCCAAAATGAAGGTAACCCCATTTCGACCAGCTTATCAAACAGTCCTTTGAACTCTGGCACTTGTCCCTTCATTTCTTTGACTTTGGATTCCACACTCTCGATCTGTGCAAATTTCTCCAGGACCCTTCGTGCCAATGCAAGTGTTGCGATCTGGTTCCCAATATTCAGCTTAATATTTTCATCTCCAGATAGATCATTCATGAAAGTGAGGGCACTTAGTGTCGTTTCTTTAGGCCTTTGGATTAGGGTCTCCTTTGCAACTTTACAACCTTTTAGAGCATCACTAATGGTTTTCTCTTTGATCCTTATAAACTAAAGGTAGGGTCTAAAGTTCTCAGCTTCCTTAATGATCCTGTCCCATACCAAGTGTTGACATCCTTGCAAACCCGCCTACCCGGTAACTTGATGAGTGAGCTTTTTATTCATCTCAATCAATTCCTTGTGCTTCTTTTGGAGGACCTTCAAATCTTCTTCCTTTTTGCAACTCTCTTCTTCTAACCTATGAGCTTTTTCTTTCAGCTCCTTGATTTCCATGTCTTTCAGTCTAATGTGAGACATAGCCTACACCAGACTGTCGGTACCATTGCTTTCCCCAATTTGGTTTGAATTGGTAGGCCGCATGTCCAAATTGGACAAGTTAGTTTTCAAATCATCAAGCTGCTTTTCTAAGCTTATTCTCTCTTTTTTCCAGCTATCTTCCTTCTCTGCAAACTTCAACAATTCTGCTTTGCATTCACTTATTTCCTTAGACAAGTCTTCTTTTTGTGTTTCAAATTCTGTCTCTTCGGGACATTCGATTAACTGGATATTTGGGACCTTTTCCTTCTTCTGTAGTTTAAGAATCAACTTGTCTTTATCCACTAACATCTTGCTCATGCTTTTTCCTCCGTCGTCACTTATGACCAGGTCAAATTGTACCTTTTTGACCTGCTACTGAAGTGCTTGGTTTTCACTCTTCTCTAGCTTCAATTGGTTTTCCAGTTTTTTCACAGTAACTAGCAAGTTATCACTTTTCAACGCTGCTCTCACAAAATCATCATACACAAGGTCAATAACCTATTTGTGAAACTGAATTTTATCTAGTACTTGTATCTTTTGCCAATTGATCCTTGTCTCAGTCACTCCATCCTTTGTCAATACAACTAAGTTGAAGATGTTATCATTTATACTTCTGCTAGTCATCAAGGAAGTATTATACAAACCTATGGAGATAGGCATTGAATCAAATAGCCTCTGGGACAAGGCTCGCTTGTTTTGATCATATTGCTCACAAAGGTCAGCCTTGGACCAAAACGTATTACCGACATCTCCCTCTTGAACATCTTGAAACTTGTATTCTACAACCTGGATCTCAGGAGCTAAAGATTCCTCATCATCTACCCCTCCACTATCCATTGGGATAGTCAATCCTTCTTTAGCTGCTACAACAATTAGCTCCTCTTTAGTTGGGGAAGCAATTGACTCGGCTTGAATAGCCATAACAACTAACTCATCCTGTAATTCTAATTTAATATGCTTTTCCATATTACCTTCTTCAGTATCCATATCCATGACTTCTTCTAAGTCTCTTTTTCATCCCACCTCCATGGTGTTCGGCACTTGATCTAAATCCATTATTAAATTGGAAATCATGAGATCTCCTCCTTGTATCTCCACTGCTTCCTACACCTCGGGTTCCCAACACAACAAATTTCGCCCCTTCAACACCCCTTTTGGTTCTGTATGCTCAAAAGTGCCGAGGTTACATTCTTTCCTTCTCTTGGAAATTATATGCAAGGGGTCATATTTGATGGCCACATCTTTTTTGAACCCTAGTGACTTCAATAACTCTTCCACCTCTAAAAAAGCTTCTTTATTCTTCCCAATGAAAAGCCCTACCTTCCAAGGACATTTCACAACTGTGCTCTTCTTATGTTTCAGGAATTACATCTCTTCCAGGGCTAATTTCTGTTTGATAAATTCAAGAGCAAAGATCCGCAATGTCAGAAAAGCGGGTAGAACATAAGACTCCTACACAAAAATGTACAATCTAATAATTGTAGCTTCTTTTAACAAAAACTAGTCACCGACTGCTAGTTTGTCCTTCAACTGCATCATTGTTTTCATTTCAGGTAGCACTCTAGGCAATTCTTCCCCAAAAATGACTTTATAAATAGGGGGCAAAACATAGTTCAAATAATTGAAAACATTGTCTACCAGAACATCAGTCTCAAGCAGCGAGGAGAAATGTGGGCTTTCGCCGCTACTGTACATAATAATTTTCATCAACTGCATCTGATAACTAAAAAACCTAGTACTCAGGAAATTGCTTAACTGTACATGTATCTTTTCCGCCAAAAATTCATCAAACTTTAGGGGTGGGATAAGCCCGCTTTCGAACCTAGCCAAACTGATGCTAATCCTAAAGAGTAAACCTAATTGGACTTCAGTCACCCACAAATCAATATCCAACCCTAGAAACTGAGCTAACAAAGAATGAACCAATTGGGAATTGTCATAAAAAAGGATGACATTTAGGGGGCAGGGTTCCTCGGAGATTTTGGAGTCGGGTTTCAAGCATGTGGCTAAGAAGGCTTGATAGCTTTCGAGGCTAATTTGGAGGTACAAGGAAACCAATGACTCTTCAGAAAAACCCTCCAACTCTTGGTACTAAGACTCTGGAATGAAAAAGGAATCCCTAGCAGCTAACGCATCTATATTACAGATGACTTTGGACCTACGGGCATCCATAATTACCCTTTGAGGTTCTGAGTAATTAGAAGAACACCACACTACAAACTCAGGAAAAGAGAACACCTGGTCAAAGCAAAAGAAAATGAACGATGACTTAAAGACTCCATAGATATCTAGTCCTTGTTCATGCAAGGTTTCCAGTCTCTTCTTAGTTCCCAAAACTGGGAGTTGAATGCATGTGTCAAATACATCTGCGTTTCTATCTTCTAGGGCTATCTTAACCCTAGAACTAGTAGAAGCTTCTACTTCCGTCATCTTATGACTATAAAAGACTTAGATTTTTTAGAGAATGGCAGTTGCAGACCCTACCTGACACTTTGGAAGCCCTGCACGAACCCTGTCAAAGGTTCTATCACCTTGATCGTCTTCCACACATCGAGAGGCTCCATTACTTCGACAGGTTTTTGGAAACAAATTTCAACCTTCGCAGCCACTTCTTATATATATAACCATATTTCCATAACTCTTCATATCTTTGGCCTGCCGTCCTTTGATCGCAGCCATCTGAACTCTCACATGTTTACTTTCAATTGTCAAATCTGACTGCCCCCTTACCCGCTAATTTGACAACCTACCAATCTCCACCATTGCATCCTCACCGCTAATTCTTATCTGGGTCGTTAATCTCATTTGCATGCATCTACAGGGTAGCATCTCATTCACCCTAAAAGCTTCTCCTATATCACTCTTTCTCTATGCAACAAGCTACGGAGCTGACACCTGTATGGCGAGACCCGGTCCATCGCATCTACCCTACCACTATTCATCGTGCTACTTCTTGATGCGACGATGTATGAGGACTTTCCATTTCTTCTCAGATGTGTATCTATGGTGAGTCCTCATACTCGACTTAGACTTTAGATTTTTCATATGCTGGTGGGGTCTTCCCTTTTATACCCTGTGCATTTCAGACTACCCCCAGCCATTGATTTGGCTCTTCTTTCGACCCAAATCGTAGATCTATCAGAGAATAAGGCCCTTTTTTTCGGTAAATAGACCTAAACCCTTGGATCTCAAAAATATCATCTCCAATGTAGATCCTCGTATATGACCCCACCATCGCATGCACCTAACCGAGCATTGTTCACTGCTCTTTCCTCTTTACAACGTGCTCCTAAGACAACACCTGTCTGACGGGCTCCAGCCCATTGTGTACTCATATTCCCTTTCTTCCTCCTGACTTGGCCATGCGACGGTCTTTTTAAAACCGTAGATCTTGCTCCCGCCCTTGATCAATGGTGCTGATCTGTGTGACATTTAATCTTTCATAAATTTTCCAAAGGATTATAGGTTTTAGGGTATTTCTCCGTTTATCTTAAGTCATTCTTTTCACCTATTAATACTTAGCCCTTGACATTAGCCCTTTATTACATATGACCCCTTCTAGACCATTCTGTCTCCTTCTTTAGAACCTAGCCATTGCCGATGGAGATCACTTCAAGATTTTTTCTTAGGTAGCTGTCTGACCTTCCATCTTCCATGTACAGGTCTTTATGTTGTAAAAGAGAAAAAAATATATAGGTGCTAACAGAGTGTATAAGTCAATAAGTGAATGATCAAATAGAGTTCCTCCCACACTCTATTTATACATGACATGACTTTCCTAATAAACTAGCAGGGCCGACTTGTCTAAGATAGTGTAATAACCCATGGTTAACTTAACTCAGAGCCGACCCCACACTTTGTGGTCTAATAACCCATCACATGCAAGTTTCGACACTTGTCAATACAAATGATGACACTTCCATATAGAGTAATAATACCATTTCTATAGGAGTGCAATATACATATGTGAAATACATTCCAAAGTTACAAATACATCAACACTCCCTCTTAACTAGGAAGGTATTTCTCGACACAGATCTACTAGCACAAGTCTTCTTCTCTAGATCATCGTCACTGGATCATCA
The DNA here is from genome assembly GCA_027924585.1 of Larix kaempferi. NCBI lineage: Eukaryota > Viridiplantae > Streptophyta > Pinopsida > Pinales > Pinaceae > Larix > Larix kaempferi. The sequence continues at coordinate 162,556 of BSBM01000425.1, forward strand.
TCGTCATTGCTGCTGCTATCTCAATCAATCTCTAATCTACTCATCATAGGAAGTTCTACAGAGACAGATATTTTTCATGCTGGATGTAGGACTAGCCTCCATGTAGGTCTTCATAATCTCTGCGAGCAAGCCATCAAGTAGGTACACCATAGGACTGATTACACTACCTCTGCAAAACCTAGAAGATCTCTCAGGACTAATCATATGCCACCGCAAAACCTACAAGAGCATCTCAGGATTGATTATATGCCTCTGCAAAACCTGTATACCCTACTATCACATTATCATCTTCAGATCACCTCATAGTCCACAGAGCACAACCCAGATGCACATCACACAAAACTTACACTCACCAACATGGGAAGACACACTTCAACCATCCGTGAAAGGCTCAACACTATATCAATTACCATGGAAAGACAAACCTCAACCATGTCGGAATGGCTCTAGCCCTTACATCAATGACCATGGAAAGTCAAAATTCAACCATCTCGGAATGGCTCCATCCCTTACATCAACGACCATGGCAAGACAAAATTCAACCATGTCGGAATGGCTCCTGCCCTTACATCAGCAACCATGGCAAGACAAAATTCAACCATGTCAGCATGGATCATGTGCATCTGTGTCTCCGAACTCATCACTTCCCCTTGGAAGTACACCAAGCCTCTCTCTGAAGTACTCAAACTTCACTCTGGCCAATGGATTGGTCAACACATCGGCTATCTTCTCATCCATCACAACATACAGGAGCTTCACTGCTCCTCTTTGCACCATATCCCTGATATAGTGATACTTGATCTCAATGTGCTTCGAATTATCATGGAGCACTCAGTTCTCGGACAACTTCGCACAGCTCTGGTTGTCGCAATATATACAAGTAGCAATCAACTGGATATCAAACAAATCATACAGTAGCTTCCTAAGCCATACTTCCTCACAACTAGCCGAACAAGCTATGACATACTCTGCTTCGGCTGTACTCAGTGCCACACAGGACTGCTTCCTGCTAAACCAAGAGATCATACTAGATCCCATACTGAAGCAGCACCGCGAAGTGCTCTTCCGATCGATGGCACTTCCTGCCCAATCTGAATCAACATAACTCTCTAGTTTAAACTTTTGATTCACCTCATACTTGAGCCCATAGTCAACTGTACCCTTCAGGTACCTCAGAATATGCTTTGCAGCTATCAGGTGAACATGTCTCAGATCTTTCAAATACTGGCTCAAGGTGTTCACCACAAAGTAGATATCTGGTCTCGTATTCATTAGGTACATCAAGGAAACAATCATTTGATGATACATTATGGCATCAACCGGCTCAGATGAAGCATCACATAGAAGCTTCAGGTTCGATGCCATATGTGTGGCCATGGCCTTAGAGTCCATCATCCTGAACCTCTTCAGGATCTCTACTGCATAATTCCCTTGTACAAGGAAGATTCCATCCACACTCTGCCACACCTCCATGCCTAGAAAGTAGTGCATCATACACAATTCCTTCATCTTGAACTTGACAATAAGCTTCCTCTTCGTATCGACAATCAATCTATCCTCACCTGTAACAAATAGGTCATCCACATACAATAGTAGTATCACTAGATTTCCTTCCTCAACCTTGTATTGAAGGTTGGAATCCGCTTTACTCTTGGTAAAGCCGAAATTGGATAGGAAGCTATCTATCCTTCCCTACCAGGTCCTGGGTGCCTGTTTCAGACCATACAGGGCTTTATTTAGTTTGCACACATGAGTCCCCCTGTCATGCGTCTCAAACCCAAGTGGCTACTCCACATACACTTCCTCTTTAGCTACACCATTCAAGAAGGCAGTCTTGACATCAATATGGTGTACCTTCCACTTCATCACTACAACCACAGAAAATACTGATCTAATGGAAGTATATCTGCCTACAGGAGAAAAAGTATCATCATAATCAATCCCTTCTTTTTGGGAGAAGCCACGAGATACAAACCTAGCTTTGTATTTCTCTATCCTTCCATATGCAGCATGCTTGATCTTATAGATCCATTTGGAAGTCACAAAAGACTTCCCTTTAGGTCTTGGGACCACATCCCAAACATCATTCTTCATGATCGACTGGTGTTCCTTGATCATAGCATTCTTCCATTACTGCATCCCGAATCCTGGGAACTTCAGATTCTTCAATATCTTCAATAGATAGTTTTCTTTGAATTTCATTGTTAAAACAAATGTCGTATTCCTTCTTTTGTAGGTGATTGTATACGATCTTTCCTACAAGTCAAATTCAATTGCATGATTAGAAACTTCTCATACTTTATAGAACAAAATATTACACATAAGAATATATGGCATACAGTCATGCAATTATCTTATCCAATGCTTCAATACAATATTTATCCATATCCTATATTCACACAGTAACTTTCTAGATGCCTTCCATCTCTACCAGAACATTTGTTAAGATTGTGCACAACTCTCAACATGTTAGCAAAGAGGTTTCATTCTATATAAGTAGCAATGGAATGTTGTACAGTACCATAGGCCACTTACCCATTACTTGCATATTAGTAGTATCTTGTTCATTAATGCAACTTTTCTAATATGCATAATACATATCCTAAATCCAGGAACATAAATATGTACATGACTGGACAACATCATTTAAGTAATCATATATACAAGAAATAACAATTCAAATACTTATCTTTGTTTGGTTGTAGGGTGAACTCCCTCTCAATATTTGCTTCCTTGCAGGAACTACTGGAGTGTGCTCTGTCTTGATCTTTGCTTTCTTGCAGGAACTTTTGGAGTGTGCTCCCTCTTGATCTTTGCTTCTTGGATTACCTGTCCTTGAGCTTATATCCATCCTAGACCACTATGCATGCTTAAGTGTGCACTAGTGTCATCCTCAAGATCTCATACATAATCATACATGCATTAGTATAATATCAATACTATCAAAACATCATGATTCTAAATAATCTTAAATATGTATGATCATGATCATTTCATACATCAGTAATAAGCATTAGTATTCAAGGTTTCAGGGAAGACTTCTTTTACTCATGCATATTCTTATTTGACCATAGGACTCTTTTGGTTAGTCATATCATCAATCAAGGTAAGAGACATACTATTCATAAACCCTTGATTCTAACTTCATGAATAATCATTATCAATCATACAAATGTATAAGATCCTAACACAAGGTAGGATTCTAAATTGATATAGGAAAAGCATACATGGTTATCATATTTGCTATTTATGTCTAGCAATGTTTTCTTGTTCTCTTCAATGACCTGCATACTCATAAGTTCATTGTTGTAGAACCAAAAATATACATACCTCGTAAGCAGATCTTCTATGTGGTCAAAGACTATGGATGAGTCTTTGTCTTCATGTCATCATGGTCATAGAACTTGATTTGTCTTGTCTTGATGTACTTGTATCTTGTTAGCACACAACATCATCCTCATACAACACCACAAGTGAATTAATACAATTATAAGTGTCGTAAACCTAATCAATGAATGTATTCTATTGTTCACATGTATTCATTATAAAACAATCATAATTGTACTAACCTCAATGAACTTAATAGATTTCAAAACATACCTATAATTCATACCTGTCAGATTGTTGTTTGCTGTTGTTCTTTTGTTCTTAGGACAATCCGAGGAAAAGTGTCCCTTCTCATTACATGTGAAGCATCTCAGATCTTTCTTATCTCTATGATGATGGTGTTGTGAAGATCTCTTGTTATGAGATGGTTCTCTCTTAGTCTTCTTGGTATGTGTTGTGGGAGATTGATCTTCATTCCCCATCTTTTCTTCTCAGGCCACAAGCCTAGCTTCTTTTTTAGAACATTCCTCCCACATTCTACCGAAGGAGATCAGTTTCCTTCTTGCAAAGATTCCTTGGATGAAGGAGTCCCATGACCTAGGTAGGCCATTCAATGTGGTCATTACAATTTCACCATTCTCCACTACTTCATCCAGAGCTTCAAGTTGTTCCTTGATTTGAGAGACCTTAGAAAAGTAGGATCGAATGGTCTCTCCATTCTGGAGCTTTACCCCTTTCAACTAGTTCCGCAGAGTCACCTTCTGATTTATGTTCTTTCCTTCAAAAAACTAGGTCAATGAGTCAAACATATCCTTAGGTGTCTTTAGAGAAGACACATGGGGTATTAGATGGTCCTTTATAGAATCAGTAATGATTCTCTCAGCCTTGACCAATTTCTTCTTATGTAAGGCCTTATCCTCTTCTCCCTCTGGGATTGGAACCTCTTCACTTATGTAAGTGTCCAACTCATTCTCTTCTAGGATTGACCCAATCCTACACTTCCATGCTTGGAAGTTATCAACCCCTCCAAGCTTATCCTCAAGCTTGGTGTGGTGAGACATCTTTAAAGAGTAGTTCAAATGGAAATAGAAAAGATTTAGGTCTTACCAATGATTTGCTAAAAAATGGATTTGGAACTGGATTAGGGTTTGTCATTGTCAGAGAAACCCTAAAAATTGAAACTTTGAATTTCAAACATCGGAAAGGATAGAAAGATGCGCCTTGCTGAGCTGATCAAGATGGTATACTAAGAATTTGAAAACTACAACGTTTTAACCCTCGAAATTACTTTTGAAACTTTTGGATTCACTAGGGAGGACCCTGAATTAGGGTTTGACTTTCCTGGAGCTTCACCCAACCAAAAGTTTGATCCAAAGCTCTAAACTTCGATTTTTCCAAGGTGCTTCCATCTATCGTCTCAGATTGCAGAAATTCCAACTTTTGCAGAAACCCTAATTTCTGGATTCACTATACAGGACCCCAAACTAGGTTTTGATTTTCCCAGAGTTTTACCCAACTAAAAAGTTCAATCCAAATCTCTAAACTTTGATTTTTCTGAAGAGCTTGTAGCCGTGGTCTCAAAATTCAGAAATTTCGATCTTTGTAGAAACCCTAATTTTTAGGTCAAAAATTTAAAGTGCTCAGAATTGAATTATGTCTTGACAGAAAGATGTGCCTTGCTGAGGAGAGTCAATCTAGCCTCCTACCTTTCAAGACCTGTGGAGAGAAACCCAAAAAACAAGAAGCCCTAGCTTACGCAGTTGCAAAGTGTCTTCTTCTCAGGTTAGCTTTGATACCATGTTAGATTTTAAGCATTGATTCAATATGATCTAGGATCTTATACGAGAGAATAACATGTACAGTATATCAATCACAAGAAGCAATCACAAAAGACAATAGACACACAGAGTATCCTTGGGGAAAACCAATAAGGTGAAAAACCCCAATAACTTCCTCAAAGATAAAAAGAGCAATGATACAACCCAAGTACAAGAGATAGTCCTCCTAGCAGCTTCTCCTCCTTCCTCACTTGTGCGCCACTCTCCAATGAGTTTATAAGTGAATAAGTGAATGGTCAAATAGAGTTCCTTCTGCACTCTATTTATACATTAATTGACTTTTGTAATAAACTAGCACGGCCGACTTGTCTAAGATAGTCTAATAACCCATGGTTAACTTAACTCAGGGCCGACCCCACACTTGGTGGTCTAATAACCCATCACATGGAAGTTGCGACACTTGCGACACTTGTTAATACAAATGACGACACTTCTGTATAGAGGAATAATACCATCTCTATAGGAGTACAATATACATATGTGAAATACATTCCTAAGTTACAAATACATCAACACCACCTACCCCTAAACCCGACTTCTCTCTCTCTCCCCCTATTACCTAATACCCCCCTACTCTCTCTATATACACACACACAAACTCATCTGCCTCCTCCCACCCCTATAAAAAAAACCCCTCTTTCCTCTCTCTATCTGGAACCTTACCGACTAACCCTTGCTAACCCCCTCTCTCACTCTCTCTCCCCTCTACTTGTCCATCTACCCATTATCCTCACCAATTTTCCCTCTCAAAACAACTTAAAACCCACCCTCTCTCCCCCTCTCTTTGTCTACCATAAGCCCACCCTCTCTCTCTCTCTATCTATCTATATCCCCTACTCCTAAAACTAATCATTGCACCTCTCCCTCCCTCTCCCCTCTCTCTCCTAACCACCCACTCCTACAAAATACATCCTTTCCCTCTAACTAACCTACTCATCCCTAAACCACTAAAACTCCTAATCCCTAACTCTTTCTCTTCCTTGACACCCCCACTCCTACCCCTAATCATTAATCTCTCATATCCCTCTCTCTTTCACCCTCTTCCTCTCTCTCTCTCTCAACCCTCTACACCTCCACCTACTCATAACCCACAAATCTCTCTCTCTCCCCTACTCCCTAAACCCTCCCAATCTCTATAGCTCAAACTCACCCCGCTACTCCCACCCCTACAACTAATCCCCCCACTCCATCTACCACTCTCTCTCTATATCTCCCCCCTCCTTTCCCTAACAATTATTAACACCCTCCACCTACCCCCAACCCCCATCACCCTCTCCGACTACTCAAATATATCCCTCTTCTCTCTAAATTCCATACTCCTCCCCAAAACCTCTCAATCTTTATATTTTTCTCTCCCCCAACCCCCTCACCTCCCTACTCGTAATAACCCATCATGCACAACCCACTACTCCTCCACCTACCCATAAAACCCACTTCTCTCTCTCTCCTCTACTACACCTACCCCTAACACGCACCTTTCTCTCTCTCTCTCTCCTACCACACTCCTTAACTATACCCTTTTCACTCAAAAAAATTTCTTGTCCCCAAACCATTAAACACATGATCTCTACCTCTTTTTCTCCCCCAATGTATCTCCTACTCCTACCCATAATAACCCCCAAACTCTCTCTCTACCCCTAACCTATGTTTCTCTCTCTACCCCCTAACCTATCTAGCTCTCTCTAATCATAACCCCCCCTCTCTCTCCCTAAATCCTTCCTACTCCCCCTACCACTAACCCCTCTCCTCTCTCTCTCCTAAAACCCCTCCCCCTACCACTTATCCCTATATCTCTCCCTTTCTATCTATATCCCCTAAACCTAAAACTATCCATCCCACCTCTCACTCCCTCCTTCCTTACCTCTCCCCCCTTTCTCTCCCCTAACCACACACTCCTACACTATACATCCCTTCCCTCTAGCTACCCTACTCATACCCAAAGCACTAAAGCTCCTAATCTCTTACTCTTTATCTTACCCAACACCCCTCACCCCACCCCTAATCACTAATCTCTCATCCCCTCCCTCTTTCACCCTCTCTCTCTCTCTCTCTCTCTCTCTCAACTCTCTACACCACCAATCCCTCTAGCTCAAACAAACTCACCCCACTACTCCCACCCCTACAACTAATCCCCCTACACCCTCTTGCACTCTCTCTATCTATATCTATCCCCTCCTTTCCCTAACACTTATTAATATCCTCTATCATTCTCTCTCTTCCCTACTCCTCTACCTACCCGTAACCCCCATCCCCATCTCCCACTTTTCAAATATAACTCATTTCTCTCAAAATTCCCTACTCCTCCCCAAATCCTCCCAATTGCTATCTTTTTTCTCTCCCCCAATGCCCTCCTATCCCTACCCATAATAACTCTACCTCATCTCTCTCTCCTTCAACTCCCTACTAATCCATCTACCCCTAACATCCACAATTCTATCTCTCACACAACCCCCTGAAACCCTCTTGTTCTCTCTCTATCTATCCACAAAGATTCACCTCCCTAGTCCAACCCCTATAACTAAATTCCCACCTCCACCTCTCGCTCTATCCCACCTCCTCCCCCTAACCCTTAATAACCCCCCCCCTCTCTCTCCCCCCACTATCTATCTAACTATTTATCTATCTACTCTACTTCTACCAGTAACTAGCTGACCTCTCTCTCTCTCTCTCTCTCCCCTAACCACCCACTCCTATACTACACATTCCTTCTCTCTAACTAACATACTCCTCACCAAACCACTAAATATCCTAATATCTAACACTTTCGCTTCCCAAACACCCCTCCCTCTAACCCTAATCATCAATCTCTCATCTCTCTCTCTCTCTCAACACTCTATACCTCCACCTATGCATAACCCACAACCCTCTATATGCCCCCCTACTCCCTAAAAACCCCCCAATCTCTCTAGCTCAAACAAACTCACCCCACTAATCCCACCCCTACAACTAATTCCCCTACTCCATATCCCACTCTTTCTCTATCTATCTCCCCTCCCTTCCTTAACAATTTTAACACCCTCTATAACTCTCTCTCTTCCATACTCCTCTACCTACCCCTAACCCCCATCCCCCTCTCCCACTCCTAAAATATATCTTGCTTCTCTCTAACTTCCCTACTCCCCAAACTCTCTCAATCTTTATATTTTTTCCTCCCCCAACCCCCTCCTCTCCCTACCCATAATAACCCCGCCTCAACTCTCTTTCTCTCTCTCCCCCATTCAACTCCCTACTAATACCCCTAACCCTAACCTCCACCATTCTATCTCTCCCCCACCCCCCTAAAACCTATTTTTTCTCTCTCTAACTATGCACACACATTCACCTCCCTACTACAACCCCTATAACTAAACCCCCTCCTCCACCTCTCTCTATATCCAACCTCCTCCCCTAACCCTTATTAACCCCCTCTCTCACTCTCCCTCTCCCCTACTCATCTACCATCCCATAACCACCACTCCTTTCTCTCTCCCCCACCATCTATATACCTATATATCTATCTACTCTACTCCTACCACTAACTAGCTAACCTCTCTCTCTCTCTCTCTCTCTCTCTCTCTCTCTCTCTCTCTCCTCCCAACACCACCACTCCTCAATTATATCCCATTTTGTCAAATGGGAATGCTCCTCCCTTAACCACTACCCCTCATGATATCTATCTCTCTCTCTACTTACCCATAAACCCCTTCTTCTACTCCCCTTACCCCTAATTCCCTATCTCCCTCAACTAATCAACCTCCCCAGTACCACTTCTCTCTCTCTCTCTCTCTCTCTCCCCCCTACCCCCACTCCCAACACCCCCTTCTCTCAAAATGCCTCATAGTTACCCAAACCCCTAAAGTAATGATATCTACCTCTTTCTCTCCTCCAATGTACCTCCTACCCCTACCGCTAATAATCCTCTAACTCTCTCTCTTTCTCTAACCCTAATATTTGTCTCTCTACCCCTAACCTAGGTTTCTCTCTCTACCCCTAACTTATCTATCTCTCTCTAATCATAACCCCCTCTCGCTTTCTAACTCCCTCCTACTCCCCCTACCCCTAAATCCCTTCCTCTATCTCTCCTAAACACCCTCTTTCCCACTATCTCTCTCTCCCCATCTCTTTCTCAAATCCCAACACCACACTCATTAACTACATCCCCTTCTCTCAAATTGCACTACCCATCCCCAAACTTTGAAACTCATGATCTCTACATTTTTCCCTCCTCCCCCATACCCCAAATCATCCCCCAAATCTCTATCTCTCTCTCACCCTGTACTCTTACCCCTACAAATAACCACCCTCCTCATCCCTCCCTCCCTCTCTCTCTCTCTCTCTCCATTGTGGTGATGTGTTATTTCTATTCCTCTATCCTTAAGACTTAGATTTGGCCCATCAGCGGGTCTTTAGAACTTAAAGTGGTGCTTTATAAAAAATTTAAATTTTACCACGATGATCCCAAATGACTTAGCTATTCCCTTCAATTGGTGACATAAAATTTATTGTAGTGATAAGTCAAAAATAACATCAGTGATTTTAAAACTAATTCCCATGATGAGCCTTTAATAATTGTTTTGTTGTTGGTGGGTTAAGTTTTAAGAGTGCATCAGAGCATGGAAATAAATGTCAGTGGTGTAACTTTTATTGCAGAAATTCATTGACTTACATAGCACTAGGTCATTTTTCCATTGGTGTGATAAAATATATCAATGCTCCAAAGGAAACATTCATCGCGCTATTAAAATTTATCACAACATTTAAATGAAGTCGTTGAATAAATTTTTATGTAGCAAATTGCACAATTTGTTTTAAAGAATGGATTTAGTGAATCAATAAAATGATTTAGCAAGGAAATCAAAATGGCCAAGAGAATGACTACATCCTTATCTCAAAGTATTGTTGGTTCTCATGTAGGTACTTGGAGATTTCATTGAGTATAGATGATGACATCAGGAAGATAACTCAAGATCATTAGGAAACACAAGGGAAAATTAGATCAATTCTATGGCTCCTAACTCCATTCCATATTGATAAGATGAGAATAAAAATATTCCAATACTTCATGTATATAGGGACAATGATTAGAGTTTCCATACATTTTCTTTCCCTGAACAAACGAAGACGAGAAGGGTGGAAGCACAACCTCGAAATCCTTGTTTTCCATATGCTAATGCACGCATCTTCATCCTCCTTCTCCTAAGAATGAGGATCAAATTTTTGGGAAGTAGATTAACATTGTATTCCAGATTCAATTTTGTTAGAAGAAGCCAAGACTCTATAATATTCTTCATCATTCCTATTTTTATTCTCATTTCCATTATCATTGCTCTACTCTGAATATTCCAAATCAAAGGCCAAGGAAAGTATTATGCTTACATGTATCCACCCACATTTTATTTGCTCTCACATGTTTTATTTATTTGTATTGGATATTACATGGTCACTTACTCGGACACATCTGTGATAAACGATGGAAGGCCAAGAACCAACAATTCTCCATGTTCTACAACCACAACACACCACACTTTTTCCAATTTTCTAAATATGATGTTTGTTTGTTTCACCATGTGAGAAAAATTCCAAGTGATATAGCCACAGGTTGGTGACAGAGATAAAGTTGATTTATACAAAAATAAATGAAAATATTGTATCTATTTTTATAAAATTAATTAAAAATTTAAAAATAATAATGATAAAATTATTATACGAAGTCATTGTCAAAGTTAAAGGTTTGGTCAATATGATCACAAATATAGATATCTCATTTTTAATAGTTGTGATATTATTTTAAATTATACTGATAAAAAAGTTATAACTCAAAGTTATTGGAAAAATTCCAGGCTCGGTCAAGACCATCACAACCATTATGAATCCTATATTTTTAAATATTTTTAACAATTTAGTTCAGCGTATTACTTGAAACATATATTGACAAGCTAGAAATTTGCAATACCTTTCCAAAGGGAGACGTTGACGCAAAAAAGCATAAGCGAGGGGCTATTAACGTAATGTCTATGGTCCATTAAACACGTGGAGTGGATAACTAGTGAATAGAGCTATGATGCTCGCGTTACTTGTTTTGGCGATTTCATTGATCTCTATGCTTCAATTGTTATATATTGGTCGACGAATTCTACAATAGCCATCAAATTCTTTATAGTAGTCCCCACCTATTGTCTGATTTTCCTCCACTACTGGATACTCCACTATTTGCTTGTTTGTTTCCATCCATAGGAACATTATCTATTTTCCTATTTTCCTGGTGTGGTTGCACCTATCCTTATGGTAGGGACATAGCTACATCGTAGCTTTAATTCTTGTTTATATAAAATTTATGAAAAAGGTAATTTGATTGATGGAATTGAAGAGATGAAATATTAATATTAAAACAATTAGATTGTAATAAATATATTAAATTCCATAAATTTATTTATGCATTAAAAACAATAATAAATCATAAATCTAAAATTACAATTTTGCTATAGAATATCTAACCATTTTTTTATGATAGCAAACCTAGAATGTATATTCTTCTGCTTATTAGTTGGCATGATATTTTTCCATTTTTTGCTATTAATCATCATAACATTTGCATTTTTCCATACTTTCCTATTAATCCCCATAACATTTGCATTTTTTAACCATTCGCAAGTTTGCGAAAAAGTTTATTTACCTTTTTTTTAATTAGAATTCCTGAAAATTCATTCAACCATTCCCTAGCTTTAAAAAAACATCAATATGATGTCATAAAAAATAATGCAAATGTCGTGCTGAGTGAAACCTTCTAGATTGTGGTGTTCTTGGTTTGGATTTTGATTTTTCTCCCTCCAAATTCGTGAAGTAGTAGCATGCCTAGAGAATCCTTCTTAATAGTGGTGTATTTGGTTGGATTTCGAGTTTTCACCCTCCAAATTTGTGAACAAAGAAATAAAATTCGAGGTTACTGTTGAATAATTAATCACCATCTAGACCTTAGAGCCCTTAGTTTAATACTTTTGGTTGATTCATAGGTGTTTATACCATGGTAGATGTTGTTCCTAGTGCATAACTTGACTAATAAGTGATTTTTATCCACAAGTGTGCCCCATGGGATGGTTTAAAGCAACATTTATGAGGTAAGGTTTCCAATCTACTTTATTCTTGTTTTATCCTAGTTTATTGAGTCAAATCTAGCTTTTGCACTGCTTTTCTCATGATAAGGATGAGGTAAAGGTGCTAGGATGGTTTGAGCAAGTTTGCTATATTTTTCTTAAACTCATTCCGTCTTTTTCTCCTAAAAATCCTCCGACTTGCTGCCTTTTGGTCACTCATGGCCTACCAAAGCTTAGTTAGCCAATTCATGACATGTATCTATGATTTGGAGTTAGTAAGTTGTCATAGATGGAGATGTTTCCTAGATCTAAACCTACCACATGTGACCATTTCGAATTTCCTCCAAGGCATTTGAATTTATCCTCAAATACGTATTATTTAATGTATTGCCATTTTTCGTTAATAAGATTATGGAATTTTATCCAATTGAGTTATCTTTCTCATGTGTTTCTGGTCAAATTTTCTCTCTTCTATGCATTCTTGTAAAATCATTGTGAGGATTTTTCTATGATCTAGATCCATACTGTGATCAAATTTTCACATGGTATCAGAGCTAGCTAATTTCAATCTACTCAGATACTTCCATTGAATCACAAGAAGCAGTGGAGTTTCCACAGAAATCCTGGGGAAATTTTCTTGAGTCCTTTGGCTTTCCATTGGGGTCTACCCAGGTGTGAGGCACTTCCGAATGTGCTTAGTATCAAAAGATAGTTTGATTGAGATTACTGAATTTTCCTTGGAAGTGTTTTTTGCAGGTATTTTGTGAAGCTATAACAACTTCATGGATTGAAAATCAATTCCTCCTCTGAATCCATTCAATAATGTTGAGTGGAATCCAAATATGGTTGCATCTCTAGAGAGACAATGTCTCTATGATGTGTCTATTGGTGTTGTGAGCAAGCCAGAGTCCTTTGAAGAGAAGAATGAATGGTTCAATGAATGTGATAGAGCATTTGGAATTATGTGTCTGGCGATTCCTCCTTACATGTGTTGTAAATTTATTAATATTGATTGGGGGTTTGAATTAGTATTAGCTTAGTTATGAACAATTTTCACTTCACTTCAGATTTAACTTGAACTTAAATTATGCATTCACATAAACAAAACATTCATCCATATATCCATAAAAAAAAAAAAAAAAAAAAAAAAAAAAAAAGATTTTTACGTGGAAACCCAAACGAGAGAAAACCACAAAATGCTCTTTTATAATATAAAGATTACATTCATGGAAGCACCAACTTCTGAATTTATCCAACACCAAATGGAAGGAGGCACCAACCCCCTAGTTTTACAGGTACTGACCTGAACGAAGCACCAAATCCCTGATTTACCAGCTCCAACTGGAAGGAGGCACTGACCCCTGCTCCTTTCCTTGTCTTGCTTCCCTGATATAAGAGAAGAATATATTGCTTTGTTATTATTTTGATCCCACATTCTTCATATTGACTATTGTTCATTATATTGTGCACGCATTCTATATGTTGTAATCTTATTGTCATTGTGGTGCATACTTTTCTTAACTTCACACTTCACAACATTACAAATTGTGTGCTACTTCATCAGCTTCTGCATTTTGCACTCTGGTTAAATATGTTGTTATGTTTATGCGCATCTACAACTTCAATTTATACTATGCATATTCTATTGTATTGTTGTTCTAACTTTGCGCATCAATACCAGATCAATCTACACACCTATGATATTACCCTTCTATCCTGGTGCATCAGTATTTATATAATCTATGACCTTTTGTGCATCATCTGTGATTCAGCCTTTCTGTTCTTCGCACTTGTCTCAGATCATCCTCATAATAATGCGCATCCTTTACTGTGAAACAATTATGTCTTAGCGCATCAAATAAACTTCTTCACTTCGCACATCACTAGTTTTACTTCAAGTATGTCTTTCCACATATGTCATAGATAGACTACATCATCCTACACTCCATCAAGAATTATGTTTCTTCAATGCGCACTTGTCTTTGTGCTAGATCATGTTGTTTTGATTCCATGAGCCCTTGATGCCCCAAAATAAGAAGCTTGTTAAATCTACATCTTCTAGTCTTAATATCACAAGCTTACTTCAACTCTCGAACTTGGATTCTTATTTACACTTGTCCTACACGGATGGTGTGTCCACAAATTGATTGTGGCTTCCCTTCTTCCTTTCTTCACAATTCATGCTTCTTCCATGTGTCATGTTCTGCACTGCTGAGGTGTCATCTCTTGTGGGTCTTCCGCATACTTGGTCCTTGTCTTAGTGGTACTTGTTCCCTTGCGGTGTGGTCTTGTTCCTTTAATGTACCATCGCTTCTGGGACTTGTGCACTTGAATTCTCCAATCGCCACTTTATACCGGTCTTGCTGCGCACTTCAACAACTTGTAGAATTCGTCTAATTGGTGTGTCTTGCGCACTTCTAGGGCTTGTATACCTACCTAACCACTTCTTTTTTCCAAGCCACTTGTGCACTCCTGAAACTTATCCAACCATCTCTTTTGGATTTTACGTTTGAAGTAGTATAATTGGGTGGACTTGAGACCTACACGTGTACTGAATGTATACCTTATGTACTTCTTCAAAATGGATATACTTAATCTACGTTTCTTGTTTACTTCTTCAAATTGGATTTCATAGACCTCTTTAAATGAGCACAACTGGATATACTTCTTCAAAGTGTCTTTCATATATTTCTTCAAACTGACACATGAATTTCGGATCCTCTTTGACATCATTTGACATTAATAACAACCAAAATTCAACAATCTCCCCCTTTGACATTGATGCCAACTCCTCATGAAGATCTGCATGTCAACGTTATGAAATTATGCGCTTCATGCATTTTAGTCGCAGTAATTCCCCTGTGTGTACTCCCCATGTGTTATTTCCAGTTTGAGCCTTTGCTCATCTGCACATTCTTCTTTTAGTGATCTTCTACATTCTTTCATTTCTGCGCAGATCGCATGCTTCATGTCTTTCATCTGCATTTCATTTTTGTGTTGACTACATGCTTCATGATATTTACCCCCCTTTGAAAGAAATGGAAAATAGGTTCCATCACTATGCAATTATAGGTTCTCCTTTATTCAGTTTTGCACTAGCCTCATCAATTTTCTTCCTTTGAATTACTCCCTTGTCTTCATGCTCCATTATTTTGCTGGGGTCTATGTGCTGATTTGAGTTACCTTGCACCTTGTACATTATTTTTGTAGTCATGTCGGATATGATCCCCCTCTACAGTTGTTATCTTCCTTCTATATTTATCTTTTGTTCTAGTCATATCAATCATCAATCCTTCATCATTCATACACAATATTTCATTCCATCTTCCTATCATATTCATTGCACATTACATCTGCTTCTGGTTTTTCACTTTCTTCTCGATCGATTTCTTCCAGTGTCTAACTATTCCTTTTTTCGCATTTACTACGCTTTGACCAATCATTGTTACCTTTTTTGACATCACATATCTCACCATGAAAACCCAATATTCTTGCACACATTTCCATCTATCAGCCAGCTTGGCAATAAAGCGATGTGGCAAACAATTCATGTGGAAACTTTGACGTGTCACATTCATACTTGATCCTTTTGGGAAACATCATTCGAGTCACATGGAACAATGAATTATATTTCCACTTTTTGTCCTCTTTCCCAAATTCATTAACTCATGCAATTAATTTTGGCGTTTCCATAACCAGCTTTGAATCATCTCGATATGAATGTCATTAACTCGAAGTCTCTTCAACTTAATTTTAGAGCATGCAGAGAACCACCTTCTGATTCTATAAATGAACTGAGAATTTCCTGGTTCATCATCCTTGATCCTTCACTATATAGCCCATTCTTGTTGTTGTTATCCTTGAGTTTCTCATCATGTCTCCCGTCTTCCAAAGGTTTAATGAGTCACTTGAGACTGTATGCCTTACAGTTTAGTCACATTAGGAAGAATTCACATGACTGAGAGTGGATATGGGTGTTTTGCAAACCCAATTCAAGGAGTCTTATTTCAACAACTGGTATGATCAGTCGCAAGTAAATCATAGCAATGCTAATGGATTATCTGGTCTGATCAAGTGAGTTGACTTTCTAGAATAGCAACAACAGTGGATCCTTGAAATGTCAAACATTATTTGGGCTGAGAAATCTACCGACAACACATCATACTCAATTCTTCAACTATACCCATTGCATCCATCCTTTTCTTTTAAAGATCTAGTTCCAATGGATATCGATCTTCAACTTGCACAAAAACCAACAAACAATGGCACAAAATTATACCTTGAGTTGTGTCTCTGAATTACCCCTGTAATTCTCAATTTTGCTTGATACAACTTCCATCAGCGTTCTTCAATTTCAATTGTATTTTGATCCTTGGCATGATGCCTCCTTTTGTACTTAAACTCTATTTTCTATGACAGAGGGCTCATAAAAAAATTTAAAGACAAATTTTGAATATAATACAAGTTATGTTTATGTATCTATGCAGACTCGTGTGTTTGTTTGTCACAATCCTTATTTGCATTCAAATTTCTATGTTTGAGCTCTTTTTAAGTGTCAATCCAACTTATCATATCATTAACTTCAATATATGTGCATATATTTTACAACACCGCATTAATGCAACGGAACAACAAACTTCAAGTGAATTTTGACTGAACTACTTTACTAACACACTCCTTGAATTCCTAATGAACATCATGTTGAATTCAAGGATCTCACCCAATCTTTTAGGGATCTACAAGATGGGAAGCAATTACTTGTTGCATGAGAGGTACTTGGGTTGTTAGCTTCTTATTTGCATGCTTGAGATGTTTTTCTTACCCACATATTCATGTGCACACTTCCCTTATGATGCTATGCTTGGTTGTCTTCCCTTTTTGGTCCTTGTATTGTGATTACTTATATGCAGAATATTTCTATCTAGAAAATTTATTGTTCTTCGACCATACAACGCCTTGTGCCCCAATCCATCACAAGCATAACATCTCATGGTTTGACAATACTTCCCAATATGGCCAATGTGATTGCATCATGCTAACTTTATTGTATATTCCTTCTTTTGGAAGTGTAACGAAAATAATTGTAAGTACTGAAGGAATTATCATACTTGAATGACTTGATTTGAATAAGATGATGCTTACTATTGCAGGCCTTCCCAAATGTTTTGTCATAGCCAAGTCCTGACTTGTTTGCTGGTGACCTTTGATCATTCAAAATCTTATTCAAGATTGATGTGCTGTCTTTGAATTTGTGCTTCACTTCATTTCCCATAAAGACTTTGTCACTTCCTAAATGTGTGCAGTCTGTAGTATCAATCATGATGTGATCTTGAACCTGTTTCTTCCCTTTTATTTCAGTAAATTTTTCTTCTAAGCGAGAGACTTCTCTATGCTTACGTTCAATCTAACTTGTTAGAAATTTAATTTTCTACGTTGACTATTCCAATGATATATTCAATATTGATTTCTCTTCTTCAAGCATTTTGATTTTGTCTACTGCCCAGTCTAGTTGTTTCTCAAAATTTAATTCCTTTTCACTAACCTGCTTTTTGAGACACTTTTGAATCACCTTGGCTTGCTTGACTTGTTCTTCACACTTTGATAGTTGGTCCTGAATATTTTGGTCTTCTTTCTTAAATTCTTCAATTCATCTAGGGAACTAACCAAGACACATTCCCATTCAACCTCTATAGCTTCTTCTTCTTCATATTGACTGTCAGATTTAATTTCCATGACAAGATTAGGAGGTGTAGTGAAGGATCCATTTAATATCATATCCAAGATCTAACCAACATATTGTCTTCCACACAAAGTTTTAATAAAATTTTACTAGCAATTTTTAAGGCCAAATTCTCAAACCAAGCGGGATGTAAGTGATGGGGATTGAAACTCTGAATGGGGATTGTAGGAATGAGATTAGGTTCTGGAATTTATAAGGCTGATTGTACAACATCAGCTAAACATGGTCAGAGAAGAATTCCTTGGCACAAAGTACTAGAGCCCTTCACTTTTCAGTAATACAACAACTCCATTGCCTACTTCGAGGATTCCTCGGCTTCTAGCATATGTCAACAAGACTGGGTGAGGGTACTCAGATTTTATGGCAAAGTTATATCATTCATTTAACTTATTAAATATACTAGGATAATGTCTTATTGGACTTGGGAAGATTTGGAGTGATTGGGAGGTCGAATGCACACTGTGGACTATTGAGCTAGTCAAATTATAGGCTTTTCCAAATGAGGATAAATACATCCAAATTCTTAATAAAGGGGATGATATGGGAATAATACTAATTTATTAACCTCCTTGAATCGATAGAATACAAAATGGATTCTTAGAATTGATTTGGTAGTCATAATGGTGAAACTAGTCTAGAATAAGCACCCAACTAGCTAGCCTTGCATTTTAATTCATAAAACTACTCCAATAAATCATAAACTCTGTTCTAATATTAAATAAAGCTCTGATATATGATATTCAATAGATATAATTTTAAATAAAACTTTAGAACACTTCCTTTTTTAGTATTTGATTGCCTTCCAAAGTACAATGCCTCACAGGCTAGATTTGCATTACAATAGAGGGAGAATGAAGATGAGAAGTAGGAAATCAATTTGGATCTATTATGAAGTGGATTATTACAGGTCATATGTATGATATTTCTGCACTCTAATCTTCTGATCTCCACTGGGGCACATTCACTAAACTAGCTCTCTCCTCCAAGAGAAACTCCTCCAAATCTAGCTGAGAAAGATGTCTAGGTGAGAGAAGGAGGTGGATATCAAGTCTAAAGTAGATATATGAACATGGGCATCCTATTATCTCTGCAAATAATATCCCACTGGGTGCATCCACTGAATACTATCTTCTTCTTCTAGTGATTTTCCTCTAAAACTAGCTGCAATTTTCATGTAGAAATGATATCCTCTTCAAGCTGACTATGGATCTTCACCGATGGACTGATATGAATGTTATTGGATGCAATAAAATATTCTAGACCTGCATATTACTCACTAAAACTTATGGGGCCTTGGGGCACATCACCCAAGAAAAATTGTTGAGGCACATCACTCAACCAAGAGAGGCTCAGAGCTCCCAATACAAAAATGCAAATGACAAAAGTTATTAATGGGAGTTGGAAGCATTCTTTTATAGAATTCATGTTGACCTATTGAGAAAGTTAATTGGTTTTGTGACTTGTGAGAATGGGTCACCCATGAGTTGATATACTTTCTTACTTTTCTTCTTACACCTTTTCTCTCATTTAGAAACCGTGCCCCTTTTTGTCTCAATATTTTTCCTTCCTTGTAAAACTTTAATGCTTTGTAATTTGAGTTCTCTTTTGGAAATTTCGAACTCCCTTAGCATTTTATGGTTTTTTTCCATTTCTTTCTTTTTGGTAACAGCTTACACCTTCCCGCTTTTCATCCCTTTCTATTTTTTGACCTCAAGTTCTTATTTAGCAACATTATCCTCAAGGGCATTCCCTCTTGGCCCACTTGCACACATCATCCACTTGCCAAAATATTAATAAATGAATATAATTAATAAAATTAATTAATTCCTCACTCCAAAATCCAAAATCCAAAATCATTAATTATTTAATTAAACTAGAGTCCTAGCTCAAAATTTCCCAATTAATTAAATAATTCACCTTAGCACTTAGTTTGGGGATTAATATCTTCATGGGGGGGGGTACCTTGTCCATTTAATTCCCCAAATTCACCCTTAGGCATATTCCATAAGTCCATTTCTTCATCTATCCATTAATTAATTAATTAATGCCTAGGTGACTTAGGATAAAATCATCCCCATGGACCATAGAAAAATGACATCAAGAACAAAATTTCAACCCAAGGAATGCCAGGATCCCATGGATTGTGCAACATTCTTCCAAAAATTATGGCATTCTGATAGATGCCATGATCCCAATACCAAGTTGGAATCTCTCTGCTTCCAATGCTCATGAAAATTTCTAATATGCAATTGTACACCTAAGACTTGTGTGAATGTGTACTGGAAGTATATAATGGTTGCAAATTAGGCCCTTTCTGTTGCTTGCAAACCATAGAAAAATCAACAACATTAAAAACAATTTTCTTGCAAAAAGATAAAAAACTTTTACCTTGGAGATTTTCCTTTTCAATGATGCCTTTATCCATCCATCTAGTGGATGAATTAGAGATATTTCTTGTTGATTCACATGAGCTAAAATCATCCATCTATGCTTTAATATGATCTATCTCCCATAGGTATAGATCATGATCCTCATGTTGTACATGTGGCATCAACCAGAAAAATGTCTTCACCCACTGTTCATTCCCCATTGTTATTATTGAATCTAGAACATGTGGGAAAGAACTATGAACCTTCTTTCTATGTCTACGACCTTCAGTAATCAGACTTATGGATACAAATTCTTCATTATTGGATGGCCCAAATTCGGTGCTATCATCCCACTCTTCCATGGGAGAGTGGTTGTCTTCAAGGAACAGCTCAAGTTCCCTTAAGAAATGATCAGGTGCTTGGTTTTCATCAAACTGTTCTGCACACTCCTCAAGCACATATAAATATAAACGATCCTCATGATCCACCATCTCATGAGGTTCCTCCATATGGTGATGAATTATTTCATCCCAATGAGGTTGACTGAATGGTGTGTAGGAGGGTAGGGAGGATCTTTACAACTTTTCATGAAACTACAATATCTCTGTCTTGGATTCTTGGCGGCAACTTTAAGTGATTCTCAAATAATATTGGGTGGATATCAATTCATCATTGATATTTTTTTTATCTTCATCATCCCTCAAGGACGCATGATGAAACAATTCTACAAGCTCCAACAAACTATCTCTATCAGAAAGCAAGTTCAAGAATTTACTTTTTATGATTGTCATGGATTTCTGAAATTCTTCCATGTCTCTCATGGAAGACTGCTCCCCCAAATTTCAACAAAGGTTATTCATTAAGGCATGTGTGTCATTGAGGGTTTTAAGGGCTTCTTTGATCTTTCATTCATTCATCTTCAGTGTCCCTTCAAGGAAATGAGGTTTTGGTAGATGAACCTTCGCTTCTTATAGTTTCCTAGGATCAACTTTAGTTGATTATGTTGAAGTTATGAAAGCTGATCCATATTTTGTGGCTGCAAGATATTCATATTTCATATCATGAATATCATATCTTTGGCTACAACTGGGGTTCTCATTCATCTCTGGTGCACCAGTAAAGATTTCTCTCCAATTTTTAGCTCTCCCCGATTCAAGAGTCTCAACCCCCAAAGGTTCAACCAAGGTCATCTTCTCTTCAGAAGTGGCTTCCCCATCAAAATGACACATAGGCACATAAATATCAGAATTTACAAAACTCCCATGTGTTATATTTTCTCCTCCTTGTGATGGTATGTTGGTGGTTTGGTCTTCCACCAATTTCTGATTTTCAGTTTCTATTGCTGCAAGACCTTCTTCTTTATCCATGGATATTGCACCCACAACACCTTCATTAATGGGGATCTCCATGTATCTGACATATATGTGAGAGTACACATCTTTAGATGCTTCCTCACACTTAAAACATTCCTTAATAGGTTCTCTTTCTACCATGTAAGGATCCTACAAATACCCTTCTAGTGATTCAGTCTAGTCACTGCATTCAACCTTATCACTAAGGATCTAAGACTCAGCATCCAGGGAATCCCTTAAGCAATAATTATCCTATAATGTGGCTACAACATCATCATGACACACATTACTACAAAAATCTGAAAGTGGTCCATAGCTTTGCATCATGCTTCTCTCTTCAATGGGTGGGGTTATGGTGCCTTGTTCTACCACCGATTCTACTAGTTCACATCTAACTGATATGTGGTCAAATTTTGCTTCCCTATGAATCTCATGTGGTGAATTTGGATCTTATTTATGTTCTTATTTAGGATATTATCCAAAATATGGCTCAACATCCCTCATAGTACCAATATCTTCTAAGGTGATCTTGAGATCCTCTGCATAGAATCTTGCAGTAGATTCTTCTTCCATTCTATCAACAATCTCATGATTGGTTTTTGGGTCTTGCTTCTCCCTGGTTGTATTGGGATGAATATTCTTGGAGGATCTGATTGAAAAGGATCCAAAAATTATTGTGAGGTGTAAAACACATGCATCCAATTAATCTCTTACTTCTTTTAGGCATTCTTCGAAAGTAGTTTGATCTTTGTCTGTGGAACATGCAACTTTTCCATCCATATGGTTATAAGAATAACCATAGTCTCTTCTTCCAACTATGATCTCATGGGAGATACTTGAGGAAGGTACTTCTTGGAAATTCTCTTCCTCATAATGTCTGCAATACTCTTCATACTACTCATCATAATTATCATACTCTTCATAAAAACAATCTTCTTCCTCATACAACTCAAAGTCTGAATCTTCCATGACATGGAACTAATTCCACAACTGCAACTTGAAGATAGTGCTGAGCTACCTTACCATTGAGAGTTACTTTCCACATGCTAGGCCAAGGAAAGTGCTCTGATACTACTATAATATCCTATCCAATATCTGACCAAGATATTGTCTTCCACTCATAGTTTTAATAAAATTTTATTAGCAATTTTTAAGGCCAAATTCTTAGGATGTAAGTGACGGGGATTGAAACTCTGAATGGGGATGGTAGGAATGATATTAGGTTATGGAATTTATAAGTATGAGTGTGCAGCAGTAGATAAACATGGTCAAAGCAAAAATCCTTGGTACAAAGTACTAGAGCCATTCACTTTTAAGCAATAGAACAATTCCATTTCCTACTTCGAGGCTTCCTGGTCTTCTAGCATATGCCAACAAGACTGGGTGAGGGTAATCATAGTTTATGGCAGATTTATATCAGTCATTTAACTTATAAAATATACTAGGATAATGTCTTAGTGAACTTGGGAAGGTTTGGAGTGATTGGGTGGTCGAATGGACACTGTGGACTACTGAGCTAGTCAAATTACAGGCTTTTCCAAATGAGGATAAATGCATCCAAATTCTAAATATAGGGGCTGATATGGGAATTATACTAATTTATTAACCTCCTCCAACTAACAGAATAAAAAATGGATGCTCAGAATTGATTTAGCAGTCATAATGGTGAAACTAGTCTAGAATAAGCACCCAACTAGCTAGTTTTGCATTTTAATTCATCAAACTGCTCTAATAAATCATAAACTCTATTCTGATATTAAATAAATCTCTTATATATGATATTAAATATATATAAGTCTAAATATAACTTCATAACACTTCCTTTTTTATTATATGATTGCCTTCCAAAGTACAATACCTCACAGGCTAGATTTTCATTACAATAGAGGGACAATGAAGATGAGAATTAGGAAATTACTTTGGCTCTGTTCTGAAGTGGATTATTAGAACATCTATAGGTCATATGTCTTATATTGCTACACTCTAAGATTCTGGTCTTCACTGGGGCGCATTCACCAAACTATCTCTCTCCTCCAAGAGAAACTCCTCCAAATCTAGCTGAGAAAGATGTATAAGTGAGAGAAGGAGGTGGAGATCAGGTCTGAAGTCGATCTCTAAAAATGGGAAGCCTTTGATCTCTGCAAATAATATCCCACTAGGCTCTTTGAAGTTTGTGGGTGCATCCATTGAATACTATCTTCTTCTTCGGATGATTTTCATATAAAACTAGTTGCAATTCTCATGTAGAAATGATCTCCTCTTGAAGCTGACTACGGATCTTCACTAATGGAATGATATGAACATTATTGGATGCAATAACATATTCTCAACCTGCATATTACTCACTGAAACTCATGGGTCCTTGGGGCACTTCACCCAAGAAAAATTGTTGAGGCACATCACTCAACCAAGAGAGGCTCAAAGCTCTCAATACAAAAATGCAAATGACAAAAGTTGTTACTGGGAGTTTGAAGCATTATTTTATAGAATTCATGTTGACCTGTTGAGAAATTTAATTGGATTGGTGACCTGTGAGAATGGGTCACCCATGAGTTGATATACTTGCTTACTTTTCTTCTTACACCTTTTCTCTCATTTAGAAATTCTGCCCCTTTTTGTCTCAAGATTTTTCCTTCCTTGTAAAACTTTCCTACTTTGTAATTTGAGTTATCTTTTGGAAATTTCGACCTCCCTTATATTTTTATGGTTTGTTTCCATTTCTTTTTTTTTGGTAACATCTTACACCTTCACTCTTTTCATCCCTTGCTATTTTCTAACCTCCAGTTCTGATTTAGCAACATTATCCTCAAGGGTATTCCCTCTTGGCCCACTTGCACACATCACCCATTTGCCAAAATATTAATAAATGAAGATAATTAATAAAATTAATTAATTCCTCACTCCAAAATCCAAAATAATTAATTATTTAATTAAATTAGAGGCCTACCTCATAATTTCCCAATTAATTAAATAATTCACCTTAGCACTTAGTTTGGGGATTAATATCTTCATGGGGGGGACACCTTGTCCATTTAATTCCCCTAATTCTCCCTTAGGCATATTCTATAAGTCCATTTCTTCATCCATCCATTAATTAATTAATTAATGCATAGGTGACTTAGGATAAAATCATCCCCATGGACTATAGAAAAATTTGGGGACATGACAATCCACTAAAGAAATGCTTATCCATTGATCCTGGTTTGCTTTGCGTAACTCGTTTATTATTCTAGGCTGAATGAAAACTTTTCTTCTTTTCTTCACTACTTTCCTCTTAAAAAAAGGCCATGAATAGTACCTCATTGACTTATCATTGCAATCACTTTCTTCAGATAAATTGTTGACTTCATCAGTATACAAACTCTTCCTTTGCTATGGAATTTTCTTCCTGCTATCAGTTCTATCCTGAGTGCGTGCCATCCTTCGTTCATGGGATCTAGCTTCTTCCTCACTATCACTATCTCCATCTTCCTTCTATAGACACTTAAAAGCAAAGTGGCCTATCCCTCCACATATGAAACATTTGAAAGGTAATATATTCTTATACCTACCACATCCTCTTTTTAGCTTTCTTACGAAGTTTGATTCTTCCTCATCTAGTTCATTACAAAAGTCTTTGTCATGTTCATGTTTAGCTTTAAAGGCCTCTTATTTTCTGATAGGATTTTCCCTTTGAGTTCTCATCTCATACGCAGTCAAAATTCCTTGAAGCTCATCCTTTTTCATATCTTCAAGATTGGCTCTATATTATAACACGAATACTTTTGAATCAAATCTCGGAGGAAGATTTATTAGTATCTTCTGCACAAATGATTCTTCGTCTAGTGTAACTCCAAGGATTTTGATGGAATTAGCTAACTCATCAACTTGAAGGAAATATGAGGCAATATTTTCTTCATATTTCATTTTCAAGGACTCATACAATCCAAAGTAATTCTATAGCTTTTCCTTCTCTACTTTATTTTCACCTTCATAGACATTTATGGGTTTATCCCATACATCCTTAGTAGAGGTGCAATGCATGCATGACCTTAATAAATTTAGTGTTGGTTAACCCACATAACAGTGAGTTTCTAGATCTTGCATTGCATTCATACCATATTTTCTCAACTGGAGCAACAAGTGCTATTGTTTGAACATCATAACCATCCACAATAGGCTGTCAAACATCAGATCCAATATTGGATTGCAAATACACTTCCATAGTAATACTCTAGAAGGTGTAGTTGGTACCATCAAACCTTGGTGCTTTTTTAATGGAGAGACCTTCCCGCTTGACCATATTTGCACACAGATTTATCTTCCATATGTTAAGTTGTTACTTAAGACACCCATTGTTGGAATATTATTAACATTGAGAGGGGGGGTGAATAAGTATTAGTGCAGTTATGAACAATTTCCACTTCATTTCAGTTTTAACTTGAACTTAAGTTATGCATTCACATAAACAACAACATTCATCCACATAAGAATTGCATTACGATGGGCATATCAAAGGTTCCATACTGCAAATTTGCATAGGGTTTCAACTCTGGCTCGTTCTGTCATGTCCTCTGCATTACCTGTATTCCCTCTACTTGTTTTGATCCCTTTCCAACAGAGCTTGGAAAATCCAATGACTTTTGGCCAGGGGGGCAGAGGGCCCCTCCCCTATGAACATTGATATGCACTAACCATCCCTTCAGAAAACCCCTAACACTCTCCATGCCTCCATGCTAGAGATTGGCTCAGAGGAAATCCCCATCACCATTAGTGATCCGCTGCAAAAGGAGCAGAAGGATCCAAAGGAATTCCCTCCCTATAACCGAGCTCTAGAGACTCATACATGCATAGCCCATATATCTTAATGGCCTTTCCTAGTTCTCCCTGTAGAAGGTATAAATGCTCATGCTCGGTGCATGAAATACCATGCGCTCATTGGCAAGTCCATGTGTATTTGGACCATAGAGCAAGCCCTCAGAGGATGAATAGATGCGAAATGCAAACCTAAGAAACATTACAACTTACATTTAGGATCTAAAGGATTCTTTACAGTAATTTTCCACCATGGTATGGATGACAAGGCTGGGTTGGAAGCACGGGGGTTTCACTCAGTAAACCACTATCATAGCATGTTCGTTCATGGCATATGAAACAATACCCCTAATTTCACTAAATATTGGAAAATACCTTAGAAAATCGTTTCTTAACCCCCTCCCAATATGCCTTCCCAATATTTGAAAACCCCTTTTTTCATTAATAGTTTTTATAACCCTTTATATTTCTACCTAGTATATTGGTATGATACCCCTCTTACGACCCCACATGCATTCTATAATGCACCTTGCTTCTTTCGATGTATATTGTGGATGCACATTACTTCACCCACAATGCAATTACTCAACCACATATCATTATGATTTGCAAAATCTAATGGTCTAATGAAGAGATAGGAGCTCACTTCTTGTATGTCACTAGAGCCAATGCACATAGTACAACATTTAGATTGCATGTTATAGTTCCCCAATCGCTGACTAAGCCTATTGTGGGATAGGTATCCAAGCCCCCATGGCCTCTAACAAGCTCCAAGAGGCTGACTAAACCTCCCAAAGCCTGTAATAGGAATGAGTGGTTGGGTATTCAAGCCCCCAAGGCCTATCGAGGGCCTATAACAGGCCCTGGAGGCTTAGATCCTCCCAAGGCTATTGGTAACAACTAGTTGAGTGCTATTGGTAACAATTGGCTATCAATGACCACTGTGTCTCGACTATGATCGAATAGAAACCCTCTTCACCATGAAACCCCTGGCCTCAAGCATGCCTCAAGACGCGATGTCCCTGCGTACTGGTAAGCCCGAGCCTTGCCTCAACCCGATTTCTCATCCGATCGTGATCCCTCCATCTCCATTTGGTGGATATTTGTCATTTTGACCATATAAAAAAGACCCCAAATTATTTTTGTATTCTTACATTAAATAAAAAAACCCTTTGCCCCTTAATATATAAGCAATATAATTTTTAGGTTTTCATGATTATTTGATACCGCAATATGAATGAACGTGATATTATATTTCCTTCTAGTGAAGCCCCCTGGGTGGAAGATGGAGGTCCTTATTTCTTCAACTCAACGAGCCTATACCTAAGGAAATGGACAGAATGCTTCAGCCCGAAAAGGAAGAATTTACTTGGGCCCCTATGTTACAGCATAATTTTCCACCTTGTGAGCATCAACATTCTTTGGCCTTTAGTATCCATTTCATTGACTCGGATCCACTTTATGTCCTCAAAAACACATTTTTCCCTATTTTTCTTCCTATATGCTTGCTCTCTCACTATAGCCAGCGTACACGCAGGCTGTTCCACTATAGCCTGCGGGTATCAAGTAAAATGGTAAAAGTCATTAGAAAATTACTTTTTACTCCCAAAAAGCAGTCTTATAGTGACCTTTGGCCCTCCATATGTTCCGAAATGCCTCGTTGTGTCCTTTCACTTACCTTTGGAAGGCTATATATTGAGATCTTATGGTGTATGGAAGGGAGGAGAAAGAGATAGAAAGATAACTCTAGTGGATTTTTGCTGTGACTTGAGTCTACACTCATTGATCCTTGTTGTTGTGAATTCCTTATATTCACCTTCCAAACTCATTTCATAGTTTGAGTTTGCCATTACATGGAGGATTGAAGTGGTGGAGGCACAAGTGGAGAGACCGAGTTCTTGGTTCAGATTGGTTGCCGGCAAGAGGTCATTTGTTGTACTTCTTGTTATTCATTAATGGAAATACTCATTTTCTCGTCCAATTGATGTTGTGAATATTGTTAAATTACATTGGGTTATATTCACTTATGATATCATGGATCATGCTGTTGATTATGGTAATTTCTTTCACATGTTATATGCACTTGCTTGTACTTGTTGTTGAGACTAATCTACAGGTTCAAGTGTAGAGGTTGAAAGCTCAACGGGGATCTACTTCAAACATCCGGTTGATGGTTGGTCTTTTCTTAATTATCCTAACATTGTCATTTATATAGCATTGTATTGGGAATTGAGCCATTTTCTGGTAGTCAGCTGTCTGTTGTGGTCTGCCCCAAGCCATAGGAATTTTTCTCTGTAATAGAAATGGCAACTCCACTAGGGAGAACATCCATTTTTGGCAATTTTTAGGAATTTGTCCTTATTTATAGTTGTTGTGTGTTCATCTTTTGTGTCATTGATTGGCCATTGGGATATACTACATAAAACAAGATTTTTATGGGTTATTGGACTTCTTGTTTTCTCATTTTCCTTTCCCTATACGCGAGTCAACTTAGTTTTTCCCATGTCTACCCACCTCTATCTGTACTGTTGCCCGTGTCTACCCGCAGTTTTCCTTTTGACAGTAGCATACAAATCCAGGTTTGATTGATTTATGGCCTTGGATTGTTGCTAGGTTGGTTTTGAGTGTTCCCGAGTCTTAATTGGCCTGATTTGTGACTATTCCATGCCCTGTTTGTGACAACAAACTCCTTTTTCTCTTTGTTTTGAGCCTTGTTGATTTATCACCATTTTTTATTTTCTAGTTCATTACATTCGTTGAGTCTCATTGTTTGGGTTTTGCTGGGTTGTCTTAGTGATCTGCTCTTCATTTGTTTAACAAAATAGGTAGATTTCGCTTGCATTTTTTCATTTCATTATATTGAAAAGATACAAAAACATAGTTTTGAATTTTCCTTTCCATTATAAGAGAAAATACAAAAATATTTGCTTTTCATACTGCATTTTGCATCTGAGTGCTTGTGATTTCATCTAGGATCTACTTGTGCATTGGAAATTTAAAGAATTGCATTTTATTTTCGAACCATTGGATTGATTATCATTTTAGTGGAATTGTTTTATTGATAGATGAGTCTAGATTTTTTCAATTGTGCATACTAATGAGTCCTATACATCATCAGTTTCACAACCATATCCTTTGAGTAATTATAGCCATTTAAAATCAATGCTTGATCTTAAAATTCATTACAACAATTTTTCTTTTATAGGGTGTACCAACTAGTATAAGTTTAGAATCTTGGAATAGATCATTGTGAGTTAACAATCCAAGACTATTGAACCAACATTATGTGTCTAACCAGGGAGTGGTGAAGTCCATAATATACATCAGTATTCTTAGGAAGCTCTACTCAGACTAGAGTTAAGCACGAAGTCACAGAAGGTTGGTTGAGGAGATTTAATACTGGCCAAACATGGGAGATATTTCCAGGTTTTGTTTGTGTACGGGGATTCTTGAGGGATCCGTATGTCTTGAGTTTCGGGCTTAGCCACCCTTCCCATATGACAGATCCCACCAGCGAATGTCCTCCTGAGCATTGGTTATATTGTGGTGACCTTAGTTTCTGTACCTAGGTATCGCATAGGGCATTCGTAGTGGTTATATTGTAGTTGTCCTGAGTCAAATAGGGGTTGGACAGCGCAGTTTTCTGTTGTATAGGGATTTGACCCTATGCACGCAGTGAAGTCTGGGAACCCTTATAACTGATTTGGTTACCTCTGGTTATAGTTTGGGAGTATTAAGCCTCTCCTATGTGAGACATACCAGCTGTAGTGTCGGGAGGTCCCTTGAGCCAGTCCTGTTTTTTTGCATTTGGCTGTAATTTCCTTAGGTGTGTGCTCTTTTATCATTAATTTGGTCGTTAGGGGACATTATGATTTATTGACTCTTTGGAGGTATCATGGTGCAAGGTCCAACTCTCCATTGGTCTCTTCGGTTGGATGGTTTACCAGCCACTGAAGTTACACGCCGTGTTTAGAGGGGACATCGGAAGGCCCTCTCTGATTCTTCTGATTCTTTTGAAGCGCTTCGCATTGATGTTATCACTACTCATTCCAGCATGGGAGAAATACCTATGACTCTGTCGGGTAGAGTCAAATATGCTTCTACTCCTCCTATTCCTAGAGAGGAATGGGGAGGCGATCAATTACAACTAGAGACCCAACCTCATCTATTTGGACCAAATCCACCCGAGGATGACCCATTCGATCCTTTGAATCCACAAAATTTCCTATATGGGATGCCGAATTTGCATATTAACACAGGCCCTACGACCACTACGAATGCTAACCTGTTCTCTTTTGGTATGCCTAGTTACACCACAGTTAATCCATCCACTATGTTTGGTAGTCATGCTAACACTAGTCATGGTATTGGAAACACTGCACCCACTGGGGGCGCTACCCTGACTGGGTCACCGCATTTTCTACTCACACACATAATATGGGGACTGGCCGTATCCCTTCAAACAATCAAAATTTTAGAGGAAGGACACCTCCTAGGACTACCTCTCCTGATGGGAACACTGTTCACAATACAACTCATAATCCATAGTACAATACACATGCCTATACACATCAACCCAGGACCACGTTCACTAATGTTAGCAATCCTCCTAATACCGGCAGTGGATACATACCGTATACTTTTACGTCTGCTCTTTCTACTAGTAATGCTAATGTAGGGGGTGGGAATATACCTTATACTTATGGTCAAACCATGACTGCTCCTGCTACTAGTAATGCTTATGCAAGGGGTGGGAACATACCTAACAATTATGGTCAGTACAATACGGTTCCCGCTACAAGTAATATGTAATGTCCCCTCCTACCATACCAGCATGATAGAGAGGACATCGTGCTCAATCCGGGCAATTAGCCCCTTATTCATTGAATTAAACTCATTGAGACAAAGAACTGTATATGTGCATGCTATAGAAACACCACGGAGATTAAATAAATCCTGTTGAATATCTAACCTACATTCAGAATTCTGTGACAGTCATTAAATAAAGACCTTTGCAGAATTATAAAAGATCACGTGGAAAGGCATAATCATTTGAACACACACAGCAGAAGTAAATTCATTGGCACATCCATAATACATACCAGCTAATCATCAAAGGAACTATTGCAAAGTTTAAAACACAAAGAATACTTATCTTATGTGAAAGTAGTCCCACGCAACTGGCTATGCAACTGCAACGTTCCACCCAACCATAGGCCAGTGTGCTCCTCAATCTCTCAGCACCACTGCCACCCCCCGAGCTGGGCATGATATCTACAAGGAACCAAGGAACAGCAGACTCACACATAGCCAAGCATACACCAGGATGAGCCAAGCCAATTCTACAATTGGGTTTATCAGGCTGCTAGGACATGGAAGGGAAGAATTGCTAAGCTAGTGAGCTCAACCACAGAGCTATGGGTACCTCTCCCAGATCTATTTAGCTTGGCACTCACAATGCCTACACACCCAACACAAGGAAGTATTCTCTTCACTGCCACACAGTCCCTCAAGCCATACCTTCCTTTCTAGTGCTCTCAGGATGTGCATAGAAAAGTAGCCAGCCCTCTTGATCTTCTTGAGAGGTTACTCCCTACACTAGGTTTATCAAGCCAATTCTGTCCATTACCACTCTAGTCTCTTGCTCATAGGTTCACATCAAAACAAGGATGCACATAACAGCAAACTACACTTGCTGAGCATGAGGAAAACGTTTTCCACAATGGGATGCAGGAGATGGGGTTTCAACTAACTCAGAAAAACATGGGAAGACCGAAAACGTAATGGCTACTGGGAAATTCAACTGGGAGAGCAAAACTCATTCCAGAAAACTGCCCCAGGGGAAAAAACGACCTCTCCCTTAGTCCCAAATCACGTCCCCCTTTCCCCAGCTGCTACACACTACCAAAAACGAATTCCTGGGCATGAAAAACACAGGGTTATGGTGAAAAACGTGAGGATAACTTCCAGTGGGCTCAGACTGCGTGGGAGGAAGAACGTAATGCATGAGGAATGGCCTTAGGTAGCATTTCGTGGGGGTTTTCTTGCCCAGCAAGCCAAAAATACGATTTTCAGGTTGATGGCTTTCCCATGCACGAAAATCTGGCTGCCATACCTTTCCAATCCCAAGACAATAACTGCCCCAACCAATCTTTGGAAGAATTAAATGATTGGGTGCATGAGACAAAATGGGTAGTTGCTGGTTTTATGGGTTTCCCCATTGACACATGGATTAATACCACTGGCTCAAGGGTTTGAATAATTTCCCTCCCTTTTCCTTGTAGAGTCATGCCCCATCTCTTTTGTTGCATTGCATAGCCGGTTGTGGGTTTTTCATTAAAAATCCGTATTTACATGATGTCTTATATACATTGTGCCCATCTCACACAAGAACCATGGGCATCTATTTTTAATTGCCGATACATGAAACGCTAAATCAATGGTGGGGCCTTGGCCTTGAGCTCCTCACCATGATTAAATTACAATATTTACATCATTTACGATTTAATACAAAGGGGGTCAAAATGGGGACATTACATAATACTTATATACCCCATAATTATGGTGGTAACCATTACTATAATACAGCCGGTGCTGGCCCTCATTACAACCCACCTCATTACGGTGCTCATAATACACATATACATGCTTACTCTCACATGGGTCAGGTTGGGGGAGGTTATCAGCCTTATGGAAATGGTCAGGGTTATGGTCCATCTTATCCTTCAGGTCCATATAATCAACCTTTTAATGGCCATGGTCAAGGTTATGGTCCATCTTATCCTTCAGGTCTATATAATCAACCTTTTATGGGAGCTTATAATCAAGCTTTACAGCCACAGCTTCTATTCTTTGCTTGATTGAATCTTCCAGATCTTTTGAAGCTCATGAATGATCTAGTGTGTCACGATCCTTCTTGGCCCCTGGTCCCTACCAAGATCCCTTCAGACATTCCCAAGTTTGAGGGGAAGGGTGGTGAGGATCTGGGTGATCATGTCATGGCTTTTCACATTTGGTGCTCGTCAAACTCGTTAAATCACTATTCCGTTCGTTACGATTCCATTTGATACTGTTTCAATGCACCCTCATGGGGGCAGCCGCAAAGTGGTATGATGAGTTTCCTGGGGGCACATACAGGGGTTTCAATGAGATAGACTTGGGGAACTACTCTATTGTAGAGGATTTGGGTCAAACTCTGTGTGCCATGTCGGCTCTTGAACTTTTATAGCCATGTCCTTCTCAAAGGCATGCCCTTTTGTGCACTTTAGGAGTTCAGGATGGGGGAAGTCCTAATGTTATCCAGTTTAACACTACTGACATCCAACCTCGCTTACCTTACCATGTGGCTTTTCAAGTCCATGTGGAGTGCCGAAATGGTTGGTCACCCTGTGGTTCCTTGGGATTTGCATGGGATTTATGCAAAGTGGAACATGGTTAATATTTCCCCTACCATACCGATCAACATTTCGTGTACACCCAGAAAGGTTGAGAACATTTACATCGGTGTTGATTGCTCTCTTGAGGAGGTTGACATTTACACCGGATTATTTAAGGAATTTCAGGAAGCTTTTGCCTGGTCATATGAGGAGATGCTAGGAATAGACCCTAGCATTGTTGAACATGATATTAAAACATATCCCAATGCTAAGTCGGTTCGACAATGCCTTCGTGCTATGAACCCTAGAAAGGTAGTCGCAATCAAGGAAGAGGTGGAGAAACTGCTCAAGGCTGGTTTCATCTACCTAGTTCCCCTTACCGAATGGGTGTCAAATTCCATTCATGTGGATAAGAAGCAGGGAACTATCCGTGTATGCATTGATTTTAGAGACCTGAACCGTGCATATCCGAAAGAAAATTTCCCCACTCCGTTCATATATCATATTTTGGATGCTTGTGCAAGAAGCAAAGTTTTTTTGTTTATGGACAGCTTTTCAGGATACAACCAGATCCAGATAAAACCTGAGGACCAACATAAGATTGCTTTCATTTGTCCTTGGGGTACATTTTCATACTGAAATATGCCTTTCTGCCTTAAAAACGTCGGAGTCACTTTTCAGTGTGCTATGACCTATGCCTTTCATGACCTTAGATGCATAGTGGAGGCATACTTGGATGATCTTGCTGGCCATTCTCGCAAGAGAGTGGACCACCCCAAGCACCTCCCTTTAATTCTCAAATGATGCATATGCTACAAGATTTGGTTAAATCCCAATAAGTGCATCTTTGTTGCTAGAACGGGTCGCCTTCTAGGTTTCATAGTTTTGAAAGAGGGTATCAGAGTCGATCCTCCTAAAGTTGAGGCAATACTTCGATTGCCCCCTCCGTGCAATTTACTTCAACTTCAGAGCCTCCAAGGGAGATCTTCTTTTCTATGTCGCTTTGTAGTGAATTATGATAATCTTACCAAAGGTTTCATGCGCTTGTTGAAGAAAGACACACCATTTATTTGGGATGAGCGAGCCCAGCAGTCTTTCGATGCTCTTAAGAAAACTTTGGTATTGGCCCCTCTACTTAGTCCACCCGACTTTGCAAGAGATTTTATACTTTATGTGGCCACGTCTCCAGAGGTGATTGGCATGGTCTTAGTTTAGGTAGATGATGTGCTCGTGGAGCATTTGATCTATTACCTTAGTCGAAATTTAGTAGACATTGAGCTGAGATACACTCATGTGGAAAAGTTGGCACTTGCGACTATTCATGCAGTCCAACGTTTAAGGCATTACATCATGCTTAGGAAAACCACATTCACAGTGCATATCAATCCGTTTCAGTTCGTGCTATCATGATGTCTTATAGGGGGGAAGTACAATAAATGGATTGTCATCCTTCAGGAGTTTGATCTTGATTTTGCTTCAGCGAAGTCAGTGAAATCCTTGGTTTTTGCTGAGCTCATGTCGGACCTTCCGCGACTTGATGAGGATATTGTCCATGAAGATTCCTTTGTGGATGAGCACTTATTCCTTATCTCGTTTGTGGCCCCTTGGTATGGGGATATCATCGTATATCTTCAAACTTTGAAGTTTCCTTCGCACTATTCATGAGACAAACGATAGCTTGTGAAACACCATGCTAAACATTATACCATCATCGATGACACTTTGTATCATCAAGGAAAGGATTCTATCCTCCATCATTGTTTGACTCATGAAGAAGTAGAGTGTGTTCTTAATGATTTCCACACTGGGGCGTGTGGCAGTCACTTATCTGGGCTTGCAACAGCCCAATGCATTATGCGAGTTGGTTACTTTTGGCCTTCGATCTTCAAGGATTGTATGAACACCATAAAGAGATGTCACCCTTGCCAGGTGTTCTCTCAAAATGTGCACTCACATCCAGCACCCCTTCATCTGGTCGTCACCGTCAGTCCCTTCACCAAGTGGCGGGTGGATTTCATGGACGACAACCCAGCTTCAGCTGGGAGGCATCACCATATCATTGTGGTCATGGACTACTTTTCCAAATGGGATGAGGTCATGCCTATCGTAAAAGTCAATGTTACTACACCAGCCCACTTCTTATTCAATAAGATTATTACTCGGTTTGGTATTCCGAAAGATATTGTCACTGACCATGGCAGTCACTTTCAAAACAAGATGATGGAGGATTTGTCTCTCAAGCTTGGGTTTCATCAAGAACATTCATATTCTTACTATCCCCAAGCAAATGGTCAGGTTAAAGCAGTCAATAAGTCTTTAAAAACCATTCTCCAATGTACCATCCAACAGAGCAAGAGCAACTGGCATATTATGTTATATCCTGCTTTGTAGGCATATCGAAGCACAGTTAAGACTGCCACCAGGTTCTCACCGTTTCAACTAGTACATGGTGTAGTCTAGTCTACCGATTTAATGTGAAATCCCTTCATTAAAAATAGCCATAGAGCTCCTCCTTGATATGTCAGATATTGAGCAATGTTTGATCCACCTTGAGAAGCTTGGCGAGCAGTGTCAAGATGCTGTCGTGGCTATAGATGCCAATAAGCATTGTGTAAAGGTTCAATATGATAGGTTTGTCCATCCCCGACAATATGTTGAAGGTGACTTGGTCCTCTTATATGACCAGGTTAAAGAACCCCTGGGGTAGGCATGTTTAACCCCATGTGGTATGGTCCTTACATTGTGAGGCGTGTCCTTGAGAAAGGAGCCTACAAATTGGAATATTATGAAGGGAATGCCTTGAAGGAGCCTAGAAATGGGCTCTACCTCAAGCGGTATTACGCTTGAGCTTCTAGCTTGAGCTAGTGCTTTTGTATACTATTCTATAGTTTCTTATGTACATAGTTTAGATTTCTTTTGGTTTTTCAAGTCTGCTGATTCGCTTCCATTTGGTTGACATATGTCAACGGAATCTCCTGTGTTCTTGGGATTGCAGATGGTGGTAGCTGTAACATCCCGTAAACTACCAAAAGTTTAAAATTTTTTAAAATAGCAATAATTATCGAATTTGTTAATGCAGGAACATATACAATAGTTAAATCTCTTAACTAGGATAATTAATAACGATGACACGTCGAATTTCTTAGAATAAAATATGATGTTAGTTTTAATTTCTATTGCGGATTAAATGGATGCTAATCTCTTTAACGAAAGGCATTTTATGATCATAACACAAGAATACAATCTTTAGATCTGCTTACATTCTAAATGTAACTTTATGCTGTACATAGGTTTGTATTATTATAATTGTCTTGATAATGTGCTGACAGTTTGTTTTGTATGATGACGAAGCGGTCCTACAAGGTACCCTGGGGTTTACTTAGATACATTTAGCTAAGGCATTTGAATCTTGTTTCCATGTGCAGAACACAGGTGAGAAATTCTATGACAAACATGAGTTAAGTGTACATGTGTCTTTCAATTCAACATCAAAGTAATATGAGAATACTAAGTACTTCCTTGCGAAACAAGTTATTGGAGGTATGGATATTTTGGTTCCAATTCTAATTTACATGCTGGCTTACAAACTCTTCAATGAAATTAAAAATCGCATTGTCAATTTGTTTTTACATTACTATAATTATTATCTATGAAAAATCATCTTAATATGACTATTGTCATTAACATCAAAAGGATGATACCAATGTCCAAATGTAACTCTAATTGAAAGCTTGTGAAAATAGTGTTTATACTATTTCAAATTGAACTATCATTATATTTTTGCATCAACAGAACTTTAGACTATCCTAAAGTCTCTCATTT
Source organism: Larix kaempferi (assembly GCA_027924585.1). NCBI lineage: Eukaryota > Viridiplantae > Streptophyta > Pinopsida > Pinales > Pinaceae > Larix > Larix kaempferi. The sequence goes on from BSBM01000425.1 coordinate 200,244, forward strand.
ATCATTTGATTAACATTACATAGTTTATATATGAAATATATAGTGATTATAGTACTTATGCTATAATCTTAGCATTATAGTGTGTATCAACACCTTTTAAACTATACCTATAGTATCACATTTATCATTTTGATTAACAATATATTGCTAATATATGAAATATATAAACTTTACCCTATGACTATACATAAGCTATAGAAATGAAATATATATAATCTACCTTAACCATGCATTTTCACACCATACATTAGCATATAACTATTATCACGATGCCTATATAAACCTTAGGAACTATTATGAATTGTGATCTATGAATCTAACAATGCAATGATTATAATGTTGACAGGGTATTAAAGCTTGGTACTTGGCATGCTTTCAAACTGGCAATGACACATCCTAGCATTAATGGCCCTCAACTGTTAAGTTAGATGGAAGCTTTGTTGGATGTCTCCACGTGATTTTGTTTACAAAAAGCACCATATATTGTTGAGCTGTGCCATTGCACTAACCCTCGGTTTGCTAAATTGGAAACTTGGTAGATGCAACAATCAATGCAGTATTGATTGCAATGATCTCTCGAATCTCTGCGTGCCCAGCTAGCAGCTAATCCACCGTTCATCTTTACAAGATCTAGGGCTTGGAAGACACCCTAGTCTTTCGTTGGTAAGTAATGAGAAATTGTTTTCTTGGTCTTCATTGTTGCATTTAGTGGTAAGGTAGAAGAGCCAACCATGTTGCTACATTGTAGGGTTTAGAGTTTGCTGTGAGGAGGAATCCTTCCTCGGTTTCGAAGCTTAGACCTATGAGATAGATTTTATATGTCACAGGCTTATGATCTTGTGCAATATAGCCACGATATAGCCATTGTAGTTGTGAGGAGGTTCTTCTATCAGTTTGTTGAGTGTAATTCAAACTGGGGTTCGATTCTCCAACTTATGAAATAGTCTTCTGAGTTTGAACTTGTGTCTGCTACAAAAGCCATCAAGATTCGTTGTTTTGTTAGTGTGGGGTTTCTAATCCCAAGAGCTTCAATGCAAAGGTAAGTTTTTTATTATAGTAACAGTATTACTGTGATACTTACTTATATTTGCGTTTTACTAGTTTTTAATCTTTTCAAACTGTGACTGGCAGGTACTACTTCGTCGGAGGGTTTCTATGAGTAGAACTTGGAATGGGGATACTACAACTACTTCCTAGTAAGTCACGGTGGTTCTTGAAACCTTGTAGGTGCCTTTGGCATGGTTTAGTTGGTGATTACAGGGTTACGAGAGTTGGAAAATATACGACCCTATTCAGAGTAATGGTCGAGTGTTAAGTTTTAATGTTTTATTTTGATAAATGTTGTAAAGAGCAAAACCCTCAGTATTTAGTTGTCATTCGGCTCTGAAGTGACTTGCTGCATCATTTGAAATGACTTCGAACTTGTGTTTGTACTATTGTTTATTAAGGGTAAAAATCTATGTAGTTTTGAAACCTTGAAAGGTCTGCAATGTAAACTCTGTCGAATTTTGATATACTGTTGAACATGAAATCAAGAGCCGAGGGTTCACTTATTTTCGTAAGACAATGGCTCATCTTGTATTTAAATGTTTTTGTTTAAATAATGCTTGAGAAACCGTGTATAACTGTTGATTTGGTTTCGAGCAACGAATGTTGTCTCAGGTCGAGAGTAGTTAGTTGCTTGTCTGTTGGTAGATAAACCTATACTTCGTATCATTTTTGGAATCCAAGTTTAAAATAGTGATGTTGTAAAATTTGGTCTTTTGTATGTTTTGAAATGGCTAATGCCACAGTGTTCGATTTATTTCAATGAATGAAACCCTACTCTTTAGGTTTCGTTGGCAACCTTGCATGTACTGAAAAATCAAGCTCGAGAACTGGGTCTTAACTTGTGCATGTAATGGGTTTCACACTGTGTATGTTTTCTTTTTAGGGTTGTAAGACATTTGTTAGACATCGGTTTAGGATTTGGAAAATATGTCTACTATAACTTTAGAAATAATTGTCTATTGTTGCCATGAATGGCTTGATGAGAATTTTATTGAACTGTGCACTACATAAATGTTAAAATCTAGGATATGTAAAATCTTAGGTTTTTTATTTTATAGTGAAAGAATTTGTGTTAAAAGATTGCAATCTCTAACAAATCAAGATATGAGAAAAATGGAATAGTGATAACTGGTGATGAAATAATAAGTGTTTACTTATAACAAATATGTTTAGAGAATAATTTGCAGCTGCTATATTTCTTAGAATATGAAGTGCTTGAAAACATTGGATTTATAATATTGAAATGCATATTATTACTATCTAAAATAGATGGAGTTGAATTGGAAAATATAGACCTATACAGAAATAAAAGTGTTATTCTTTTATCATGAAATAGTGGAATACTATACATCTATTTACACTATGCTGTACTATTTCCTGAACTTTAGACATGATTGAAATGACAAAATTTAACAAGAAATACTACTATGTTTAACTATTCATTCCAATGGCATTCTGCCTATCACTCATCTCTATTAATTGTACTTTTCTGTACTAGAGTACTATATAGATAAAAGTATGGGAAAAATATAGAAAAGAATTTAATCATTCATTTAATTTACTTAAAACATATCATCTTTAAGTCAGAAAATAAAATAGTTTCTTCTGTATAACTGTAAATAGTAATTATACCATGCATAAGACATTTAACTGTAAACAAAAGTAAGAACAGTAGAAACTGGTTGACTGTAGGAGAAACAAACAGCCCAAGGAACCTGTTCCACCCAACCTATTCCTGAAGACAGCCAAATTACTTGCCTTAGGACCCCCAAGCCTATTAACTGAACCACCAGGATGAAGAATTTGTAGAAGCCTTAGTTCATCAACTTGCGGTAGAATATAAATTATCCAGTCATAAAGACTCAGCAGTCAAAGAGACCTGCACCAGCACCTCTGGTTTTCCTTCTCAGAATAAATAGTAGACTCACAATTGTACTCTCACATAGCCTCCCTATTCGAATCTCTCAGTGACCACCTGATACACTTGAGGAATATTTCTGCAGAAAATATTGTAGGAGCTCCCTGCTCAATTCGAATTGCCTTATCTAGGCTGCCTAGGCCTTTTAGTGGTTAATTGGTCGTTAATGATATGACTACTCTCTTCCACCCACCTGGGGGATAATGCCACAATTTTAGGGGTAGTTGTCCCATAACCAATAGCTAGTGGTGGAGTGCAAATGCTGCCATCTGTCCCATGCCTTCTAATAGCTTCCATTCCTCCTAGTGGGTCAATTAACACTTATTTAATAGTTCCCTTGGGTGTTTGTCTCCTATTTTAATTTATTTAATAATAATAATTAGTAATTACAATCATCCTTGACCAAACTTGGTAATAATTACAAAATTTGATAATTATAATTTAACATAAAGTATTTCGCAAATAAAATAAATATTCTCAAAATTTGGGCAGGTGACACTAGCCGTCATTCGCAACAGTTTGCTTCCGTTGCTTGGATTATTTATTCGCCTGACCACCTAGTTGTGTCTTTAGGAGGTGCTTGTCTCGGTCCTACATCCAACAATGTGGTTGAGTACAGTGTTTTAGTTGAGCTACTTCGGGATGCTATTTCGCATGGTATCCAGTTTTTAGAAGTCCGCCTGGATTCACAACTGGTTGTGTCTCAATTAAGTGGTCAGTACCATGTGAGGGATCCTACTTTTGTTGATGTATTTGTAACTTTGGAATATATTCACTTGTATATTGTAATTTTACTTTATTGTATCCCTAATGGAGATGTATTATTCCTCTGATTGGAAGTGTCTTCAGTTGTACTTGCAAGTGTCGCAAGTTATATTGTAAGTGTCGTAACTTATACTTGATGGGTTATTAGACCACCTTGATGGGGTCGTCCCTGTATGAGTCATGTGGGTAAGGGTTATTAGACCACCCTAGTGGGGGTCGGCTCAATTAAAATTATGTTAAGTGGTTAGGTTGGGGCCGAACTAGTTGAGTAAATGTTAAGTGAAAGTAAAATTATAAATAGAGAGTGTGTCTCTCTCATTTTACACATTCTCTCATTCACTCACTTTGCATTAGTGAGAGAGAGGAGGAGTGCGCAAAAGTGGAGGAGAAGTAGCTGTTGCAGTCATCTATCTCTTGGGTTTGATATTTGTGATATTTGTATTGGTGCTTATTATATCTCTGAGGAAGTAGCGGGGTTTTTCACCTTCTTGGTTTTCCCTGATGAAATGTTTTGTGTCTCTTGTCTCTTATTTCTTATGCTTGATATGCTGTACATGTTGTTCTTTCAATTAAGATCCTAGATCTATTGAATTAAATGATGAAAAAACAACATGGTATCATATCTATCTTGAAGGAAGGCATGGTATGGAATGTATGACACTTGCTGGACTTGTGACAAATTAGAAGCTAGGGCTTGATATAGAAAAAACTAGGCATCGTGGCACTTTTGCTATAAATCCATTTTGGAGAAGGTTCAGGTTCTGAAACTTCTACAGGTCATATATAACATCCCCATCTACCTTCTTTCAAAAGAAAAACATCTAATTCTCTGTACTTTTGTTTTTATGATCCGTAGAATCTAGGGTTTCTGCCTCTTCCAGATCTCAGTCATAAACAGGTGACCTAGGAAAAGAGATCACAACTTGGGATAGGAAGCTCCAAATGAAATTCTGTAAAAAGTGGCAGTAAGGAAATAGACCTGTGGGGTTGGAAAGAAAACATGTTAGGATACAGTAGGCCAAAGTTTCATACCCTATGGATTCGTAATTTCAGAGATGAACCCGAAACAATAAGGTACATATTTCTGTGAAATAGAATTGGATTTTGAGCATTCTCATTTTTGGCTTGTCACTGCTGCGGGAAATTAGGGTTTCAAAGAAAGTTGAAATTCTTGAAATAGTAGACCACGGATGGATGCTCCTCATCAAAATCAAAATTTAGAGACCAAGATCGAATTTTTTGGTTGGGAAGAAGGTTGGGCTTGATCAAACCCTAGTTCGGGATTTTGATCGAAAAAGTGGAAAATTAGGGCTGTTGCAAAAGTTGAAATTTTTGGAATCTGAGACCCCAGCTAGAAGCTCCTCAAAAAAATCAAAGTTTAGAACACAAGATCAAACCTTTTCGATGGGAAGAAGACCGGGCATTATCAAACCCTAGTTTGGGATCCTATCTAGAAGATCCGAAAGTTTCGAACGCAATTTTGAGGGGTCAAATTTTGGAGATTTCAAAATTGAAGTATACTAGCTTGATCAGCTCAGCAAGGCACATCTTTTCATCCAATCAGAAGTTTTAAATTCAAAGTTTGAATTTTTAGGGTTTCTCCAACAAACCCTAATCCAGCTCCAGATCCAATTTTAGCAAATCAAAGTGGATTGGGTTAATCCTAGAAGAAAATGAATTGGACATCTGCATAAGTGAAGAAGTTCCAGTTCCAGAGGGAGATGAGGCTAAGGACTTACATAAGAATGCTACAAGCAATCGCGACAGGTATGACTTGAGAAGATACAGGTATGTTTTTGAAATCTGTTCATGATTAAGGTTATGATATGTTTGTCTTCATATTATTGAGGTTAGTACAATATTGATTAATTTTATACTTGTCTTATCACCCTAGCAAAAGTATGAATGCATGTGAATGATAGAAGACATTCATTGATTAGGGTTATGAAACTTATGATTGTACTAATGCACTGTGGTATTGTATGAGGATTATATTGTCTGCTAACATGAAAGGTACAAATCAAGTTCTAGATCAAGAACATATGACCATGATGACATGAAGACAAAGACTCATGGATCACACAAAAGCTCTACTTACAAGGTACATATAATTTGGTTCTACAATGGTTAACTTATGAGTTATGCAGGTTACTAGCACAAGTCATTGAAGAGACCAAGAAGACATTGCTAGACATAACTAGCAAACATGATAACTAGGTATGTTTTTCCTATATCAAGTTAGAATCCTACCTTGTGTTAGGATCTTATACTTTTGTATGAATGATAATGATTATTCTTGAAAGTTAGAAGTTTAAGTAATCAAGGGTTTATGCATATTATGTTTCTTACTTTGATTGATGATATGACTAACCAGAAGAGTCCTATGGTCATATAAGAATATGCATGAGTAAAATAATACTAACGCTTGTGATGAATTACCTGTGTATGAAATGACCATAACCATACTTGTTTAAGATTATTTAGAATTATAATGTTTTGATAGTATTGAGTTTATACTAATGAATGTATGATATCTTGAGGATGACACAATGATGACACTAGTGCACACTTAAACCTGCATAGTGGTCTAGGATGGATATAAGTTCAAGGGAAGATAATGAAGGAAGCAAAGATAAAGAGGGAGCACACTCCAGTAGTTCCCGCAAGGAAGCAAATATCAAGAGGGAGTCTACCCTACAACTAAACAAAGATAAGTATTTGAATTGTCATTTATTATATATATGATTACTTAAATGATGCTTTCCAATCATACTTATGTTCCTAGATTTAGGATGTATATTATGCATGTTAGAAAAGTTGCATTAATGAACAAGATACTACTAATATGCAAGAAATGGGTAAGTGGCCTATGGTACTATAAAACATTCCATTTCTACTTATCTAGAATGAAACCTCTTTGCTAACATGTTGGGAGTTGTGCACACTCTTAACAAATGTTCTGGTAGAGATGGAAGGCATTTAGAAAGTTACCATGTGAATACAGGATATGGATAAATGTTGTATTGAAGCATTGGCTAAGATAATTGCATGACTGTATGACATATGTCTTTATGCATAAGAATTTGTTTTGAAAAACTATGAGAAGTTTCTAATCATGCAATTGAATTTGACTTGTAGGAAAGATTGTGTACAATCACCTACAAAAGAAGGACAACAACATTTGTTCTAGCAACGAAGTTTAAGAAAACTATCTATTAAATATATTGAAGAATCTAAAGTTCCTAAGATCTGGGATGCAGTAATGGAAGAATGCCTGTTTGATGGACAATCTATTGAGAGTGAACTCAAGGCTTGATCTCCCTAGCTTAACATAAGTCTAGAACAAATAGGACAGAACACAAAATACTTTCCTATATCAAATAGAAGTGCAAATGGAAAGATAGATCGTTTACCTTAGATTTGTAGATCCATTTCTTCTTCGTTGATCCAATGCTCTAGCAGTGCCAGATCTCAAGCAGCTATACCCTGTTGAACATATAACAGACCAAGAATAGTGAAAGCATACATTTCATATGATAGATCTAAGTTAACAGTTAAGGAGGAAAACTCTAAACATCATTAATGTGACAACATTTATGGAAAGAAATTGTATTAACTGTATTGAAAAGTGGAGAGTACAATAGAAAAAAGGATTACAACCATTTCCTTAATGTTGCAAGCTCCTTCCGACAAGCCATGCCAAAGCTCCCAGAGAGAAGTGGATGTCTCCCAAGCTAGCATGCTAAATCTATTAAGCCTAATTTCACTAGCATAAGAGTACCATAGACTTCCCCCCTTTAGAGAGGGATAGGGCCTCACATATATAGGGCTAAGTGGATAGGATATGGATAGGGTAGGTTGAGATATGGTGGGAGAGAGATAGGGGATCCTCCCTAGAGATTAGGAACTGAAGGCCAGCTCCCCCAATAGGTCACGGATAGGGATCCAAGTCAGAAAATATCGAGAATGAGCTCGAAGAAGCTATTTTTTCCCATTAACTGATTTCGTCGCACCCTGTAATGGAGCAAGGTGCGACGTCATAGGTTGCATGAGTGCAGTCTACGATGAACTCTCAGAACCTATCATAAAAGTAGTGATATCCTTCCCAGGTAAATGAATTTGCCAATGGAACTTCAAGGGTGTATACACTCGATCACACGATGGTGGGATTTTAGGTGTAACAGAATGCCCCCCAAAGCATGAAGCTGTTGAAATATTGGACAGGTGAAATGCTTTGACAGAGAGAATGGCAAATGAATTGTCGGATGAAGGATGCTGCTGCAGTACAACTGACTCTTAACTGATAGTCTCATATGATGTACAACATGGCTTCCGATGAATACAATGTAGATCCATGGTAGTAATGACCGACTGAACACAATCGTGGCTACTAGACACAAGCATAGATCCATGATGAGATGATAACGCAACCACGACCAATACAAATGTGGATCTGTGTAATATGACTCAGATACAAAATCCATCGCAACTTGGGTAAAACATGACTCCCTAGGGTCTTCAAGCTGATCCCGCAATGATACGAATCTATCCATGTGATTATAAATGTCTTGATGTCGAACATGGTAGAAACCACTTGATTACCGGTCTTTTATGTATACCATTAACAAGAGTGAGGGAAATCACCATTGATGTCAATGATTCCCAAGGTATCATAGTACATATCACCAAGTGTGAATAAATGAGTTCAAGTCAAACACAAGATGAAATCTTTCAATCAAGATTCAATGATGTAAACCCATGTTGAAAGTAAGGAACCTGCCATTGAGGCATGCAAGGCCAAGGTACTTGGTTGGTTTCTAGATTCAATGCTTGGATGATGAGCTGAAGTCGAGAAGGATGAATCCCTCAAAGGAGGGCCATGATGAACCCCCCATCATCGACACGAAACATGACAAAGGATGTGTAGAGTGGATCAGATGGTACAGTAACATGCGTGATTGACTCAGAGCAGACTGACATGATGGAAGGTGTACTGACTGTAGAAAATGAATAGTGAGGGTATTTTTGTACATGGGCATGGCATGACTTGGCAGTATTGACATGATGAGTATGACACTAACTTCTAATGCAATTGATGGTGGAAGATTTATTCGAATGACTTAAAGGAGTAACAAGACTTAGGAAGTAAGTGGAACTCAAAGAGAAACAGATGATCCAAGTACTGTATGCAAATGCAGATGAGTTCCATATTCAAGAATGACTAAGTACTACCACAGATAAAAGCGTAATACAAAAAATTTCCTTTTTCCCCATCATGAACGATGAGTGCATCATGTGTTTTTTACGAGCTGGATGAGGATAAGCAAATGCTCGGTATAGCTCATCTCATAGATGAGTCCAATCCAAAATATTTTCTAAACTTGGGATAGGAGGGGTTCGTCCCATGGTGGGCCCTTCAATGTATGAATTTAACGAGTCCATAGAAGGTAATCTTGGTCGTCATTTCATGATTAGAGAGTCTGAAAAAGAACTAAAGAAGACTCCAACGGTCCATTTTCGTAAATTTATCCTCATCGCCTAAAAAAGGGTAAAACAACGTGGGAGAGGACTCTCCAGTCATGATTGGCTGGAGTATACCTTTTTCATAAATAGTGCCCCCTGGTCCGAAAAAGGGGTAAACTATCACTAGGAAGATGACCATTCAAATTCTTTTACAAGCGTGAATGTGACAAGTTCACTTGGCAATCGTTTCGTATTTCGAGAGCCTGAAAAGGGATTAAAGATAGACTCTTGGGGGGTTCCTTTTCTGTAGGAGTTTAACGAGCCCAAAAAAGTGATAAATCATAACTTAGTAACGTATTCTCATAGTTTCAAGAGCACGAGAAAGAATAAAGAGTAAGATTGCAATCATTAAATAATTACAATCTAATGAATGAAAAGATAAATGAAAAATAATCACAAAGGGTGTTCATACTTGAGATGACCGTTCCAACACGAAAATGGCATAAAAAGACACTTAATAACTCCTACACACTTGGACACTAGGTCAAATAGTCAACCGAATGTTCAAATATGATAAAATTGATCCAAACTATAGAAAATGGCATAAAGGCATCAAATATTTGAAAAAGGAATATTCCATTTTGTTTATAAATAGAAATAAAAACCAAATATAATTACCATTTTTTTACTTGTCAAATTTGGGAGGAATAGTGCCGTTTGGAGGCAAAACTTCACTTATCGATTCCGGGAGCTACGAACAGCCATTTCACCCGCCGTCCAGAGCAGGTAAACCTAAAATTCATCCAACATAATTGTAGTGGTTTACATTTTTGAATTTCATTCATTTTTTGGGGTTTTGGCTTGATTTGGGAAGGGCCATTGTGCCCTCGGCTCGTCGAAGCCTGCCCTTTCAGGAACTATGACGAAACCGACTCATTGCAAATGTCGCATAGCTGGACTACGACGACGTCGCACTATTTGCAAAAAAGGGGTGCGATGGTGACGACGTCCATCCCCAAATGCAAACCAAGCTAAAAAAGAAGACTTTTGGTGGTTGAAGCAAGTTCTAACAATGTTAAAACTCTCCTTTTGGCAAGTTCCAAGCATCCAAAATGGTTCTGGAATGGCAAGAACGGGAGCATGAGTTGGATGATGAACAAGCTACAAATCATCCACAATGTGTGGAAGCATTGAGGAACTGTAGGGTCCTCAAGTTCTTCGAGATTCAGGGGATGAGATCCCAAATCCCGCTATTGACCCATATGGTCTGATGCTGGGATGCGGCCCAATAGTACTTCAAGATCAGTGAGCACGTACTTAACAGAGATGTTAAGGAAATCTACTTTCTTACTGGATTGTCCTGAAGAGGGGACAATGTGCTTCTTATTGGATCACGTGGGAGTGATCAGAGTGTGGATGACATGATTCTGTAGGACTGTATTCCCAACACTTGTGCTTCTATTGGGAATATTCCCATAAAGAATGTGTGGGAATGTCCATTGCATGCAATACTCGTCACCATTACGAGGATGGCAGGGAGCCAAGGTCCTCACTTAGACACTAGGTTAGTGATGCTTTATGCGGAGGACTGTATGTCTCCATAGATATATAACTAGTGTGAGTGACTACTCGCAAACATGCGAGCTCAGCTGACCAAGTGTCGGCAGGGAGAGCTCAAACAGTTTGGCTATGGTTCAATCGTGATCTCATTCTTGTTGGAATGGGTTACCCTCTTGTGCCCTCAGGTAGTACTGGATGACAGGGATCCTAGGGATCCACACATGGCTGGAGGGCTAGTTACTGATGATGGAGGACTTTCCATATAGTGGTATGGACTTTAGAGATGACCCAGACTTGCTACTGCCAGAAGGAGCAACATGGGGAGACCTTGGCAAGAACAAAAAACCTTTTTACTTTCTAATTTTTGTGCATTTATGATTTTTTTGATGTAGTGCTAACAAGTAAACACCATGTGTGTGCAGACATGGGACCTGTACCACTGGTGGGAGTCTCTCTTCTTGCTAGGAAAGAGAGAGGAGATGGAGTAGTCGTGGGACCTGCAGTGCATGCTGCCATTGCGGAGATGGATGGATTTTATGCCAACTTGATTGGGTTGACACTAGATGTTCCTGAGCCGATGGTAGATGAGGTGCCACGACCCATGCAGGTGTACAAGGTTGGAGTGACTGTGCGCTTCAATGCACTACTTCGCAAGGTTGCGAGAGCAGTTGACTGTTTCCGCTCTCAGCAGGCCAGAGCTGTTATACCACCTATGGTTGTATGGGCCAAGCAATAGGCCTTGGGTTGCTACTATGTATGTACTGATAGCTTAGAGGCCTCAGATTTTGTACTACTGAAAGCTGTCGAGGTTCATATTTTGTAGAGACTCACTGAAAGCCGTCGTGCTTCAGCTTTTTGTACCAGCATTACATTTTGAGATATATATATATACAGACATTGAGGGGATTTATACATTATGTGTTTCAAATGGATGAATGATGTGATCTTGTTAATACATTTACTTATCAAATAAAGTATTCACATGCTATGTCTACTTTTAACAATTCATGAATATGCTTATGTGTGTGCAATGTACCAATCTAGGATGAAGTTGGCCATAGAATTGGAAACTATGTTAACCTCTCATGGAATGTGCAGGTACTAAATGGACTCAAAGGACCTTTCCAGAAGATAGACTCATCGATAAAGACATAGTAAGGTAGGATCATGGATAGCGTAGACTCAGTTAAGATGAGAGACCACTAGTTGAGAATCCAGGTGGATGACAACATGGTCCATACCCAAAGAAATGGCGCTAGTTAGGGTTTCAATGACTGCTTGATATCCCACAACATTGTTGGTTGCGAAACCTAGACACATTCCCCATGAGCTGATGAGCTTGCTGGTAAGTGAATAGAGTACCCAGGCTACCGAAGCAAGGTTGCGGGTATGCCGACTGGTGCCGTCCGTGAATCTATAATGTGTTTCCATATGCACATGTAGATAGAACATGGTACAAGAAACGAAACAATATGTAAACACACAAGAAAGACTCAAGCATAGTACCTCTTTAGGTAAATCCCATTGCGGGGTTCACCCAAAGATGTCCCGTCATAATCTTCAAGCTCATAAGCTCCCTTCTCTAATACACGTTTCACTATGTAAGGTCCATGCCACATGGAATCAAACTTTCCTACCCCCAGCTTATCATGCTTTTGGTCATATGTGAGGTCCAAATCTCCCTCACGGTAGGTGCGAGGTTCTACCCACTTGTCGTACTTCGCTTTAATGCATTTCTTATGAGCCATGTTTGCAAGAGCTGCATCTTGGTGAGTCTCGTCAAGCTTATCTACGAAGAGGAAGCATTCTTCCTTGGCAGTAGTGTTTGGGAGAAGTTCGATGGGGAGCTTGAGAGACAAAATATTGCACTCAATGGGAAGGACCACCTCCAGTCCATACACCAATTGGAAAGGAGTAAATCTGGTGGCGGTTTTAATGGAGGTTCTATAAGCCCAAAGCACCGAGAAGAGAATGTTATGCCAATTGGCCTTGTGCGTACCCACCATACGTTGGACCATAGTTTTCAAGACCTTGTTAATGGCCTCAACCTATCTGTTCAACTGAGGGTAGTACGGTGTTGAGTTTTCATGGAGAAAACCCAATATATCGCTCAACTTGTCAACCATGTGGTTCATAAAGTGTGAACCATGGTTGGTAATTATCGCTTGAGGAACTTTAAACTGCACTATTACATGGTTAAACATGAAGAGTGCGGCGATCTTGCCATTGTTCGTGTATGTAGGCATTGCTTCAGCCCACTTTGTAAAGTAGTCCATAGATACAATGACGTAACTATGCCCCCTGGCCAAGGTAGGCTTACAATGCATGAAATCGATGCCCCATTTAGCGAAGGGGCCAATGGAAATAACTGGGTGTAATGGGGCGGGATGGGTGCGCTTTTTCATACGAAAATGTTGACATGGAGGACATATTTTTACGGCCTCAATACAATCTTTGAAGATAGACTGCCAATAATATCCTACGCGCAAAATGCTCTGGTCTGTAGCAATCCTAGAGAGGTGACCGCCACATGCCCCGGCGTGACAGTCATTCAGAATGCATTCAACTTCATCATGAGTCAGACAACATCAAAGGATAGAATCAATGCCACGATGGTACAAAGGGTCACTGATAATCAGATAATACTTTGCATGGTGGCGTATTCAACGACTGTCGTCACGAGCCAATTCAGGGATGAAACATTGGGTTTGAAGATACAATGTGATATCTCCATACCACGGATCAAACATACTGATAAGAAACAATGACTCATCTGGAAACGAGTCATTGGGCTCATATTCTACATCAATACGGGGAAGGTTGCAGATGAGCTCAGCGAACACAAAAGAATTTTTTGACTTGGCTTTTTCGAAAAGAAGATCGAATTCTTGCAGTATCACGATCCATCATGAATAATTTCCCCCAAGCACTTGATGAGTCGGAACATGGTACATGGGGTTCAAATCAGCTATGATAGTGATGGTGCAGAGCAAAATGTAATGATGAAACTTCTGCACGGAAATGACTCCCGTGAGAGCGAGCTTTTCAACATGTGAATAGCAAGTTTCAGTGTCAATAAGACCTTTGCTGGCATAATATATCACATGTTCTTGGGCGTTCTGGTCTTCCTGCACCAAAACCATGGCGATAGTGGTGTCGAAAGATACGAGATATAAAATGTAATCTCAGTAGTAATTTGGAGATTGGATCACCAGGGCATGTTTGATGGCATGTTTCAAACTTTCGAAAGATTGTTGAGCTTGATTGTCCCAAATGAATGGGACGTCCTTTTTCATCAACCTCATATAACCCTACATATTTTGTTTGAAATTACAGATAAAACATCGTAAATAAGTTGCACGTCCTTGCAGACTCTGAAGTTCTATAATGTTGGTTGGAGGTGGAAGAGCGACAATAGCTTCTACCTTCAATGGATCAATGCGGATCCCATCTTTCGAGACGATGAACCCTAAGAGGAATCCAAACTCGACACAAAAAATACACTTGTGAGGATTCAAAAGGATACTGTACCATCTATATCTAAGGAAAACGATCGTCAAATGATCTAAGTGGAACTCACGCTGCTTCAAGTGGGCAGGGAGGTCACCCAAGTAAGGTTCCATAAATTCCTTCACATCGTGGAAAGCGTATGACATGGCCCACTGGAATGTGGCACCAGCATTTTTAAGACCAAACAAAAGTTTACGATATGCAAACGTTCACCAAGGGTAGATGAATGTAGACTTTTGTTGGTCAGTGGGGTGGATCTCAATTTGGCTTTATCCGGAAAAGCCATCCATTAATGAAAAAATGACACTTCCAGCACAATTGTCAATAATCTGGTCGAGAAAGGGAGTCGGGTAGTTGTCCTTGGGACAAGCTTTGTTGAGATCTTGATAATCAACACAGACATGAATGGTACCCCTGTTTTTTAGTAATAGGGATGACATTTGAGAACCATTATGTCAATGGGACAGGATAGATGAAGCCGATCTTCAAGAGTTTTTCAATTTCTGCCTTAATTGCTGCAGTCTTCCGAGGGTGTACCGGTCGTAGCTTTTTGAAGACAGGTTTGATGTTAGGATAGGTTTTAATCTTGTGTAAAACAATGGAGGGTTCTATCCCAGGCATCTCCTCATAGGTCCAAGCGAAAATGTCTCGAAATCGCTTGAATAAGGCCATACAAGCAATGACTTCTTCAGGGGAACACTTATGGCCTAAATGAATGTGTTCCACTACACCAGGGGTAACTGAAATTTCTATTGAGGTGGTGGGTTTGATGTTGGCAAGGTTGCCTTCGAGTCCGTTTGACATGTAAGTATCATGGACTGAGACCCAAAGTAGATATTCAGTGTCATGATGGTGTGAATGATGTTCTCTATAGTATCCAACATAGGAAAAGAAGACGAACAATGATGGAGGTCTTCCCATGAAGGATCATCTGTGCTCATGATTTCGATAATGGACTCGTCAGAATGAAAATTATGTAGCAGAGGATCAGATGAAGTCCATTGTAGAGAACATGAAATGGAGGCCATAGTTAAGTGGTCCTCGGGTGCTGATTGGATAGCCTCATAGATGAGTTCAGCGAGTGATAGAGGAATAGTGTCTCCAATCAGGTGTGTGGTGGCTTCATCAGGTACAAACCATGAATAGGTGGAGTTGGGGATAGATGTAGTTTGCATGGAGATCATGTTCACAGTGGCAACATGATTTGAGGGATCTGAAGTAGGAAAAATGCCCATAAGGAATGAATCCTTAAGGATGCCAACTCCCACACTCTCATACTTCTGCGAAGATTGTCCAATGGAAGGAACGTTATTGCCTGGGTGAGAAGTGGTGTTAGGTATGTATAAATCCAATTTGTCGACTATGACAATTTGGCCTTGATGGGCGAATTGTACTATGCAGAAGATAGATGATGCAACCGCAGTCATGGCTTCTCTATGGTGAGAGGCGCAGCCGGTATGGTGACATCGGGCATCGAAGTAGAAGCTTTTTCAGTATTACTTCCAACAAGTTCCTTAGCTCGAACGGAGTCATACGAACGAGAATGGGTGTTCAAGTTGATAGTTGTGTTACGCACAATGAGAACATGTGCGGTGGTGGATGCTTCTCCTTGGGAAGAAGTGTGACTGATCGTCTGTTGATTTTGAGCAGGTAAGGGATCATTGAGAACTGTGGGTGTGGGTTTACCCTTAAGAAACTTTTGAACTTCGCCTCTATGGGGGCACTCTTTGGAAAAGTGATCATCAGCACACAGTAGGCAAGGATATTTCAACTTCCTTTTATGTTTGCTATCATCAGAGGTGCTCTTTTGTACCTGCTGGGTGGAAGATTTCTTAGGTTTCCCCTTATTCTTCTTCTTACCACTAGATTTTTGAGGTGAAACTGATGAAACATAATTCACTTCCTCGGTGACAGTAGGAGTGGATGATTTGGTGGTGCCGTGACCAGCCTGTGTTTGTGATGGGGAAGAACCCGAGGTGCTCGATGAACCAATAGTTTGAGAAGGAGGCTGGGTGGTAAGGGATCCAATGATGCCATCATTTTGGGGTCCCTTGGGTGGTTTCACGAGGTCGTAAGTGTTACAAGATGAATCAGGATGGATATCAAACAATGTTCCAGACTGAGCATAGACTAAGTCTAGTAAGTGGGCACGTGCGATGGTTTGTTCTTCAGTGACAGCACCTCCCATGGAAAAATCTCATGCTATGGTTGGTATGAGAGACTTTGTAAACCAATATGCTAGGAGCTGATTTGGAATAGGAGCCTTAATGAGACGTCGTCTCCTCCGCCACTCAGGTATATGATCTAATATATGAGTAGCGGTATTTTGATGGAGCGAGGTTAAAAGCTCTGTACCAGTTTCATACCATATAGGCAGTTGGAAATGAGTCAAAAAGTTCATAGCAAGAGAAAAAAATCAGGAAAAGAATGGGGTGGTAGTTCAATGTACCACTTGGCAACCGAACCAGTGAAAGTTCATTGGAACAATTGAAGACATATCGAGTTGTCCATCAGGGAGTTGGATGAACACCATAAGTGGTATGACATCACATGGCTTTTAGGATCCTCACCCAGCTTACCATCAAATTTTTAGATATCTGACGGAAGTTTCACTGGAATGGGTGGCCAATTAGTTCCGTGGTAAATGGGGTCATTAGTTAAACAATACATGTCAGGTAGATCCAAAGTAGCCAAAAAGGGAATCTATGGATTAGGCTGCGAGTACTAATAGTACGGATAAGGTGTGTAAGGACCTGTGAGACCCTATATCGACTGACCATAGGGTGTTCTAGGAGGAAATTGGATGTAGGGATGCTGGTCGCCTGGACCAAATGGAGGTCCGCCGCCATAGTAAGGTGGCCCATAACCATAATAAGGTGGCCCGTGACCATAAGGTGGGGGCCCTCCTCCTCTGCCGGGAGGGGGTGGGATGCCCCCAAATGGTGGGGGTCCACCACCACCGCTACAATAGGATGGGCCACCACCACCTCTGCCTGGAGGAGGTGGTGGTCCACTACCACCACCGGAATAGGATGGGCCTCCACCACCTCCGTCGGGAGGGGGTGGTGGGCCACCGCCACCGCCGAAAGGGTAAGAGCCTTCTCCACCACTAGGAGGGGGTGGTGTGCCTCTGGCACCACCGGGATAAGATGGTCCTCCTCCACCTCTGCCAGGAGGAGGGAGTGGTCCTCCACCTCCTTTGCCAGGGGGGGTGGGCCATGATGACCGAAGTGGGGCGGTCCTCCACCAGAAGGTAGAGGTTCGCCTCCTCCAGAATTATGTGGGGGCCTGTCGCCTCCAATGGGAGGTGGGGGTTTACCAAACGGGAGCGAAGGAACTTGTGGGACTATAAGTGGGGGTCCATGTTGTAAAACATTTTGCTGTCCCCATAGAGTGTAAGGATTGTTGCGGTAAGGTAACCCGTAGAGTACGTTTCTCGAATTAAGTTGACCCAGCATAGGGTGAAGATGACCTGGATATGCTTGACTTGATAGAGGTTGAATTACATTGGACGATCCCTTGACATGGGATAGTCCTTAAGTGAAAGGTCCAGAAGGTAAAGAGTTTCGAACGGAAGGCTCGATGGGAGCTCCTGCTGCGGATTATGGTTAAGAGATGAGGGTTTCCCCCCAGCAAGAATGTGTTGACCACTATGAAAAGGTTGACCCAACACTAGTTGTTGATTATTCACCGTAGGATTACGAAGGTGTTTTTTAACCTAGTGTGACCAAATCATGTTGTTGATGTTCTTGTCCAGTCTCAACCTATACAGTTTCACCCTCTACATTCTCTGTAGTTGAAATACGGTGAACTACAATTAATGGTCACCATTTGCAATGCTATACATAAAATTGTAGCATATGAATAAATTCATTACCAGGATTTGAAGCTTGATCATCCATTTGTTGTTGTCCCTCTTCGACACTAATGGGATCATTGCTTTCCTGTTAAAAACAGAGTCAATATTTTATATCAAGTATTTGTAACGAAAATATTGCACAAGCGACAAATCTTCATTAAACTATATAGATTCTATATACCTGTGCACCGAATGGATTGGTACCACAAGACTGTGTCTGCCCAGATAAGCTTCTTCGGCATTCAACAATAGCTCCAAATTCTTCCTGGAAGCCAAGCTTCATGTCTTCCTCTATGCGTACTTAATTGAATCGATCGGCCTACATATTTGCTTATCGTCGTTAATTAACATTTTACGGTGTAATAAAATGAAAAATAATTTTAAATTTATTATTTGTATTCATTGTTGGTTTCTCGAAACTTACAATCCATGCCACCAAATTCGAATAACCACCAGGGCCAAGCTTGTGCTGACCTATTTTTTCTAGTCTTGCCTTTGTGGCCTTTGATGTGTTTGATAGCCTATGCAAGTGTTGAAATACATTAGATGTTCCAAGTTCGACATAGAAATCAAGGATAATAAGGTTTAGAATTACATTGCGGAAAGTATTGCATACCTCCTTGTGCCTAGTGTTAGCTTGCCTTCTCTTCTTAGAGCCCTCTCCTTTCCATCTTCCACTAGAGCTCTCCACTCCATTGTTGGAATCATTGGTGGGCACTCATACCTCTGGTTTTTTTCGAGGTGTGTCCTATATTGGTCTCGAACAACCTTTACATGTTGACAAGCCTTTTTCAGGACATTGGCATGACTGAAGGTTTTGTCCCCGAGCAAGCCAACCAACCGATTAGTGAGTTCATCTTTTAAATTTTTCGGTTGTCTATTCCACCTTATTCGGATGGTGGGCCTGAATATCTCCAAGCAAAAGTCATTCATATGTTTATAGAAAACATCGTTTCCTACAAAACGATCATGCCATGATCATAATTAGTTCATAAAAAATGTTTTATCGGTATATTACAATGAAATTATAAACACTAATTAACTTGATCAACTATGATTAATTACCTGGGATCTTCCCTATCTTTATTGGGATGAGATCTTCAACCAACAAAAATGTTGTCTCTAGTGTTCCTGTGCTTTTGACACGGGAAGATCCTGGAAATGTAGCTTCTTCGACATCAAAATTAGTAGGGAACTTGGTGTCGACCCCTTCTTGTGTGTCAGTCAGTAGTAGCTGCTGTGCTCACAGTGGGGGTCTGTGGTGTTTCGAAATGTGTTGCCGACTGTTCAGTCGACAACAATGGCGAAGGATTCGAACTACGTGGAGTCGTTTGGTCGTGATGAAAAGTCTCTCCACGAGCGTCACTGGGGCCAACACCACCTTAACCACTATTTTTTGGTCCCTTATAATTATGTAAATACACATCACGTCTTATACATTCAATACTATCATATAAAAGAGAACATTATAAAGATTTAAATGAATTATTCTATGATTCAAGATTCCTCAACTTACTCGCAAGGTATTAGATCTATGTTCCAACAATGCAATCCTTTCTGTAATTGCGCTTGTCTGCAGAACCTGGATTAGTAGAGTAAGGATTTACGAACTATATCTATTCAACAATTTCTCTACAATCTTTAGCGGGTTTGTGGCTTCACCAATTTTTTCGCAGTCGTGAAGCACCTCTGCCACTTCAGGTTCTAATGGAAAATCTTGTGATGCTCATTTATACTACGATTCACTAGTGGGATACAACAAACATATATAAAGCACTACTGAGTTCTCTATTGATAGATTCCAAATTTTATATTAACGTAACATATCTATCATGATAGATTCATAAAATTACAACACGGTTTACATTATCATAATGAAACCAGTATACACACAAAAAATACATAACAAAATTCACATTATGCTACGTATTATATTGGTACAATCGAAATGAATTATACCTGCGACCTCAATGATCGTGATTCACTCATTGGATTAATGGTCATAGGCGACTTGCCTCGATCTGCTAATATCTGGGAGCTACCCCTAACAACACCCTAATAAAAAAACATAGTGAAAGTCACCTAAACGAATCCAAAACTATTCATGAAAAAACACATCAAAACAATTATTATTCACATTATATTTTTAATATTACAAAGATGTATACCCATTGCACAGACCCTGGTTTGGCTGACCTTACGGAACCGGCCTGCATCAAAAACATAGACTAGAAAATTACGTAAATGAAACCAAAATATTCATTGAAACATTAATATAATGCTAAAACATTTTGACATATTTTAATTGTACAATTCAAATTAGGTCTACCTGTTTCCCCGAGGGTGTTGTCATCTTATCAACATTCGACGGGTGTATTTCCCGATCAGCGTTCTGCATCAATTATAAATAAAATTATATAAAACAAACCAAGTTATTAATAATGCAAAAATGAAGAAAATAAAAACTCTTTTTTCTTATTATATTTGTACTGTTAGAAAGATGTATACCTGCTCCATTGAGGAAGAAGTACTCCTCCGACCATTTGTTGGCAGGGATTTATCCTGATCACTGACCTGTGAAGTAAATATGGGAAATTTAAACGAAATAAACTAACAAAAAATCCTTATGATGTTTAATGTATTACTAAAAGGTTGGGTAAAATGTTATTATTAACCTTGTTTGTATCTACTCGGTTCACAGGGTAATTAATAAGCAACTCATCCCCTGCAGATATTGTTTTAATAGCAACTACAAAAACACGGTTTCCTTCACACCCCTAAAATTCGCAGTTTGTTTGCTTAATTGTAGACCCTAGTTGTGAACTGTTTATAAACCCCGCAATATTCCCTATGGCCTTTGGCCTTACGTCCATGTACAACGTTCCTCCTTTATTTTGATTTTTGTCTTTCAATTGTAAATAGTTTGTTGACAATCCATAGCTATGCATACTTTTTGTATATCGGACAAGGCGCATCCAATCGTTGCAGTTGTATATGGGTCCAACAAACTCCATCAATTCTGTACATGTCCCGTAACCGACTGAGATGCAATCCATGGAAAACAACCCGAAACCATGTATCGACGACGGTGCAATTCGATATCTCCTCTCATTCACACAAAAATCAGTGTTCGGTGGAGGAATATCCTTCGGTACCCATTGTTTCACTAAATGTCTGTGCCTCAAGGGCACCTCTTCGTCGTCTTTTGTCTCATCACCATAGGAACATGCCCCCCCTTGACCGTGAAAAAATTCATTGCGTCTATGGAATCTTCTTTTGTTTTTTTGACATCTAGTTGATACAATTCTTCTAGACCTACTGAATGTCTCACTTTCCTCTAGCCTTCCTAAACTCCGCTCACTCGAGGAAGACAGATCAGACAAATACCTGTTTGATTCTACCTGCACCATTGGAAAAAAGTTTAGATTCGACCGCAAGGCATAGCGCCTCTTAAAAGTTGACGTGTATCGCCTTTTATAATTTTACTTGATCCTCATTCCCTTTGTCAACATGTAGGCATTCAAGTGATGATCGGAAGATGACCAATTTATCTTTCTTAAGAGTAGAAAGTCATGCAATATTTATGAGTTGTTTTTTATTGCTACTTTGGGTCTTGAGTCCCATATCACACCATCTTTTATATAATGTTGTGGAACTTTTATACTCTTTTTCAAAATCTAAAATGAAATATTATTAAGGAAAATGATTAACTCATTGAATGTTGGAAAGACATGGGTAGTTTTGTAATCAAGCATGGTCTTCTTAGATGACTGAAAGTAATTGAATCAAGCAACATCGAAACCATAAACATGTTAGTTGTTTTGAAAAATGGTAGCTTTTAGTCCTACTCCCAACTAATGCTACCTTAATTTGGACAATTACTTGTAATCTTGACATAGGGTATTTATTACATAACATATAAGATTTTCAATCATATTGAAACAGAGAAAAGTAGGGCTTTCTTTATATTATCATGACATAGTTGCAAAGACTTTCTTTTCAAAAAAATCAGCAATGCTTTTTGCTTTCCCAGAAAATATGCTAATGAACAGTACAGTTATAACATCAAACAATGATTGCCATTTTGCTACCTTTCCTTTTGCTGTTGCAATTTTTATTGTGTTGTTTGGCACAAATGGAAGACTGGAGCAATATGTTCTTACCATCATAGATCCATCTTAAATCCGGATCTATTCAGCACTGAGAGGGATCCAATTTCTTGAGTTGTGAATTTTTTTATCGTTTACACTCGGTGCAGTAGTTACCGTTTCTAAATGGCCAACAAAAAATTAATTAGTTTATCACATTATGATCACTTTCTACTATTAGATGTAACACTACATCACACATGTAACGCTACACATACATGTTAGAATATCTCCCTCATAGTATCACTTTTTTACTATTTGATTTAACGCTACATCACACATGTAACACACAAGTAACACACATGAAACACTACACATACACATTACAGGATCTCCTCTAATGCTACAAGTCCTGGTTACTTAATGAAAACTATTTACCACATATTTGATTACCTTAGTGTATACATTTCCTGTAATATACTCAGAAGAGTTACTTTCATAAATGATTGTGCCTCTTAGAGGCCAGTCAACTCTAGGAACCAAGTGACCCTATGATAGGGCTAGTACAAACCAGAGAGAGAGAGATGATTGGGCTACGGCACGGTCAATCAAAGAAATTCAGTGATAGTAAAAAGGCTCAGTACAAAGACCAACCAGTAAGGTACAAGTAAAAAAAAAAGAATGGGTATAAAGACTCATAACCCTTGGGACTAAGGGGGTGTACACTACCTCAAACGTGGAAAAACTACCATAGTTATAACCACAAGACAAAAAACATAAAAGGTGGTACAAATCAAAAGATAATTCAAGATTAGTAAAAGACCCAAAAGGTAAGAGGCAAGGTACCACAAAAAAATGAAAGTACCAAATTTAAAGTACAAGTTACCACCGGACAAATAAACAACAGTGAGTGAGAACCAAAAGTAAATCAACCATTATGGGGAAGGTACAAATAAGGTCAAATATATATTGCAATAACTCCTTGTAACTACCTGTTATTTGACATGCCAAAGAGATGGAAGGCCAAAAAATGTCAAATATATGCAATAGCTCCTTCTAACTACCTCTTATATGCAATATCTCCTTGTAACTACCTCATATATGCAATAGCTCCTTGTAACTACCTCATATATGCAATATATCCTTGTAACTACCTCATATATGCAATATATCCTTGTAACTACCTCATATATGCAATAGCTCCTTGTAACTAGCTCTTCTAACTCAAATAGTACCACCAAAAGGTATGATAGCATGCAATCTTCCTAACAGCTAAGGTTAGGAGGGTGGTACGAAGTGGGTATAAAGACTCATAACAATTTGGAGAAAGTGGGTGTACCTCAAATGTGGACAAACTACCATAGTACCCACAAGACCAAAAACATAAAAGGTGGTACAAATCACAAGATATCCCAATATCAGTAAAACACCCAAAAGGTAAAAGGAAAGGGCTCACAAAAATATTATCGACAAAATGAAAGGACCATAAGACAATCGACCAAGATGGGGTACAACCATTCATCTCTCTCTCAAATGTACCATTGTTCCATATAACTTGAAAGACCATCATCACAATAAACATAAAAGTCCACACGGGTGATGTGATCACGTGGTCCTCTAGACTACTCCTACGGTTAGGCATTAGTGGCTCCATGAAGGGGCGTTCAATCCCTTCAGAAGACCATCTAACTCAACCATCTCGAAGACCTAGGAGAAGAGGACATCACACATCATCAGATAAGTATTGGTAACTACCGTGTAAGAACTCAAAAACCCTAAAGCAACCGAGTGTGCATAAGGGGAGCTATGAAAAGACAAGGCTCATAGGCCAAAAAAACAAGCTCAAAAAACTGTACTGGGACCGATGTCACAATAAGCGAGCTGAAACAAAAGTGGCGAGAATGCCAGCAAGTAGCACTAAAAAGAAAAAGACCCTCTAAAAAGGTGAAAATGCAAGCAAACTTCCTAATTAGGAGCTGGAGACCTCGACAAATCATATCCTTTGCAAGGTGATGAAATCCAAGTCGAACAATATGAAGTGAGAGACCAAATTTGAAGGATATCCCTCTACTGAAAGGAATGTTGGGTAAAAGAGCCCTAGTAGAAAAGTCACTAAGCTACCTCGTTCATGACACGTCGGAAAAGGTTTTTAGCACTTCTTCCTTATCACCCTTGTATCACCAGTATGGTGGTCGGAGAATACAAGGAAGACAATGATCGATGTTTCCTTAGGGCTAAGTGGAGTGCGATATTCCGCATAGTCCGTCTGGTTCTTGATCTCGCAGTGATTTAACTCCTGAAACAATAGGAGGCCCCTCCACAAACTGGTCGATGACCGTGTCAACAAGTACAAGAGGATTTTAGCACCGTAGAGGAGAACAACTATGTCTCGGATGATAATGACAAGGGGAAATTATTTGGATGCCTATCCCCGATGTCCTACCTAACTAATAAATTCTTTTTATCCTCAAGCGAGGTTAAAGTGTGTTGAGTTAACGAGTTAAATTTTAAAGGTTGTATTACTCAGTCGGGTGATGGAAGTGAAACTTGTGGTGTGATGACTGACTCAAACCATGCAAATGCATATGAATAAAATAAGCCTTTCCTTTCAATGAATGCTAGCTAAGGTAAAGAGAGAGTTCTTTCAAACTATAACTACTCTTTCAAATTAAATGAATCCAACAATAACTTTCTTCTACTTCTAATGACTAAAATGCATGACAATGTTTAAACCTAATTAGCAAGCACAAGCATGACATTGTGATATTGTGAATAATCATGTATGCTAGGACACATTATTTCAATTTAAAACCCATGTAATGCATGCTAGGAGACTTAAATTACAGGATGATCTCATAAGTATAAGCCCAAGAATATTTGTCACAATCCAAAATCTATTCACCAAATTCAAATCACTTCTACTATAGCTCAAGTTATGTGGTGTATACAAATATCCAAACCATCTCTAATTCACCCAAAAATTACAAACCATGAAAGAGTTGTTCAAAGAAACCATCAACAATTGGAAGCCATGCAATAAAAAAAAGGCATTTGCAAGACATTATCATCCACTGGAAAGGTTTGGTAGAAGGATTTAAGATGAGTAATGGAGGACAAAAGGTGGAAAAGATTCAAGTGGCACATGTCTATGACTGTAGATAGATGTTAAAAGAGAAGGTTTCTACTCAACCAAATTTTCCCAAAATTGAATGTAATTGTGAGTATGCATAACAAGTGTTTTCCAAGACATTCATTCAAAAGTAGGAGAACTACTCTAAAATCAAAGACAATAGGACATAGGCCAGTTTGCTTCCAGGATCACCTAGAAAAAATGTGTGTTGTCCTATTTCCCATCACCTCCCTTGCTATCAACATGGTTTGTATTGACTTCTAAATAGTTGGATTAAGAGAGTCTTGGGTAGTGTTGGGACAAATCCCCTCAAGCTCTCTTAGAGTAATGTTGTTCTACCTACAAATTACCTTGTAATTGTCTACAACTATGTTAATGAAGAATACTCTCTTAGTAGCCAATTGATGTTTCATGGGTACTCTTTCATTTGTTATAATGATAGTTGTTGAGTTGATAAGATTTAATATATTGCTCCTCTTATCAACTTTCTCTCTTTTTGTCAACCCCATTTTATTAATACTTTAAGGTACTGGTCAAATCTAAATTCAAAAAGATTAATTTCAGTATTTAAAGTGTTTTCAGTTCATTGATTTGTAGATGCAAGTACACATATTTGCAATCTTCACACAGATTTGAGCATTTGTACTAAGAATTGGGTTTATCTTGTGATAAGCAACTAGTAAGCACCAACTTCTAGCCTGTCACATGGAAACTTCTGTTCCAGTCCTAAATAGGAAGGTTCATATAAAGACAACCAATCTTCTGCATTTGTTCCATTTCTATGAACATTACTCTGATGCAAACTTTTGATGACAACATGGAAACTTAGCACGGCAAATGCAAGATCCTCTGGCACTATTCAGTGGAGGTCTGCCTTCTTGGTGTCACCAATTAGCCAAAGCATGCCTATTCTTGTTTCCATTTGAGACAAGAAGGCAATACTTTTATTCACATTCATTTGGCTTATCTCGTGCCCTACAGCACTTCCAACAGCAACAGAGTGTTGAAACTTCAAACTTCAATAATAATCTAGAAGTACGAGTTGGTAGGGTGTAGCGTCAAAAGGTTCATTTTTATAGGCACCGTATACTGGATTCAGCTATGAATGTAATGGAGATGTATGGTATTAATAAGGCAGTTCTTGAAGTGGAGTACTTGGGAGAGGTTGGCATAGGTCTAGGTCCAAATTTGGAGTTCTATACTCTTCTTAGCCATGAATTACAAAAGAAAGTGCTTGGAATGTAGAGGTCAGGTTCTTGTTCTAAGGAAGTTGTCATGGAAGAAAATGTTGAGATGCAGGATGTTGAATACCATGGAGTATTTTTGCATACAAACAAAGTCAATAAAATCCCTACAGTTGAAACTGAAGAGTTTATGCAGGCTCCTCAGGGGTTATTTCCTCTCCCATGGCCACCTAATGGAGATTCTTTGTAGGGAAGTCAATTTTCCAAGGTAATAAATTATTTTCGTCTTCTCGGACAAGTTATGGAAAAAGCTCTTCATGATGGGCGGCTTCTAGATTTACCTTTTTCAACAGATTTTTATAAATTGGTCCTTAAGCAGGTAATCTTACATGTATCAGGCTTATCAATTTCATTTAGAGCTGCTAATAATTTCTAGGTAGGTTTTAAATTTTTTACTTGGTATTGAAGGTGAGTCAATGCTAATATTGTTTCTTTTTAATTCTTGCACAGGAGCTTGATTTATTTGATATCCAGTCCTTTGATCCAGAGCTTGGAACAACTTTGCAAGAAATGGATGCATTTGTTTGTAGACAACCAATCACAACCTGTACATTTCCCCAAATTGGAAACATTAGGACAGGGATCGAATCCCTCTGAAAACAAAAGAAATAGTTAGAAGAAGACTACGACGTCAAACATTTACAAACACATATTTTCAATATACTTCTTAAAACATTTGATAAACCTGTTCAAATACAATTTCCATCTAGGGTTCAAGTCTAATAAACCCCAAGTATTAGGGTCATCTCGTGCATAAGAAGTTTACACAGCCATTAACGATTTCAGTGATAAAAGAAAAGTGCAAAAGCGATTAGCCATAAGATAGAAATGAAAAATGGTTCGTTCCATTAAAACATTAGAATAACAACCAATACAGTCATCCATCGTTTAAAAAGGAAAATGTAGAAGCACATTCGGATGACCTACCCTTAAATTTTGTACACAGAAGGACTCGATCAGTACCCAGTCAACATTTATATAGACACGGGGCGCTAAGTCCAAACCCCTTAGCATTTTGGGTATTCGTGGCATCCTCAAAAGCTCAGCAAACATAGATATAGAGCTGAATCTTACCAATTTGGTAGGCATTGTAGCTTCTATGGGTTCTCGACCTTCTCGGCTCCTCAACCTCCTCGACCTCCTCAACCACCTTCAACTCCCCAACCTCCTCGACCTAATCCTGTACGGCCTCACTCAGAGAATGGCTATCAATAGGCTAGCTATCAACCGGCTCTGAGTACTGGCTATCAACACTAGGCTAGACATAATGGTTCATGGGTGTAATATAGGTTCGTGCTCGTCGGGAGGGTTCAAGCTCGTTGGGAGGAGCAGGCGATAAATTGGTAAGTTTTGTTTTGTTTTTTAAGTTTTTTAATGTTATATTTGTAGTTTTTTTATATTTTTTTATATATAATATCAATATATATTATATATGTAATATATATTAATATTATATATATTAATATTATATATATAACAATATAATATTAATATATATTATATATATAATATATATTAATATTATATATATAACAAAATATAAATAAACTACAAAACTTAAAAAATATATATATAAAATATAAAACAAAATATAAAGAAACTACAAAACTTAAAAAAAATAAAACTAAACGCAGAGAAAAACCGTGATTAACCTTTCCCATGCCATCATTGACAACAACACCCTTAGCATCCTTGAACTCGGTTTAAACTTTGTCCTGGCCCCGAGTTCCATTCCTACTAAAGACCTCATCTGTGGCATAGAGGATGCCATAAAAAACTTTCCTGAAGAGGAAGATGAATGCATTCACCAAGATTGTGCAATGGTAATCCGCAAAGCCAAACCTCCCAAATCCAACATCTCTCTACCTGAGAGACAAGCGTTGCAAACCCTGCAAGAGAACAAAGACATCAAGATCATGCGTGCAGATAAAGGGAACGCCACCGTAATCTTGAACACCAGTGATTATATAAGAAAAATGAATGAGCATCTAGCATGTGGAAGCTACCGTAGCTTGAAAAAAGACCTGAGCAAGAAAATTCACAAAATAGTAACAAACACCATAAAAAACTCTAACCTAGACGAGAACTGGAAGAACAAATTGTGCCCTAAAGAAGGAGTAATCCCACGCAATAGGATCTTCCTCCCTTACATTAAAGGGACCACTGATAAATTAGCAAAGATACTCGGAAAGCACGATTTGAGAGTATTCTTCACCCCTCCCAACACAATAAGAATCCTAGTAGACTCCCTGAAAGACCCCATACCTCCCATGCTATGCAAAGGTGTTTACTCCATTCCATGTTCATGTAGTATGACTTACATAGTGGAAACTAGTAGGTCTATAGAAACAAGACTAAAAGAACACAGCGCTGACCTTAGGTATGATAGGCATAAGAAATCAGCCCTAGCAGAACATTCTCACCTAACCCAACATCAAATCTGTTTGGAAAAATCCTCTGTCCTAGCAAAAGTAGACAACCTCACAAAGTGTAAGATTAGAGAGAAGATTGAAATCAAGATGTGTGAAAATTGTCTCAATAGGGATGATGGAACCAAACTAAGCACTTCATGGAAACCCCTTATACACTCGTTAAAAAACAAGCATAGGTAATCTTTAGACTTAGGACACCATAAGTAATCTTAATAAACCTAGCATTCACTCCACACTTTACTAGTTCCAAAACTGTTAAGAAAAACATTACCAAACTAGTGTAACCATTAATTTAATTTGAAATGAAAAATTAATCAAATTAATTAAAAAAGTCAATTAAGTGAAAGTTAAACATTGTGACACTACCTAAACAAGTCTAAATTAATTAAAAACTAGAATAAAATAAAATAAAAATCCAATTAAGTTATAACATGATTTCTAATCAACATTGTAATTACTTTAGGCTTAATTATACACTAATTAATATTCACAGAAATAATATGGGAATTAATTAACATAAACATCGGTAAAACAATATATTTTAAAAATCATTTATTTAATATATTAATATTCTACCTTATTACATAACATAAACTAATAACTTACCATTCCACTTATACACTCAACCCTAGAATATAATTAGGGTATTGGTAATTAATAACAAATAAGGTCTTCACTAAATAATTAGAAACTAATTAAAAACTTTAGTAATAAAATAAAATGATAAGATTAAAAATTAAGAATTTTTAAAATTAAAAATCTTTTTCTAGATTGTAGATTATAATTAGTGGAGTTCTCGATTAAGTGACAATGATTAAGAAGATGATGATGATGATGATGATGATGATCCTGGTGATCATGATGAAGATGATATTGATGATCAAACAGTACGCCATTTGGGGTAGCATGATAATTGTACTGGATTTCCTTAATTATAAGCTTCTCTCTGTTTTGAGAATCGTTTACTATTCTATACTAAACAGGGCCAACCACGTGAAGGTGGAAGCTCTTATGGTGCCTCCCCCCCCCCCTCTCATCACTCTCAATTCCCTAATATAGCCCGACAAAACTATCTATGTACAAAAAAATTAAATATCTTTTCTCATTCATACTAAATAACAAGAAAGGTTTCTAATTTTAACATATAGGAAAATGGAAATTAGCTAAGAAACAGTTAATAATTTATTATTAGTAATGCATACCTGATCATAAAATTCAATGGTATTCATCATCTTCTTCATCTGAGTGATCATCTGTACTATCATTCGATGATCCAAATTCAACATTGTAAGGATTGGCCATATCATCATCGTCATCGATGTTAATTACGATCATCATGTCATTGTCGATATAATATTCATGAACATTGTCTAAATATACATCATGATATGATTCAAGAAGTTCTTCGACATCTTATTCTGGAACAGGAATATCATCTAACTCATGTTGATCATGATCATCTTCAACGGAATCTTCTTCTTCGAGAACGTCTTCATTACCTTCATCTACGTTATACTTTACTGGCCTTCCCATTGGATCGTGTCTCATAGCAAATGACCAACCCGCCCTACCTGGAACCTCAGAGTAAAATACCTATTCACTTTGTCTTGGAAGAACATAGGGCTCCATTCCTGGCTCAAACAACCATGTATTTACCATGGTAAAACCATTATCATGATCAATAATTGTTTTATCGGGATCACGTTGATTCAATGGACACCTGTACCATTTGAAAATGAACAGAAATACCTTGAAGGAGTTAAAGTCACACTAAAGAATGTCTTCCAGATACCCATAGTATCGATTTTCAGATAGTTCTGGATGACTATCACTTCTAGAAGAAACATTGGTCACCTCAAAGACTGTAGATATCCCACAATCAGATGTTTTCTTTGTTTCATCCAACTTTTTGATGTGATATCTACATCCATTGCACCACATAGCCTTATGGTGATTTACCTAGTACAACAAGCCATACAGGAAAATATTACATAATGACCCCATATTTATGATAAAGTAGTGCATGTTTATTATAATTCCATAAAAGGAAAATAATCAACATGACGTACAACAACAATATTTAAAAAAAAAAAATAGTGTCATTGATTAATATGCTTATCTGCTTATCTTTTAAACCTCTTGCTAAATCAATTTCCCTTTGTGTTAGATTGGTGTCTCCATTGCGATGTGTATCTTTAACCAATGAAGCCACACCTTCCCATGATATTCCATGACCAAATTGTTCACATTTTTCGATCCATACCTTCATCCAGTCAAGATTGTTTGTGATGTATAAATGAATCGCATCCCACTCTCGACTAACTGTTTGATGACAATAAAATTAAAATTCAATGAAAATGTATATTAGTCACTTTAAAAAGTATATAATTACAGTATAAAATGATGCAAAATACTAAATATAAAAATAGAATATGTATGATATATAAACATAAAAATCACAAGTGAAATGTGTTATATTACCTTTCACCTTCCTCAATCTACCTTTCCCCTTTGGGTACTCCCCTTCGAAATCTTTTTTGGAGTCTGGATCACAAATGCGTGTATTGGAGAAAACTGACTATGGCTTGGGAATACCACAACAGACAGATGACTACCAGAAATCTACTCAATTCTCATAACAATGCTATTATCAATGACAATGTTAAAAACAATGGAGAAATGTAAGCAACCTCGATCCAACGTTTGATGTAGATCCTCGTTGGAGCTTTCAATCTGTGCATGTCTAAGCACTTGTAATCTGCAAATTAGTCTTGACAATAAATATCTAACAAGTACATGTGACATATAAATAACATTAACATCATCAATAACAATGGTCCATCATATCATAAGCAAATGCAACCCAACGTATAATAAATGACATTCACACCATGAATGGACGAGAACATGAGTATTTCTATTAATGAACCAGAAGAAGTACAAAGTGATACGACCTCTTGCTGGCAACCAATCTAAACCAAGATCTAGATCAATCCACTTGTGCCTCCACCACTTCAATCCTCCATGAATGGCAAACTCAAACTAGAAAGGAGTTTGGAAGGTGAACATAACTGGTTCACAACTACAAGGATCAATCAGTGCAGACTCAAGATAGGGCAAAATTCCACTAGAGTGCCTTTACTATTCTCTTCCTCCTCCCGTCCATAAGCCATATGTTCTCAATATATAGTCCTCTCAAAGGTAGGTGAAAGGACTCATCGAGACATTACTTGGGCAGATGGAGAGCCAAAGGTCACCCAATGACCGCTTTTTGGGAGTAAAAAGTAATAAAATAGTGGTTTTTTACCATTTTACTTGATACTTGCGGGATATAGGGATGCAACTCGTGGGTACGCATGCTATAGTGATGCAACATGTGGGTAGGAACAAAAATAGGATAAACTAGTATCACTGAAGGATGAAAATGGATCTGAGTCACTGAAATGGATCCTACAAGCCAAAGAATGCTGATGCTCACAGGGTGGAATATTTCTGTGTAATAGATGCCCCCTAATGTGTGAGGTCAGAGACTGAAAGTGGTACGATGGCTGAAATACATTATAAAACTCAAAAGTGGAGTGATGGAGACACAAGTGGAAAGAACGGATCACTCGTCATAATACAATAGTATCTCTGAATACATGTTGGTATAGTACAAATATTTGATACAATGGCCATGAATAGGCAGTACATAAGTAGATACATGTCATAAGTGATCATAGCCATGATCCCTCTACAGTAAGATATGGTCTTCTGCTGAAAAGAAGACAACTGGTGCAAACTGGAGGTACAAACTGCTGAAATCTAAGAGGTGATCCCTCAGATGTAAAGTCAAAGTCATATGTAGCATACTGAATGCCACAATCACTTGGGGTCTTCTACACAAGTCTTTGACGGTGCAAGTCCCATCAAGTTAATAAAGGAGTTGGGGTCGAACTTGATGAGACATCGTCTGATTATTGGTCATTAATGTATACCATTAACAGATGCGAGATGACCCACCGATAATGAAAATGGGCATCAAGGCACAGAGCACAATCATCAGAGTGTGAATAAATGGGTTGAAGTTGAACACTAGGATGAATCCATCGATCAGGGGACATTGATGTATTCCCAAAACTATCGATGGCGAGAGAACCTACCACTACTAACTGCAAGCCTCAAGGTACTCAACCAAACTCTAAGCCTCAAGTCCCAGAATAAATGAGTTGAGGTCGACGGAACGAGACTCACTAGAAGGAGGGCATTAAGGCATCCCCCATCAACCAGCACGAGGTAATAGTCAAGATATTTGAGGAGTGGCCAACACCGGTTTTAGGACTTCCTTTGAACAAGAGCATGAGTAGATGGATAGACTCAGGCAGGATAGACTTGACATAAACTATGCAATGCAGGAGGCATTACAAAGGGCTCCAGAATGACTGGAAGCTTAACCAATCGGTGGAGAAAACTGAGAAACAAGTACAGCTCCTAAAGCCCAACTATAGTCCCGACTCATAATGTACGGAGTGGAATGAATGCTCTATTCAAAGGCGACACAACAACTATCAATAAGAAATAATGACCATAATCCCATCTGGCTTTTTGGAATATTTGATTTTTTTTTGTCTTTTCCATATTCGGGAAAAGCTTGAAAAAGAATAAAATTGCTTATAGTGCAACAAGTGAGGGAACGAGTGTCAAATATCTAACAGATTAGTCCCAAGCAGTGGAACATACCTATGCTCATCGCAAGGAAGTGCGTGCAGGATGTGGATACTCGGGGGTGTGTTCCCTCAGGGTCAAAGGGTCATCAAATTGTGAAGGGAAAATATATAAGCTCTGCAGGGCTCGACAGGGAAAAGTGCTTAGGCACCAGGCTATCAACTGATTAAGCGGGAGCCGGAACAAGGCTCAAGCGGCAAGCAGGATGATGCAATGCAATCACAACATGATATAACTGAGAATTCCTTTTTCGTAAAGTTAGTATCCTCACCCGAAAAAGTGTAAAACAATGATATAAGAGCTCTTCTAGTCACGTATGACTAGAGTATACCTTTTTCGTAATTAATCCACAAAGGTCCAGAAAAGGGGTAAACTTATACCTAAGTGAATGTCGCTTAAAATCCTTTAACGAGTCTGAAATGACAAGTATACTCGGCAATCGTGTTTGATTTTGAAAAAGTCTAACAAGGGCTTAAAAAGGACTTTATAAAAATCTTTTCCATAAAGGTTTAACGAGCCCGAAAAAGTAAACTCGTGACCTCCTTATTGTTTTTAACGTGCTCAAAGGATATATGGAAGAATGCTCGTAATGAGAGCAGATAAGTGTCAGGGATATGCGAGACTAGTTCCAAGCGCATGGAACAAAGCTATGCATAATGCAAGGAACATGAGCAAGATAAGGACACTCAAGGGGTGTCTACGAATTCGGATAGTAATAGGTTCAAATGTATCATAACAATGGGGAGGCCTAAACCTATATGCAAGGTTCTGAATATTCCTACCATGGCCGAAGCAAATGTCGAAAAGGACCAGTAAACAAGTATAAGTCCAACTAAGAATCTTGTCTCCAAGAAACATAAGTACCAAGATCATTTCTAAAATGTATGTAAAGAAAAATCCGATACAAGTCACTCTGGTAGAAACATTTTCAACTTCACTATTGTTAACCTCAGACATAACACAGGTAGAGCTAACCACTGAAGGTGCCATAGTACCAATACCTGAGGGATCAAAATGATCTTCAAAATGAAGAGCAAAGCTAAAGGATGTGAAGGAATCTACAGTGGCAAATTCATCATCACAGGAGTTGGAAATTCTAGAAGTAGAATCGAACTCATTAGGATCACCGATTTGCGGATCTATAGGAGAGCTCAAAGATTCATTAGACTCAAACGTCAAATTAGGGCTGGACAAGATGGTGAATGGATCCAAATTCAAATGGATGGCAGGTTGTATTATAGGCCCATCTTGTTCAATAAGATCAAGGGGAGGAGGGGAATGAGATCTATGCTAAGGATCCCCCCACGGCTTGTCATCACCACCCATGGCCTCAAAAAGAACTCCATTTGAAGGTAGGATACCATCGAGGCTATCATGTGAAAAAGATAGGTTGGTTTCCAAAACTAGTAGCGTAATGGGATCTTCCTCAACTATCTAGGAAGAAGAGAGATCCGGATCTGCAGTGGTTTGTTGGATATGATTGTAAGTGAGCTCTACTACAGATAAAGGAATAGACATCCCGACGTGCGCAATGTCTCTAGACGTGGAACTCTTGGATGGTAAAGTCCACGGATCATTTAAATAAGAGGTCTGGAATAACATATTATTTAAAGGAGGAGGCGCACTGTCGGAAATGGTTCCAATAAAATTCACAGGTGTGGAATGGTTAAAAGTTCCCATCTATGAGGGGTACATCCCAACACCTATGTTCCCAGTTGCCGACTGAGAATCAGAAACTTGCAGGACTATTGATCCCATAGATGCTGTGGAAGGAGTGCCAACATAATCCAGCTGATCGATCGTCACACTCTTTCCTTCATGGGGAAAGCAAATAACTCGAAATACAGTAGATGCGACAGCCTTCATAGCGTACATCCAGTTCTGACCCAGTAAAAGGTTGTAGTCGATGGGCGCATCAACCACTTCGACTTCAATAGGCACAGACTTACCTCCTAAGGAGACAACAAGGGAAGGGATAATTCCATGCGGCGTAAAAGATCT
Organism: Larix kaempferi; assembly: GCA_027924585.1. Lineage (NCBI taxonomy): Eukaryota > Viridiplantae > Streptophyta > Pinopsida > Pinales > Pinaceae > Larix > Larix kaempferi. The sequence continues at coordinate 235,968 of BSBM01000425.1, forward strand.
ACCATTGAATGCAGTGAGTGTAGTTCTAGATGCGAGTAGAGGAGGAGAGCCAAGAGCTTTCCAACAAGTTAACGACATTACTAATGCAGAAGCACCTTCATCAACCATAGTACGTTTGACGAAGCTCTTAAGGAAAACCACCTGGATTTGAAAAGCCAAGTGGTAAGGCAAGCAAGGTTGGACATCGATAGTATCGAACTTGATAACACTAGGACTTCCCCCATCCCGAACTCCTAACGCACTCAAAAGGGCATGCTTCTAAGAAGGACAAGCTTGCAAAACTTCAAGAGCCGACATGGCACACGGAGTTCGGCCCAAATCTTCTACGATGGAGTAGTTCTAGGTGGCTCGAGCATTAGGATTATGCGTAGAGCGCTTGAAAACACCTTTCGGTATTTGCGGCATAATAGAAGGCTTCTTGATATCTAAGGAATTATCAAGAGGGGGAGGCTCATTCCCCAAATTTGGTTGTGGTGCACCATAATCACATTGACGAGTAGAAACACAAACCTCCGACTGAACCATATTCACGCATATGTAACCACTGGTATTGGAAGAAGACATTGTCATTTCATTACTACCATAACCAGTGGTGGGAGCATGTGAAGCCATGTTTTGGTGATGAGGTAGGGGATCCTTCAACATAGCTAGACTTTGTGCCAAATGCTTCGATGCTTCTTTAATATGAGGACATAAGTGAGTAAGATGATCCTCCCCACAAAGCTTGCAAGGGAATTTCACCTTACGCCTAGGTTTACGATCCTCGCCAGCATTACCGCCTTCCCAAGGAGGGTTGGCATTCTCTTTACGAGGAGTATTATGATTTCTATTATTGTTACTTCCATTGTTTCCACCCCTAGGATTATTTCTCCCCTTTTTCTTACCACCAGGTTACTGGTTACCCGACGGTTTCATTGATTGCACATTGTGTACATCAGATGATGGAGTGGAAGTGGACAAGGTGTGAACCTGTCCGGGTGTAGACTGGTTTACCGACAAATTTTGCATTTGATTAGCTACCAAGTCTACAGGGCGAGTGCATGCAGACCCCATGATGCCATTGGCATGTGGTCTAGGAACTGACATGGGCTCATGTCTTGTTCTCAGTGCATCAGGAATAGTGTCATACAAAATGCCAGACTGAGAATAAAGAAGATCTAACTGCTGGACTTTCAAGATAGCTTTCTCCTTAGTCATAATACCGGACATCGAAACATCCTTAGCAATATATGGAAGTAAAGACTTCAGGAACCATTCCAACATGAACTTTGGAGGAATGTTGGCCTTCACTAATCTCTTCCGTCGATGCCACTCTTGAACGTGGTCAAAAATATGTGTGGCCTAATTCTGACGGAAGGTGGACAACAACTCAGCACCAATGTCATAATGAACCGGAAATTGGAAATGGTCTAAGAAAACCAAAGCAATCTCGTTGAAACCCCTATAGGTGTTTCCGAGAAACTCCACATACCATTTTGCGGCTGCCCCTGTGAGGGTGCATTGAAATAGGTGTAATCGAATGGAATCATGATTCAAAGAGTTGGAGGAGCACCAAAGGTGAAATGTCGTGACATGATCTCCCTGGTCCTCACCACCTTTCCCCTCAAACTTTGGAATGTCCGAAGGGAGCTTGGTAGGGACTGGGGGCCAAGTAGGGTCATGACACACCAGATCATTTGTGAGCTTCAAAAGATTTGAGAGATTCAAGCGTGCAAGGAATGGGAGCTGTGGCTGGAAAGCTTGATTATAAGCTCCCATAAAAGGTTGATTGAATGGAACTATGTTGTACGATGGACCAAAAGCTTGACCATGAGGGTTAAACTGCTGATACTGAGGACCTGATGGCCCATAAGCTTTCCCATGGCCGTAAGATGGATACCCTCCCCCTGCCTGATCCATTTGAGAGTAAGCAGGTATATGTGCGTTTTGAGCACCATATTGGGGTGGTGGGTGATACTGGTGGCCAGCACCGACTGTGTTGTAGTAAGGGTTGCGACCATGGGTATGGGGCATGTATGTACTATTCATAGTGGGAGCCATGTTGTATTGACTGTAATGGTATGGTATGTTCCCACCCCCAATATTAGGATTAGCTTTAGCAGTCGTGTGATGACCATAAGCATGAGAAGTATTCCCAGGTCCAATATGGGTGTGACCAGTAGCAGGGTTGGTGGTGTGATGTCCATGTGGATAGGAAATATTCCCACTGCCTACATTACTATTACTAACATCGATAGTGGACACAAAATTATGTGATAAGTGTCCACTCCCATGCTTGGGAGGAATGGTATCATGTGCAAAAGTGGTCCTAGGTTGACGAGTAGTGACATGTGTACTAGGTGGTGGATGGCGAGTCGTGTTTCGGACAACATTCCGACTAGGTTGAGTATTCCTAGGAGGTGGTCATGTTCCAACATTAGCATGGTTAGGAATCGGACCAGTCTCCATACTATGTGAGTGGGTGGATAACGTAGTGCCCCCATCTAGGGTAGTTCCCCCAGTGGGTATAGTATGTCTAGCACTTTGACTAGTGCCAACATGAGTACCAACCATAGTGGAAGGTTCGACAGTATTGTGACTAGGCATACCAAAAGAGAGTGCAGTGGGGTTGACCATAGGGGTGGAATCATCATGAGCGTCAGGCCTCCTATATCTAGAATCGCATGGAAACGAAGGAACGAAAGGCTCATCCTGTTCTTCCTCCTTGGGTAAGTTGGGCATACCGTAAAGATAATTATCTGAATTTGAAGGATCAAATGGATCCCAATCAAGTGGATTAGGCCAAATAAAACCAGGTTGAGTCGTAGGTGGATCACCTCCCCAATCCTCACGAGGAGTCTAGGGATCGGAAATGTGTTCAACTCTACCCAAAGGAGTAGAAAGGTCTTGCCCGATATCGGGATGTGTAGCCATGTAATCCTCAACGTAAGTCGTGTAAGAATCTAAAGACTCAGAGGGAGCCCTCTATCATCCTCTAGTAATGTGTTGTGTAACCAAAGCTGGCTTTAAACCAGCCAAACGACAGGACCGACGGAGTGTAGGGCTCCGCGCCACATTCTCTCTGGAGAGAGACACGACATCTCCTAAAGGCCAACTATCGATCAAAAAATAGTAAATCAAAAGCACACACCTAGAGAATCTACAGCCAAGAGCAGTCAAATAGAGTGGCTAAATGAGATCCCGACACTAGAGCCGGTATGTCTCACCTAGGAGAGGCTTGAGACTCCCAAACTATAGCTGGAGGTAACATAATCAGTTATAGAGACACCCAAGCTTCACTATGTCGACGGGGTCAAGTCCACTACACGAACACAACTGTGCTGTCCAATCCATATCTGACTCAGGACACAAACATCATAACCACTGCAAGTACCCTGTGCGGTACCCAGGTAAGGCAACTATGTCTACTGCAATATAACCAATGCTTAGGGGAACAGTCGTAGGTGGGACCCGTAGCTAATCCCGAAGCACAAGAGGATGAACCTACAATACCCCCATATACGAACAAATCTTGGATATATCTCCCACGTTCAACTGGTGTCAGAGGGATATCTCCTCAACCAACCTCCCATGACCTCGTGCTTAACTCTGGTTTGAGTAGAGCTTTCCTGAGAACATCGATCTATACCATGGATTCCTCCACTCCCTGGTCAAACACCTAATGTTTCGTTTAGTAGTCTTGGATTGTTAACTCACAATGATCTATTCCAAGACTCTAAACCTATGCTAGTTGGTGTACCCTATAAATAAAGTAATTCTAATCAATTTTATGATTAAGCGTTAATTTTAGTGGCTGTGATTACTCAAGGGATATGGTCATGAAACTAGTGATGTGTAGACTCAATAATATGCACCATCGTCCAATCCTAGACTCAACTATCCAATAAAACAATGTCAATAATATGCAAAATCAACCAACAATTCCAAAATAAATATGCAAACTTTTATCTTTTCAATGCACAAGCAGAACCTAAAATGAAGGAAACAAGCACTCAATGCAAAATGTAGTACATGGAAATAAAATATTTTTGTATTTTCTCTTATAAACAGAAAGGAAAATGCAAAAATTAAATGATTTTTTTTTGTATTTTTTCAATATATATGGAATGAGAAAATGCAAGGCAATTCCTACTATTCAGACACTGAAGTGCCAAGAAGATCACTAAGACAACCAAGCAGATCCTAAACAGCAAGACTCAGCCAAAAGGAAGAGCTCAAAAGGAAGAAACCAAGAGGTTAAAACCAAAGATTGGTAAAAAACCAAGAAGGCTCAACCAAGAGAAACGAAGAGATCTGGTCACAACCAAGGCATGAAACAATCAAGAAGGAGGCCAACAAAGACTCAGGAATCAACCAAACTCCCCCAGCAACAACCAATAGCCATAAACCAACAAAAGCTAGAGTTACACGCTATTGTCGAAGGAATACCTGCGAGTACTCACGAGCAGTAGTGTAAACAGAGGCGGGTGTACGCGGGCATAACTAAGCTAGCCCGCGGGTGAGAAATAGTAAATGGTCAAACAAAGAGTCCAGAGGCTTAGAGAAAGCAAGTTTTCTGCAATGTATCTCAATGGCCAATCAGTGACACAAAGCTTCAATAAACAACAACTCTAAATATGGACTAATGCTCAAATTTTTTCCCAAACATAGATGTTTTCCCTAGTGGAGTCACCATTTCTGTATTGGAGAAAACTCACTATGGCTTGGGAATACCAAAACAGACAGATGACTACCAGAAATCTACTCAATTCTCAAAACAATGCTATTATAAATGACAATGTTAAAAAAATGGAGAAATGTAACCATCCTCGATCCAACGTTTGATGTAGATCCCCATTGGAGCTTTCAATCCGTGCACGTCCAAGCACTTGTAATCTGCAAACTAGTCTTGACAACAAATATCTAACAAGTACATGTGACATATAAATAACATTAACATCATCAATAACAATGGTCCATAATATCATAAGCAAATGCAACCCAATGTATAAGAAATGACATTCACACCATGAATGGACGAGAACATGAGTATTTCTATTAATGAACAAGAAGAAGTACAAAGTGATATGACCTCTTGCCGGCAACCAATTTGAGCCAAGATCTAGATCAATCCACTTGTGCCTCCACCACTTCAATCCTCCATGAATGGCAAACTCAAACTAGAAAGGAGTTTGGAAGGTGAACATAACTAGTTCACAACTACAAGGATCAATGAGTGTAGACTTAAGATAGGGAAAAAATCCACTAGAGTGCCTTTATTATTCTCTTCCTCCTCCCATCCATGAGCCATATGTGCTCAATATATAGTCCTCTCAAACGTAGGTGAAAGGACTCATCGAGACGTTACTTGGGCAGATGGAGAGCCAAAGGTCACCCAATGACCTCTTTTTGGGAGTAAAAAGTAATAAAATAGTGTTTTTTACCATTTTACTTGATACCTGCAGGCTATAGGGATGCAACTCGCGGGTATGCATGCTATAGTGATGCAACATGCGGGTAGGAACAAAAATAGGATAAACTAGTATCATTGAAGGATGAAAATGGATATGAGTCACTGAAATGGATCCTACAGGCCAAAGAATGCTGATGCTCACAGGGTGGAAGATTTCTGTGTAACAATGCGACGTAAATTGAGCTTTGATGCCAATATAGGAAGATATTCACTAATGTACAACATGATTTGGTATACCATATATCCCTCCATCATAGAACCCTTAGCATATGCTTGTTGTCTGACCAAACCCTTCATAAATTTCAAGTGCCTCTCAACCATCCACATGGACCTTGAGTGCGCAAATTCACACAGTTCAATCTCCTCAACTTGGTGTATGAGGTAGTGTTCCTGTGCATTGAAAAATGCTGAAGGTAGATGCTTTTGCATTTCACACATGAGACGAGGAATTTATCTCATCCAATACTTTATGTCTTCTTTATGGAATTCTTTAGATGACAACCATCTACAAGTGACATGACAACCCAATCAAGAGATTAAAGAAAAAAGTCATTATATTACGTAACATGAAGTAGAGAATGAAAATCAAAGAATAAGTTCTATGTTGAATTAAACAAACAATAATCACATGGAAAATCACCACTTACCTCATGTATTTCCTGAGACTATATATTATTTGCTTGACATTGTTGTCGAATTTGTCCGGGATAGAGAGAGGTAGAACATACTGTAACAATAATATACAAATTGTTTCAGTATATCAAAAAAGAGTACTAGACAAACAACAATACCAACCATATTCATTGGAAAAAGAAAAAAAAATTATTAAATGCAAACCATAATAATTATTACCTTCATGAAAACATGCCAATCATGCGTTTTCACCCCCGCGAAATCACCTTTCTTTGTTATGATATTCTTCATGTTCACAAAAAATCCAGTGGGAAATTTAATTTTTCGAATGACTTCTTTTACAACATTACTATGCTAGTCCATTAACATCCATGGAAGTGAGTTTATATTGATTTTATCTCCATTGCTATGAAATTGAATGACATCTTTCATTGCATGGTTGTTATCTTGAATGTCTTTGCAAATTTTGACAATTTTTTCTTTGTCACTCCTTCCATCCAATATTCGCCATAATGTTTTTGTCACATTCTTTCCGATATGCATTGTATCAAATAGATGAGCAATTTGTAGGTGCTCATAGTAGGGAAACCTACTAAATTGTCTAGGATAACTTTTCATTCCTCGTGAGAGCCCATTAATGCCTTCATGATGATCACATGAACGACAATGATGAAATTAAATATTAAATCAATGTCAATTACACTAAACAACACAAAATATAATAAAATACAATATGATCATATACGATGATTGATTATACATACCTTGATGATTTCTATTATATTTCAACTTCCATAGCTGAGGTGTCATTCTCTTTGGTTTTATTGCAGTCTCTTGCTTGCCATTGAAAAGATGTTTTTCGGTAGTTCGATACCTATGACTCTTGGAGAGGAAGTGCCTATACTCATGAAACACCTCCTTTTCTAAGCTTTTTGAACGACGAGATTTGATCTTAGGACCACAAACTGGACATGCAAATTTCCCCTTTGTCTGAAGACCTAAATAAAAAGATGGAATATCAATATTGTCTATTATAATTATATAAAAAATAACTAGATTATTTAGAAAAACATGCATGTGTATTATATTAACTGGTAGTTCATAAAATTAAATGCAACTAAAGTGGAACTTATAATTACATACCACAGAAATGGATTAACCCTGGGGAATCATGTACTGTCCATACAAGCATTGCATGGAATTCGAATTTCATTTGTCATATTGGTCTAGATACGTCATACATAGTGATGCCATTCCATAACTTCAGTATCTCGTCAATAAGAGGTTTGATATATACATTCATATCTTTGACTTCATACTTACCTGATTGATTTGAACATATAAAATAAATATTCTAATTATGAGACGTACCATTTAGATATATATAAACCATATTTCACAATAGAAAAACTTTAAATATATATATAACATTATGAGACAAAAAACGACAAATGAGAATATACCGCTGCATTAAAAAAAACTGCAGTGTTCGTACCTGGAATAATCATTGACAACATTATGTGCTCCCTCTTTATTGTCAACCATGGAGTAATGTTGTTGTTGATAAAAAAAATAGGCCACACCGAGTAAACAGATCTCATATCTACAAAAGGATTGACACCATCTACTGGGAAAGAAATCCTAAGATTACGAGGTTCATCTTTAAAGTGAGGCCATTTTTCCTCCATATCTCTAAATGCAGACCCATCTGCAGGCATCCGAATAATATCGTCTTGACTTATGTTCTGTGCATGGTAATCCATAAATTGCGCTATGTTTTTGCACCTGAACAGTCGTTTCAAACGGGGAATAATGGGAATATAACGTAGAACCTTGCAAGGCACCTTTTTAGTTACTTGATCTGTGTGATATCTACTGATATGACATTCAGGACATTCTGTTGCAAATTCATGCTAGTTGTAATAAAGAACATGATCATCAGGGCATGCATGAATCGCTTCATACTGCATTCCAATTTCTTTCATGATGGTAGATAAATCTCGATATGTGCGAGGTAAAATATTTGACGGTGGTAATAAATATTCACCTATCATGCTACCACAAATTAAAATAAAAATCTAGTTAATATAATATAGAAATAATATTAATGAAACAAATTTCATTTGTAGTTATAATTTGACTTATATATGAATTAACAAAAAAATACATGACAATCATATATATTTTGTGATGGAATATATTACATACCTTAACATCGGTGTGACTGATATGTTTGAAAGACCATTCATAACCTTCAAGTTCATTATCAACAATATAGCAGAGAAAAGATTTGTCTTTGAGCCGTCATAAAGGGGTTCGTATGCCTTGTCAAGAAGAGGTATATCATGAATATCATCAAAATGTTCATCATTTTCATGATCATCATCATCATCCATTCCAACATTAAATTAATCATGGATCAAAGTATTTGTAACATCATCTTCAACTATGCTATCAATATGATCATCTTCTTCAATGTGATCATTAACTTGTTCTCCATTAATATTCATAGCTCCATGTTCCTCTGGTACTTGTTCTGGAAACACTTCCTGATACGGACGATATGCCGTAGGATGTCTTTCCTTTATAATTACATGAAACAATCAATAGATAAAAGTTAATATAAGAAATTCAAACGCAAAATATAAAAATTTCAAACACAAAATGTAAAATTTATGTGATACATTAAAAATTTAATAAATTTTGTACTGTTGGGTTGAAAAGAACAATGGCCAATTGTATTGTTGGTCAAAAATAAGAAATATTGTAATAATACATAAGAAATATTATAATAATACATAAATTTAAAAAAACAATCAAAATAAAAACATATATAATGCAAAACTTACAAATGGATGGTATTCATGTCCCCCCTCGGCGTGACCATGCTCCCTACAATGTTTTGTGGTTGTTGTGATCCAAATTCTTCTCCTCTTAAAGCCCCTGCATTCACTACATGGACAATAACATTTCCCATCACCCCTTCTTTCAACTCCTTCCCACAATCTAGCAAGCAATTGTTGATTTTGTTCGTCTGGATCAAGAATATTGCTAGTTGACATTTTCTCGTAAAGAGATTAAATGAAGATTATCGATCTTAGAAAATGAAGTGTTAAATTTATGAGCACAAGGCTCAACCTATCGAATCTCTTAGGGCACAAATTACATGTGGTCATGGCAAAACCTCGAAAGAGAATCCCAGGACTGATTATGAGCACACGGCTCAACCTATCGGATCTCCCAGGGCACAAATTACATGCCATAGGACAAAACCTCGAAAGAGCATTTGCCAGATATCCCAGGGCACAAATTACATGCCATAGGAAAAACCTCGAAAGACTATCTGCAAATCTCCCAGGGCACAAATTATATGTCCTCCCAAGCAAAACCTCGAAAGAGCATTTGCCAGATATCCTAGGGTACAAATTACATGCCATAGGCAAAACCTCGAAAGACTATCTGCAAATCTCCCAGGGCACAAATTACATGCTTATCTGCACAACCTGTTCCACGGCCACAGAGTATCAACCTGATACTCACCATACATCATCCTGATGTACACATGATCATCCTGATCATCATCACTGCAACATCCTGCTGCATGTCATCTGGAGCAACATCCTAAAGCTCTTCATCCATGATCATCCTGATCATACAATGCATCAACCTGATGCATACCAAGTATCTACCTAATACATATCATCATACATGATCCACCTGATCATACAGTGTATCCACCTGATACAAATACAAATACATGATACATATCACCATACATGATCCACCTGATCATACAATGCATCTACCTGATGCATACCAAGTATCTACCTGATATGTATCATCATACATGATCCACCTGATCATATAGTGTATCCACCTGATACAAATACAAATACATGATACATATCACCATACATGATCCACCTGATCATACAATGTATCCACCTAATACATATACAGATACATGGTCCAAGCATCCAACATGATGCATATACAAAATACATACAAATGATCCAACCGATCATATCCAACATCCAACATGATGTGTACATATATAAATGATCCAACTGATCATATCCAGCATCCAACATGATGCGTATAAAGAGTAGTAACTGGAGCATCGTCCTGATGTTCATCATCCAACGCTTACATCCACAGCCATGTGAAGGATCCTCCTTCCAACATGCTTGGAATGGCTTCTGCAAATGTGTCCATCACTTCTTCCTCGAAGTGTCATCAATCTGAAGAACACCAAGCCTCTCCTTGAAGTACTCGAACTTCACCCTGGGTAGTGGCTTCGTCAGCACATCTGTAATCTGCTCGTCTGTCGCAATGTATAGGAGCTTCATAGCTCCTCTCTGCACCATATCCCTGATATAGTGACATTTGATCTTTATGTGTTTCGACCTGTCATGAAACACTGGGTTCTCGAACAACTTTACACAACTCTGGTTATCACAAAAGATACCGGTAGCATCCAACGGGAGATCAAATAACTCAAATAGTAGCTTCCGTAGCCATACTACCTCACAACTAGTTGAACAGGCTGCAACATACTCTGCCTCAGCTGTACTCAGTGCTACGTAGGACTGCTTCCTGTTGAACCAAGAGATCACACCTGATCCCATACTGAAGCAGCACCCAGATGTGCTCTTCCTATCTGTAGCACTGCCTACCCAATCTGAATCAACATAACCCTGCAGGTTAAAGTTTTGATTCGCTTCATACTTGAGCCCATAATCCACTGTACCTTTTCGGTACCTCAGAATATGCTTTACAGCAACCAGGTGAACACTCCTTGGATTTGTCAGGAACTGGCTCAATGTGTTCACCGCAAAGCAAATATCTAGTCTCATGTTCGTCAGGTACATCAAGGACCCAATCATCTGACGATACACAGTGACATCAACTGGTTCAGATGAAGCATCACACAGAATCTTTAGGTTCGATGCCATAGCCTCGCAGTCCATCATCCTGAACCTCTTCAGGATCTCTACTGCATACTTCCCTTGTCCAAGGAAGATTCCATCTGCACTCTGCCACACCTCCATACCTAGAAAGTGGTGCATCATACCCAAGTTTTGCACATATATGACTCCCTGTCATGTGTCTCATAACCAAGTGGCTGCTCCACATACACTTCTTCTTCAACTACACCATTCAAGAAAGCTATCTTGAAATCCATCTGTTGTATCTTCTATTTCATCACTTTTATATTTCTCTATGCTGCCATTTGCAGTATGCTTGATCTTGATAGATCCATATGGAAGTCATAACAAACTTCCCTTCAGTTCTTGGGACTACATCCCAAACATCATTCTTCATGATCGACGGATCATGGCATTCTTCCCATATCTTAGGAACTTCAATATCTTCAATAGATAATTTTGTTGCTGAACAAATGTTGTAGTTCTTCTTTTGTAGGTGATGGCATACGATCTTTCCTACACAACAAGTTAAATTGCATGATTAGAAAACATCTCATAGTTTTCAGAACAAATTCTTACACATAAAGAAATATGTCATACAGTCATACAATTATCTTAGCCAATGCTTCAATACAACATTTATCCATATCCTGTAACTTTCTAGATGCCTTCCAATCTCTATTAGAACATTGTTAAGAGTGTGCACAACTCCCAACATGTCAGCAAAGAGGTTTCGTTCTAGATAAGTAGCAATGGAATGTTGTACAGTTCCATAGGGCACTTACCCATGCATATTAGTAGTATACTATTCATCAATGCAACTATTCTAATATGCATAATACACAACCTAATTCTAGGAACATAGGTATATACATTATTGAATAGTATTATTTAAACAATAAAATATGCAAGTAATGACAATTCAAATACTTATCTTTGTTTGTTTGTTGGGTTGACTCCCTCTCAGTCTTTGCTTCTTTTATGCAACTCCATTCTTATGTGGATTGCGAGAAGTGGTCAACTCCCTTTGAATATCTACATCCTTGCAGAAACTACTGAAGTGTGCTCCTTTGCTTTCTTGCAGGAACAACTAGAGTGTGCTCCCTCTTGATCTTTGCTTCCTGGATTACCTATCCTTGAACTTACATCCATCCTTAATCACTATTCATGCTTATTAGTATCATCATTGTGTTATCCTTGAGGTCTCATACATAATCACACATTTATTAGTATAATCTTAATACTATCAAAACACAATAATCTTAAACATGTATATTCATGATCATTCACAGATAATAAACATTAGTATTCAAGGTTTCAGGGAAGTCTTCTTTTACTCATACATATTCTTATTTGATCATAGGACTCTTCTGGTTAGTTGAATCATCAATCAAGATAAAAGATATAATATGCATAAAACCCATGATTATCAAACCTATACCTTCATGATTCTTTTGGTTAGTCATATCATCAATTATGGTAAGAAACATAATATGCATACAACCATGATTATTCAAACCTATGACTTCATGAATAATCATTATCAACAACACGACAGTATAAGATCCTAACACAAGGTAGGATTCTAGCTTGATATAGGAAAAACATACCTGGATTAGCATGCTAGCTAGTTATGTCTAACAAACCCGCATAATGTCTTATGGTTCTCTTCAGTGACTTGTGCTAGTAACCCGCGGGTCTCATAAGTTAACCATTGTAGAACCAAGTTATACATACCTTGAAATTAGATCTTCTATGTGATCCATGACAATGGATGAATCTTTGTCTTCATGTCACCATGAGAATATGTTCTTGAAGTAGAACATGATTTGACTTTCTTGGTGTACCTTTTGTGTTAGCAAACAACATAAACCTCATACAACATCACAATGCATTAGTACAATCATAAGTGTCAAAACCTTAATCAATGAATATCTTCTATTAAGGTGATACGACAAGTCCAGTAATTAATCAAGATTGTACTATAATGATATGAAGACAAACATATGATAAACTTAACCATGAAACATACCTGTAAGCCATACCTATCAAGATTTCTTGTAATCTTCTTATGGAAGGCCTTAGCCTCATCTCCCTCTAAGACAGGAACTTTTTCACTTATGCAGGTGACCAATCCATCTTCTTCTAGGATCAACCCAATCCACTTGATTTGCAAGAACTAGACCTGGAGCTGGATTAGGGTTTGTCAAAGAAACCCCAAAAATTCAAACTTTGAATTTCAAACTTCTGAAAGGATAGAAATATGCGCCTTGATGAGCTAATCAAGTTGGTATATTTAGAATTTGAAAACTGCAAAGTTTCACCCCTCAAAATTGCTTTCTAGATTTCTGGATTTACTGGGAGGACCCTGAATTAGGGTTTGAGTTTCCCGGAGCTTCACCCAACCAAAAGATTTGATTCAAAACTCTAAGCTTCGATTTTTCTGAGGAGCTTCCAGCCGTGGTCACAGATTTCCAAAATTCCAATTTTTGCAGAAGCCCTAATTTTCCATCTTTCTGATCAAAGTCCTGAACTGGGGTTTGATCAAGCCCGGCGTTCTTCCCAACCAAAAAAATCTGATCTTGGTCTCTAAATTTTGATTTTGATGAGTAGCATCTAGCCATGGTCTTTGATTACAAAAATTCCAACTTTCTTCTAAGCCCTAAATTCCAGAAGCCATGAATGAAGGTACCCAAAAATAATTTTGTTTTGACAGAAATATGTACCTGATTGTTTCTGGTGTAACTCTGAACTTTTTGATCCATAGGGTCTGAAATTTTTTTTTGAGATAACCTGACCTATTATCTTTCCATCCCGATAGGTCTGACCTCAATTGGATTCTCTGAGAGAGAGTTATGCCAAGTGTCACAATGTGACCTGTTTATGGGATAATACAAGAGAGCGAACTTGTACGGACTGCCATGTGCCACTGTTTCAACTTCGGCCTCTGAAATTTTTTCTTGAGATAGCCTGACCTATTATATTTCCATCCTGATAGGTCTGACCTCAATTGGATTCTCTGAGAGAGAGTTATGCCAAGTGTCACAACGTGACCTGTTTATGGGATAATACAGGAGAGCGAACTTGTATGGCATGCCACATGTCACTGGTTCAACTTCGGCCTCTGAAACATTTTCTTGATACAGTGCAGTCTGTGTACTAGTTGTCACTTTTTACGAAATTTCATTTGGAGTTTCCTAGCCCAAGTTATGACCTTTTTCCCAAGGTCACCTGAGTTTGACTCAGATCTGGAAGAGGCAAAAACCCTATATTGTACAGATCATAAATCACAAAGTACAACGAATTAGAGGTTTTACTTTGGACACAAGGTACATGGGATCTGATCTTCGACCTGTAAAAGATTCAGATCCGAAAACTTTTCCAAAATGTATTTATAGTGAAGTGCTACGATGACTGGTTTTCGCTATATCAAGCCCTAGCATCATAAGTGCAACAAGTGTCATACATGCCATATCATTCCTTCTTTCAGGCTAGCTCTGATACCATGTTAAATTTTCAGAATTTACTTCAATCTGATCTAGGATCTTAACTGAGAGAACAACATGTACAACAAATCTATAGCATATCAATCATGGACACAATAATGCAAGCACACAAGAGACATAGAGTTTACTTGGGGAAAACCATAAAGGTGAAAAACACCAATAACTTCCTCAGAGATAGATAGAGCAATGACACAACCAAAATACAAGAGATAGTCTTTTCCTAGCAGCAGATCCTCCTCCTTCACAAGTGTGCCACTCTCCCAAGTGTGAGTGAGAGAATAGAATGTGTAAAATAAGAGAGACACACTCTTTATTTATACACTAACTTGACTTGACCTTTACTCAATTAGGTCGACCTCAACTTAACCACTTAACATAATGCTGACTGGGCCGACCCCCACTAGGGTGGTCTAATAACCCTTTGACCCACATGGCCGACCCCCAATAGGGTGGTATAATAACCCTTTGACCCACATGACTTATACAGGGCCGACCCCAACAAGGTGGTCTAATAACCCATCAAGTATAAGTTATGACACTTACAATATAAATGAGGACACTTCCGTATAGAGGAAGAATAACATCTCTATAGGAATACAATATGCATATATGTGAAATACATTCCAAAGTTACATATACATCAACATGAAGCTCCACAGTACTTCGCTCACTTGAATCAGAAAAGCAATGAAAAATAGTCCGCCGAACAAAAAAAACATCCGCAAACCGTCGCTGGTATGGAAAACATGTCGGAATGGTTGGATATTTATAAATTTTAAAAGTTAAAAAGTCAAACTGACATCGGATATCTGACGACTCTAACCTAGTTACCATTGGGAAAAATCCATCGGATATCCAACTTCTTCGGGTTTGAAATGGCATTGGTTATCTAACATCCCAAGCATCGGATACCCTCATAGGTGTCAGATATTTACAGCGCCGTCGGATATCCTACGGGCCTCGTCAGATATTCAAAATTACGTCGGATCTCCGACGGACACCTCACGAAATTAAAAAAAAAAAGTAATTTTGAAAGAAAAATCTGATGACACAGTCCTTTTCATCGGAGGTCGTTGGATTTGCTCATCGGATTTTGGATTCAAATCTACTAGTGTACCCTAATGGGATTGTAATCCTAGACCCCATAAACTTGATAACATATATGTATTTTTCTAACCCACTGACATATAAAGTGCATATAATTATAAACTTCTGAAATGTGTGTTTCTCGAATCTACAAGTACTCTCTAAGCACACTACTAGTCCTCCTGATCTTTCCCATGCATGTTTCTACAAAACCCCACTGTTTTAACATTTTTCCAAGATTATACATAACATCTCTACTATTGACCACAATTTCTTGAAAAAACCGTTATCCAACTTATACTTATGGATTCTCCTTTTGTGTGTATTTTTCTTCAAGGGAGACCCTATTTCTCAAATGCTTATTGATAAACCAGTCATCTCTTACCCCACTTGGAGGCATTCTTTTCTCCATATGCCTCTTTAATGGACTTCTAATTTCCTTGAAAACTTCTTACTATAACTTCATTTTTTCCACTTATAGATGATATTTTCTACTTATAACTCTATGGGAATTATTCTTGCAATATAATTCTAACTAGCCTTTGCAAAGCTCCTTTATCTCTCTATTCCTACCTCTATGGAGGAACATGGAAGGTACATTTATTTTGATGAGGGTAAACCTTTTATGTTTTATGACGAGGATGAACCTAAGATTTCGATTGAATTATAGACTGTCTAATTTTTATTATATATAATAATGTATAATCCTTCATAGGTGGACTTTAATAAGATAGTTTGAATACCTTCAACTTCTTCTATATTTCAAACTCCATCCACCATTCCATATCTCTTACAGCATAATAAATATCCAAATATGGGAAGCGATATAGATTTGAGGCTTCCATAATTCCTTTCGTATCATATTTATGCTTAATTCCATGCTTACTTAAAATTACAATGTATGAGAAGGGTTTTGACACTTACCTTGTGATTGTTGATCCTCTTGGGATCTAGGGATATTTCCATTGGTGTCTTCCTCACTTCCCATATACAATGCTATCTTTTTCAAATCCATTACTCCTTACTACCATAAGAGGTATTTTCAATATTAAGATGAATCAAGCTTTCACAGTTATATGAATACTCCATGATATTCTGGATTTTACTGTGTTAAGAATTTGAAATGGATGTTTTGAGCAAAAACCCTGCTCATATCCAAGGAGGCAGAAATAACAAGAAGTTTATGAAAAACCCACCATGAGAATTTTTTTATTTCTATATGCAAAGAAAAGAAAGAAATTTATAATGAAGAGAAATAAATATAGACATTAATATGAGGGGTAAGGAAGTCAAAGTTTTTAGGTCAAAAATAATCAAATATATTTGAATTTAAAATTAAATTAATTTAAATTTAAAAAGATTAAGATTGAGAGATGAATAAGTTATTATTTTTAAATGATTAAGGTGTAAATTAAATTAAGAAAAGAAACTGAATTAGAGAGATTTTTAGATTGAATTTAATTAAAACAAAATTCCAATAAGTTTTGAACTATTTATTTAAAGAAGAGAGGAAGAAGAAATAAGGGAAAAAAAGTAATAGTAATAAGTAGTTAATAATAATAATAAAGAAATAAGTAATAGTAACAAGTAGTTAACAACAACAATAATAATAAAAATAAAAATGAATAAGGGTAAATTAGGGTAAGGTAAATAAATAAATATTAAATTAAGTGTCACAACCCTAATTTTTCCAATTAATTTTATTTTTTTTAATTCATTTATTATATTTAATTTCCTTTTGTAAACAAAAGTATGAATCCTAACTCTAATGCTTAACCTTTCAAGCTTGATCTTTTTTATGTTATAGGGTCTTTGGATTTATGATTATGACAACGAGAACATACCATGCCATTCTAGAAAACACCATGGTGTTGTGAGTTAAAACATGAAGTAGCACTTATACATTAAGTGCTAGGAAAAAGACCCATAAGGACAATATTTGATACCATTGCTTGACATTAAAGTGTTTTGGAAAGGTCTTATGGTTTCGAACTCACTATGGTTCGACCTTGGAACAATTTATATACATATCCTTTGACAATGCTTAAGGTTTTTACCTTGGATAGTTTGATCATTGGAAAAACATGCTCTTGACATCGAGCCATGATTTTAAGCTTGGATTAGTTGATCAAATTAAACACATGGATTATTGATAGCGTGGTCGTGGTTTAAGACTGGGCCATGTGATAGCATTTAATTAGACCACATAGACCTTTGTGCCTATGTCCTACCTGGACACAAGGCTTGATCCACACCGTCAGATGCATTTTCTTGTAATTATACTTGTCTTTTTAACCATGATCATTAACCTCTGTGTTTATTTGGACAAGTTTTGGTGCCTATGTGATATCCCCAAATAAAACAATTCAATTTTGTTGATGTAATTATTTGATTAAGTTATTAGTCAATAGCTATTTGGTTAAAGAATGATTTGGCCAGTTTTGAAAATGGCGAAGAGTCTGCTTATGGACAGATGTAAGAAAAATGTTTTGAGTTAATAAAAGAAATGGATTTGGTGAGGACAACCACATTGAAATAGGTGATTGTGCATCTGAAGGGTGGGGGAACAAGAAGAGTTAACCTCAAACAAGTGTCAAAAGTGAATTAATGGCACTGGATGCACTCCCTTAAGAGTAGGGATCATAACAACCACAAGATTCGGGAGGAATCAGTTGTTTGCAAAAGACCTAGGAAATAAACAATCAAAGGACATATGCGTAAGGTAGGACACTGCTTAGTATGTCTTGGAGATGAAATGATTTGTTGTGTGAGCACAATGGTGTTAGGAAAAATGATTTGCTGTGTGAGAACAATGGTGTTAGGGAAAATGATTTGGTGTGTGAACACCGTGTGTTAGGCAAAAGTGAACTGAAACTTGACAAAGGTTAACTAGATTCCACTCTTGGGATGCACGATTTGGCTCGGGGGTTATTAGAGTGTGTCAGGCGAAAACTCTAGATCTAGGATTGGGAGGAGCATGGTTGTTCCTACATCATTCGACATCCACTTTATTACCAAGTTTCATGGTTAATTGTAATTTCATAGGATTAATTGAAATGATTTAAAGTTGTGAATGGATCTATTGTCTATTAATGATTTGATTTGTCATAGTTAAATTGTGAAATGTTGATAATTTCTTTTATAGTGTGTCCTATTTATTTGATATGTTCATAGCACTGTATATATGCGATCTCTTTTTGATTGATTACATTTTGAAGCTTGATATCTGATCATGATATTAGATCTACTTATACTTATCTATGAATAGCGATCTCAATGCATTTAGTTGTTGCAACCACATAGATTCTCTTTAGAGGCAATCTTCCAATGGAAATAAATTCAACCCTAAGTTAATCATTGTTTAGAAAAAAGACTTGAACATTGAAATGACATAATAGTATTCTAGATCTGCATTGTTTCAAGTCCGCATGGATTCCTGATCCTCATTTTAATATGAGGTACTGCAACCAGAGATCCGCAATGCAGAAATTGGGAATGCAGAGATAGTTGTTGACTCATCCATAAAGTGGAGGGTTCCACAACTCGCAATTCCGCAATGTGGAAGTCGGGATTGCGGAATGGTCAAAATTAAAATTGAGGGTTCCGCAACCTACAATTTCACAATGTGGAAGTCAGGATTGTGGAATGGTGGGAACTCCATCCTTAAATTTGAAGGTTCTGCAACTTGCAGTCTACACTGTGGAAGTTGAGATTGCGGAACGGTTGAGAACTCCGCCTAAAATTTTGAAGTCCTGCAACCCGAAATACGCAATGCAGAAATCGAGAATGTGGATACCGTAGAAAATCATCCTATAAGTTGAAGTCCTGCCACCCGAAATTTGCGATGGAGAATTCATATTGTGGAAACCCTTACAAATGCAATTTTGTATTTGAAGAACCCGTAACCCGCACTTCGCAATGCGGAAGTCGAAATTCCAGAAAATTTAAAAATCAATCTTATAACTACAAGTTCCTGCAACATGCAACCCGCAATGCGAAGTCTAGATTGCGGAAGCTTTGAGATTGCAAAATCACTTAAGTTGCGGAAGCCAGGATGTTGAGTCTGTAAATTTCTTTTAACCATCAATTTTCTTAGGTTTCTGCAACTCAGTAAATGCATAATTGTATTGAAATTTGATGTTTCTTTTATGATTAGAGTAGCTTGAAATTTTAATGGATTATATGATGCTAAGTACTCATTATATTAACTGCGTATGGTGAAGTAAAATAAGTATATTGGGAAGCATTGTGTCAATAAATTATTGGAGATCCTTAGTAAGGAATGAATGGTATGAATGTATATCAACGAATGAACTTTAGATGGAAGTATGGTGTTGATGAGTTATTGTAGATCCTTAATGAGAAATGAATAGCATGAATGAATATCAATAAAGAAACTTCATGAGAAAGCATTGTATTGATGAATTATTGTAGATCCTTAGTGAAAAAGGAACAGTATGAATGTTATATCAATGATTGAAATGCATGTAGAAGTATTGTGTTTGGATTTTAAATATCATACTCTTGTAGTAGGAAGGAATAACCTTTTTAGTCTTGGGACATGTGTTATGCTGAATTAGAATAAGAGTTAAGGTCAACTTAGAAGATTCATCATCACATTATGAGACCAAAGATAAATGCATTTGTTTATAATTAATAAGTATGTTTAGTGAGAATACTAATGAAACTATTTATTGGGTAATAAAGGAAAAAAATTTAATTTTATATCCTGTTTTCCTTAAATATTAACTTGGAATTATGGGTATGTTACATATGGTATCAGAGCCCAACTAAAATATTGCGGCCTTTTAAGAATGTACCTTTGAAGTATAAGGTAAAATTGATATAATATTTTCTAACCAATGAAAAAAAATTTTATTTCTTACAAATTATTACCAGGCTGATACAAAATAGAATTAAACTATGGCTTCTGATAATGAGGGTAATGACCACCCCGAAGAAAACCACCACACTGATAATGCACAATCAGATGAAAGCAACTTTGAAGCCAATCTAGTACTAGAAATCATGAGGCACCAGATCGTGGAAATGCTGAGTTATAAAGAGGATAAAAAACAACTGAGGAAAGCTGAAGAGAAGAAGCAGGAGATCAATGAAATTCTGCTTCACAATTTACATGAAGGAAATCGGGAAGAAAAACCAAGAACATAATATAAGGCTGAGAAAGATATGACTAGATATTGTGAACAGAAGGATGGTTCTTCCAATGACACCCAGTGTTAACACCCAAAAAGTGCTCACTACCTCATCTCCCTCATCACATGACTCATTAGTCCATATTTCCTACCATATTTGCCTCCAAAACCTTAAAAAAACCATTAAAAATCCTCCAAAAGGCCCAAAAAACCCCTTTTTTTCCCCAAAATAATGTAAATTCCTCCAAAAATAGCAAAAACCCTCTAAAAAGGGAATAAAAAATACAGAAAAGAGGAAAAAGAGGGAAAAAAGGAAGCAAAAACCCTATACAGTTGACCTAACCATATGGTGCCCAAAACCATGGATCAACACTCCACCACTAAAAACCTATAAATAGGTGATGGAGGCTCCCCATTTGATATCCCCAATTTTCTCCATCCTTATGCTGCAAAAAATTCTCATGAAACCCTAGCTCTCCCCTTGGAGCTATTTTCCCATTTGAGAACCCCCTTTGGCCCATATCCAAAACACCTTGGAAGAAGGAGAAGGAACAACACTGGAGCATTGGAGCAGCCCCTGGACTACTGCAAAGGCTCCACCAACCTCACATTTGAGGTATACTTAATACAAAACCAATTTTTAATATCTTTTTGTTGTCTTATGCACATGGTAGTTTAAGTTTATTGTTTTTATTTACTGTCTTGTTTCATCATTTTACTGAACGCTACTAAGGAGACCCTTCTCCTTAGTAGGTTCCCATTTGCACAAGCTAGGGTGAAAACCCTAGCTACAGTTTTGGCGACTCGACTAGTGTTCCTTTGAGTTTCTGGTTATAATTTTTAGAAGTTTTTAGTTTTCTACAATAATTTTTCTGTTTTTTCCCTTTCAGCAGTTGGGTTTGTTGCCGTAAATCTCATATTTTTTCCCCACAGTTGCGATCCAATAGCGGCTTCCATTCTGTTTCCTACGATCCGACCATGTCTTTTAGTCTGTTCCCCGCGAGCTCCCCACAGCGTTCAGTCTGTCTCCTGCGATCTGACCGCGGCTTTCAGCTTGTTACCTGCGATCCGATCGCAGCTTTCAGCCTGTTTCCTGCAATCTCCCCGTGGCTTTCATCCCATTTCCTGCAATATCCCCATGTCCTTCAGCCTGTTTCCTATGATCTCCCCATGGCTTTCAGCCTGTTTCCTGCGATCGACCCATGGCTTTAAGCCTGTTTCCCGTGATACGCCTGCCCATTTTTGCCACAGAGCTGCGATCTATTTCTGCACTTTTTTACCCTGTTTTGAACCCAGCCCTTTGCTGCAGTATTTTCTACACTTGCACAGCCACCTGTCCTGTCTACAGCCATACTTACTTACAACCTTTTTTCTGCAGTTTGCTTTCTGTTCCATTTACATAATTTTTTTTAAAGTTTAATCATTTCAATTGAAAAGAGAAAATTTTGCATTACAAGTTTAATTTCTGCATTGTCATTATTAGTTAGAAAGTTACCCACCCCATGGCACTTTTGATTGGGTTCATTACCTCACATGCACACACTCTGTCACCTAATTCAAGTGAGCCCTAAAATACTGCTTAACACAACCAACATTCTAACCCCACTTGGGGAACACATAAGAATATTGTAGTTAGGTAGGACAGGGGGGATATGCATCCAAATAACACCCCTTGGTCGCTTACACTTGAGACATAGTTGTTTTCCATTATGGAACCAAAATCCCCTAGTATTTTTTGGCACGGTCACAACCAATTTATCAGAGGGCCTCTCCCATAGGAGGGTTGAAGTAGCCAGACTGGTTCTGGAGGCCTGAGTGGAATACCACAATCCATTCAGTAACCGAAGGCTACCTACTCATTGGTCTCTGTGTGGTGTTCTCTTTAGGCCCACACGGTGATAGGACCGGAGCTGCAGATTCACCCTTTCTGGACGTGTCATGAACGGGGTATCTTAGTTGCCTTTCTTCTAGGATTATCTTACCCGATGTCCCTCCCGGTAGATGGATATCTTTAGCCACTTGGCTCTACTATCCATATTTTCTGACTTAGATTTCATCACCTTGTAGAGGATATGTCTAGTTGAGTCAGAATACTATTTAGCTAGGTGTTTGCATGCTCCCTTACCTCCCTTTGGTCTAGCGATTCCACTATTTTAATTTTTAGGAAACCTGTTGTTTGTTGGTATTCTGACCATTGTTGTTGATACTCCACGTACTGTAGCACAACTATTACAGTAAGTGTTTTGAGTTGGTTGTTGTCCTGAGTGCCATATTTTTGCGCTCTCCTTCTGCACACTCGGCTGCATTAGGGTTTTTTTAGTTGTTTTCTTCACTCGACACAACCCCCAGATACTTGACACCATCTGTCACCATTGAGTCCCCGAGACACTCTCGGGGCCTCTAGGGTGAGCCCCCACAGCACAGTTCACTTGACATCACCCGTCATAGACGTAGAGCTTCATCACTTGACTCCACTCGTCGACAACATAGAGCTTCGTCCCCTAGCCCTAACACCCCTTATTTCACATCTAATTCTGAGGCAAAGTCTGAGAACCCCACTTACACTGCACCAACCAGCCCTAGGGCTGGCATGACTTCCAACCCTTTCTTTATAGGGACCATTGGTGGAGAATCCACTGCCACCCTAGCTACCATAGCTGCTTTGGGTATGCCCTCGATGGGGCCCACATCCACCATTCTAATCACTTTACCTATTTGAGTGGCTATCATACCCATCCCAACTCCACCAGTGACTCACACTACCCTTGGCAGTGCAAGACCGTCACATACCACCTTCATTCCTTTACCCGTGGGAAACATCCCCAACCTAAACTCAGCCCCTCCACTTGGGGCATTGCCCCTAATGTGGTCACAACCTCCAGTATGTCACATCCTTCTACTAGTTTTCCATTCATGGCTAGTCTCAACCTTCCTGACCTAGCCAGACTGACTAACGATCCCATTAGACACGACCCTGTGTGGCCTCACACACCCACCAAGCTGCCATCAGACATCCCTAAGTTTGAGGGAAAGGTAGGTGAAGACCCCGATAACCATATTATGTCCTTCCATCTATGGTGTTCCTCCAACTCCATAGTGGATGACTCCGTCCGAATCCGTCTATTACAACGCACTCTCACTAGCTCTGTAGCCAAATGGTACATCGAGCAGCCCCATGGGACCCATGCCACCTTTACCTCCCTCACCTCGACCTTCCTACAGTTCTTTTAGTTACCTATCCACTATGACACGGGAGTTGAGATCCTACTATCTTGTAGACACAACAACCCACATCACTGACCACATTCATGAGTGGCGTCAACGCCGAAGCCTATGCAAAATCAAGTTAGATGACTGTATCTTTTTAGATTGGTTTCTAAAATCTCTCCTTCCTGTCATTGCCAAGGATGTGGCATCCGAGCAACCCCAGTTCGAAGAAGAGGCCATCCTCAAAGCCCAGCAATTTGACCTTATTTATGTCGAGTCTAGTTATCTATATTCCATCATACCTTATGCCCCCTGCGGCGATTCATCCCAACATGATGCGCCAGGGGCATCCCATGTTGCAGATGGCATCATTGGCCATATTGCCTCGCATAACCAGCCCTTTTCCATAACACGCACTAGTCCTGGCCCCGACCTTTCGCGAGCTACATCCCATTCCGGAGCAACCAATTTGTATGCTCCCATGGCACATCACCACCATTCCCATGGACCCTCATGTCCACCTTAGTGCTTTTTCCATGCATCCCCGGCTTACGCCCCCCAGTCGCACCTCAGCCATATTACCACCCGCAGGCCGCACAAGCTCATGTATCCTCTCAAGACCCCCCTGCTTATTATCTACCACCGGCAGTACCTGTGGTAAATCCACAACCCATCACACCGACGTATCAATAACCCCCACAAGGTTCAGCATCTACATTGCCTCCACCCACTTATTATCCATCGCCACCTACTCCCACACCTGCACAACCCCATAACCTACCTGCCACCCAAGGGCAAGTGTATGCGCAACAAAATCCACAGCAGAACCAAAATAATCAATGCCAATAAGGCCAGTAAAACTATGACAAAGGACATAACCGTGAAAATAACACCCCTCTAGACCAAGGCGGCCAACCTACTAATCCCCCAAACAATAATAATGCGGCACCTGCTAACCAAAACCCTGATAGGTAGCCCAAGCAAGCCAAAAATCCTAATTTACAAATGAACCATCCTTGTTCTATTTATGCAGTCTATGGCCATTACACACATGCTTTCCCACATCTGGAGCAGGCTCGACAACTCTGGACTGATGATGCCCACCATTAAGGGCACGTGGCTCCTCAGGTGCCACCCAATCCCCCACCACACCAGGCTCAACCCTTCGTGTTACAAAACCCTTTGCCAACCCAAGGCCTGGTGAATGCTCAACCGTTCTCTCCCCCTCAAGGAAACGCGCCACCACAACAGCAAATCACTCATGCTGCTCTTGATCAACACATGATAGACTCAGGTACCCATCACTTGTTAATGATGTCATTCATCGATGTCAACCTTTAAACCTGTCAAAACCAATATGGCTCCACCCTCGAAGCCCCTCCCACCAACAAAAACACCAACGCTCATCCCACTGATCAGTCGCTACTCATACCTAAGGATCCACTAGACAGCACCTCCAAAGTCCCTCACTTCCCACTTCCCCACATCAACAATAACCCCAATGCTCACGCCGCGTCTAATTACAACATTGTAGATGATCTAGCTCAGTCCCCTGCAACCATGTCTACGTTGGAAGTCTTAAAAAATTATCCTACACAGTGAAAGAATTTGCTCTCAGCCATTGGTGCTATTGACCCAACTGATTCACGAATGATGGCCTTTGATTTGGACAAATGCGAACCACGCCTGCCTTCCACATTAGCATTTCAAGTTTCTGTATTCATTCGAAATCTTGTCATTCATTGGTGCATCATCGATGAGGGTTCCTCTGCATGCGTTATGTCCACATTCATTTCGAAGAAGTTGGGATCCCCTACTCTCCAGCAATCCACTACTGCGTTGCGAGCCTACGAAAACCGTTAGGCTCAACCCCAAGGTCAATTAGCTATTGTGCTCGTCCAGTTGGCTGGTAAAATCATGCTCATTGACATAGAGGTCATCAACGCCCAACTTGATTATAACCTCTTACTTGGCCGCAGTTACATGTACGCCATGCGGGTGGTTGCCGCATCTGTTTTTCGTACCATGATGTTCCCCCATGACGGACGCATGGTCAAGGTTGATCAACTCACCTATTACGATCCCAATGCCCCCGCTGCACCCGAAAATGTTCTCCCCATGGTTGAACAACCTATTTGTGGTGCAGCTACCTCGTTGGTTTCCTCAGTGGGACCCGGAGTCTACTTAGATACGTCGATGACCTCAACATTCCAATCCATTCCACCACCGTCACCTGCGACCGAAATATATGACTTATGTACCCTTTCCCACAATACACCAACACCCAACCGTCAACCACCCTTGCTACCCCAACCAACATTGGTACCTAGTCATGTTGGTGTTACACCCATCCATACAATCCCCTTCCTCTTCCCGCCTTCGGGAGTAGTAAGTGCCCCGGTTATGGCTACTCTCAGCCTCCTAGGGTTAACTTTAGGGCTTCCTGTGTGGTACATCATGCCTCTTGTTTCCCCCCCGACACCAAATGTTGTCTTACAACTGGTGCAACCCATCACTACTACTAGTCAACCACCTCTTGGTGTCACTACTCCTTTCTCATCCACCAGTCCCAACCCTCTTATCAAGCACACTGGGGGTAGAGGCCCTAAACCATACACTGCTCTACCAGTGCCCAAACTCGTTAAAAACCCCCCCACGTTTCGCGCTCCTTCCAAATGCTTGTTATGTGATGAGTTGGGCCATGCTACCCATCAATGTCCACAATTACCCGCATTACAAGAGCACATGCAAATGCTTGACGATGACCCAAACATCCCGGTTGTCCAATTCGACCCTACCCCTAAGCCTTGTGATAAATCACTGCGTACCAACCACCCTTGTGCAATATGCGATATTTACGGCCATTACTCACATCACTGCCCAGATCTCCCAGATTACATAGCATCTCTCTAAGAGATGAATAATTTGGACCTCGAGACAGCTCCCCTCACCATTGAAGAGATACACCCCTCAGCATCCCTGCCAACCGCAGAGATTAATACCATTTATATGATCTCTTCTACTAGCACTCCCTCGTCAACCGATTTGACAATACAAAGTTTCCACAATGATGAGGAGATTCCCAAGGTTCTTACTGCACCTGATTACCCTTGGGAATATATGCACCATCGTTCCTATTTCCTCCCAGAAGAGTCCTCCACCACCACCGCCACCCAATTTTCGGTTGAGTCCAAAAATTTCCTCCCCACCAAAGTCGACTAGTTTAAAGATCCCATTCCCGCCCTCGACACCTTTGAGGAAGGTAACATGGCCAATATCTCACCCACAATCCACATTGATATATCTGCCCCAACTGGTGCTCTTGAAATCACTACATTAGGAGCCTCCTGCAGTGAGTACGAGATTGGAGAGTACAAAAAACTTTTCCAAGAGTTCCGCGATGTCTTTGCCTGGTCCTCTACCGAAATGCCTGATCTTGACCCCGCTATCATCGAGCACCACATTGACACCTCTGAGTTAGGGGGCATAATAGATTACCTCGACCCTGGGATAGGGGGCATGATCAATCATTTTGAACCTTCCCCATCACATCTATCTCAGCATTTCAATGACCCCATTGTTCAAACCAACACATATGCGATCCACAATCATTAACCCCATGCACATAGCATGGGGGCAGGTCATCAACCCTACTCACTTTTTCACATGCATGATCTCAACCATTTTTGAGGTCACATATCACTTGTATATTTGATTTGATTTGATACACCTAGTATTCTTCCCCCGCGGGTCATCATTTCTCCCCACCACTGCATCCTTAGCTTGGTGGGCTCACCTTTATTTGCAACCATTTTTTAACCTAGTTATTTCCTTTGACCATTTTGGAGTCTTTATGACCTCCATTTTTTGCAGCATTTGCACCGCAGGATTCATTTTTTCGCGCTCGTGATGATGCTTGAGATCATTTCTTTCTCTCACCCCCATATTTTTCAGGTATTTTTTCCAAAACACCCCCTGTCACCTCGGTTTGCATGCCACCTCGGTCGTTGTCCATTATTGACACTTTTTATATCGCCGGATTCAATTTTTCGAGCTCGTGATGATGCTTGAGATCATTTCTCTCTCTCACCAGATACAGTTCCATCATCGTGTCTCGACACCTTGTTGCCTCGATTTTTGTGCCACATCGGCCTCCATCGACTTATAACACATTTTTTCCTAAGCCATTCACTCCATTCATACTGAATTATTTCGTTATTTTGCCACCATTCATCATCCCGCAAGGAGGCCCACCAGTGTTCCCCCCCACCCTCATTCTTGGTTCTCATCGATGTCCCTTGATTGAGCACTTCCTCCTTGCTTGGCCATTCCTTTTTTTTGGTATAATTTTATCCCTTCTTCAGGCCGGACAAGTCCTTTACAAAAAAGGCACTTAGGGAGTTTCTGTTAAGCTCTTTTCTGACTCCTAAAAGAATGAAAAGACCATCGAGAAATCTTGCTTTCTTTGATGCTTGTTAAAGTACCTGAAAGGGCGTCTATCTGGTATAAGTTTCACCCTTTTCCGGACCTGGTAGACTAATTACAAAAAAGGAATACTCTAGTCACACCGGCTAGAAGAGTTCTTCATTGCATCCTTTTATGATTCTTCAGGCCTTGGAGACTAACACATGAAAAAGCACCCCCTGGAGTCTTCTTATCGCTTTCAGACTCTCTAAAATTGAAAGCAACCATGAGTATGCACTGTCCTGGGCTCGTACAAATCCACATGATAGTACCATTCCATTATTTTAGATTCTTCTTATCGATTTCAGACTCCTTAAAATTGAAAGCAATCACGAGCATGAACTGTCCTGGGCTCGTATAAATCCACACAACAGTACCATTTTGAGCACACTTCATCCATCTCCTTACACCATAAAGAAGTCCCCCTCGTGCCTCTTGGCACTATGATCGATCATCTCAGCAACACCCCAAATAAGGTCGCCTTTGTTCAGAGTATTCTGCAGTCTCCTGCCATCTTCCACCAAATTGAGTATCACTCATCCCAGTCACCATCCTTCATCCATTACATCTATGATCCCTTTCCCACCAATCAGTTTCATATGCTGCCCGATTATCCCTGCCATCATACTCTGAACAAAGTAAGTTTGAGTCCACCCACTCTACTTTCCCAGTTATTCCCCACCCCCCCAGTATGTTAGTCCTACCATCAGTACTCTCACACTTCGGTTCTCCACCTTGTGCTCCTATCAAGGAAACATCATTTCCTTGGTAGTTGCAGGTCTCCCTTTGTCGACGCCATCCCATCTATTCCAGAGGATAGACCCAGAGGTCCCTGTGCCTTGGACTCATCACCATTTGTGGTGAGTGCCTATGGACAATTTTGAGAGGAGTCATCAGTGCCTCTTCGAGTGGTTGTTTCTCACATGCTCGACTTCAACACCTTGATTGCATCATTGAGAATTGTTCGGGTTATATATCCCTTCAGTCATTGGTCGAAGACCCTGGACTTCCCCCGACTCTAGCACATTGGTGAGTCACCTTGGAACACCCAGTTATATGTTCCCATGGATATCTCGGTTGCGTTGGCGATTGTATTCAGAAGCCATCCAGTTATATGCTTCCTTGAGTACCTAGTTCAGCTCCAGTTCAGTGTACCATTGAGTGTGTGACTCTCCGTCATTATGATCTTCCAGTTAATTAGTTCCTCTAGTACCCATACTCAACACTACTATTGATCTTCCAGTGCATCATTTCTTCAGCTCAGACATGGTCATCCCAGGCAGTATATCCCGTATTTGTGTCCCCTCTAGACCCTTATGATGTACACAATGGTTCTCCATGTATCTTTCAGGTCCCCATTTTCGGGCCTCCTTGTTATTGTATATATCTTGATATGAGCATGGGTATGCCCGCCTCATCCATATATTGAGATTCTTCCTCATTCATTATTTAAGGCCATGTATCTTTCCGATCCCCATTTTTTGGACGTCATTGTTATTATTATAGATATTGATATGAGCATGGGAATGTTCGCCTCGTCCATATGTTGAGATTATTCCTCATTCATTATTGAGGTCATATATTTTCAGTTTTTGCAGTTTGTTGAGGACCGTTGTTCCGAGCTCTAGTTCATTTCTTCTGCTCTCCACATCCCAGGAAAACCATAAAAGACCTATGATTTCTATCGGCCATATGATGAGCTCCTACCCTCACACATCATGGGGCAATTTATTAACACCCAAAAAGTTCTCACTACCTCATTTCCCTCATCACATGACTCGTTCGTCCATATTTCCTACCATATTTGCCTCCAAAACCTTAAAAAAACCATTAAAAAGCCTCCAAAAGGCCAAAAAACCCCATTTTTTCTTGAAAATAATGTAAATTCCTCCAAAAATAGCAAAAACTGTCTAAAAAGGGAATAAAAAATACAAAAAAGAGGAAAAGAGGGAAAAAAGGAAGCAAAAACCCTATACAGTTGACCTAAACCATATGGTGCCCAAAACCATGGGTCAACACTCCACCATTAAAAACCTATAAATAGGTGATGGAGGCTCACCATTTGATATCCCCAATTTTCTCCATCCTTATGCTGCCAAAAATTCTTGTGAAACCCTAGCTCTCCCCTTGGAGCTATTTTCCCATTTGAGAACCCCCTTTGGCCCATATCCAAAACACCTTGGAAGAAGGAGAAGGAACAACACTGGAGCATTGGAGCAGCCCCTGGACTACTACAAAGACTCCACCAACCTCACATTTGAGGTATACTTAATACAAAACCAATTTTTAATATCTTTTTGTTGTCTTATGCACATGCTAGTTTAAGTTTACTGTTTTTATTTACTGTCTTGTTTCATCATTTTACTAAACTTCTACTAAGGAGCCCCTTCTCCTTAGTAGGTGCCCATTTTCACAAGCTAGGGTGAAACCCTAGCTACACCCAGAAATCAAAATATCAAGCAAAACCAGTTGTGAAGAGAAAGGTTGATCACCTCGAAGGTGAATTTAAAAAGATTAAGCTGAACACCTTTGACAGAGAACCAAGGACTGGAGAGTAATTAGAGGCATGGTTATTAGATATTAAAAAGTACTTCGAGATCTATAATTAATCTAGCAATATGAAAATCAGAATGGCATTTTATAACTTAAAGGGAAAGGCCAATATCTAGTGGCAGGACCTAAAGATCGCACATGGGATGAAGGAAAAAGTTTATGGTAGGAATTCAAGAAATTCTTTAAGAAATAGTATCTGTCGGAGAGCTACTACAAAACAAAAAACGAAGACTTTTATGAATTAAGGCTCAGACAAATGACCATGGAAGAATTAATTAATAAATTTCTGGATCTACTACAATTCATACCTTACATCAAGGATGAAAAGGTAAACGTTCAACGATTCTTGAGTTTTTTACCATAGTCGTACAAAGACTGCATAGAATTTGACAACCCCAGAACATTGGATGAAGTACTGAGGAAGGCGATACTTTTCTATGAACAGTACAAACAGAGGACTAAAATGCCTAAGGCATGGAGGGATAAAAAGCAAGAGATCCTCAGCCAGCACTAGAAAGGATATAGGCCACCTCCATACATAAATATACCAAGAAATCAACGGGGAAATGATTACCCCAGTAAGGAGCAGCCGGTACAAAATGGAAATAAACCTACAAATCTAGGCCCGAAAGGAGCTACAGGAGATCCCAAAGGTCCCCCACAATGGTGGGAGTGTGGGGAACCCCATTTACAACATAACAATCTACAGTTCAATGGGACAAACCAAACTATCCACAATGTTCAAGAGGCCTCAACTATGGGAGAAATAAATGGAAGCATACACAGAATTCATGCAGCTCTGGATAATAGACAGTAAGATCACCAATCGCTACTACATATGGCTCAAAAGTCCCACGAAAGCTTGCCACAAAACAGTTAAAATCGTTGTTTTCGTGGAAAAATAGTTAAAATTTTTGGAAAATTTTGAAAATTCCCCCGAGGATTGTCTGTATAATGATGGTATGGACTGTTTGTCTCTATAGCAATGAACTTTGGTCACTAATTTTATCGATCGTTAATTTTATTGAGTTCGAGCTCTCCTAGTTGGCAAATTGATATTAAACCATTAAGGTGCATCTAAGAAATCTTATCGAGCGTACCCAATGACTTTAAAGCATCCATGGCCGTAGGTATTTGCGCATCCATTGTCACCAAACTTATGGAAATCCGCAAGACACAATGACCATAAATCCAAATAAGTCCGCAGTGAATTGCACTGAAACCCATAAAAAATTAGAAGTCCTCGAGGAACATAAGACTTTTGTTGTTAAAGAAATACGGCTAAAGGTGGTGGCAGCGAAAGTGATGATAACATGAAGGACAAAATCAACTAGTATTGGGAGATGGTCTCCCTCACTTCATCCATATGCGCTGATGGTTCGAATGGAGTTTATACAGAGGTTTTGGAAGATTTGGACTATGGTACCTTCATTTTCCCCCCTAGTCACCAAGAATTGTTGAGATATTGTAACTTCAAAGAATATTATATTTGTACTTTAATATTCTCGAGGTGTTTCATTCCTCCTTGAAGATCTTATTGTATATCCGGAGATGTTTATTCCTCTGTCAGATTGTGGTAACTTGGGTTATTAGACTTCCCTAGTGGGGGTCAACCCTGTATGTGTTATGTGGGTCAAAGGGCTATTAGACCACCCTAGAGGGGTCGTCCCAATCAGTTGTAGTGGGGTATTTAACCCAATGGTTAAATACGAGCCTACATGATTTGTGTAAAAGACAAGTCGGAGTAGTGTATAAATAGAGGAGGTGTATTCCTCATTTTACACACACACTCACTCACTTGAGAGTGGCGCACTTATGAGAGAGAGGTCTTCTATGGAGAAGGAGGAGCTTATGCTCAGGGTTACATCTTTTGTATTTGTTGGTCATCTATATTGAGGAAGCTTTGCTGGGTTTTCCACCCCATGAGGGTTTCCGAGGATAAATCTATGTCTCTTGTGTTGATGTTGTGCTTGTTGTTTCTTCAGTGATCCTGTATATGATATTATTGTGAAATGGAATGTAATGCTGCTATTTTTTGTCTTAGCATATTAAATATTACCATGGTATCAGAGCTAACCTGAAGGAAGGCAATGTATGGCACTTACGACACTTGCTTCACTTGCAACAATTTGAAGGCTTGGATTTTACATAGAAAAAACTAGTCATCGTGGAACTTTAGCTATAAATCCATTTCTGCGAAGGTTTAGGATCTTAAAAGTTTATAGATCGTAGATAACATCCCCAGGTACCTTGTGTCCAAAGGACACCCTCAGATTCGTTGTACTTTGTGAGTTATGATCAGTACAAGTTAGGGTTTCTGCCTCTTCCAGATCTCAGTCAAAATCAGGTGACCTTGGAAAAAAAGTCATAACTTGGGCTAGGAAGCTCCAAATGAAATTTCATAAAAAGTGATAGGTATTACACAGACTGTATTATCTCAGAAAATGTTTTCAGAGGCCGAAGTTGAACCAGTGACACGTGGCATGCCGAACCAGTTCGCTCTCCTGTTTTATCCCATAAACAGGTCACATTGCGACACTTGGCATAACTCTCTCTCAGAAAATCCAATTGCGGTCAGACCTGTTGGGATGGAAATATGACAGGTTAGGCTACCACAAAAAAAATTTTCAGACCCTGTGGAGCAAAAAGTTCAGAGTTACAGTAGAAACAATCAGGTACATATTTCTATCAAAACCGAATTATTTTTGGAGCACCTTCACTCATGGCTTCTGGAATTTAGGGTTTCGGAGAAAGTAAGAATTTTTGGAATCGGAATCCATGGCTGAATGCTACTCAGGAAAATTGAAATTTAGAGACCAAGATCGAATTTTATGGTTGGGTAGAAGACCAGGCTTGATCAAACCCCAGTTCGAGATTTTGATCTGAAAGATGGAAAATTAGGGCTTCAGCAAAAGTTGGAATTTTTGAAGTCTGTAAGCATGGCTGGAAGCTCCTCAGAAAAATAAGAGTTTCTAGCCTTGGATCGAACCTTTTGATTGGGCAGAAGGGTGGGCTTCATCAAACCCTAGTTCGGGATCCTGTCCAAAAGATCCAGAAGTTTCGAAGGCAAATTTTGAGGGGTCAAATTTTGGAGATTTCAAAATTGAAGTATGCTAGTTTGATTAGCTCAGCAAGACACATCCTTCCATCCATTCAGAAGTGTGAAAGTCAAAGATTTAATTTTTATGGTTTCTCTAGCAAACCCTAATCAAGCTCCAGATCAAGTTTCAGGGGGAGTTGAGGCTAAGGCCTTACATAAGAAGACTACAAGAAGTCTCGACAGGTATGACTTAAAGAGGTTCAGGTATGTCTTGAAATCTGATTCCTGATTAAGTTCATAATATGTTTGTCTTCATATTATTTATTAGTACAATCTTGATTAATGTTAGAATTGTCTTATCACCCTAGTAACAGTATGAATGCATGTGAATGATAGAAGAGATTCATTGATTAGGATTATATGATTGTACTAATGCACTGTGATGTTGTATAAGGTTGATGTTGTCTGCTAACAAGATACATGTACGTCACGAAAGACAAATCAAGTTCCATGACCATGACAACATGAAGACAAAGACTCATCCATAATATTTGATCACATGGAAGTTCTACTTGCAAGGTATGTATGACTTTGTTCTATTATGCTTAACCTATGAGATATGCAGGTTCCAGCATAGGATCCCTAAATCATTGAAGAAAGCAAAGAAGATATTGATTAGGTATGTTAGACATAACTAAGCAATCCAGGTATGTTTTCCTATGCCATGTATTAGGATCCCTTATATAAGTATACTTGGTATGATTGGTTATGCTTATTCATAAAGTTAGTAATCAGGGGTTTATGCATATTATGTCTCTTATCTTGATGATTTAATTAACCACAAGAGTCCCATGATCAAACAAGAATATGCATGAGTAAAAGAAGACTTCCCTGAAACCCTAAATACTAATGATCATGACTATACATATTCAAGATTATTTAGAATTATAATGTTTTTGATAATATTGAGAATATACTAATGAATGTATGCTTGTGTATGAGATCATGAGGATGACACTAGTGCACACTTGAGCATGCATAGTGGTACAAAATGAATAGAAGTTCAAAAGACATATAGAAGATCAAGTAGGAGGCAACCACACAAACATAAAAGATAAGTATTTGAGTTGTTATTTCAAATAGTAAATGATATTGCTTGTATGCATATTTGAATTCCTAGAATATATCATGATGAGTGTAAACATTCATAGAGCATTGAACAATATACTACTAATATTCATATGATTGGTAAGTTGGACAAACATTCCATTGTTGATTGTCTAGAATGAAACCTCTTTGCTGACATGCTGCGAGCTGTGCACACTCTCGATAGTATGTTCTAGTAGAGATGGAAGGCATCTAGATAGCCACTATATGCATACAGGATATGGAAAGGTGTTGTGCCAAAGTATTGGTCAAGATAGTTTCATAAATATGTAAATGATATCTGTATGCATAATAGGTTATCATGACAGCATGATTTCATGATTATGAAGTATTACTAATCAGGTACTTAATTTTGATTTGTAGGAAAGATCATGATGAATGATGAAACACTGAACAAGCGATGGATGTTCAACAAAAGGATTTACAAATCAAACACACTATAGAAGGCTTGTGGCTAGAAGATTCTCTTAGAAAGAGGAAGAGAATCATGATGAGATGTTTGCTCCAAGTGGCTAGATATGACCATTCTCTTAATGGTGTAATTAAAGAAGAAGTATGAATCAGGTGCTGTATGGGTACCTAGGATCGATGATCAATTGATGATCACCATGGGTGATGTGGATCTCAACCTTTGCTACAAGGTTAAATATGGTTTCTATACATAGATGACATGGATGCAAGAAGGAACTCACCACAGAGTGTGAATGATATTCAGTCACAAAGAAAGAATTGACAGTTTCTTGATAAGCTTGGGCTTTACCAAAACTAAAGTTGTTCCTAACCTTTACCTTGAGGTTGTGGATGATGAACCTATCATACCATTATTGTATGACGATGATCTCTTTTTAATAAGGAATGAGAAACAGATCATGAAAAGAAAGAAGAAGATGGCTGCAGAAATGAAAATGAAAGATCTCAGATTGATGCATTACTTCCTAGGTCTAGAAGTATGGCAAGGCTCAGAAGGAATCTTTCTCAACCAGGGAAAGTATGCTGAGAAATATTAAAAGGAATTGATGTGTCGGAATGGCCACTCTCATGGATTCCAACTTGAATTTGTTAGCAGATGACTCTTCAGAGTTAGTGGATATAACTCTGTACAGACAAATTATTGGGTCACTGATGTATCTAATAAATACTAGGTCAGATATATGCTTTGCTGTGAATACCTTGAGTCAGTGTCTAGTGGAAACTAGATGTTTTCACCTGTTACTTGCAAAGCATGTGATCAGGTACCTAAAGGATATGATAGACTTTGATCTATGCTATATTGGAGATCATGACTTCAGATGGCTACACAAATGTTGATTGAGAAGAAAGTGTATTAGACAGGAAGAGCACATCGAGAAGATGTTATTGTCTAGGATCAACCATGAACTTATGGTTTAGCAGGAAGCAATCTAGTGTGGCTCTCAGCACAAGCGGAATATATGGGTGCTTGCTCTGCTAGTTGTGAAGAAGTATGGCTTCAAGATTGTTTGACTTAGAGATAGACCCAACTGTGATCCTATGTGACAAACAGAGTTGTACCAAAATGGTAGAGAATCTAGTGTTCCATGATAAGTCAAAGCACATAGAGATCTGACATTTCTATATACAAGATATGGTGCAGAAAGGAATTAAAGTTTGAATTTGTAACAAGTTACCAATGTACTAACCAAACCTCTACCTCAAGTAAAGCTTTCAGAGACAAACTTAATATAGTTTAGAAGGACCCTCCTCGAAAGGGGGAGTGATGTGATCACTTATGATGAGATTGCCCACATCGAGAGTGAGGTTGATGATGTGGATACCTATATTGGTGATGCCGACAGAGAGGTTGGTGGATGGTCCTTAGACAGATGTCTCCGATAAAGAAGAGGGATTGCATCATCCTTGAACACATGTTATAAAAGGAGTCATAGACGTATGTCTTTGAGAATGAAGTCCTTGGTGGACATGAGGGGATTGGATCATCCCTGGACTTCAGCCCTAAAGAGAGCCGTAGACGTATGTCTTCGAGAATGAAGTCCTTGGTGGACATGAGAGGATTGGATCATCCCTGCACTTCAGTCCTAAAGAGAGCCGTAGACTTATGTCTTGAAGAATGAAGTCCTTGGTGGACATGAGGGGATTGGATCATCCCTGGACTTAGGTCCTAGAAAGAGCTGTAGACTTATGTCTTCGAGAATGAATTCCTTGGTGGACATGAGGGGATTGGATCATCCCTAGACTTCAGTTCTAAAGAAGGTCATAGACGTATGTCTTCGAGAATGAAGTCCTGAATGAACAAGTAGGGGATTGTATCTTCCCCGGACTTCGGTCGCAGAATTGAGCCGTAGACTGGGTATCCAATAATGAAGTCCTGAATGAACAAGTAGGGGATTGTTTCTTCCCCAAGCTTCGGTCCCATAATTGAGCCGTAGACTGGGTCTCTGATAATGAAGTCCTGAATGAACAAGTAGGGGATTATATCTTCCCCAGACTTTGGTCCCAGAATTGAGCCGTAGACTGGGTCTCCGATAATGAAGTCCTGAATGAACAGGTAGGGGATTGTATCTTCCTCGGACTTTGGTCCTAGAATTGAGCCATAGACTAGGTCTCCGATAATGAAGTCCTGAATGAACAGGTAGGGGATTGTATCTTCCCCGGACTTTGGTCCCAGAATTGAGCCATAGACTGGGTCTCCGATAATGAAGTCCTGAATGAACAGGTAGGGGATTCTATCTTCCCTAGACCTTGGTCCCAGAATTGATCCGTAGACTAATGTCTCTGAGAATTGAAGATAGGATTGCATCATCCCTAGACATGAGACTTGTCTTAAAGGTACATGTGAGGACTACATCGTCCATGAACTGGGTTCAAAATGTACGTGATGGGATTGCATCGTCCCTAGAGATGAGACTTGTCTTAAAGTGATAAGGATTGATCATCCTGGAACTTGATCTGGATTGTATCATCCATGGACCTATGTCCTAAAGAGAGCGGTATTGATCATCCTATAATATGATCGTGTGTGTTGCAGGGTATGCTACTATGCATACTTGATTTATGAGGATACTTGTATTGATATTGATGAGGATACTTGTATTGATGATGTGTATACTTGTATTGATGAGGATACTTGTATTGATGATGTGTATACTTGTATTGATGAGGATACTTGTATTGATGATGTGTATACTTGTATTGATGAGGATACTTGTATTGATGATGTGTATACTTGTATTGGTGTGGATACTAATACTGATGATCCAGATGTTGTAGATCGAGATGATCCAGATGCTGTTGATCGAGATGATCCAGATGTTGTAGATCGAGATGATCCAGATGCTGTAGATCGTGATGATCCAGATGTTGTATATCGAGATGATCCAGATGCTATAGATCATGATGATCCAGATGTTGTAGATTGAGATGATCCAGATGTTGTAGATCATGATGATCCAGATGCTGTAGATCCAGATGTTGTAGATTGAGATGATCTATATGCTATAGATCGTGATAATCCAGATGCTGTAGATCGAGATGATCTAGATGCTGTAGATCGTGATGATCCAGATGCTATAGATCAAGATGATCCAGATGCTGTAGATCGTGACGATCCAGATGCTGTAGATGGAGATGATCCAGATGCTGTAGATCGTGATGATCTAGATGATGTAGATCGAGATGATCCAGATGCTGTAGATAAGGATGATCTAGATGTTGTAGATCGAGATGATCCAGATGCTGTAGATCGTGATGATCCAGATGTTGTATATCAAGATGATCCAGATGTTGTAGATCGAGATGATCCAGATGTTGTAGATCGAGATGATCCAGATGCTGTAGATTGTGATGATCCAGATGCTGTAGATCGAGATGATCCAGATGCTGTAGATCGAGATGATCCATATACTGTAGATCATGATGATCTAGATGCTGTAGATCAAGATGATCTTGATGCTAATGATCGTATGATGACGATGCTGATGATCGTGAGGATCCAGATGTTGATGTTGTTGTAACTGTTCGAGTCCTGCAGAAGATAAAGACTCAGTACTGAAGATGTTGATGTTCCAGTATTGAAGATGTTCCAGTAACTGCTTGAGTTACTGATGATGTTGAGAAAGCTTCCAATGATTTATAGATATATCATGTATGATGTTGATGACTCCTTGCTCGTGCAGATGCTGTTATAATACCCTTCTCATTAAGGGGGAGTGTTGAGATATTGTAACTTCAAAGAATATTATATTTGTACTTTATTATTCTGGAGATGTTTCATTCCTCCTTGAAGATCTTATTGTATATCCAGAGATCTTTATTCCTCCGTCAGATTGTGGTAACTTGGGTTATTAGACTTCCCTAGTGGAGGTCGGCCCTGTATGTGTTATGTGGGTCAAAGGGTTATTAGACCACCCTAGAGGGGTCGGCCCAGTCAGTTGTAGTGGGGTATTTAACCCAATGGTTAAATACGAGCCTACATGATTTGTGTAAAAGACAAGTCGGAGTAGTGTATAAATAGAGGAGGTGTATTCCTCATTTTACACACACACTCACTCACTTGAGAGTGGCGCACTTATGAGAGAGAGGTCTGCTATGGAGAAGGAGGAGCTTATGCTCAGGGTTACATCTTTTGTATTTGCTGGTCATCTATATTGAGGAAGCTTTGCTGGGTTTTCTACCCCATGAGGGTTTCCCAAGATAAATCTGTGTCTCTTGTGTTTATGCTATGCTTGTCATTTCTTCAGTGATCCTGTATATGCTATTATTGTGAAATGGAATGTAATGCTGCTATTTTCTGTCTTAGCATATTAAATCTTAACAAGAAGGCCTACCAATTGAATTTGATGACCATGAAGGCATCGAAAACCCTCTACTTGGTTCTGAAAATTTGAGTGATAACAATGCTAAAAATGAAGAAGAGGACCCTCTGGGAGGTTCAGAGTTCGAATCCTCGAGGGCAGAGGAAGAAAATTCAAGGAACTTGGATGTATTAAGGGATTCAGACGCTGGTGGAGAAGGAATTCGTGATTCGACAGTTGATGAAAACGTGGAATTGAAGCAAGTGGGTTTGGATAATGAGGGTTTGGGGAATGAAGGTTGGATGGATGAGGGTTTTGGAGACGAATATTTTAGCTATGATGGTTGGTGGAAGCGTCAGACGGCTTCATTGACACAGCCCAATAATCTATGGTCGATTGTGGTCTCTACTGCTCTGCTGGGGATTGTATATTTGGGGCAGCGGTGGCACCACGAATGTTGGAACAACAAGCAGCTAAGGCTACAGCTCTGTGCAAAGGACGAGCTATCTTGAATTATTTATTTTGTTTATGTTTATGCTTGCCTTTTA
Organism: Larix kaempferi; assembly: GCA_027924585.1. Classification (NCBI taxonomy): domain Eukaryota; kingdom Viridiplantae; phylum Streptophyta; class Pinopsida; order Pinales; family Pinaceae; genus Larix; species Larix kaempferi. The sequence continues at coordinate 276,477 of BSBM01000425.1, forward strand.
ACATCCTTTGATACCTACTTTCTCTATAAGACCTCTTCTATTTGAATCAAAATGGAAAACTGAAATTAACCAGGATTTAGTCAAATGTTTCCATCTGTCTTTGAAAATCCGAGTCATGAAATTTCTTAGTTGATTTTGTATTTTGCTAGATACTGTATGCTGGAGAGAAAATTGTGGTTGCAAATTTTATTTATTTATGATTTAGAGTGTGGTTTCACCCCTGAATAAGAATGTTGTTTTTATATGACATGTGTTGACACCAGGTCTGAGGAAACCTAAAATTTTTGCTAAAAGGTCCTAAGAGAAAAAATCATCACAAAAAGGGTTGAATTGAAGGTTTTTATATAAAAGTATAGAAGAAAAACCCATATTTATAAAGTCCTCCAGCAAATATATGTAAGGGTTAAGCCCCAATCAAGTTCGGTCGGCGGAGATATTATAGATCAAGATCAACGGTCAATATCAACCCCTCGTCGCCAATGTAATCGCCAACAAATGGTGGAGGGTGGTAGCGGACATAATACCACCAAGGCACGTGTCCGATATTCATTCATCCACGTATGGATAAAGGTGTATCAGAAACCACTATAGCACCGCACGGAACCACCCATTATGGAAATGTGGAAAGATACCTTACGTGGCAAGATGGGACCCAACACGTGGCAAACAGGGAAAGCTTGGTAGGGCCATGGCACGTGGCATCATACTTTACAATGATCGGAAGGTTGATACATACCTAAATAAAATCAACGGCCAACGTTTCATCCGCGGCCAGGAACATTCACACGGGATATAAGGAAAAGTGGTCGCGGAGAATAAACCACCATAACAGGTGTCAACAAATGGTGTATCCGCGTGGGGAGCAAACCGGAAAAAGAAACCGCCTTTTCGATCGCGGATACCACCGGTGGAATAAAGGGGGACGATATCTGACGGTCCAAAACAAAGCTTCGAAGATCAACGGTTGGATATGACCCGCGTTCATAAAGGTGCAAGAAGGTTATTTTAAAAAGGCTTATATAAAAAGAAAGGGCTCCACATAATGACATTTTGCATGTGTCATTATCCTGGAGAGCTCCGAAGACTGGTGGAAGCTGGCGATTGCGACAGAAGGTGAAAAGCGAGCACTTACAGGTAGGGTCTGGTGACCTGTCACACTTTTTAAACGGAATTTTGTTTAAAAGAAGCGTTTAAATGGAGACTGTGCAAGATATAGACGTTTTTAGGTCAAAAGATGCCCTAGAAGACAGATATGAAGATGTTTACGATACCCAAATTAGGTTTCCGGTATCCGATGTAAAAATTATGTTGTCTGAGTTATTAAAAGAGGGTATAGACCCCCATAGGGTTCACCAGTCGTCTCTGATAGCTTTTTGCCCAGACCAATTTCCTGTTTTCCCAGAATTTGTCTCCTGGTGTGCCGAAAATTATTCCCGGGAAGAAAGAGTCGTTTTAAACAGCCAGAAAACCAGAGCCATTTGCAAAATCAATCCAGCCGAATTGATTAGAGCCCTGGAAGTAGATTTGCCCCAAACCTTGGACACTGAGGTTTTTTCTGAGGTTTCAATTATTGAAAATTTTCATCATGCTTCTCAGAGTGATAGGGAAATGTTTTTGTCGACGTGTCTCAGACCAGAGACTAGCATTTCGGAACTCCCTTACCCTTTAGATATCAATCTTTTTAATGAAAATACTCAGTTGGTCTTGACACTGTTGGCCGTAGTTTTAGGGTTAGATACGGATTTGTATATAACTAAGTTTCAATTGAGTTTATTGTATAGAATAAGTATAGTCCAGTCGGGAATTGACGAAAGTCAAATTCCCCGACTAACTTTTGAAACATTCATAGCAGAAAGGATTCATGACCAGATGGTCAATTTTTCCACGCACAAACATTTCAGGTTTCAGGCCTTTTTAATGAGAATGATTATGGTATCCAGTCAGGAAGAATTACAGTTCCCAGAAATTGTTTTCACAACTCCACTGGAAAATAATATGTTCAATTTTATCAACTACATGCTCTCAGCGATCTTTAAGATGATTTTCAGAAAAAATCTACCTAGAGTACTGCCGGAAATGCAGGTATCAATGCAATTGAATACAGAGTATGCTACAGGGGATTGGTTTTTATCGAAAGATAGTACAGTAGTCAGATTGTATGGATTTAAGCATAAACCCTATGTGTTACCAGCATTCCTCACTTTGAGGATTTTCGCCTTGGAATTCTTAAGACAGAAATTGATTGTAGAAGATAACAATTTTTTAGTTCACAGACAAGCAACGGACATTAAATACCCTTTCACATTAGGTCTATTCACAATAAAGAATAAGAACGCTGCTGTATATATAGAGAAGTTGTTAAAAGACATGAATTTTGAGACAGATGCGGCTATGGAATATGACCCATTAAATATCATATCCAAACGAAGAATTGAGCATCGTATCAAGGCTCTGAATCATCAAATTGTTGAAGGGATGGCAGACAGAGCCAACTGGCTTGAATACAAAGAAGAAATTATTCCAGACACGTTCGATAAAGAAATGTCATTGGAAGAAGCAACGGCAGAAACATAAAGCAAAATAAATACTGCATTAGTGGGGTCCAAAAGACCTATACAGGACATTATGATCATTGATGATGAAGAGACAGAAAAAGGAAAAAGATTGAAAACCGATGAGTCACAAGAATTGACAACAATTTCAGAAGAAGCAAAAGCGACAGAAGATGAAATACCAGAGGTTACAGTGAAGGAATACAACATTGAAGAAACCCCTATAGGGGGTGATGTAAATAGACCCAGGAATATCATGGACGTATTTGATGAACATAGTAAAAATAAACAGGAATCCGCGAAGCAAACAAGTCAATTGTTTCCGAAGGTCAGGAATATATCAAATAATGAAGTGAGCTTATTTACCAGCAGGAACATCAAAGAAAATTCTTTGAAATTTTCAGTTGTGACAAAAAACAAGATCTCAGAGATGAAGATAGACTTGTCAAAAGTAAATGCCCCTGATAAAAATTTTTTACATAGACAAGCTGGAGAGGTCATATACTCAGACTATTTGGGGGCCACATTGAGAGCAGACAAACTGAAGAATTCAGTAGACAAATTAAATAATCAGTTGAGACAGGAAAAGGCGGAGAATAAGTCTCGACAACAGCAAATTAAGAAATTGCAAATAGATTTGACTAATAAAGATGGAGATGCAGCCACTAAACTGCTCAAGGAGAAGGAAGATGTGATCTTAACATTGAGACGAAAATTAAAAATCCCAGACACTGTACTCATTCAAGGTGCAGAATTGACAGTATTAGAAAAAGAGAAAGAAGAACTATCTAACGAAGTCAATGATGTCACTGCTAAAATGTTAAAGCTTTCTGACGAAAAGGATTGTTGGGAAAAAGAAAGGTTCATTTTAGAAGAACAGTTAGTAACAGCAAGAAAACAATTAGCAGAGAATAGTCAACAACAAGTACCGACATGCTCAGAAGAGGATAAAACCGGTGTAGATGGAATTTTACAGGCAATGTCACAAATAAGTTTAAAAGATAATGAAATCAAATTGTTAAAGACAGAAGTACAGAAATTGAAAGAAGAAAATGAAGTAAAAGAGAAAGAAATAAAAACTTTGCAGGCAAAAAATCAGGAATTGAGCAATAATAATAAAGGACTAGCAGCTCATGTAACAGGGCAAGCTGCTATGTAGGGGTGTAAACATATGGTGTGGGACCAGATCATTAAAGAGGTTGAAAAACTTAGGCCATATCTGGATTATATAACAGTTAAAGAAAAGGTAGCCAAAGATGCCTTCGAAAGTTGCCGAGCAGTCAGGGAGAGCCTGAATAGAAAGCCGAAAGAAGTAGCCCAGAGAGCAATAACATTTTTAAACAATCTATCTGAGGCAGACCTGACAGCCATGAGTATAACGAACAGAATTTCTGTCATCACTTGGGCCAGAAGGATCTTGGGAAAATACTCACATGTCGAAAATGTCGAGGCTAAAGCAGGAGAAATAAGGAAAGAAGTAATCCAGTTCAAAAAGCAATTTGAAAAGTTAGTGAATAAGGGATTCCCAGCTTTCTGGGACGAAAAGAGTGAATTAATTCCTCCAAATGAATATAAAAGATTACTGTTTGATATCAGGATGGATCACCGAAATTTCCAGCAGCTAGATCATATGCTCACAGGAAAAATTCTAATGGAGAAAATGTCAGGGGAATTTGAAATTTTAAATATGCTAATTTCAACTTGTGCAAACCTTCTTCCTATTTCTTATGCAGGTCATATTGAGATGCGAGTCTTGGTGAAGGAAATGACCAGTTATGACTTACCCACGGTTGACCAGTGGAATTATGTGGAGAAGTACGGAAAGACCAGATATTCTGTTCATACCTAGATGCACTTGAAACTCTTGCCATGTGGCAAAAGGGTGATATCCAAAAAGTTTTTCCAAGTGGCAAAAAGACATTTTTATTTTAAATTTGTAATATTATTTGAAAGACGGTTATGGGTTACTCGAAGACAGTTATCTTTTAGTTAAACATTTTTAATTATTAATTAGAAGAAGCATTTATGAAGAGCTTCTTCTAAAAAATTTTGTATAAAAACAATGGAGGTCATTGTTGAAGGGGTTGGAAATTTTTTGAGAAACAAGTATGTTTTGAAGTTTATTTTTGAGAAATAAAAGCAGTACAGTGATGGTACCTATCTTTTGATATCAGAGATTCATGAGTTAATCAGTCTTACCGTCTGTTATTCTCCTTATCTTTATATGTGCATGTTTACTTTCTTCGTTATATCTCCCATAGTGTTTTTCTTCCATATTTAAATGAGCATTTGAAATAACTTGAGATTCATACTGGTTATGCCTCATTTTATTTGCATTTAAATATCCATTATATTCTCCAAAGTTGACAATAGATTCATCCTGGATAGATGCCTGTTGTTGATGGAATGTCTCTACTTCTTTCTATGTCACCTGAAAAATCAAATTGACTGTAATATGATTACTATCTTGCCTCTGTGTAAATTTGTATGGTGAAAGTCTCTTACTGGTTTATTATACATTTGAAAGATTCGACTCCATGCCCAATGTTTCTTGTTTACCTTTTCGACCAGAAGATATTTTTTGAGAAATTTTAAGAGAACCTTTGTATATTTTAGCCTTCACATATATATCAAGAGAGAGCCCTCTCTGGTGGAGAAAATGGCTAGTTTTTCTACCTAAAGCTTGGTTTGAAATAGGTTACCTTAGGTCTTATTTTCTTACAACCGGAATAAAATCTAAGTGCTAACATTTTGGCGCCGTTGCCGGGGACCGAAAGTGAAATTTTCCCTGGGAGAAACGACAAAGAAAGCTCAAATTTCTTGGGCAAGGAAGTTTGAAACAAGTTGGTTGTAGATATTGCCCTGGCGACTTCACTTGTGACAGTTTTCAGAAGTTTTGAGAGTAATTTGAGAAAGACATTGTGGCTACAAGAAGGAATCCAGGTTCGCAGTTCTTTTTAGGCGTGGACAATCCAGAAAAGCTCCTCAAGACGGAGAAAGTCAAAGGCAAGACGAAAGAAGGTATTTCTCAGTTTTCAAATATATTCCCTTCTTTACAAGAACATCTGTTTGAGAAAGAAAATATTGGTTCAAGTAAAAAGATTTTGCTTAGAACTAAATCAGATTCTGATTTGAAAGAAACAAAAGTTGATCCACAAAGTTTGTGGGACTATTCTTTAAAATCTGTTTGGGAAAATTTACAAAGATCTGAGAGGAAAGAACCTAAAATATCCAAAGCCCAAAGAATACCTGTACAGGGTAATAGACAACAGGCGACGGTTGTTGCACCTTATAATCCACCACCCATGGCAGCCAGATTTGCTCCTTTGGTTTTGCCAGCAGTTTTACATGATTTGCCTCAAAATTATGCACAGAGAATCTTTACTTTTGATAATGAGGGAAATTATACCGCACAACAACATGTTGATAATTTCAGTGATTTTATTGATTTAGAAGAAGTGGATTATGATGATGCTAAAATGAGGTTGTTTGCTCAAAGTTTGAGGGGTGAAGTGAAAAAATGGTTTAGAGCTTTAGCCGCTGGATCTATTGCAAATTATGATGCCTTTACAACCCTTTTTATCGAAAGGTGGGAAGATCAGAAAAATCCTTCGCAGGTATTGACCCAGTATAACAATCTGAAAAAGGGAGGTTTTGAGTCAGTTCAGGAGTTCTCTACCAGATTTATGAAAGTCTACAATTCAATCCCTACAGATATAAAACCTCCAGTGGGAGCAGCCAAGTTACATTATGCAGATGCTTTTGAAGGTGATTTCTCATGCACATTAAGAGAAAGAAGATCTACTACTTTGGCAATAATGATGAAAGATGCAGTAGAAGTTGAGGCTAATATGATGGCTTCTGGAAAAATGAGGCATAGAGATATGGATAGAAAGAAAATTAGAGAAGATAATCAAAATGCAGCTTCTTCTTCTTCTTCCCCTACAGACGTAAAATTCGAAGCAATGATGAAAACTATGGAAAAATTGCTAGAAAGATTAGTAGTGGATAACAAAGCTCCAAATAAAGAACAAGCAGAACCTCAAATCAGAAACCCGAATTTTAGAAGGCCTTTTGTTCCAGCTGCAAGGCCGAGAGAACAGCGAAACCCAAGAAATGCAGAAGAAGATCAAATCCGACCTCCTTTTCCTGAAAATTATATTGCTGGGGAAGCTGAAGCTGAGATACCTGAAGGAGATATTCACCACTACGGCAGTTCTGATCCAGCAGTGTATTTGACTAAACAGGAGCATGATATGTTCATGGCAGAGGGAGAATGTTGTAGTTTGGAGATAGGAAGTGATCAATACCAGATTGGTTATCAAAATGCCATAAACGATCTTCAAAGAAAGATAAATCTGAGGAACCGAGATGTTGTAATTGACAAAGGGAAAGAACCAATAGGCAAGTCAAAAAGAAATGCTGATAAAACTTCTACTAGTTAGTCTGAACCACAAACTAAAAGATAAGAAAATGAAGATGTGCCCAAGGTAATTCCAGATAGCAAGAAAGATCCAATGAAGGAAAGTGATAAAAATTTGGTTCCTTTCAACATACTGAATGAAATGTCAAAAGTCAAGATTTCAGTACCCTTTAATGAAATACTGAAGAACAAAGAATACAAGGAACAAATTTTCAAGATGATGCAGGTAGAAAATCGGGTGGAAATAGACACTTTGGAATTAGATGATGATAATCCTAATATCTGTTTAGGATCAAGAATGGAAGACAATAGTTTGGAAGAAGTTTCTCCCTTCTATGTGAATTTGGATATTCATGATAAAGTGGTGCATAACTGTATGTTAGATTCTGGAGCTTCTCATAATTTGATGCCCAAACTTGTAGTAGAATCTTTGGGATTGGAAATTACAAGACCATATGATGACTTATTTTCTTTCGATTCAAGGAAAGTTAAATGTTTAGGGTTGATAAAAGATTTGACAGTCAATCTCAGTAAAATACCAGCCAAAGGTATTCTTATGGATGTGGTGGTTGTTGATATTCCTGCAAAGTTTGGTATGTTATTGTCTAGGTCATGGGCTCAAAGTTAAAGGGAACTCTACAAATGGATATGTCTTTCGCTACTATTCCGGTGTTGGGAGTACACAGAAGATTGTATACTGAAAAGAGAGCTGCTTATTTGGTAAGTGATCTAAAAGATCCTGAGAAACATGCCATATATGCATTAGACACCGATTTGGGTTCTTGCATTTTGTACAACGATGTTGAATCTAAAGAAAAGATTGATTTAATTGAACCTAAAGAAAATGAGAAGGAAAGATTGTTAAGAGAAAAGATCAGAAGAGAAGGTACTTGGACGATGCACTTTGATGGGGCTAGAAGCAGAGAAGGAGCTGGAGCAGGAGTATGGATAATTACACCTGACAGAGAATTTCTAATGTTTTCTTACCAATTGAATTTTGAATGTACCAACAATGTTGCAGAATATGAGGCTTTAATTCTGGGATTGAATGTGTTGAAGGATTTGAAAGCAAAAAAGATTGAGGTATTTGGAGATTCTGAATTGGTTATAAATCAGGTAAAAGCTATTTATCAGACCAAACACCCTAAAATGAGGTCTTATAGGAATGAAGTGTGGGATTTACTGGAAATTTTTTTCGATGAGCATGATGTTGTCTCAATTCCCCAAGTTAGCAACACTGTAGCAGATTCTTTAGCCACGGCAGGAGCTGCGTTCAAAACTCCCATCTTTTCTAAAAAAGAATATAATATCGAAGTCATACATAGACCATCTATTCCAGACAATATCAAACATTGGCAGGTCTTTGAAGATGACCAACAGATCAAACGCTTTTTGGAAATGACAGATGAGTTCAATTACAGGTCTATTGATGCAGAAGGTGATGAGTTGGGGCCAGATGAAGTGGATTCTCCGGAGGAAACCAAAAAATTCAAGCAAAGGATCGGAGGTAAGGATATTATTCAACTGAAGAATAATGTTATCCCTAGAGGTTTAATTCCTTTAGAAAAGCTATTTGATAAAAATGATGTGGTAAAGAATCCAAAGATTGAACCAAAACTTGAAGATGTAAAAGATTATAATTTAGGTTCTGAAAAAGATCCCAAATTGGTAAAACTTTCAAAGAAAATACCAAGAAAAGAAGAAGATAAAAGTGTGGAAGTAATGAAAAGGTTTTCAGATGTTTTTGCTTGGAGCTATGAGGATTTGAAGGAATATGATATTTCTGTTATACAGCATACAATTCCAATTAAACCAGATGAAAAGCCTTTTAAGCAGAAATTAAGAAGAATAAATCCCAAGCTACTGCCAGTGATAGAAAAAGAGGTGAGGAAGTTGTTTGATGCTAAGATAATTGTGTCTCTGAGGTTTTCCAAGTGGTTAGCCAATTTAGTACCCGTAAGAAAAAAGAATGGAGAAATAAGGCTGTGTGTGGATTTTAGAAACTTGAACAGAGCTTCTTTGAAAGATAATTATCCACTTCCTAAAATGGACCAGGTTTTACAGCAAGTGGTGGGGGCTGAAAGAATTTCCATGCTAGATGGTTTTTCGGGTTATAATCAAATTAAAGTTCATCCAGAGGATCAAGAAAAAACTGCTTTTACTACTCCTTGGGGAACGTTTATGTACGCCAAAATGCCATTTGGTCTAATGAATGCAGGCGCAACATTTCAGAGAGCTATGAATATTGCATTTGCAGATGAAAGGGACAAAATTGTGGTGGTATACATGGATGATATCACTGTTTATTCAAAGAACGCTGCTGATCACTGGAAGCATCTGGAAAGAGTCTTCATAAAATGTAGAAGGTTTGGAATTTCATTAAATCCAAAGAAATCGCATTTTTGCATGGAAGAGGGAAGGTTATTGGGACACATCATATCCAAAGAAGGCATTAAGATCGATCCGGAGAGAGTATCTGCAATACAAAAGATAGGAATCCCTAGGAGTAAGAAAGAGATTCAGTCATTCATAGGAAGGGTAAATTGGTTGAGGAGGTTCATTCCCAGTTTTGCTGAAATTTTGAGAAATATAACTGAAATGTTGAGAAAAGATAGAGAAATTAAATGGAATGAAGAAGCAAGAAAATCCTTTGACAACATTAAAAGAGCATTGACTGAAGCACCGGTGTTAATTAGTCCAGATTATACAAGGGATTTCATTATGTTTACATATGCATCGGAACACACAGTGGCTGGGGTATTGTTGCAGAAGAATCAAGAAGGTATAGAACAGCCTATTGCATTTTTTAGTAAGATTCTGAGAGATGCAGAATTAAAATACAACATCATGGAAAAACAAGCTTATGCTTTGGTGAAAGCATTGAAAGATTTCAGGATATATATTTTGCATTCTCATACAATAGCACATGTTCCATTAGCAGCAGTAAAAGACATTCTTACGCAACCAGATCCTGAAGGGAAAAGAGAAAAATGGATAGCAGTATTGCTGGAATATGACCTGGACATTAAACCCACCAAATTGATAAAAGGTCAAGGTTTAGCTAAAATGATGACAGAAACAAATTGGGATTCCCTCAGTATAAATTTTCTAGCTGAAACTTCGACCGAGAATGTTCCAAAGTCACCGATAATTGAAGATTTCTCTTTATCTCCCTAGTACTCAGATATCGTATATGTCTTACAGAATCTCCAAGCACCTGCAGACATGGAAAAAACTAGGGCAAGGTCAGTAAAACTGAAAGCAGCAAAGTTTTGCATATTGGATGGGAATTTGTTTTGGAAAGATCCAGGAGGAATATTGTTAAATTGTCTTTTAGAGAATGAGGCACAGCATATTATGGTGGAATTTCATAAGGGTATGTGTGGAGGACATCATTCATGGAAGGCTACAGTAAACAAAATTCTTAGAGCTGGTTTTTACTGGCCCAGCATGTACTCCGATGTGTATAAAGAAATAACAAAATGTCATGAATGTCAAATTTTCGATGGAAAAAGAGAATTATTGCCATTTCCATTGAAACCCATTTCAGTCGAAGCACCTTTCCAACAGTGGGGGTTAGATTTTATTGGTGAAATTAACCCAAATTCTTCAGGACAACACAAGTGGATTTTGACTGCTACTGACTACTTCACAAAATGGATTGAGGCCATCCCAACCAGAAATGCTACAGAGACGGTGATTATGAACTTTTTGGAAGAAAATATTTTGTCCAGGTTTGGTTGTCCTAAAAGGATAGTGACAGATAATGCCCCAGCATTCAAGTCAAAAAAGATGATAAATTTCTGTCACAAATACCACATACATCTGAATCACTCAACAGCTTATTATCCACAAGGAAATGGATTAGCCGAATCTTCAAATAAAAGTTTAGTGAGAATCATAAAGAAGTTGCTAGAGGATAATAAGAGGGCTTGGCACACTAAACTGAAATATGCTCTATGGGCAGACAGAATCAGTACAAAAAGAGCAATTGGCACTTCCCCTTTTCAGTTGGTATATGGTACAGAAGTAGTTTTCCCTGTTTCTTTAGGATTGCCAGTCATGAAATTATTACAAGAAGTTGATGAAGAACCAAATCATATGCAAAGAAGAATAAATCAAATGATAGAGTTGCATGAAGTCAGGGAAAAAGCATATAACAAGACTCAAATACATCAAGAAAAAATGAAAAAAACTTTTGACAGAAAAGTTAAAGAAAAGGATTTTCAAATAAATGATTTGGTTTTGAAGTGGGATTCCAGAAAAGAAGAGCACCATGGAAAGTTTGAACATTTATGGAAAGGTCCATATATTGTTGCAGGATGCCAAGGAGAAAATGCATTCATCTTAAAAAATTGCAATGGAGAATTTTATCCTGGAGGGCCAGTGAATGGGAGACACCTCAAACATTATTTGTCCTAACAGATAGAAGTGACAGAAAGTTCCTGTACATTGTAAATATTTAAAAAAAAAAAAAGGGGGTTTGAATGCAGCCCAATGGATCAGGCACTTGGTCTACTATGTTCTTTGCTACCTCGCAGGGAGGATAGCATCCCCAGTTGGAGCCAGTTGTTGACACCAGGTCTAAGGAAACCTAAAATTTTTGCTAAAAGGTCCTAAGAGAAAAAATCATCACAAAAAGGGTTGAATTGAAGGTTTTTATATAAAAGTATAGAAGAAAAACCCATATTTATAAAGTCCGCCACCAAATATATGTAAGGGTTAAGCCCCAGTCAAGTTCCGTCGGCGGAGATATTATAGATCAAGATCAACGGTCAATATCAACCCCTCGTCGCCAATGTAATCGCCAACAAATGGTGGAGGGTGGTAGCGGACATAATACCACCAAGGCACGTGTCCGATATTCATTCATCCGCGTATGGATAAAGTGGTATCGGAAACCACTATAGCACCGCGCGGAACCACCCATTATGGAAATGTGGAAAGATACCTTACGTGGCAAGATGGGACCCAACACGTGGAAAACAGGGAAAGCTTGGTAGGGCCATGGCACGTGGCATCATACTTTACAATGATCAGAAGGCTGATACATACCTAAATAAAATCAACGGCCAACATTTCATCCGCGGCCAGGAACATGCACATGGGATATAAGGAAAAGCGGGTCGCGGAGAATAAACCACCATAACAGGTGTCAACAGATGGTGTATCCGCGCGGGGAGCAAACCGGAAAAAGAAACCGCCTTTTCGATCGCGGATACCACGGGTGGAATAAAGGGGGACGAGATCTGACGGTCCAAAACAAAGCTTCGAAGATCAACGGTTGGATATGACCCGCGTTCATAAAGGTTCAAGAAGGTTATTTTAAAAAGGCTTATATAAAAAGAAAGGGCTCCACATAACGGCATTTTGCATGTGTCGTTATCCTGGAGAGCTCCGAAGACTGGTGGAAGCTGGCGATTGCGACAAAAGGCGAAAAGCGAGCACTTACAGGTAGGGTCTGGTGACCTGTCACACTTTTTAAACGGAATTTTGTTTAAAAGAAGCGTTTAAATGGAGACTGTGCAAGATATAGACGTTTTTAGGTCAAAAGATGCCCTAGAAGACAGAGATGAAGATGTTTACGATACCCAAATTAGGTTTCCGGTCTCCGATGTAAAAATTAGGTTGTCTGAGTTATTAAAAGAGGGTATAGACCCCCATAGGGTTCACCAGTCGTCTCTGATAGCTTTTTGCCCAGACCAATTTCCTGTTTTCCCAGGATTCGTCTCCTGGTGTGCCGAAAATTATTCCTGGGAAGAAAGAGTCGTTTTAAACAGCCAGAAAACCAGAGCCATTTGCAAAATCAAGCCAGCCGAATTGATTAGAGCCCTGGAAGTAGATTTGCCCCAAACCCTGGACCCTGAGGTTTTTTCTGAGGTTTCAATTATTGAAAATTTTCATCATGCTTCTCAGAGTGATAGGGAAATGTTTTTGTCGACGTGTCTCAGACCAGAGACTAGCATTTCGGAACTCCCTTACCCTTTAGATATCAATCTTTTTAATGAAAATACTCAGTTGGTCTTGACATTGTTGGCCGTAGTTTTAGGGTTACATACGGATTTGTATATAACTGAGTTTCAATTGAGTTTATTGTACAGAATAAGTATAGTCCAGTCGGGAATTGACGAAAGTCAAATTCCCCGACTAAATTTTGAAACATTCATAGCAGAAAGGATTCATGACCAGATGGTCAATTTTTCCACGCACAGACATTTCAGGTTTCAGGCCTTTTTAATGAGAATGATTATGGTATCCAGTCAGGAAGAATTACAGTTCCCAGAAATTGTTTTCACAACTCCACTGGAAAATAATATGTTCAATTTTATCAACTACATGCTCTCAGCGATCTTAAAGATGATTTTCGGAAAAAATCTGCCTAGAGTACTGCCGAAAATGCAGGTATCAATGCAATTTAATAAAGAGTATGCTACAGGGGATTGGTTTTTATCGAAAGATAGTACAGTAGTCAGATTGTATGGATTTAAGCATAAACCCTATGGGTTACCAGCATTCCTCACTTTGAGGATTTTTGCCTTGGAATTCTTAAGACAGAAATTGATTGTAGAAGATAACAATTTTTTAGTTCACAGACAAGCAACGGACATTAAATACCCTTTCACATTAGGTCCGTTCACAATAAAGAATAAGAACGCTGCTGTATATATAGAGAAGTTGTTAAAAGACATGAATTTTGAGATAGATGCAGCTATGGAATATGACCCATTAAATATCATATCCAAACGAAGAATTGAGCATCGTATCAAGGCTCTGAATCATCAAATTGTTGAAGGGATGGCAGACAGAGCCAACTGGCTCGAATACAAAGAAGAAATTATTCCAGACACGTCCGATAAAGAAATGTCATTGGAAGAAGCAACGACGGAAATAGAAAGCGAAATAAATACTGCATTAGTGGGGTCCAAAAGACCTATACAGGACATTATGATCATTGATGATGAAGAGACAGAAAAAGGAAAAAGATTGAAAACCGATGAGTCACAAGAATTGACAACAATTTCAGAAGAAGCAAAAGCGACAAAAGATGAAATACCAGAGGTTACAGTGAAGGAATACAACATTGAAGAAACCCCTGTAGGGGGTGATGTAAATAGACCCAGGAATATCATGGACGTATTTGATGAACATAGTAAAAATAAACAGGAATCCGCGAAGCAAACAAGTCAATTGTTTCCGAAGGTCAGGAATATATCAAATAATGAAGTGAGCTTATTTACCAGCAGGAACATCAAAGAAAATTCTTTGAAATTTTCAGTTGTGACAAAAAACAAGATCTCAGAGATGAAGATAGACTTGTCAAAAGTAAATGCCCCTGATAAAATTTTGTTACATAGACAAGCTGGAGAGGTCATATACTCAGACTATTTGGGGGCCACATTGAGAGAAGACAAACTGAAGAATTCAGTAGACAAATTAAATAATCAGTTGAGACAGGAAAAGGCGGAGAATAAGTCTCGACATCAGCAAATTAAGAAATTGCAAATAGATTTGACTAATAAAGATGGAGATGCAGCCACTAAACTGCTCAAGGAGAAGGAAGATGTGATCTTAACATTAAGACGAAAATTAAAAATCCCAGACACTGTACTCATTCAAGGTGCAGAATTGACAGTATTAGAAAAAGAGAAAGAAGAACTATCTAACGAAGTCAATGATGTCACTGCTAAAATGTTAAAGCTTTCTGACGAAAAGGATTGTTGGGAAAAAGAAAGGTTCATTTTAGAAGAACAGTTAGTAACAGCAAGAAAACAATTAGCAGAGAATAGTCAGCAACAAGTACCGACATGCTCAGAAGAGGATAAAACCGGTGTAGATGGAATTTTACAGGCAATGTCACAAATAAGTTTAAAAGATAATGAAATCAAATTGTTAAAGACATAAGTACAGAAATTGAAAGAAGAAAATGAAGTAAAAGAGAAAGAAATAAAAACTTTGCAGGCAAAAAATCAGGAATTGAGCAATAATAATAAAGGACTAGCAGCTCATGTAATAGGGCAAGCTGCTATGCAGGGGTGTAAACATATGGTGTGGGACCAGATCATTAAAGAGGTTGAAAAACTTAGGCCATATCTGGATTATATAAGAGTTAAAGAAAAGGTAGCCAAAGATGCCTTCGAAAGTTGCCGAGCAGTCAGGGAGAGCCTGAATAGAAAGCCGAAAGAAGTAGCCCAGAGAGCAATAACATTTTTAAACAATCTATCTGAGGCAGACCTGACAGCCATGAGTATAACGAACAGAATTTCTGTCATCACTTGGGCCAGAAGGATCTTGGGAAAATACTCACATGTCGAAAATGTCGAGGCTAAAGCAAGAGAAATAAGGAATGAAGTGATCCAGTTCAAAAAGCAATTTGAAAAGTTAGTGAATAAGGGATTCCCAGCTTTCTGGGACGAAAAGAGTGAATTAATTCCTCCAAATGAATATAAAAGATTACTGTTTGATATCAGGATGGATCACCGAAATTTCCAGCAGCTAGATCATATGCTCACAGGAAAAATTCTAATGGAGAAAATGTCAGGGGAATTTGAAATTTTAAATATGCTAATTTCAACTTGTGCAAACCTTCTTCCTATTTCTTATGCAGGTCATATTGAGATGCGAGTCTTGGTGAAGGAAATGACCAGTTATGACTTACCCACGGTTGACCAGTGGAATTATGTGGAGAAGTACGGAAAGACCAGATATTCTGTTCATACCTAGATGCACTTGAAACTCTTGCCATGTGGCGAAAGGGTGATATCCAAAAAGTTTTGCCAAGTGGCAAAAAGACATTTTTATTTTAAATTTGTAATATTATTTGAAAGACGGTTATGGGTTGCTCGAAGACAGTTATCTTTTAGTTAAACATTTTTAATTATTAATTAGAAGAAGCAGTTATGAAGAGCTTCTTCTAAAAAATTTTGTATAAAAACAATGGAGGTCATTGTTGAAGGGGTTGGAAATTTTTTGAGAAACAAGTATGTTTTGAAGTTTATTTTTGAGAAATAAAAGCAGTACAGTGATGGTACCTATCTTTTGATATCAGAGATTCATGAGTTAATCAGTCTTACAGTCTGTTATTCTCCTTATCTTTATATGTGCATGTTTACTTTCTTCGTTATATCTCCCATAGTGTTTTTCTTCCATATTTAAATGAGCATTTGAAATAACTTGAGATTCATACTGGTTATGCCTCATTTTATTTGCATTTAAATATCCATTATATTCTCCAAAGTTGACAATAGATTCATCCTGGATAGATGCCTGTTGTTGATGGAATGTCTCTACTTCTTTCTATGTCACCTGAAAAATCAAATTGACTGCAATATGATTACTATCTTGCCTCTGTGTAAATTTGTATGGTGAAAGTCTCTTACTGGTTTATTATACATTTGAAAGCTTCGACTCCATGCCCAATGTTTCTTGTTTACCTTTTCGACCAGAAGATATTTTTTGTGAAATTTTAAGAGAACCTTTGTATATTTTAGCCTTCACATATATATCAAGACAGAGCCCTCTCTGGTGGAGAAAATGGCTAGTTTTTCTACCTAAAGCTTGGTTTGAAATAGGTTACCTTAGGTCTTATTTTCTTACAACCGGAATAAAATCTAAGTGCTAACAACATGCAAGGGATTTTTTTATTTCGAATTTTGTAAAATGGTTTGAGATTTGTGTTTGAGAAAAATGGATTTGTATACAGTCATTATGTTGAGGTTCTCTTATAGCTAGGGTGTAAGAGTGTGACATGCATATTTGCACCTGGGATTTTTTTGATCCCTCTCTCCAAATATGTAGATTCAGGGTTAACTTAACCTTTATGCTACTTTATACTTATAGCCCTGGTGGTTTCCGGTTATCCATTAACTTTGTGTACACATGTAGCAGTGCATTAAGTATAGATGGTGCAATGGGTGTATTCAATATGGCGAGAAATTTCCAAGATCCATCTAATCTTAGGGATGCGTATGCCCCTCACCATATTTACCATCATGTCTTTGAGTGTCCACTGTCTATCAATGATACTACCTTGGATGTTTTGTGGGTCTTGGGGAGAAAACATAAAAGGATCCTTAAGTCACCTCCATCCCTTATTCTTCTCTTTCCTTGCCAAATCCGATGCTTTCAATCTAACAATTAATGAATGGTGAGCATCATAAAATCTGCAATATGCTTCAGCTACTCTATAATAATGAGCACTTTTTCCCCCTTTATAGTAGTTGGGGATACTCCTTTTGAAATCTAGGTTTTTGTCTTCTTTAATGCTTTCAGTCGAATGCGTCATGCGGGGCCGCCCACATTGGGAGTTTCCCTCTAACTCCCTTCATTGTTTTCTTAATCCAGATTCTAAACAGCCCCATCTCTTGTTCAAAATAGGGGCTAGGGGCGAGCTGAATCATCTGTTGTAGGAGAAAATATGGTTTCCTGAAATTATAATAAAAAATATTTCTACCATAATGCTAAACCCAATCTCTCCAAAATTCAAATAGGGCTATGTATAGCTCCATTCAATTTGGGTAGATCCTCCACTCAGATAAGAGATTGTAATTCCTCGATAATGATTCTCTCTAATGCACAACTCTCTAGAATGGGCTAAATCTCTCTAGACTAGCCATAATCCAACTCAGCATCTCAAAGGTCCTGCCAGCAAAAGATGCCATTCTTACTTAGTCTCTGGGCATGGAATCGAGGGATGTTAGAGATGCATTTCCCCTGCACTCTCTAATACCACATCATTAAAAAATGGGAGATCCCAAGTTCCAACCCTACCTACTACCAGAAATATCCCAAGATAACCATTTGACAACTTGTTTCCAGGCTTCCAGGATAGAAATGATATATGGATTTTAAAATCATGTGGGGAACTAATGATATAACATAAGGCAAATATTCCTCTTATCTTCTCCGTGTGACTACAATGAAGAATCTTGTGGGTTATAAGACACTACCATGGTGCATCACCCTGAAAAATCCTGGTCACCTATTTGGTTGCCAATATATTGCCTTGATTGAAAATATTATTCAATCCAAGTCCTCCTTACTGCTCTGGCATAGTACAAAAGTGCCAAGGAACCACTGGAAGTCCTCAATCACTATCAAATTTGGCCAACAAAAGTGACCTCGATCACCACCAGATTTTTCCCACAAAACCCACTTCTAAATTTTATTGAGTTCAAGGTATTGAGACAATCAGGAACCAACAAGAGGAATAAAACACATTTCCATCCTGAAGAATCCTTGAAATGATGATCAACTTGCCAGCAAAGGGAAGGTCTCTAATATCTATACTTCCGTCTTTGCAGCTTGTCCTACAACTTGCCCAAGCACCAATATGACATAACAGCAGGTGAAATGCCATCCTGAATAGATACCTAAATATCTGACAATTTCCCCAGGCCTTATCTTCTTCCAACTCTGAAATTCATGGAGGGGCATTGTCAATCTTGATTACCCAAAACTCGGACTAATGATCACCTACTAGTGCACCTGAAGTTGCACAAAAGTTGTTCAAGCAACTCATATTACCCTCCATCAATCTAGGATCTAATCAAACAATTCAAAGTTATTAACAAAATTATTAAGGACCCCATTGTCATCCAGGATCATCCTTTGAAGTCTGGCTAACTCACAGAGGTATCAATTCTTTTGTGTTTTTTTAGTTTCCATATCATGGATTTTCTAGACACAAAAATTAATATTCCCTCCACTTTTGGTATTTTATTGCAGACTGCAATTTGTTCCTTTGTTCCAACACCAAGCAGGTGATATTTATCCTTTCAATGCAACTACTTTAGTTATGGTTGCAATGGGGACAAACATATTACCTAGTGCCTGAACTCAAACTGCTGTATGAACCCCCTCCATATACTCCACAGAGCCTTTGTTCAAACCTTTGTTTGGCATCCAAATACTCCCTTGACTGTGAAGAGCCATGTCTTCTTGTTGGCGCAGCAGGAAATGAAGTGGAACACCAGCCTCTAAGGAAAGGACATGGCTCAAAAACACAACTATGAAGAGAGTTTTAGCTGGAAATCAATTTCCAACACCAACTACAAACCTTATCCCTACCCACTGTTATTCTCTGTTGTTTTGGGGTGAAAATCATTTCTCCACCGCTACAATTTTCCATCTAGTTGGCTCCAAAATGCCTTTGGTCTGCTGGTCTATTGAAAATGCAAAATGAAGTGTGAAGAACAGTAATGGACCATAAAAACCATAAATGGCTTGCCCTTTTTTTCCTATTGTTTTTGTTTTTCTTAAAATTGGAATGTTTTCTTATAATCTGATATTTCTTTCCACATATGTTATGATTTATGGGTATAAAAATCAGTGCGTGTGGTCTTCATATAAATTTTGAACTTAATACCAGGTGAAGGCTTTTGAATTTTGTGTTTGCTGTCTATTTGACATCTATATTTCTCTTTGAACTGCACTTTGTGTTGTGGGGAAAATGCACCTATAGTTTAGGGGAGAAACTACCAACTTACGGTGATAAAGATAGACTTACAAGCATTCTGCAAGTACAACAAATAAATGAAGAGATTAGGGTTTAGAGATGTAGGAACCTCATTCAGAAGGTTGATCCTAGCTTTGCCTCCCTCACTCTTCAATGCTTATCCAGTGTTGCAATGCCCAGACCTGCAAAACAACTTGATACCTTTCTCAAACACATTTGACTACATATATAATACTGATATCCATAATGGAAGAAGACATCAAACAGTAATCAAATCTAAGACACATTAATAGGTCATATTTGGAAAGCGAAGGATGTCTGATCTTTATTAATGAATGAAAGCAAGTACATAAAGTTATACCTTCTTTCAAGCTTGGCACTTCACGAAACCTAGATTCAAGGTCTCCTGCTTCTGTTCTCCAAGGATCCCAGCCTCTAAGCAATTGTACTAGGGTTTACCAAAACTGAAGCACAAGAGAGAGGGATAAGGGTCTCCATTCCTCCAGCCTAACTTTGTAATTGGGCTTAGTCCCTTCACATGGCCCTTCTACCTTCCTTATATAGTCAGTGAGGAAGAGGAAAAGAAGTTATAACCGCTCAAGAGGTTTCCCAACCAACTTAACTTACTCGAATTTCGAGATTTTGACCAAAACAGGGGTGTACGCTACTCTACAGTATACAAAGTCGCATACACACGCTACTATTTCAACAGTGGAATCGCGCTCAGTAGGGTATACACGCTACTACCATGCCTGTGTACCAGCGCTCATATTGAAAAATGGCCAAAAACAGGCTTTTCTGCTCATTTTCAGGAGATGGTTTGGTTTGGAAAAATGTTCCTAAGGTTCATATACATCAAATGGGTCAAGAATGAGGTAATTTCAACCATTTTTAGTGTCCCAAATGACTCCTCCATCCACAAATTTCCTGTCGTGTGACTGAACTTGATCTCAAGAAGTGTCATAATGCGACCAAGGGAAGCAAGTGTCGTCACGAATGGAGAGGTGTCATTTCAAGCTATAACACTTTGTCTCCTTGTTTAGAAATAACACAGTTTCATTTCATAATATTCAACAGGTTTTGGAAGCCCTTAAAGAATCAACTTGTGCCAGGCTGACAGTTTTTGCAATTTCAAATCCAACTAACAATGGTGAGTTTCTTTTCAAGTTTATTCACAATGTCTAATGGTCAATGTTAGTTATATTTAGTTTCTATGTAACAGATTGAGCAGACTATTTATGTTGTAGTCCTTAAATGTGCAAATTTCTTACTTCTGGAATGGCAGCTAAATGTACACTCGAGTAAGCTTTCAATACTGTGGGACACCATATAGTTTTTGCAAGTGGAAGTCCATTTCCTAACGTGGATCTTGGTTTGTGGCTTTATGTAGACCCATACAATAATACTCACTCACCAAAAGTTTATTTTCTATTCTTCAAAATAGATTTCCTTTCATTCAAAGTCAATTTCATTGGCTCGTTTTGGGAACATTGATTGTTTATGTTGTTGTCCATCAGGAAATGGCCAAATTGGGCATTCCAACCAAGGCAACAATATGTGCATTTTCCAAGGGTTTGTTTCTCCTTTCACCTAGTGTCTGGAGAGTTTCATTGCATGGAGCTATATAGACATTTCAATTTTCTTATTAACACTTTTTTTCCTCCGAAGAATTAGGATTGGGTTGGGTACACTTCTCTCTGGTGCTTGTCTAATTTTAGATGGCAGGCTTCAAGCTGCAGGAGAATGGTAAAACATCCATAGTGTATGAGCATTTAGCCAGAATGCAAACTACAGTTATTAGTATACCTGTTTTAGTCTTTCAACACAATTCTTATTTCTGTCTAATTGGATCTTCCAAAATATTCATGCCTTAGTCTTGTGAAGGAAATCCACATTGCTGAGCAATGTACACTGCTTCACATTGATTTTGTCAACTCTACTTTCCTAATGGAATCCTTATATTGATATTACAGCCTAGCTGAATGCATGACAGAGGAAGAAGTGCAGAGGGGGATTATATATCCCTCAACATCTAGGTACTTCCATTTCTAATTGAAGATTATTAATGGTATTTTGAAATCATTGAAAACCATTTTCTTATGATTCAATCCGTTGTGTGTGTTATTCATAACTCCATTGATGCAGGATTTGTGAGATTACCATGGAGGTAGTTGCAACTGTTGTAAGAGAAGCTGTGGATGAGGATCTTATAGAGGGCTACCGAGATATAGATGCTAGAGAGCTTCGGCATATGTCAAAGGTAGTGCATTCATCTCCAGGGATTGCAAGCTTCACCTTTACTACACAAAATGTCCTTTTCTATTGCTTGGAAAGCATTGTGCCAAAAAAACCCAGCTAAATGCACGGTATTTGTTATACAAGTTTTAAAAGATTCTTTGGAAAAATGACACAAAAGCAATTTGCTCCATTTCTCCTTGGGGGACTTCTTGATTTTTCACTTTTGTTTATTAGCATTTATGTGAATGTGTTTGTTGTGATTCAAGACAATCAGGGAAAGATTAAAAGTGTTCTTAACACCCTTCACTATCTGGGTTCCAGATGGTTGGGTGCTCTGCTTCTCCTCTTATCTTCTTTTCTGGTTCCATGTGGGATGAAGGGGACACTGTTTTTTGATCCATTATTGTCTATTCATGAAATGTGAGAGATGATGAGCTACAAGAGGTTGACTATGGAATGTGGATTGTTGAGGCTAGGAATGTAAAACGATAAAAGGGGATTGTCTTTCCTCACTAAAAAGTTTCCAGAGGGATGTGCCATGTAATATTTTCCCTCCAATTTTTTGGCAGAATCTAATATTTGCCTAGTCGTTCATGTCTATAGCTTTTCATCCCAATGGATATTATCCTCATAATTATTACGATCATTTTAGAGGTGTCCCATCCAAGCCTTTCAGTAAAATTCCTAGTCACTCTTTTGCTCGAGCCTCCCTCCTCATGTGCTCCATTATCAATGGGAGGTGGATCTCAATACCCCTCAATCAACAACAATATGGTGGGAAGCATGATTATCATGCATTGGAACCTATGGAACCCGAGTTATTTTGGTCCTAGCTGTCTTCAATAATCAAACTTTTGAACTTGTTGAGATTCATGTCTTCTAGTAGTTCATGGGTCAATATTAGGGTTTTCACTCTCTAATTGACCTCAACACTGAATACAAATTTTGGTAGGCCTTAGGGAGAACATGGGGGTGAGCTTGGGTTTGAAATATGTACACACAGGTCCCAATCTTGTTGGACATCAACATAGTCTCATTTCTGTGTATGGTGTTCTTTTCTTTCCTTTCATTTTTTCTACCGTATCTATTGAATGAAACCCCATTAACGAAAGGTAGACTATAGAACTTTGTACATGGAGGATTCTATTAAACCTTGTGTGGTTGATTATAGGCATTGCCATGTCCACTTGGTTGGTCTCCAAAGCCATTGAACCTACAGAAAGCCCCTAGTGTTCACTCATAATTGTACATGATGGAAAGCTTGTGGGTGTTAAAATTATAGAGGAAAGAATCCCTTTTGGGCAAAGTCAAGGAACTAGTGCCAGGAGATTGGAGTGGTCAAAAATAATTTCCAAAGGCACAACAAATCTTTTTCTTTATTTATCCTATTTGTGTCATTAAAGTCTTGGAATTTCCAGAATTAATGCCATTGGTTCTCTACTATATTTATTTCACTTGCTTGAGTATAATTTAGTATAATAACCCAATAACTCAATGGTGGGAAATAAACACGTAATTGTGTTGGACACAGATGGTATCATGGTACCTAGGATGGCCAATTGAGGTTTGTGTCTGTATAATGATTTTTTCTTAAATTAGAGGATATTACTTTCGTAGATGAAAGTAATTCCATACTGGAATTATCAATCAGTGAGAGATGTTGGTGTCCATTTTCATCATTGGTTTTAAATTCATTCTTGCTTGTGTGAGGGAAAAATTTAGATATCTCTCAACTACGTTTTGGTATCTGTTTCACCTCTTTGTCTGAATATACATAAAATATTATGCGCTAAGTGCAAATTCTTGAGATACTGTCACTGTTTATTTCTGTGCATTGAATTCATATGATGGACTAAGACAGCACACGACATGGAGCTAAAGAGAAGCTGATTAATATTTTCCATTGGAAGTTTTGCTGGTGATTGTAGTACTAGCCTATGAATGATATTTGTTTACTCATACTGTCATGAACTGAATTTATATAAATAAAAATCAGCAAGAACCTAGGCCCCAGAACCTGTCTTCTCTGCAATAATTCCCAGGTAAAAACCCTTTTAGACATAGCCAGCCACATATGCATGATATGTTTTTTCAAGAGCTATTATGTTTAGAGTTTATACCACCACCACATTGTGTCTTGCTTCTCTTCAGAACTCAAAGCCATATATCCCAGTTTGCAGTGTAGTAGCCTCGGGACTTATTCATATACCAACCCAGAATATCAGTTTAATTTTTAATTCTTGTGTCCATTTATTGGCTCCTCAAGATATGATGCCCACTGACTAGCATGGTCACCTACCAGGCCCAAAACTTAAGCTGAAAACCACTTCTGATGCCACAGGTCTATAGAGTTCCTGTCAAAAATTTGATTTAGAGTAAAAAGATCCATCTCATGTTGGTGACTGATCAGATTATCACAGAGAAATATGCTATTTCCACATCCTATGTCATAGGGTTTGCCGAATTTGAACCTCTAGGTTCGAAATTTGGCTAACCTTAACCAAAAATCGAATTCATTGAGGTTCCTCAATCATAGCATATGTCTTTGGGAGCCATGACATATGTGGGTTGGGGTGATTTGATGCCTTCATTGCTGTGATATCTAACAACATCTTAATAAAAACGATTGTTGTACAACTTGTATACATAAATTTGGAAATTGTATTATCTCCAATGGAAGTATTATATATGGGCAGCTTTATTCTTTCCCCAGAGGGCAATATGGTATAGTTCCGTAGTTGCATTCCTTTCCTTGGTGGTATTCCTTCTTTGTGTATTCCCTTCCCGATTGTTACACCTTTAAGTGTATTTTGTTGATGCAAGCGCAGAGCTATTGGCAGTACTCATTTTCCTGTCCTTGCTTGGTTCATTTGTTCATGTAAGCCCAATTCATCTTTTCTCTAATTACCCCAATTAATGATAGTGTTGGTGTTTATTATGTGTTAAATAATTCCAATATTTAAATTGTCAACCCGGGGAGGGGGCTTGTGAGATGCAAACACTATATGTGCAGGATTAAAGGCTTGAACTTAATCTAAACTGGTAACCTACCTAGAATTGAGTAAAGGTTCTAAATTATCAATTGCAAGCGAATGATACTTGAAAACCTAATTACACTACTTAGAATTAATTCAAAACAAAATACTATTGACAAGAAATCAATGATACAATCTAATGACTATTCTGAAACGAAAGGCATGCAAATATCTATGCTATCCTACGAAGGTGAAGCATGAAATTTTTTTAAAGAAATCTAAGCAATATACAAATGACTTGGAAATAAATGTTAATCTAGAAGCAATAGAAAACTTAATAAAGATATTTATTTCTAATCCAAATCTTATGTCATGAACATCTTCATTATTTGCATGAATAGAAACTAATTCTTATGATTAACAAATTAAAACAACTTAAAGAATGGAATTATTAACTATGATTTAGAAATAAACTATCTAGAAACAAACTGATAAATTCTGAGACAGTAACTAATTATCAAATATGATATAAAACTTAACTTTGGAAGAAGGTTGAAAGGAGATAAAGGAAGAAAATATGGAAGGAGGAAATAATAAGAAAACATAATTAAAAACTCTATGTAACATAAAACAAAATTTAAATTATATCTAAAACTATTAATTAGAAGCAAGAAGCATTGTATTTAATAGGCAGAATAAACTGGATTCTAGGAAACATAAAATAGTGTAGAAAAGGTAAAAATATGAATGATGATCTGAATGCCTGTCCGAATGAGGAAAAACTAACTAAACTAAGGAAAAGGAGTAGTGTTGATGATCTTAACATTAGCTAGTGAATGCAGATGAACCTACAATGGAGAGAAATCAGTGAGAAGACTTGTTGAGAAGCTATGTTAATAGAAAGAAACCTATTCTAATCACTGTCTAAAGGCGATAAACTATTTCTATGATATGTGAAAAGAAGATTAATGATGGAAGATAGGAGTAACATATAGCTACAGAGGAAGGATGATTAACTAATGGAATTAACTTACAGCTATAGGAAGAAGGACTAATAGACATAAACTAAGAAACTAATGCTAAGTATGGAAGAATTTGAAGCAATATCTAACTACAGATGATGGAAGAAAAAAAAGACTGAAAGCAAACTACAAACTATTAAGCTCGGTCGACCATTTACTAATTTTGTAAACACAAATTAAGTTAGCAACATAACATAAATTACAAAGAAGAAAGAAATATCATATACATAAAAACAAAACTAATTACATATACAGGAAAATAAACTAACTATTTGCATAAAAGAAAATGTAGAAAACAAGAACAAAACCTCCGGTTGATGAGGCGCCCTTCCCAGCAATGAGAGGTGGAAAACTAAATTGGTTTAGTTACTCAGAACATCAACAAACTGAAACTTCCATTAAATTGAGAAAATTACAAAATGTCTGCTGTCTGTTGTAAATTCTACAAACTATCTACTAAACTGATGATCATCTCCTGTCTATTCTCTATGCTATCTGATCCCCATATATATATATATATATATATATATGTATCTTCTGCTTCTCCATAGGAGACGCCTTTATATAAGTTTACAATGGGAGAGAGGGTTGACGAAGTCGACCTATCTAAAAATAGAAGCTTTAATGTCTATACAATGACTGCCTAATGATTTACGATAGCATAGGGAGCATACACCAGGCTTCACAGGGCTGATTCCTTCACAAGGTAGTTGCAATGTTGATTTTCCTTTGACGTGGGCAGAGAGGTAGTGCGCTGGAAACTGAACAAACGGAGGAGAGGACTGCTGGAGCACTGACATGGGTGAAGCATTGTGTTGGAAGGTTGAGCTTGGGTGGTCAGGACTCTTTTGGAACACTGGTGTGAACAGGCAGCCTGGTTTTAGGCTAAACAGACGAGAGAACTGGTGTGTGGAGTGTTGATGTGGAAGCATGGTGTGCTATCGAGTTTAGTAGGCCTGGGGACTATTGTAATCCCATGGTTCACATAGTTATCATAGATACATTACACAATATAAGAAAGCATACACAATGACACAGATATAAGAGACAAGATAGATAGAGAGAATAGTCTTTGTATTAACCAGCAATAGCAGAACAATATGATAGAATCAATCTCTACTTTGTATCGGCTCACCAACCTAGATATATATATGTGTAGATACAGTTACATAACCGTCTGTTGGTTAATCCAACCGACCCGACCCATACTAGTTGACACGACTAGTCGACATATGCTGCAGAGTGGTCGGGCAGACGGCCTAGTCGACAGGCCGACCTAGGCCCCTCCAACATCTCCCCCACCTCAAAATCTTTCTTCATCCCAAAGAAATGGACAGATCAAAATTACAAAAAATGAATTACAAAAATAGTTATTTCAAAGAAATGCTAGAATCCATAACATCAGGAATCTGGAGACAAGCTTGAATGATAACTTCAGCAGAGACATATAGATGGTGCTGGAACTCTTCCCAAGTGCGTAACAGATTCTGGATGTCAACAGTCAGAGTTGTGAGTTTTGACATATTTTCCATCTTGTCGTGAGTGGATGTAGCCTGCAAATGGATCATGTCGGGACCAAATGTGTTAATTATATTGTCAGCAGCAGCAAGTAACTGATTAAATCTGGGATGAATTTCTTCAAGTTTATTGAGGCCTCCTCGAGCTTGTGACATCCACTGAATTTCCTGTTTTTCTAACTTTTCTAATTTCTTGTTCTCCATGATGATCTAATTATCAAGTATTTCAATATGGGCTTCATCTACAGTTAAGCGTTGTTGCTGAAGCTTGATTAGCAATGCTCTTGTTTTTTGAATATTTTTGTAGACATCACCATAGTAGACATACCAATTGTTGAGAACTGTGGCAAGTTTTTCTGCTTGATGAGCGCACTGCTTGAGTGCTTTGGAGGCTTCTGAAAAGGCTGTAAACTGATTTGTCATGAGGGAAGCTACCTCAATACCCTGATCTTGCTATTTCTTGATAATCTTAGATTGTAACATTGACATGACAGATTCTAGTAACTTGTATGCTTTGTCTAGAGGTGATGTCATGTCGAAAGTAGCTGGAAGCGGGATAACTTGCTGAGCTTATTTTTCACACTTAGTAAGAAATGTAGCCTGCTCATTCTGTAGCTGCAGTAACTGATCTTCTGATTCCTATCGGTGATGTCTTTGCACTCTAAAAACTGCATCTTCAAGTAAATCAAGTTCTACTTGGGAGGCCAACTGTGGCAGCTCCAAATTGATCTAAGTATATAGAAGGAATATTTTCTGATTGTACTTGCTATGTTTGCTGTATTTGCAGTTGCTACTGCAATTCTCTTTCTTTACTTTTCTTCTCTTTGTGTTTCTTTCAACTACTTTTCTCTTTTTCTTTGCTTATGGTTTGTTGTTCTAGACTCTTATCTTTTTCGGCTGTTGTTGGGTGATTGTCGATGGCTACTTGTGCACTAATGGCAGCCTGTTCTGCTTGACTGTGTGTACTGGGTACTACTGTTGTCATGTTCTGGTCCTTCAACCATTAGTGGATTTGCTGAAGATGTGCTAAAGATTTCCCTATGCTAGGAACCTATGCCAACCATTCTCTTTACTATGTTAGTATATTGTTGTTGGACACATATGCTTTGTAAGTCGTCCCGTAGTATTTGTTGATCTGTAGTTTATATTAGCCCATAGTATTGACCCATAGTATTGGACACATATGCTTTGTAAGTCGTCCCGTAGTATTATATATCCCATGGTTTTGACTCATAGTATTGGGCATAGACTTAATTTATAAGTGTGTGTTGAGGTCATTGAAGGCAGTGTGAATTTAATTGTATTGAGCTTGCTCAAAGGAGGTTGCCCCCTCTAAGTGGCTCGTGATCAATATAAAAGTGATTATGTTCTATTATTTCTGCTATTTCGCATATTCTTACTAATTAATTGTTGCAGGTGCATCACACCCTATTGCTTGTATTAGTAGCTGGAGCATTTGTGTGTTCTGATGGTCCTGTTGTGTCGGCTACATCTTCTCGAGTCTTGACTAGTTCCATGACTTTCTCTACTTCTATCGTGTCTACTTCTTTGTTGAGTTGTTGTGAAATTGAACTAGACTTGGATCCTTCGATAGGGGAACTTGACTAGTTACTGGGAATGATGGTAGGTCGGCGGATGTCGAAAATGGACTTGGTGAAATGGTACTATTGAACGGATCCAGACTAACTAAACTAGACTCGACCTGGGAACTGACAACTTGGGATTTTTTCGTGCTAATGGTTTTTGCTTGAATTGGACTCGTTTGCTGTGGTAGTGATTCAACTGGAAGGGAGTGAAGACACCTGTTTATTGTGCATATATTGGATTTGATGGGTTAGGATTTCTGATATGGTGTGTGGTCATGTGACCGACAATTTCTGGGCTGGGTAATGGCAAAGGTGAAATTCCTGTTCGAATGTTTATGGATGGGGCTAAGTTAACTGGGAGAGTAGATGGAGAGGCAAAAATAGGTTGTTGGATGACCATATCATGCCAGTTAGGGCAGAATATCGAAATGTTTGCAATGAATATGCTCAGAGCGGTGTCTTCTATGACATGAGGAGCAGGTAATGCTAAAAGACTTCTTTCTTCTTCTACTATAGTTGGGGAAAGGTGGGGGGACTGGATGTTTAGATCAACATTAGGAGCAACTGAAATTTTGGGTTTCTTAACAATGATTTGGGAAGATGGATACTTATCCTTTTCTACAAACTTTCTGAATTGTTCTTCGACGGGTAGTTTATTCTTGGCTGCATCTTCTAGTATTTGTGTAGCGCTGTCGTATAGCTCGATCTCGTCTATCATCGATGGTTCCTGAATTGTTACTTGTCTTTTTCCTTCCCTTTTGTCGATATTATTCGGTTCTGTCAGGCTGTGACTATTTTGGCTGCTACCTTCTAGATATTATCGTCTGTCAGAAGATGTTCCAGATTGTCAGATTCTGTATCATTGTTCGACTGCTCTCTAGCTTATGTTTGGAGCCTGGGTGAGTGCTAACATCTTGGTGCTAGGAGTCGGCTCGGGCTGATAGCTGAAAGTGTTCATGTACAACCAACTTTCATATGCTTCTTCTTGTTCCATGTCGGTCATAGGTTCAACATATTTGACATTTCTTTTCATGGATTGTGTCGGGATGGGTAGTACTTGATTAGATTGACGGCTTAATTCTGAAAAGATTTCATTTACTGAAGGGTAATAGTTGAGACGTTGTGTTGGGCCTGCTGCTCCTTCCATGTACCATACTGTTGTGTCATCCAAAGATAGTTGGATGTGCGTTGTCGGTGGCAAGCTTCGACGGACATTCTGTGGTACCCTCCATCTTGTTGCTATTTCTTTAAGGTCAGTAAACCATGCTTCAATCCAAAGCTTGACTGTTGTAGGTCCATGTTGGTTTGTTCCAGGTGAAAAGCAATAAAAATTTTCCATCTGGACAAGTCGGACTTCAATGAAGTCTTTGTTTTCTTTTGGTCAACAATGGGTCATAGAAATCCAAATGAGTAGAGATGGGTAGCGGATGCTAGCTCCCTCGTCTTGGCACCTCTGGCATGTATATTTGAGAATATCGGCCAAATAATCTACCCAGTTGTATACCTTGCCATTCATAGCCATATTTTTAATAGCTTCTAGCATTTCGGGCTTCAGGTCTGAACCTCTACCTGTCCTTGAAAGTGCATGTGATACAATCTTGGCGGCCGTTTTGTAATTGTCGAAAACAATCTCACTCACGACTACTCCTCTTCGATTCTTTCCAGCAGGAGAATTGACAAACTCATCAATCAAGTTTGCAGCCAAACTTGTTGGTACAGCATCTCCTTTATTTGAAAGGCCAGTGATTTTGTGGATGATTTCACCATTGATTTCGACTGGAATATCAAATTAAATCTTGTCATTGTAGTATCTACTAATGATGAACTTTGCAATGACTTCCTTCAATCCTCCAAAGTTATCCAATAAGGGTGCCTTCAAGTAGTGCAGGATTGTGGCTATTTGCAACCGTTTTGCTTCCTGTCTCCAGTGACCGCTTGATTCCTTTCCCCAATATTCAACACTTCTCCATGCTTTCTTCTAGGTGGGTTCCAATGCCTTTGCATTCTGAATCAACTGGAGTCTAGTTTCCAGTGGTGTTTATTCTTTCTCCAATTTTCTAACTGTTGTTGCAGCGACTCTGCTAGCGATTAAAGTTTTTTGGAGCCATGGAAGATTCAGGGTGCAAGGTTGTAAGACTGGTTTCAGTGGAGTTAAGGAATTCTGTTTCTTGGAGTTCAAGTTCTCGGCAGATGAGTAACCAAGAATCCTCAAGCTTCGTATTTATGGTGGAACTACTTGGCATGGGCGAACGAGACGTAGAGGCCTGTATTAATGGCTGATGTGATGGACTTATTAAATCAGGCTAGCCGAATATTGGTGCTTCATCAGGTACATTACTTTTGGCGGTGTGATTATCTTTAGACTTTATTTCTTTGTCATCATGGTGCTGCGACATCTCATTCGTTGTGTTAGGTCGACAGGATTCTCTATTTATGTTTGGTCGGTCCAAGCTCCAATACTTCTGCCGTGTCGGATTTTCTTCTGTAAACCATCGATATTCTTGTTGGTGTCTGTAATATCGACGGTTGTGCGTCGGACTTCTTTATCTATTGTTTCCTTACTTCCTCTTCCATTCTCTCATCATTTCTGCTTTTTTCCACGATCTGCTATATTTGGTTGATTGCTTTATATTACTCTCGTTCAGTTATTTCTAACCATTTTTTTTTCATGTTCATGATTTATACCTTTTTAGTCAGGCACTGTTTACGACTTTCTTTAAAATATCTCCTTGTAATGTTTTTAGTCGTACTAAGCCATTAGGATTTAACTTTTTGATGATATAGGGTCCCATCCATTCTATATGCAACTTTTTTGGTTTCCCTTTTACTCTACTATTATATAGGAGTGCTAAATCTCCAATTGACAGATTCTTTTGTTTGATATTTCTATCATGCCATGCTTTCTATTGTTGTTTTTGTATTCTTTGATGTTCTAAGGCCAACTGTCGAGTTTCATCCAGCTTCGATAGCTGTAATAATCATTCATTTCGAGTATCTTCGATGTCGATATGAAGAGTTCTTGCAAAGGTTGGTGCTTGTCGTCAAAAATGTAACGGGACGATAGCCTCTTGACCATAGACAAGTGAGAATGGTGTTTGTCCTATTGTTTTCTTATATGTTGTTCTATATGCCAAGAGGACAGCAAGTATTTTATCGTCCCAGTCATCTTTCTCTGTATTGCAGATTTTTGTCAGTCCTTTTGTAAGTGTTTTATTGAACAATTCTACTACGTCGTTCGACTGAGGGTGATAAGCTGTGCTTATTCTATGATCGACTGCAAAATCCTTAGTCAATGCTTTAGTGGTTTTACATACAAAGTGTGTTCCTTGATCACTTATCAATGTTATGGGACATCCAAAGCGTGTTATGATGTTTTCATAAATGAATTTAGCAGCAGCTTCACCTGAACATGTTTCGACTGGTTCTGCTTTTGCCCACTTGGTAACGTATTCAACAGTAGTAATAATATACCGAGCACCTGTTCGTCTTCCTACTACTAGAAATGGTCCAATAAAATCAATAGCCCATATTTCAAATGTTCGGCTATGGTTAATTCGACATAATGGCATTTCTATTCTTGGTAGTGGTCGGCCCATGCACTGACATTTATCGCACTTAGATACAAACTCTCAATAGTATTTATGAATCATTACCCACCAGAGTCCTACCTGTAGGATTTTTCTTCCTGTTATATCTGCATGATAGTGTCCTCCTGCTGGTCCAGCATGGACTTCTGTAATTATATCCTGTCGTTCATGCTCAAGTGCACATCGACGTAATATATCATACAAACCAAGTTTATAGAGGAAACCGTTGATCAAGGTGTAGGGGGATGTTTTCATTGCTAATATATTCCTCTTTTTCCCATTCATTCCCTCAGGAGCTTTCCCATTTTCTAAAAATTGTGCAATTTCCATAAGTTCTGAAGGTACTGCTTCGATGCGAAACAAGTGCACATCCGGTAAGTCATCTTCAATTCCTGTCGGTTCTTCTCCTGTGTCGATTCTCGACAGGTGGTCTGGTCTGGCATTAAGTTTTCTAGGTCAGATGATTACTTCGAATTCAAATTCTTGGAACAGTAATAACCAACGACATAATCTCCCGTGATGCAATGGCTTATTGACTAAGTATTTTAAAGCTTGGTGATCTGTATAAAATACAAAGGGATTAGCCAATAAATAACGGCGGTATTTCTGAAGGGCAAATACCATACCTAATGCTTCTCTTTCAGTCATAGAATAATTTCTTTCAACTTTATTCAATTTTCGACTGTTGAATGCATTAGGATAGTCCATGTTATCATCTCCAGGTTTTGTTAGGATGGCTCCTACTGCTATTCCGGATGCATCAATATGTACATGAAATTTCTTTGACCAATCTGGAAATTGAAGAATCGGTGCTTCGACCATTTTTCTTTTCAGTGTGTTGAATGAAATGTCGCATTCCTCCATCCATTTATAATCTTGATCTTCTTTTTGCAATTCTTCCAGAGGATAAGTCATATTGGAATAGTGTCTGATAAATTTTCTATAATATCCGGTATGTCCTAACAGGATTCGTACTTGTTTCGAATTTACTGGAGGCTTTAGGTCGAGAATGATTTTGATCTTTGCATAGTCAACCTTAATATCTTCTTTGCACATGACATGACCAAGAAATATGCCGATAGGCATCGTGAAGATGCACTTTTTAATGTTCAGGGATAGTTGTATATGTTGACATCTTTCTAGCATTAGTCTGAGCCATTTGCAGTGATCTTTCAGCATTGTATAAATTGTCTAGTCATCAAAGTATACAACCATGGTTTTGTAAATGTATTCTTGGAATGCTTTGACGACAATTCTTTAGAAGATCGTAGGTGCGTTCTTCAACTCGAAAGGCATAACTTTGTACGCAAATGACCCGAATTCACATACAAATGTTGTATTTTTCTGGTCTTCTTTTGCGATAGGTACTTGGTTGTACCCCGAGAATCCATCCGTGAAAGAATAGCACTCATATCCTGCAACTTCATTGATGATTTCATCTGCAAAGGGTGTAGGGAAAGGATCTATTAGAGTTACCCTATTCAGCTCTCGAAAGTCGACACAGATTCTCAGTCGAGTTGGATCTTGTTTCTTTGGCTGAACAGCCATTAGGTTTACCCAGTCTGATTGGTCAATAGGGTATATGATTCTTGTGGCAAGCATGTTATCGATCTCCTTTTTGACAATATCCTTATATTTGTGAGCAAGTTTGTAGGTTCTTTTCTTCACAGGTCTGGCGTCAGGTTTAATGTCAATTTTCATCTCACCCATTTCCTTTACAAGCCCTTTCAAATCTTTATAGTCTTGAGAAAAAACGTCTTGGAATTCTTTGAGAATACTGGAGATTTCTGCAGTTTGTTCCTCATTCCATTAATCGCCTATTTTTGCCATTTTTGGTCAATCGTCCTTTGAAATATCTACTTCCTTTATTTTAATCTTTGCATCCATCCATTATGGTGCATGGCTGTTACTTATCCGTCTTTCCCCTTCCTTGATTTGTGTGAAAGTTGGTGGGAAGTCTTTTTCTGATAGTCTTTCAGGTTCATCTTTTTCTACGATCTTTGTACTTAAGATTGTTCTTATGGGCTTCGACACACTGGGATGATCCTTTCTCCAATGAAAACTTTTCCCTATCGACATCTCTGTTTCTAGGCTCAGTCTTGTCAAGTGCTACTTTTATGTCGTCTTTATATTGTAGCAAGTGTTAGGTGGTTGCAATTTCTCTTGTTTGTTTCCGAGTGTTGAAGTTTCTGTTGGCTGTAAGAATTCTTTGATGCTTTTGCTTGCTTCGACCAATCTCTCATCTTGCAGAGAAAACTGGAAATCCTTAACAAAATTTTCTTTTAGATCTTTCCAAAGGAAATTTTCTCCTCTTGCTTCTTCCATCTTGTACCACTTGTTAGGTAGATCATCGAGTGTTCTGGGAAAGAGGTGAGGCCATTTTCTTTCATCTTTATAGCCTAATTTTCTCCATTGTTTTTCGCAATAATCAATGTGAGCTTCAGGGTTTTGTCCTTGTGTGAACAAAGGAATGTTGGCTTGATTTGTCAAGTTTCTTCCTCCAAACCTTTCTATGAAAGATGTAGATGCAGTATTCCAAATTTGAAGTTTCGACTGATGAGTATCCCACCATCTCGCAGCTTGACCAGTAAATGTCTCTACCAAACTTTGTAGACAACCTTACTCTCTGACATGTTTTGATACCTGTTCGACATGTACATCAGGTGGATCATGTTCTTTATATCTTAATGTTGAGCTACCATATTGTACATTTTTAACTAGAGCAAGTGTTGGATATGCTCGTATTTTTCGTTCAAAAACCTTCGGTGTGTAAGATACAGAGAGACACTTCTTTATTTGTTTCCTCGAGATGGCTTCCACATTCCAGCATTCGTTTGCATGTAGATCATACTTTTCTATTTTCTAGTCATATAGTTCTGCATTGGAATTATATCCGAGCGAGATAGGATCTCTGAGATGAAGTTCTCCTTGGTTATTTGGCTCAATGCAATCTTCATTATTATCTATTCAGTAAAATTGTCAGATATCGTTATCGACTTTTGTAGGTTCTAACCAAGGTTCTCTTTGTGATGGGAATATTGGCACGATAACCTTCTGGCCATTACCTTTCAACTTGATGCGGCTTTTGTCCAAAGAAATTGAATCCTTCATCTTCCGTCCCCATGGTCGACCTACCAAAGCAGGGAAAGAGCTTGCATCATCTTTTGGTACAATGATTTCAAAATCTACTAATGTCGTGATACCTTTAATGGAAGTTTTGACTCCTTTCCATACTCCAATCGGCTCAATTAATCCTTGATCTATGAGTTTTAAGTAGATGCCTGATTCTTGTAGTTGAGGTCGACCGAGTTGGTTCCAAGCATCACAAGTCATGATATTCACTTGGGATCCAAAATCAAGTACAACTTGTCGTACATGATATCCATTTATGTCGAGATCGACTGATGGGTCAGCGTCATTTTTCTCTTTTTGTTTTAGTCGGAAAATGTTTTTAGTTTGTCTTTGCTCGACGTGTTTTAATTTATGCAACAAATCAATCATTTTTCCTACAGCTTCTTCATGTGAAATTAATTTGAGCAATTCATTAAGAGTTTCTTCATGTGTTGCTAAATCATGAAATATGTCAGACGCATCTTTGTACACAGATTTTTGTTTTATAGGATTTGGATAATCCTCTTTATCAACAATTCTAGTTATATGAGGTTTAGCTTGACCAATATGAGTGCCTTGCCTTGTTACAATTTGCAAGTTTTTTGTTCACAGCACATCATTTTTTTTAATACAAGATAAAACATGAACATTTTTCTTGTTATTTATTTTCTCGATCATGGTAGGGCAATCCTCTAAATAGTGATCACCTACCACACACTTTGTACAAAATTTGAGATCAGTTCTTTCCTTATAAGGGCATTTTGCATGTCGATGATTCTCGCTAAAGCATGTAAAACATGCACTAGGTTAACCATATCGAAAGCCTTGATCTCCACTGCCACGATCGTGACTCTGATATCCACCACGTCTATTGTAGCCATTCTATCGCCAATCGTTCTGTCGGTCATTATACCTTGGGTATCTGTCATTCCTGTTTTGATTGTACTGGTTATTTCTTCCATCATTTCTCCCAAATCTATCGTTTGCTGGATTTTTGTCTTGGTTTTGCTCGATAGAATTTGCTTTGTACACTGCATGATAATTTTGGCGATTTTTCAGGTTCAGATGACATTCTTCGATTGAATGTGTATTTACTTCACAAATTTGACACCATCTTGCCTTCTTATTTTTCAAACTGTATGGACAATCATTTGTTGTATGTGAATCATATTGTTTGCATAAATCATAGAAACATCTGGATTGGATGAGTTTTACATCTTGTTGCCGATCATCATTTCGACAAGAATCTTTGGTATGTCTTGAGGTTTGACAAGTTGTACACCATAGCTCTGGTCCTTTTAACATCATATTTCTGATAGCCTGCTCCATACTTTCAAGTCATTCGTCAACATGTCTTTCCATTGATATTAGAGGGTATTCATCATCCATTTTGATTTCTAGTGCTACTCTTAGTGCATCTGCATATGTATTAACATTTTGTCGACGAACATGTATTCTGATTTTATTGATCAGACCAGCAATAAACCATTTTATTAATAGTTTTTCTTCGATTTCATAGTCTAATTTGCTCAGGAGGTCTTTAAACCTCTTGTCGTACTCCTTGACAATTTCTGTCGGCTTTTGGACTGTTATCTTCAGTCGTTCTGCCGCCAGGTATGTCTCATCTTCAATCAGAAAGAAGGCCAAAAAGCTTTGTTTGATTTGTGCTTTTGTTGCAGTTGGTGTTTTTCCAATGTATCCCATGTACCAAGTCAGTGCTCTCTTTCTTAGTGAGCCAACAAATTGATCAATTTGTCTGTCTTCATTGGTAATTTGATTAGTTGTCCAGATTGCTTCTCATACAAACCAATGTCTTCTTGGGTCTTCATCTCCTTCGTAGAACGGAAGGTGTGTTGTGGTGTGCGCCATGTCTTCTAATGTATTATTCTGAGAATCTGATGGTGGTGTGGGTGGGTTATTCCATAATCAATACTTGGTTCTTTGTTAGTATGAATTAGCTATCTTTCTAGACTTGATTCTCTGTCTTCAGAATCAATGATTGTATCTCCATCGATGTCGCTAGATCTGCCTTCGTCAATTACTTCTGTCGAAATCCAATTAAAGTTTTTCTCAAATGGGATTTCACTAAATCTTGGACTTTCCGACGTGCTTGTCGAATCACTCAAATTTGGTATTGGCAGGAGGGGCACTTTTGTAATATCCTCAGAAATATTTAACCAAGATATTAACTCAAGTTCAGAATTTTAAACAAATTTACTTGTCCATTTTTTTATTTATCAATTCACCTAACGGAGCAGGATGTCAGTGACGGGTAAGGAGACTTGAAGCTGAGTTTGGTAAGATGAACTTTCAGTTCTAGAATTTATATGGGACAATGTGCAGCAGCAACTTAGACAGTGGGAAATTGGATCCTTTGTACAAAGCATGGAGACCATTTATGTTTCGGACATCATCTACCGCTCAAGCCTACCGCAATGCTTCCTAGGTACATCCTCCTATACAAACTAGATTGGGAATGCTAACAGGGTTTATAGCAGTCAATGGATTGCTGGTTATGCTCAGAATAATAAGTTATCAGTCTTGGAAGAGTTTGCAGAGAATTGGGGCTTTTGGTCTCTTCCGTGATTGTGGAGCTAGTCTTTTTCTTAACTTTCCCAGCAAGGTCAAATGGAATTCAAAATCTTATTTTTTGGACTGATATGTATACTAGGATGTGTCAAGGACCTGCTCCAACTGATGGATCAACAAAAGAGTGTACAGAATGAATTTTATGGGCAAAATGGCAAAACTATTCAATTGTTGGTATTAAACTAGCTAGTCTTGGATTTTTAACTGTAAAATGACTTGAAGGAATTAAACTTTTTGTTCTGTGCTATAATTCTGCTCTTATATAATCATTTTCAACCTATATAAGATAAATATGGATGTAGAACACTTCTTTTCTTATTAATAAATTTTCTTCCCAAAGTACATGCCTCATAGGCTAATTTCTCATTACAATAATGGGAGAAATGAAGAGAAGAATGAGAGTTTTACTGTGGATCTACTCCCAAGCTATGATCAGGTAACCAACAGGTCATGTGACTATCATGGGCTGCATTCTGAACTTCTGGACTTGATAGGGGCGCATTCACTGAGCCAACCCTCTCCTTCAGGGAAAGCTCCTCCCACTTTAGCTGTGAATGGTAGCAAAATGTAAGAAGAGAAGGGGGTCATGTGTGGATCTGATATCTGGACATGTGACTCTCTGATATGCTGCAAATCATGGTAGGCTGAACTTCTTGGAGATTCTAGTCGCCACTCATGAGAACTAGCTCCTCCTTCTGGCAATTTTCCTTCAAATCTAGCTGCTAGTCCACCGTAGAATTGTCCTCCTCTTCAAGATGACTGTAGATCTTCCTGGCTGGAATAAGATGAATGTTATAGGATGCAATACATGTACTAGACCTGCACAACACTCTTGGATAACTCACAAAGTCTTGGGGCACATCACCCAAGCAAACTCACTGAGGCACAACACTTAGCTAGAGAGGCTCAGAGCTCTCACACAAAAATTCTCAAATGATCAAAAGTCCTGAGATGAAGTTGGAAACATGAATAAATAGATGAAGTAGCTTCTTACTCAAGCCATCCACATGTGTGGATAAGGAAGGGCACCCTCCTTGTGGAAAATAGAAACTTCTTACTTAAAAAAAAATTCCTTTATTTGTCCTCCTTCATTCTTTTTAGCAAGTGCACCCTTGTGAGCTTGCTTGGAAGTTGCTAAACTTTTTTTGATTGATTTTCTTGTTTTTCTCTATTTTAATTACTTTCCATCTTTTCTGCTTTTCCTGATTTGGCTTGCTTTTGACAGTTTCCTTTCATTTGACTTGCTTCTTTTTTCCTCCCATGTGTTCCTTGATTTTCTGAGTTTGCCACTTAGGCAAGATTGGCCCTACTTGCACAAATTCGACCTCCAAGCCTTGTCATCACTAGTTGCCAATATTATTAGCCACAATTATTAATAAAAATATTACAAACTCATATTCACTCCAAAATTCAGAGTTTAATTAATTAATTAATAATTAATCAACCCATATGGTATTATTGCCTCAAACTTACCCCACTAATTAAATTATCATTTAATTAATCACTTAGACTTAGTCATGGGGTTAATAACCACATGGGGGCCCACCTTGTCCATTTAATTACCAAATACAACCTTAGGCATCTTCCATAAGGTAGTTTCCATAAATGTTCATTAGTTAAATAATTATTGCCTAGGTGTCTTAGGCCAAAATTACCCCATGGATCATAGCCAAAATTGGGGACATGACAGTTCTCCCTTCCTAAGATTGCTTGTCCTCAAGCAATGTCAGGATTCCACCAAGATTCTACTGCACTACTCTGATTATAACTATCTCCATCCCCTGTACAGTCCAAAATTTAAACTTGGCACTGTAATTTATATATGCAATTTAACCAGCAATGAACAAAATTTACAACCCAATTAGGATAACTTGGGTAGAATTCCTAGATCTCACTGTTTCTCCTGCAAGGACCAAAACTGTTCTATCACCTTTGGAAATCTATCACTCCCATGAATGCCAGGATCCCAAAGTATCAACTGCATTTTCCCAATCTCCAACCATGTGGATTCCTTCCACATAGGAAAACTTCTGCCAGTAAAATGTTCCATTGATATATCTTGGCAACTTGCCTGTTTAGTTTCCTTCCCTTGACCATGAGAAGAAATATATTTGCAAGGAGGTTTCATTTTTGATAGGTAATATTTCATCCAATCAATATGGGGATGAGTGATATCCCATGGCCGCAAAATATACCTTGGTTGCTGCTCACAATTCCAGACAATGTCAGTTGTAAATAAAAAATTATTGCAGAAACAAGAAAACCTTTTACCTTTGAGATTTCTCATTTCAGTGTTGCCTCTATCCATCCATATAGTGAATGAATCAGACATCTTGCTTGCTGATTCATATGAGATGAAATCAACCATCTCTGCTGCAACAAGATCTATCTCCCATAGGAGCAGATCATGATCCACCTGTGGTAAATGTGGCATCAACAAGAAAAACTTCTTCACCCATTGTTCATTCCCCATTGTTATAGCTGAATCCATGACATGAGGGGAAGGACGGTGAACCTTATTTGCATGTTTGCAACCTTTAGTAATCAGTCTTATGGCTGCAACTTCTTCATTATTGGCTGGTCCAAATTGAGTGCTCTCATCCCAATTTTCCATGGGAGAGTGATTGTTTCCATGGAACAGCTCAAGTTCCCTTAGGAAATGATCAGGTGCTTGGTTTTCATCAAACTGTTCTGCACACTCCTCAAGCACATGTAAAGATAAATGATCCTCATGATCCACCATCTCATGAGGTTCCTCCATATGATCATGAATGCTTTCCCCCCACTGTAATTGACTGAATGGTGTGTAGGAGGGTAGGGAGGATCTTTGCAACGTTTCATAAAGCAACAACATCTCTGTCTTGGATTCTTGGAGGGCACTTTGAGTGCTTCTCAAAGAACCTTGGGTGGCCATCAATTCATCCTTAAGCTTATAGTTCTCTTTTTCATATCTGCAAATACTTTCTTCATCATGCCATGATGCATCCCACAATAATTCAACAAGCTCAAACATGTAATTTTTATCTGAAAGCAACTGTGAGAAATTACCTTTGATTGTGGACATTGCTTTCTGGATATTCTCCATGGCTGCAAAGAAATATTGATCTTCCCTTACAGCAGCTTCCCAACACAACCTCGACACTCAAGAATGAGTGTCATGGAGAATTTTCAAGGCCTCTTGGATCTTCTGTTCATCCATCTTCAATGGCCCTGCAAGAAGATGAGGTTTTTGCAGATGTTCCTCCTCTTCAGTTTCCATCCCCGGATTGATTTTATGCAGTGCACTCAATGTTTGGAAATCTAATCCATATATTGCTGCTGCAATATATTCATCTCTTAGGTCCTCAACAACATAATTTGGGCTGCAAATTAATTTCTCATTCATCCTGGGTATACCAAAAAGATCTTCTCTCAAAATTCAAGCCTTCACATTGCATTCCTTTTTCACATCAGAATTATGAATCTCATCACTAGGGAGCTCAACCACTCTGAACTTTTCACTAGAAATCGCTTCCATATCAGATTGAAATAATGACACATAAAAATCAGAATTTAATAACTCACCAGGTGTCATGTTATCCTCCCTCTGTGGTGGAGTGTTGGTGGTTTGGCCTTCCATCAATTTCCCATTTTCAGTTTCTGTTGTTACCAGAACTTCTTCTTTCCC
Source organism: Larix kaempferi (assembly GCA_027924585.1). Taxonomy (NCBI): domain Eukaryota; kingdom Viridiplantae; phylum Streptophyta; class Pinopsida; order Pinales; family Pinaceae; genus Larix; species Larix kaempferi. Next base: position 318,198 of record BSBM01000425.1, read on the forward strand.
CATGGATGTTGCACCCACAACACATTAATCAATGGGGATCTCCATGTCCCCCACATATATGTGAGAGTACACATCTTTAGATGCTTTCTCACACTTAAAACATTCCTCCGTAGATTCTCTTCCGACCATGTAGGCATCCTGCAAACACCCTTCTAGTAATTCAGCTTGGTCACTACATTCACCCTTATCACCAAGGATCTGAAACTCAACATACAGGGAATCCCTTATGCAATAATTGTCTTCCGATGTGGCTGCAATATCATCATGACACAATTTAGTACAAAAATATGAAAGTGGCAGATTCCTTTGCATCATGCTTCTTTCTTCAATGGGTGGGGTTATGGTGCCTTGTTCTACCACTGATTCAACTAGTTCACCCCTAACTGATGTGTGGTCAATTTCTACCACCTTGTGAAGCTCATGTGGTGTCTTTGGATCTGATTTATGTTCTACTTTTAGATCTGATCCGAAATATGGTTCAACACCCCTAACAGTACCAATCTGATGATTAGTGTTTGGGTCTTGCTTCCCCAAACAAAATAATGAAGCTTCTTCCTTGGTTGTTTTAGGGTCAATATTTTTGGAGGCTCTTTTTGAAGAGGATCCAAACATTATTGTGAGGTGTAAATAACATGCATCCATTGTTACTCTTGCTTCTTTTAGGTACTCTTCAGAAGTAGGTTGATATTTGGCTATGGAACATGCAATTTTTTCTTTTTTCTGAATAGGGCTATCAAAATAACCATAGTCTCTTCTTCCAATCATGATCTCATGGGAGATGCTTGTGGAAGGGAATTCTTTGGAATTCTCTTCCTCAACCTTTCTATAGTATTCTTCAGATTGCTCATCATAATTATCATACTCTTCATAAAAATAATCCTCCTCCTCAAACAATTCAAAGTCTGAATCTTCCATGACATGGAACTAATACTACAACTGTAACTTGAATATTGTGTTGCTTATTTCCCACTGACGGTTACTTTACACAGGATGAGCCAAGGAAAGTGCTCTGATACCATTGTAATATCCTCCGAAATATTTAACCAAGATATTAACTCAAGTTCAGAATTTTAAACAAATTTACTTGTCCATTTTTTTATTTATCAATTCTCCTGACGAAGCAGGATGTCAGTGACGGGTAAGGAGACTTGAAACTGAGTTTGGTAAGATCAACTTTCAGTTTTGGAATTTTTATGGGACAATGTGCAGCATCAACATAGACAGTGGGAAATTGGATCCTTTGTACAAAGCACGAAGACCATTTATGTTTCGGACATCAGCTACCGCTAAAGCCTACCGCAATGCTTCCTGGGTACATCCGCATATACAAACTAGATCGGGAAGGATAACAGGTTTTATAGTATTCAATGGGTTTCTGGTTATGCTCATAATAATAAATTATCATTCTTGGAAGAGTTTGTAGAGAATTGGGGCTTTTGGTCTCTTCCGGGATTGTGGAGCTAGTATTTTTATTAACTTTTCAAGCAAGGTCAAAAGGAATTCAAACTCTGATTTTTTGGACTGATATGGATACTAGGATGTGTCAAGGACCTGCTCCAACTAACAGATCAACAAAAGAGTGCACAGAATGAATTTTATGGGCAAAATGGAAAAACTAGTCAATTTTTGGTATTAAACTAGCTAGTCTTGGATTTTTAAGTGTAAAATGACTTGAAGGAATTAAAATTTCTGTTCTATGCTATAATGCTGCTCTGATATAATCATTTTAAACCTATATAAGATAAATATGGATGCATAACACTTCTTTCTTATTAATAAATTGTCTTCCCAAAGTACATGACTCACAGGCAAATTTCTCATTACAATAGTGGGAGAAATGAAGAGAAGAATGAGAGTTTTACTGTGGATCTGCTCCCGAGCTATGATCAGGTCACCAATAGGTCATGTGACTATCATGGGCTGCATTCTGAACTTCTAGACTTGATAGGGGCGCATTCACTGAGCCAACCCTCTCCTTCAGGGAAAGCTCCTCCCACTTTAGCTGTGAATGGTAGCAGAATGTAAGAAGAGAAGGGGGATTATGTTTGGATCTGATCTATGGATATGTGACTCTTTGATATGCTGTAAAACATGGCAGGGTGAACTTCTTGGAGATTCTGAGCGCCACTCATGAAGAACTAGCTCCTCCTTCTGGCAAATTTCCTTCAAATCCAGCTGCTAGTCCACCGTAGAATTGTCCTCCTCTTCAAGATGACTATAGATCTTCCTAGCTAGAATAAGATGAATGTTATAGGCTGCAATACATGTACTGGACCTACACAACACTCTTGGATAACTCACAAAGTCTTGGGGCACATCACCCAAGCAAACTCACAGAGGCACAACACTCAGCTAGAGAGGCTCAGAGCTCTCACACAAAAATTCTCAAATGATCAAAAGTCCCGAGATGAAGTTGGAAACATGAATAAATAGATGAAGTAGCTTCTTAATCAAGCCATCCACACATGTGGATGAGGAAGGGAATGTTAAGATTTAATATGCTAAGACAGAAAATAGCAGCATTACATTCCATTTCACAACAATAGCATATACAGGATCACTGAAGAAACAACAAGCACAGCATAAACACAAGAGACACATATTTATCCTGGGAAACCCTCATGGGGTAGAAAACCCAATAAAGCTTCCTCAATATAGATGACCAGCAATATAAAAAGATGCAAACCAAAGACATGATCTCCTCCTCCATCATAGCAGACCTCTCCTCCACAAGTGCGCTACTCTCAAGTGAGTGAGTGTGTAAAATGAGGAATACACCTCCTCTATTTATACACTACTCCGACTTATCTTCTACACAAAACATGTAGGCTCATATTTAACCAATGGGTTAAATACCCCACTACAACTGACTGGGCCGACCCCTCTAGGGTGGCCTAATAACCCTTTGACCCACATAACACATACAGGGCTGACCCCCACTAGGGAAGTCTAATAACCCAAGATACCACATTCCGACAGAGGAATAAACATCTCTGGATATACAATAAGATCTTCATGAAGGAATGAATCATCTCCGGAATAATAAAGTACAAATATAATATTCTTTGAAGTTACAATATCTCAACAGGGAACCCTCCTTGTGGAAAATAGAAACTTCTTACTTAAAAAAAACTTCCTTTCTTTGTCCTCCTTCATTCTTTTTAGCAAGTGCACCCTTGTGCGCTTGCTTGGAAGTTGCTAAACTTTTTCTGATTGATTTTCTTGTTTTTCTCTATTTTAATTACTTTCCATCTTTTCTGCTTTTCTTGATTTGGCTTGCTTTTGACAGTTTCCTTTTATTTGACTTGCTTTTTTTTCCTCCCATGTGTTCCTTGATTTTCTGAGTTTGCCACTTAGGCAAGATTGGCCCTACTTGCACAAATTCAACTTCCAAGCCTTGTCATCACTAGTTACTAATATTATTAGCCACAATTATTAATAAAAATATTACAAACTCATATTCACTCCAAAATTCAGAGTTTAATTAATTAATTAATAATTAATCAACCCCTATGGTATTATTGCCTCAAACTTACCCCACTAATTAAATTCTCTTTTAATTAATCACTTAGACTTAGTCGTGGGGTTAATAGCCACATGGGGGGCCACCTTGTCCATTTAATTACCAAATACAACCTTAGGCATCTTCCATAAGGTAGTTTCCATACATGTTCATTAGTTAAATAATTATTGCCTAGGTGTCTTAGGCCAAAATTGCCCCATGTATCATAGACAAAATTGGGGACATGATAGCTTCTTCATGCTCTGTGTACACTAGATGAAAAATTCTGTTTGAAAATTCGGGTTGAAAAGATATCCAATTCCCTTCTTCTGGCCGATGAATCAATAGCCTATTGATATCATCGCCTTCTATGCTTCGACGACTCCAAACTCCTGATTGACCAGTATGGAGACCAAGGTTTTCTTCGACAATTTCTTCCACCCAAATGCTTTCTCTTAAATGGAATGGAGATGGAGGTGGTATCGTTTGTGGTATTTGAACTTGGAGAGCTCTACCACGCTCTATCCACAAGTCTTCATCCATCGGCGACAATTCTTCTTCAACATTCAAATCATCGCGGACTCAGCTTGATTCTAGCAGATTCCCTTCTACATCTATCGCAATATTTGATCCTTGCGTTTTCTAGAGCACAATTGCCTTCTCCCGCAACTCTTCACGTCGCTGCCCCCTTTTGTCTCTTTCAATTTTATGAATATCTGGGGTGCTTTTGTGACTTAAAAGTCTATCGTTGTTGGATTTTTTTCCACTGCTGGTCATGTTGTTTGTCATATGTCGAGTTCCATCAAACTAGGTACATCATAGCATGCTTCATCACCCCGCCAATGCCATCCAGACAGTTTCTAGACTATTGGGGAAGTGTAGACCATCACTTGTTCAAGAAAAATTCCCATTCGCGCTCCTTTACAAATTTTTCCCACTTACGTTCTTTCTCCTCCCAGTTAAAGTTTGGAATTGGTGGGGTTAGCAATGGTCTTGTTTTGACAATATGTGCGACACTTTTTTCAATCAAAAATTTAAACAATAATGTCGGCAGAGAACATAAAAATTGATCGGCTAATTTGGTGAATAAATTTCTTCTTATTTCATCTACTGATACTCGATTTTCAATCGCCTACTCTTCATAGAAATCTTCTACAATCTTTTCGCACCATTCTGATAGATTTGTATGACCTCTGTTGATTAGCTTCGATACTAATTTACGCTCTGCTTCATCGACTGGTCTGTTCATCCAGAAGTTTCTTCAAGGTGGTCGGTACGGATTCTACAAATCGCTGATGGGTCTCGGAGAAGAATCGATCTCTTGCTTGGTTAATCGTTAGCTTGTTACGTCGCGCATAATTCTGCAGGTAATTCACGATTTTCTTTTCCCACTAGTCTCTAATCTCCTATTCTGAAATCATGGGTCATGCTGCTAGTAATTTTTCATGAATCAACCGGCAACGGAACTAGATGTTGTAATCCCACTGTTCACATGGTTATCATAGATACATTACACAATATAAGCAAGCATACACAATGACACAGATACAAGAGACGAGACAGATAGAGAGAATAGTCTTTGTATTAACTAGCAATAGTAGAACAGTATGATAGAATCAATCTCTACTTTCTATCGGCTCACGATCCTAGATATATATATGTGCAGATACAGTTACATAACCGTCTGTCGGTTTATCCAACTGACCCAACCCATACTAGTCGATGCGACTAGTCAACATATGATGCAAAGTGGTTGGGCAGAGGGCCTAGTCAATAGGTCGACCTAGGTCCCTCTAACAGGGACGAATATTCCAGAGCTAGAGCTCATTAACCATGACCATCGCATGCCTAACAGAACCCACATGCTCATTTTTTACTTTAATAGACCCAAGCATGCCAATCGTGGATTTTGTGAGCTGAATGCAAGGCTAAATGATGGGATAAACATGGCCAAGCTTAAGCAATATGAACACACAGTCTGAATGAAGGGTCGTTTGGAAAACCGCAGCCTGTAGATTAAGACTAAATGCCAAGTATGCCCAGAAAATGTCATTTAAACATAAATAATTCATAATATAGCAAGATTTGATCAAAATTCATGTGGTAAGTAAATGTATGCATACCTGATCTGTTTGATAATTTGAATGGCAAGGAGAGTGACTTATTATAGCAAAAATGATGGAAATAACGCCATTTAGAGTAGATTTGATGATAAAAAATGGTGACAAAAATGGACGTCAATAGATAGTAGGGCAATTATTCTTGATTTGAGAAATACGGTGACAATACCATAGTAGTGAGCTCAACTTAAGGTAAACTTCTACTTTATTATTAGGTCTTTCTTATAACTCTTATTAGTGGATTCCTTGATATCATATAATAATAATGTTATTATTACGATAAATAAATAATAAATATATTTTATTTATTATAATAACATATTAAATTGGTTTATTTATATATTTTTTTCCTCAGAAAAAAAAAAAAAAGTATTTGTATTTCTAGTAAGAAATAAAATCCAATCCTCATTAGATCACAACAAAACATCTGTCCTTCGTAGAACCATCTAAACTGGAAAAAGCTTATATCATCAGCACAAAGTAGGATTTGTTTGTAGATAACAAATCGTAATGTTCAGAAACCAAAGGTCCTCTGTCCATATATATAGACTGTACCCTAAGCATATCAAAGTTCAAAATTTTACATCAAAATACATATCAGAATGATCCTACTTCCTAGCAAATTCATTTGACAAGACAAAATACATCAAGAAAACAAAAAGTATTCAGGACTTCCATATGTCTTAGAGATCATATAAGGTGTTGATGTATATGTAACTTTAGAATGTATTTCATCTATGTATTTTATTGTACTCCTATAGAGATGTATTATTCCTCTATACGGAAGTGTCGTCATTCTGTCGCAAGTGTCATAACTTGCCGATGGGTTATTAGACCACCATGTGTGGGTTCGGACCTGATTAAGTTAACCTGGGGTTTTTAGGCTGATTTAGACAAGTCAGCCCCATAGGTTTATTAGGCTGCTCAGAACAAGTATAAATAGAGAGCGGGATCTCTCTATTTGATCACTTCATAAATCACTCTTCCTTCACTCGGAAAGTGGCATACATGTGAGGAGGAAGATCAGCTGTTATGAGGAGTCTATCTCTATGTGCTTGGGTGGTACTTTGGTTGTATAATTGCTCTATCTATCTCTGAGAAAGTTGTGGGGTTTTTCACCTTAGGATTTTCCCCACGGAAACTCTATTTGTCTATTGTCTCTTATGATTGCATCTTGTGATGATTGATATGATTGATATACTATACATGTTATTCTATTAGTAAAGATCCTAGAGTATATTGAATTAATGCTTAAAAATTAACATGGTATCAGAGCTAACCTGAGAAGAAGACATTGTGCAGTTGCGGAAGATAGGGCTTCTTGTTTTTGGGTTTCTCTCCATAGATTTTAGAAAATCAATATGATAGATTGACTCTCCTCATCAAGGTGAATCTTCCTATCCAATCAGAATTCAGTTTTGAGCACTTTCCGTTTTGGCCCTAAAAGTTAGGGTTTCCACAAAAATAGGAATTTATGAAATCTGAAGACATAGCTGGAAGATCCTTCAAAAATTCAAAGTTTAGAGCTTTGGATCGAGATTTTTGGCTGGGTAAATCTCTGGGAAACTCCAACCCTAATTCAGGGTCCTCCTTGCTAAACCCAGGAAGACTAAAAGGCATTTCTGAAGGGTGAAGCTTTGCAGATCTCAAATTCTGAATACACCAAGCTGATCAGCTCATCAAGGCGCATATTTCTATCCTTTCAGAAAGTTGAAATTCACATTTTGAATTTTTAGGGTTTCTCTGACAAATCCTAATCCGGGACCAGATCTAGTTTTCAGCAAATCCAGTGGTAAGACCTAAATCTTTTCTATTTCCATTTGAAGTACTCTTTAAGATGTCTCACCACACCAAGCTTGAGGATAAGCTTGAAGGGGCTGATAACTTCTAAGCTTGGAAGTATAGGATTGGGTTAATCCTGGAAGAAAATGAATTGGACACCTACATTAGCTCTGAGGTCCCTATCCCAGAGGATGAAGAGGGTAAGGAATTGCATAAGAAGAACTTGGTCAAAGCAAAGAGAATTCTATCAAAGACCATCTCATACCACATGTGTCATCTCTGAAGACACCCAAGGTGATGTTTGACCAAGTATTTGAAGGGAAGAACATAAATCGGAAGATGACTCTGTGGAATCAATTGAAAGGGGTCAAGTTGTTGAATGGAGAGACCATTCAATCTTACTTCTCCAAGGTCTCTCAAATCAAGGAACAACTTGAAGTTGTGGATGAAGTAGTGGACAATGGTGAAGTTGTTATGACCACTCTGAATGGCCTACCTAGGTCATGGGACTCTTTTATTCAAGGAATCCGTGCAAGAAAGAAATTGATGTCTTTCAATAGACTGTGGGAGGAATGCTCTCAAGAAGAAGCTAGGCTTGTGGCACGAGAAGAAAAGATGGGGAATGAAGATCAAGCTCTCACAGCTCACACCAAGGGAAGCAAGTTTGAGAGGGATAAATCTCATAACAAGAAACATTCTCATCCTCATCACAAGAAGAAAGATCTATATCATGTTCGATGTTACGAATGTAATGAAATGGGACACTTTGCTTCAAATTGCCCCAAGAAGAAGAAAGACAACAACTTCAACAAGAAGAAGAAGAATAACAAAAGAAGATATCATGCTCATGCTGTTGAGGATGATGAACAACCCAGGAAGAAAGCTAGAGCAAAAAGTGATGATGATGACTCATCAAGCGAAGAAGAGTATGTTCTAATCTCTGCTCTCACACATACTATTTCTCATGGTTGTAATGATTGGTTAATTGACAGTGGGGCTTCTAAACACATGACTGGGTTTAAATAATCTTTTGTAAATCTGTCTAAACATGAATCACCCCATAAAGTGAAACTTGGGGATGATTATCAATACCCTATCAAAGGAAGTGGGGAAGCCTCCTACAACCTAGAATCTGGAAAATCCTTGAAGATGAAAGATGTGTTATTTGTACCTGGAATCAAGAAGAACTTACTCTCCATCTCTGCATTGGATGCAAAAGGCATGAGGGTTGCATTTCTAGATGGCCAAGTCCTAATATGGCCAAAGGGTAAAACTATTGATGATGCAGTGGTGATTGAAGAGCAAGAGGGAGGATTGTACAAATTGAAGGGAGAACCTGAACATGCCATGGTACATGAATCCATGGAGCCAAATGAACTTTGGCATAGAAGACTTGCACATATGCACTACAGAGCATTACCAATTGCAAGTAAAGCTGTAGAAGGTCTTCCTGAAATCAAGACCAAGCATGAAGGTGTTTGCAAAGGATGTGCAAAAGGAAAGAACATAAAGAAGGCATTTCCAAGTAGTGAAATCAAGGAAAAAGGTATCATGGAAATTATCCACTCTGATATATGTGGTCCAATGTCATCCAGTTCTCTGAGTGGGTATGCTTACTATGTCTCTTTCATTGATGACTTCTTTAGGAAGACTTGGGTTTACTTCTTGAAGAACAAAGATGAAGTGTTTGATAAGTTCAAGGAATTCAAAACCATGATGGAGAACCAAACTGATAAGAAGATCAAAACATTCAAATCCGATAATGGTGGAGAACTCACTTCAGGTGACTTCAAGAAGTTATGCAGTGATTCGGGGATTAAGAGGGAGTTGACTGCTCCTTACAATCCACAACAGAATGCAGTTGTAGAAAGAAAGAATAGAACAATCATGGAAGCAGAAAGGGAAATGTTGCATGACCAGGATCTACCTATGCATATGTGGTCAGAAGCAGCTAGGACAGCTATATATGTGCAGAACAGAACACCTCACAAGATATTGGACAACAAGACACCAGAAGAGGTCCTTTCTGGTAAGAACCTGAAGTCAGCCATCTCATAATATTTGGTTGTCCAGTATACAAACATACCCCAAAGGAAAAGAGGACCAAGCTAGATCCTTCAGGAAATAAGGGTATCTTTGTGGGTTACAGTGAAAGCTCGAAGGCTTACAGAATATACTTTCCAGGGTTCAAGAAGATTGATGTCAGCAGGGATGTGACATTTGATGAAAACTCAACATTCATCAAATCAAGGAAGACACCTGTTGAAGATTATGAAGAACGTAAGGAAACTAGATTTCAAGACACTACTATGACTGAAGCAATTCCAGATGTAGATCATGAAATTGAAGATCCGCAAGAACCTGTAGATCCACCCCGTGAGAATAACTCTCACAAGAGGAAACCTGCATGGGCTAGAGAGCTCATTTAAGATGCAGAGATATGGCATTCCAGAAGAAGAACACAGAGCAAAGAAGATAACTAGATCTTATGCCAGCTATGTTGCTTTACTCTGTGATATCATAAACAAAGAACCTTCCAATTATGAAGAAGCAACGGAAAAGAAAGGATGGAAGGATGCCATGGTTGAAGAATACCAATCAATAATGAAGAATGATGTTTGGGATGTTGTCCCAAGACCTAAAGGGAAGTCTGTTGTGACTTCCAAATGGATCTACAAGACCAAGCATGCTACAAATGGCAACATAGAGAAATACAAGGCAAGATTTGTAGCTCGTGGCTTCTCTCAGAAAGAGGGAATAGATTATGAAGAAACTTTTGCTCCTGTATCCAGGTACACTTCCATCAGATCAGTACTTGCTTTGGCTGCAGTGATGAAATGGAAGATACACCAGATGGATGTCAAGACAACTTTGTTGAATGGTGTAGTTGAGGAGGAAGTGTATGTGGAGAAGCCACTTGGTTTTGAGACACATGACAGAGAGTCATATGTGTGCATATTGAAGAAAGCCTTGTATGGCTTGAAGCAAGCTCCCAAGACTTGGTATGGTAGGATGGATGGTTTCCTATCCATTTTGGGCTTTACCAAAAGTAAAGCAGATTCCAACCTTTATTACAAGGTTGAGGAAGGAAATCCAGTAATACTACTTCTGTATGTGGATGGTCTGTTTGTAACAGGTAATGATAGTTTGATTGTCGATACCAAGAGGAAACTTGTAGTCCAGTTCGAGATGAAGGACTTGGGGATGATGCACCATTTTCTAGGCATGGAGGTGTGGCACAGTGCAGATGGCATCTTCCTTGGACAAGGGAAGTATGCAGTAGAGATCCTAAAGAGGTTCAGGATGATGGAATGCAAGGCCATGGCCACACCTATGGCATCAAACCTAAAGCTTCTATGTGATGCTTCATCTGAGTCAGTCGATGTCACTATGTATCGTCAGATGATTGGGTCCTTAATGTATGTGATGAACACTAGACCAAATATTTGCTTTGCGGTGAACACATTGAGCCAGTTCCTGACGGATCCTAGAGTGTTCACCTAGTTGTTGTAAAGCATATTCTGAGGTACCTGAAGGGTATAGTTGACTATGGGCTCAAGTATGATGCGAATCAAAAGTTTAACCTGTAGGGTTATGTTGATTTAGATTGGGCAGGCAGTGCTGTAGATAGGAAGAGCACATCTAGGTGCTGCTTCAGTATGGGATCAGGGGTGATCTCTTGGTTAAGCAGGAAGCAATCTTGCGTAGCACTGAGTACAGCCAAAGCAGAGTATGTTGCAGCATTTTTGTTTAGTTGTGAGGTAGTATGGCTTCGAAAGCTATTGTCTGGGTTATTTGATCTCTCGTTGGAGGCTACTGGTATCTTTTGTGACAACCAGAGTTGTGTGAAGCTGTCTGAGAACCCAGTGTTCCATGATAGGTCGAAACACATAGAGATCAAATATCACTATATCATGGATATGGTGTAGAGAGGATTAGTGAAGCTCCTGTATGTTATGACAAATGAGTAGATTGTAGATGTGCTGATGAAGCCACTAGCCAGAGTGAAGTTTGATTACTTTAGAGAGAGGCTTGGTGTCCTTCAGATCGATGACACTTCAAGAAAGAAGTGATGGAGACATTTGTTGAAGCCATTCCAATCATGGTGGAAGGAGGATCCTTCACATGGCTATGGATGTAAGCGCTAGATGATGAGTATCAGGACGATGCTACAGTTACTGCTCTATATATGTATCCTGTTGGATGTTGGATATGATCAGTTAGATCATTTATATGTATATGTATGCACACATCATGTTGGATGCTTTGATCAGTGTGATCATGTATTTGTATATGCATCATGTTGGATGCTTGATATGATCAGTTGGATCATGGATTTGTATCAGGTGGATACTTGTATGATCAGGTAGATCATGTATTTGTATATGTATCAGGTGCATACTTGTATGATCGGGTATATCATGTACTTATGTATGTATCAGGTGGATGCATTATATGATCAGGTAGATCATGTATGATGATATGTATCAGGTATATACTTTGTATGCATCAGATGGATATATTGTTTGATCAGGATGATCACAGATGACAAGTTGCAAGATGTTGCTCTAGATGATATGCATCAGGTTAATGCTATGATGATGATCAGGATGATCACAGATGATGAGCTGCAGGATGTTGCTCCAGATGATATGCATCAGGTTGATGCTATGATGATGATCAGGATGATCACAGATGACGAGCTGTAGGATGTTTCTCCAAATGATATGCATCAGGTTGATGTTATGATGATGATCAGGTTGATCATGTGATGATGTACATCAGGATGATGTATGGTGAGTATTGGTTTGATACTCTGTGGCCATGGATAGGTTGTGTAGGTATCATAGAAAAGATCCTTTAAAACCATACAGGTAGTGTGGTGTGCTCATAACATCCTGGGTTGCTCTATCGAGATCCAGACAGGTAGAGTGGTGTGCTCATAACATCCTGGGATGCTTTGAGTAGGTTTTGCTACAGTTTCGCATAGAAAATATCCTTTAAAATATGGACAGGTAGAGCGGTGTGCTCGTAACATCCTGGGATGCTCTATCGAGATCTAGATAGGTAGAGTGGTTTCCTCGTAACATCCTGGGATTCTGTGGGTAGGTTTTGCGAAATTTCACATAGAAAAGATCCTTTAAAATCTAGACACGTAGAGCGATGTGCTTGTAACAGCCTGGGATGCTCTATTGAGATCCAGATAGGTAGAGCGGTTTGCTCGTAACATCCTGGGATGCTCTAAGTAGTTTTTGTGAAGGTAACATGTAAAAGATCTTGGGAGATCCGATAGGTTGAGCACTGTGCTCGTAATTAGTCCTGGCATTCTCTTTCAAGGTTTTGTTGAAGCACGTAATCAGTCTTGAGTATTCCATAGTATGGCCAGTGATGATGAAGACTTACAGGTGGTGGGCCTACTTCCAGTATGAAAAAGGACTGGCTCTGTAGAACTTCCTATGATGAGTAGATAAGAGATTGATTGAGATAACAGTAGCAGTGATGATGATGATGATTCAAGGATGATGATTCACTGATGATGATCCAGAGAAGAAGACTTGTGTTAGTAGATATGTGTCGAGAAATACCTTCCTAGTTAAGAGGGAGTGTTAAGGTATATGTAACTTCAGAATGTATTTCATCTATGTATTTTATTGTATTCCTATAGAGATGTATTATTCCTCTATACGGAAGTGCCGTCATTTGTATTGACAAGTGTTGCAAGTGTTGTAACTTGCCGATGGGTTATTAGACCACCATGTGTGGGGTCGGCCATGATTAAGTTAACCTGGGGTTATTAGGCTGTGTTAGACAAATCGGCCCCATAGGTTTATTAGACTGCTTAGAACAAGTATAAATAGAGAGTGGGATCTCTCTATTTGATCACTTCAAAACTCACTCTTCCTTCACTCGGAAAGTGGCACACATGTGAGGAGGAGGATCAACTACTAGGAGGTGTCTATCTCTGTGTACTTGGGTTGTACTTGGGTTGTACCTTGGTTGTATCATTGCTCTATCTATCTCTAAGGAAGTTGAGTGGTTTTTCACCTTAGGGTTTTCCCCACGGAAACTCTGTGTTTCTATTGTCTCTTATGATTTCATCTTGTGATAATTGACATGCTTGATATGCTTGATATACATTGATATACTGTACATGTTATTCTCTCAGTAAAGATCCTAGAGTATATTGAATTAATGCTCAAAAATTAACATAAGGAACAGATCTTTGATGAGACCACAGTTCCATTCCTATATTCATCTTCCTAAAGTTGAGAGAGGACCGCATATAGACTTTCCTTTGATAAAGAATATGCTAATTCATTCAACTGTCTAAAGATATGAGAAAAGGAAATGTACTAGAAAAGAGTGGCAACTTCCCTTAAGTCGCTGGCTAGATTGAAAAGGTTAGACCTTTGCACCTGGTTTTCACCTCTTATCCATCTGATAGTTAACTCATAATCCCCATAAATCTGGAGATTAGTAATATCTTTGTGTAGACTCGTAGAGCAGATTTCATCAATAGGAGAAGTGCCTCAAATTCTCCATAATTGTTAAAACCCTGGCCCAGAAAAGCCCTGCCAAAAAAAGTAGTAATCATTTGAGACATAAAACATAACCAAATCCACACAAAAACCCATTATTTTGTCTGGCACCATCAAAAAATCCCCATGGGATTGACTTTTCAATCTGAGGTGGATTTAGTGTCTTGACCTTAGGCACTGGAGTAGAATTCTGAAAATAGTGTAGTGCGGAGAGGGCTTGTGCAGAGACCTAAAAGCTGGGGACAAACTTATCTTAAAAAATGCATTCATTTCTAGCAATTCAAATTTTCCAGAGAACCAAAAAGGGCACAACTGTATATTGTTGTAAATCACCTCTTTCAAACCATTCAATGAAATTTTGCAAAAAAACACCTTTAGATCAGAGGCATTGAAGACCTAAAGTAGATTCCAAATTCCTCCACACCTATACAGTGAAAGGTCAGACACAGAATAAATGTTGTATGGTTTCACTATCATACTTACAAAGGCAGGGCCACCCAGGACCTTCCAATCTCTTTTTTTGGAGTCTGTCCTAGGTTGGGACTCTGTTCTTCAGGATTAGCCATAGAAGAAGAGTACTTTTGGCAGGGGATTTTACTTTCCAAATATTCTTCATCCACCACTATACATCCAAAATTCTAGGAGCCTGTTGTGCCTCATAACCCAAAGACACTCGATAGTCACTGCCTTCCCCCTGCCATGACCAAGCCAATTCATCAGGTTCTCATGATATTCTTATGTGAGCTTTCTTCAGAGCATCAATAAAACTTTCCCATACATGTACATGAATTCCTTCCAAGGAAACCTCCTGAGCTAATAACCATCCTTGAGCCCAGATAGTAGATTCTTCATCTTTGAAAAATTTATTCAAAGTGCACAAGCCTCTCAATTTGAGACGATCTAGTACCTCGGGGGGAAGAAAAATTTGATGACTTCATCCTAAAATTGTATCTGCTCCAAGCCTTACATGAGAACCTGCACCAACTTTCCAAGACAAGTGATCTCCAATAACTGAAAAAACAGAGGTGAGAGCCTTCCAATGGTTAGAGATTTAATGAGGAGACTTCCTTAAACTTTTGACGAATCAATCAAACTTAGAGGGGCCATATATTTTTCTTTTATAATTCTGCACCAAAGACTATCTTTAGTGAAGATTTTCCATAAGGATTTGGCAGTAAGGGATTTGCCAAACTTAATAAGATCTTTGATTCCCCATCCTCCAATTTTGTGGGGTTTTGTAATTAAATCACAGCAAGCTAAGTGGGAACCTTTGTATTAAGGACTTCCTTTCCATAGGTAATTTGCACAGATTCTCTTAATTTTTTCAAGATTCCTTTTGGGATAGAAGCAAGGGTGTGCTAGTATACTAGGATTGCTGCAGTTATAGAACTAATTGAAACCAACCTACCTCCCCCTATAAATCCATCTATTACTCAACTGATTTATTCTACCCTCAATTCTATAGATGAGACAAAACCAATCTACTTTCTTGTAGCTGTTAGACTTAAGGTTGAAGCCAAGTATTTGATACCTACCCCACAGTCTTGCAAAGGAACATGGAAAAGTCTTGCACTTTGATGGACATGCAAGTACATCACAGAGGGAGTTTCCATCATAAGCTCTCTTGGAATCCCTTTTGACTCCATTAACCCAATCTGGTATATAGGCACTGGTTGCCCCTTTTTCAACCACCAAAACCACTAAAAAGATTTATTCTCTATTTTATGCAATCTGAAGTCAGTAAAGTGAAAAATTAGTTTTACTTTTCCAGAATTGTATTTGATGTCTTAAACTCTATTTTGCTATCATTAATAGGGCAGTAATTTTCTGCATAAATGATTATGGAAAGAACCAGTATAAAGCTTCAATTTCAAATTGCTTCCAAGGCCCCAAAATCTGTGTTATACCCATCTAAAAAAGGAACTAGTAAACTGTTGTACAAATATGCAATTTCCAGCTTCACATATGATCTCAGATTTGCCCTTTTAGCCATCAATTTTTTCTATTAAACTATCTTATATTGGCTGAATTAAATGTGTAAATCTGGAACTTAATCTATCACAAGTGAACCTCAAGAATAGATTTACCCTAAGTCCTCATGATCTCTCCCATACATTTCATTTTGTGGACTTAGATTGCTATAGGGACAACCTTCTTTGAGTTAGATAGGACATCTAGAGAAAGGCAAGGCTATTGGGTAGCAGTGGGTAGCTTGCCTATTTGTTGTCCTCGGGTTCTCACATGTGTGGTTGGGACTTTTCCACTAAGTGAGAACTTGGGAGGTGTTACCAGATGAACTAGCAGGGCTAGTGTCCAATGAATAAATGTATGGAGAGCGTAACCACTGTCACCTTAGTCACCACTCTAGCTAATTTGGAGTGTCGTAACCTCCAAGGGGAGAGAGCCCTTCGATGCTTTGCAAACACTTAAGATACTATGCTTTCTAGATAATCAAGTTATAGACCAGTGCCTTTAATCAATCTGAAATATAACTTATTTATGGTGGTACAATCAGAATTTCACCTAAGTTCCATTAAATAATGATTAAACGATTTATCGTGTCAAGAATTGCCCAGTTGCCGATTACTTGTATGTCAATCACGTTTTTGTTCAAGTTTTGTCTATATTTGGTCTTTGATCAAATTTGTGCATTTTGGGTCTCAAGAGGATATTTTGACAGTTTTATTTTGATTTTTAATATTGTTTTCTCTTTTGCATGAATCCTTCAATTTTTTTGCTTGAGTGGCATTGATTTTTTAATTTCTATATTTATTGATTGTGTCTTGTCAAGTTGTGAAAATGAAAGTTAGTGGGACTAGAACCAGTTTGATCACAAAAAATAAACTAAACCAGAACCAGATGAAAAACTAGCATAAAAATCAGTCAAGTAAAAATCACATAAATATTCAAATTTTAGTATACGTATCTACATATAGATATATATTAATGTCTATCTTGTCCCTCACATTGTGGTCTAGTGGCAATGCGGAGTGGCTGTTGTGACAATGAACCAGGTTCAACTTCAAACATGGAGGGCATGCTCCATCCTTGTGTGGGATTTGCTAGAGGTGGCTATTGATATTGATGAAGCCTTTGAGCAATTTTTTAGACTAAAAAATGAGCCATTTTTCAATCCAGTGAAGGAGGGTGGGACAAATATTTCTAGGTTTACTGTCCGTCAAAAAGATGGGTTCCCATTTCAAAATTTATATTCATGTACATCAATGCAAATCCAAACCATTAGACAACAAATATGCAAAGCTTGCTCATTCATTTATTTTCCTTGGAAAAAAAATCATAATTTTATTCATTAAATATAAAATTACATTCTTCAGATGCACTTATGCAATCAAAACCTCAATTATGATGCAAGTCATCATGAATGCGCTAAATGAAAAAACACCCAAAAATTGAGGTTATAGACTGACAAGGAATAGTTTCCTCAATCCATTTTTTTTCCTTTCCTTTTTTTAACTTTATTGTAGTCCTTTAAAGGAGGCCCTTCGAGAGTTACTTAGATTTTCATTCTGAATCAAGTCTTACTGCTTATCAAAATCTTAAATTCAGATTCATGATTTCTTTTACTTGCTCTAGATGGAGTTTCATTGGCAATTTCTTCTGGAAACTTCACAGACATCTATAAATTTGAACTCAGATTTTTGAGACTCCATTGTAAATTTGAACTTAGTTTTTTTTAGACTCCATTTGTATCCTTATTCACCTCTATTGTAGAAAAATCATCTACTCCATATTGATCTTCATCATTCTCATCCTAGGGCTCATTGGGTTGCAAGATTTTGGATTTGGGAGGATGACCTATTTTCCCACTTGAAGGAGCTCTTGCATGAGAAAAAAAGTCGTGAAGATGTCCAGTTTGGTGGCATATCCTACAATGAAAAGTTGTGTTTTTGTAGTCCAAAATATGAGTCCAATGCTCTTCTCCCTATATTAAAATCACAATGTCATGACAAATATTTCTAATAGATGTCACCTTATCAATCTGTTTCGTTGGCATGGATTAAACAATATTTTCCATCTATACTTGTCAATCAGGCCCACTGTATTCTGCAAAAATAGTGCTAAAGTTGCATTTAGGTTCCTATTTGGAGGGGGAAAACATAGAGCACATATGATTACACTGTTAAATCTAACCGACAATATTTTCTTGTAACATATTGTAATGCATTTTCAATGCACAATGCAGGCGTTGCATTGTATGGCAGCTTAAAGGCTATTGATATACTGAAATTACCGAAGGCCGGTAGCTTTCATCATGAATACAGTTCAATGGCATGTACCATAGAAATAATAAAGGATGTTTATGGGGCTATTGATCATATTCACAAACATGGCAGGAAAGTTCTCAAATGTTTTGTGTTGATTGTTTTGTGTCCCAAGAGAAACATTTATATTTATACAATGACTTGGTTCACTGTATTTTCTTTTTTGTCTGTCACTTTCTATCTCCATGTTTGTAGCCTTAGCCAGATATAAGGACCTATATATTGCATTAAATGAGTCAATGACCCAATTGTTACAAAGTAATTTTTCATTTTGATGCATTTAGGTTTGGGAATTTCAAATCAAGCAACATTTGACTATTTGAATCTGGGATTATTAATTTAACAACACAAAAACCAACAATTATAAAACAAATGGCCAAGAGAAACTTTTGATTGCCTGCTTTCTTAGATTTTTTCTTTCATTTTAAATGTGAAATGGTTAGTAACTTGCTTCTAAATAAAATTAATTTGGTAGTAGTGCTGCAAATATTGTGAAAATATCATTGGCATGGCAATGTATTGTGAGTGTTACCCCTCATATTTTATGAGGATTATCCTAAGATGAAGACCCTTCCCAAGTAGGATGCATTTTGAGGATGATGGATTAGGAGCCATATTTTTGTGGTGTTGGCTACATACTATTCATAAATTATTATTTTTGTTGACATCATCATTTCACATTTTGGAGTCTTGCATCTTGCACATGTGGAATTTGGTAGAGTGTTGAGTGTCTTCATGGGTTTTGATAATACATAATGTTAAACGTATGACTTTTTAGGTTTACTTTATGTACCTTTTTAGGGTTCTCCATTATACTGTTGTAAACTTGTTCATTAGGGTTGAGGAATACTCCCACTAGGGATGCGAACTGCACAAGGATATGAAAGGTTGAGATTGACGATGAAATATACTGCGGACAGAGATAACCAAGCAAGGTGCACCCACTCTAAAATTGGTATGCCCTAGATGTTGCTATTTCATGATACATGCACCCAGATATGAATTTTAACATGATTCTATTTCATTGCTTTCCAGGTTTAATTTTAGACATTCACTTAGTTAAGTAATGGTTCAAAGGAAACAATATGTTTGTTTTTATGATTTCACTTTGAGAATGTCCTTATTTAGAGTTGAAAGCAAATATTCATATTTGCATTTTTTTATTTTACATAACATTTTCATACTTCAAAATTACTTGCTTCCAAGTTTAAACGTTGTTTTGGTCATTACGATATATTGAGAAAAGTTATTGTGTATTTTTAATTAGGATATTTTGAGAAAGCATTCAATGTTTTCTAGCTCCCTTAACATAAGTGTTGTTACCATGACATCAAAAGATAGTACATTAATCCACATTGTCTTTGATGATTATTCTTGGTTTGTTGAAATTTTCCTATATCTATTCTCAAACTTGATGCTTAAATTTGTCATTAATATTTGTTATTCCTATATCTCTGATCCATGTTCTTGTTAACATTTGGAGTTTGTGTTAGAAAGTCAAATGATTTTACTTGTTAATTTCCCTATGTAATTAGTACCGTATGGTAAATATATTATATGGGAGCTAAAATTTCATGTTAAAAGCATTTCTTATTGTCACATTGAATCTATAGTTGAAATATGTAATGTTTTAATGTATCATTTACTAAATTTGAGTGCTAATTGCATTTTGTGCACTCCACTGACTTCTGAATTTTGATGTGTTTTTAGAGCTTCAATACACCTATTGCAAATCAACAACCTCAAGATTATTACTCACAATTCCATTAATCCATCTATGCAACAGTTTGGGAAACATTTGCAATTATCACAGCCAGTTGTGTAGCATCAACATTCACTTGTTCAATTATATTCATCACGATAGTCTTCATCATTATATGTCTAGCCACTAGTTTCTCAGTCTTAAATGTAGCCACATGTTAAAACAACACTACAACAAGTTCCTACTAACTTAGAGTAGCAACATCACTTGCCAATAACTGTTATTCAAAATCCTTCACTATTAAAATGCTAACTATAAAGTGTTCGGAAATAGTTTTGTAAAAACATTCAAATTTCTAAGTATTTAAATTGTTTCTAGAAATTTTTGTTGATTTTTAGTAAAATAATTTTATCATGGCCAATCATTTAAAAAAAAGAGAATTGGAGAAAAATAGTGGCACTGGTGGATCTCAAGAGGCACTATTTTTGTCATTTATTTATAATTTTTTTTTAAATAGACAGGTCCATCTCTATAGCGACAAAACTACCTAGCAAGTTTCGACGAACTTGCTATACTAGCGACGAACATTTTTGTCGCTAGTATAGCAAGTTCATCAGAACTTGCTAGGTAGTTTCGTTGCTATAGAGATGGACCTTCGTTGCTATAGCAACGGACCTCCGTTGCTATAGCAACAGAGTGTGTTTGTTTTTTTTTAAACATGATACTTTCGTTGCTATAGCAATGAAAGTTCATTGCTATAGAGACAAACCTTCATTTCTATAGCAACAGAGTATGTTTGTTTTTTTTTTAAAACATGATACTTTCATTGCTATAGCAACGAAAGTTCATGGCTATAGCAACTGAAGTTCGTTGCTAGAGAGACGAAAATTGGTTTTTTAAAGGTAGCACAGTCCATGTCATTTTTGTCTCTATAGCGATGAACATTGGCAAGTGTTGCTATAGCGATGAAATTATTGCCATGAAAACAAGGATTCATGTTCGTTGCTATAGCAATGCAAAAGTGTTTCAATAGCAATGATTTTCCATGGGAAAAATTTCCACATGTACTAGTGAATCCACCATCGTGGAAATCGAAGGTAAAATTTCTAATCAAAAACTTTCTGTATTGATTTATCCAGGAGCTAGCTTGAGCTATATCACTCCAAAAATGGCAAAGGTATGCCACCTAACCAAAGTAAAACATAAGAAATCTTTGCTATTCCAACTGGACATAGGGGCTAAATGAAAGGTAATAGATTTTATTGCTAATTGTGAATTTGAAATTCAGGAGGATAAGAATATAATCAATTTGAATATATTCCCTCTAGGGTCTTATGACATGATAATTGGTATGGACTGGTTGGAAACAAATAGAGTTGTCTTAAATTGATATAATAAAACTTTTTCATATACAATAGGAGATCAGATAATTAGGACAGTGAAAGGAGTAGCCAAGCCTATTTCAATGAGGAAAATCTCTGCAATGCAGATAAAGAAGTGTATGAGAAAGGGTTTTCAGATTTATGCAATCTGGGTCATTGAATTACTGAAAAAAGAAAGAAGTATGAACTTTAAGGACTACCCTGTCGTAAGTGATTTCATAGATGTGTTTCAAGAGTAAATTCCCAGACTACCTCCCTAGCGAGAATTAGATTTCTCCATAGAGCTCATACTTGGATTTGCACCTGTGTCCCGAATACCATACCCAATGAGATTTCCAAAACTAACTGAATTAAAAATCCATCTCCAAGAATTATTAGAAAGAGGATATATAAGGCCTAGCATGTCACCCTATGGAGCACCATTATTATTCCTCAAGAAGAAGGAAGAAACAATGCGACCGTGTATTGATTATAGACAAATAAATAAAGTGATAGTCAAGAACAAATACCTACTTCCTTGGATAAATTATTTGTTCGATCAAGTAGTTGGAGATAAAGTATTCTCGAAGTTAGACTTGCGATGTGGCTACCACCAGATTAGAATTAAAGAAGAAGACATCAATAAGGCTACTTTCTGAACAAGGTACAAACACTACGAGTTTGTGGTGATTCCATTTGGTATAACAAATGCTCCTGCCACTTTTATGTGCCTTATGAATAATATTTTCAACAAATATCTCGATCAGTTTGTATTGATATTCATTGATGATATCTTGATTTACTCAAGAATAGAATAAGAGTGTGAAAAACATTTAAAGATAGTGTTAAAGACTTTGAGAGAACACCATCTTTACGCCAAATTTTAGAAATGTGAGTTCTTCAAAAAGATGATACAGTACCTAGGCCATGTAATCTGAAAGGAAGGGGTCACAGTAGACCCTAAGAAGATAAAATATATTCTAGAATGGTCTGTACCCAATGATGCGGTAGACATCTGTTCCTTCTTGGGACTCACTCGGTATTATTGACGATTCATCGAGGGTTTTTCCAAAGTAGCGTACCCAATCACTTCACTGCAAAAGAAGGGAATGAATTTTTTGTGGTCTCCCAAGTGTCAAGAAAGTTTCGAGAAATGAAAGAGGCTACTAACAACAAAACCATTTCTTAAGGTAGCTGACCCTTATAAGGATTATACAGTCTACCGATGCAAGTAAAGAAGTTCTGGGAGGAATACTATCCCAAGAAGGACATGTGGTGTGTTATGAATCACGTAAACTCAAGGAAAATGAATGGAATTACGTGGTCCATGACCTAGAAATGGCCCCGATTGTACATTCCTTAAAAATATGGCACCACTACTTGTTAGGAAAAAGGTTTTTATTATTGACAGACAACATTGGGGTAAAGCACTCATTCACTCAACCCAAGGTTAATGCTCGTCAAGAAAGGTGGATGACCTTCTTGAGTGAATTCTATTTTCAGGTAAGACATATAAAGGGAAAGCAGAACAAAGTATTTAATGCAATCAGGAGAAGAACTCATTAGATTTACGATATGACTATAAGTCAACCTAGAAGCGACCTCAAAAGTAAAATCAAAACCGAAAGAATTAACGACACAGAATATGGATATTTTTTGAATAGACTATTAACAGATGAAGTTAATTTAAATGGAACTGAATTCAAAGTGGACTAGGAAGGAGTGTTATGGTTCAAATACATATTGCAAGTACCCAATGTAGTAGAAATAAGGTTATTGATTTTAAATGAAATGCATAAACAGCCTTATGTCAACCACCTTGGTTATTAAAAAATGATAACAAACTTAAGAAAACAGTTTTATTGGCCATGTTTAAAGACAGATTTAATTAATTATCTGACTAAGTGTCTGAAATATCAACAGGTGAAGGATGAACACAAACACCCAGCAGGTTTGTTGCAACCTCTACCAAGTCCTGAATGGAAATGGGAGGTCATATCTTTAGATTTCATCACAAAGTTTTTAAAAAAACACTAAAGCAACATGATTCTATTATGGTTGTAGTAGATAAACTAAGCAAATATGCACACTTTATTCCTGTGAAGTCAACTCACAAAGTTGTGAATATTGCAAGGATATTTTTGAAGGAGATATTCAGATTACATGGAGTAGCGAAAATGGTGATCTCCGACCAGGATGTGAAGTTCACATCAAATTTATGGAAGTCCTTGTTTGCTAGACTAGAAACCAAACTAAATTTCAGTACTATATATCCCCCACAAACAGATGGATAGACAGAACATACCAATGAAATTATCGAAGATATGTTAAGAATGTATGTCATGGAAAGACCCACTAAGTGGGAAGAGCATATTCACCTCGTTGAATTTTCCTACAATAATGGGTACCAAGCCTCATAAAAGATGATCCCATTCAAAGTTCTCTATGGCAGGAAGTGTACTACCCTAGTTAGCTGGGATAGTCCAGTGGACCACCTAATGGTAGTGTCACCTACGCAAATTTTGAGACTATTTATTTTATTGCAAAAACATTATGTTAAATTATAATTACAAAGTTTTGTAATTATGACCAAATCTAGTCAAGGATGATTGTAATGACATATTATTATTATTTAATAAATTAAAACAGGATACAAACACCAAGGGAACTATTGAATGAGTGTTCACTGACCCACTAGGAGGAATGGAAGCTGTTAAAAGGCTTTGGACAGGTCTCAGTATTTGCACTCCACCACTAGCTGTTGGTTATGGGACAACTAACCCTAAATTTGTGGCATTATCCCCTAGGTGGGTGGAATAGAGCTATTAGCTCATTAATGACTAGGTTAACCACTAAAAAGGCCTAGGAAGCATAGAGAAGGCAATTCAAATTGACTAGGGAGCTCCATAATTATTTTCTGCTGAAATAATTCCTCAAGTGTATCAGGTGATGACTGAGAGATTCGAATAGGGAGGCTAAGTTGAAGTGCATTGTGAGTCTGCTGAAATTATTATGAGAAGGAAACCAGAGGTGTTGGTGCGGGTCTCTTTGACTTCTAAGTCTATATGACCAAATAATCTACATTGTTGCTACAAGTTGATGACCTAAAGCTTCTTTAGATTCTTCTTCCTATTGGTTCAGTGAACAGGCTCGAGGGTCCTAAGGTAAGTAATTTGGTTGTCTTCAGGAGTAGGTTGGGTGGAACAAGCTCCTTGGGTTGTTTGTTTCTCCTAAATTCATCAGGTTCTACTGTTCTGTCTTTTTTATTTTCAGTTGAATGAACAAAGTTGTTTTATTAAACCTCTAACCCTTTTTCCTAGTTTGATAATGAAGATTTATTGACTAAATTGTTTAGCTGAAATGTATATTCTAGGTTTTATTTCCAAAGTATTCCACCTACTTTTATAAGCAAAAACATTTATCACAGTCTCGTAACACTTTTCATTTTTCGCTCCTTATGGTACTTATGCTTTTTGAAGATAGCTATAATATCAACACAGAATATCTATGTTATTTCAATACCAAAACTTTCTATTTTTATTACGCAACACTTAGATATTAATAAAATTTAAACTGTCTATGTTTTCCAACTTTTTGCAGTAGATTATCTTTTATACTTAGAATAAGAATATGTTATCATATAGTTAGCTTATGGACAAATATTTTAGAACACGTAAACATCAATTTCTTTTCTTCAGAATTTTCAAAACAGAACACATTGCTTTAGTTCAACTATTACATTTTAAGATAGCTATCTACCTGTGCAAGTCAAACTCAGTTTAAGACACTATTATCATTTGTAATGGATATTGTAAGTTATGTTTCAATGCAACCCAGTCCCATATCACCATTCAAACAATAATATAAACATTTTTAGCATAGAACCTTCTCTTTCGCAAAAACGAGTTATCCCAGGGCTCTCGACTTTTATCAAACACTGTATTTTTCACTCAAACAATGATTTAGATAAACTTAGACATTGCACAGAAACCATATTAAGTTTTCTCAAATATTGTATTTCCATTAAAATGACCGAGGGTTCATCCCTTTAGCAAATACATATTAAACAAGTTTACATTTAAACAAACGCCATAGTAGAACACTACTGGGCCGATTAGAAAAATATGATGAGGATTTATCCTCTGCTCTTGCAACATATTGCTCTAAAAACATCATAACTTCAGCCAAAAGCCTTGCTGGGAACAGTTTCCCAACTCTCATCAAACAATAAGCATCAGCCAAACCGTGCCAGGAGTACCTATGAGGGTTTAGAACCACCAAGGCTTACTGAGTGGTTGAGCAACATCCTCCCACCGAGATTCAAACATAGTAATCTTTCGACGAAGTATCACTTGCCATAAAACAATTGAGAGGCTAAACGAATAAAGCAGGGTTTAACTTTGAACAATACAAATAACATTACTAATTCATTTTTGAAAAGTTACCTTGGCGATGAAGCTCCTGGAGTAAAGACACCTTCAGCAAACAAGATGATGGAGCCATCTAGAAAACGCAGATAATAAGGGTTCAGATTTTGAGAACAACCAATTGCTATGCTAGGAGAATTGAACCCTGGTCCAACTTTGCTCTCAAAGAAACTAACAGAAAAACCGTGAAAACTACTTCCTAAAACATCATCGAAGGTTGTGTTGTGGCTCGTCTCTACAAGAAAAACTAAGCCTGGAATTATTAAGTTTCCCTACAGGTCTAGGGATCAAAACTAAGTAAGGATTCCTCCGAACAACAACTACCAAACCCTACATTACTGCAGGCAGTCGGTCTCCACCTTACCACCACCAAGGGAAAATGAAGGCCAAGAAACCAACTCGATGCAAATCATAATGAAGGACTAGGGTTTCATTTCAAAGCCCAAGAACATGTGAGATCAATGATGGAGAAGATGCCAACCAGGCATGCTGAAGTTTGGGCAACAACCACATTGAATGCCATATTAATTATTTCATCTACTGTGAAATCCAACTCAGAAGACCTTACGTTAAACATGGCACAACTCATCATCATGGTAGTATTATGTGAACTCCTTCACGTGACCTACAACCACGAAGGCATCCACCCAAGACTTCCACTAAACTTAGCAGTAGATGACTTAAATGCCAAAGACCGGTTGGGATAGTCTACCAGCACGATAGCACCAATACATTCAATGCCCTGTCAATATCACATGTCAGTGCAAAGACTTAGGGTTGCAATGTATATTTCATTTCTTTTCCAAAGTATTGGTCATAGAATGCATAGCTAATACATGTTGCATATTTCTCAAATGACATATTTTATAGAAGGATTTCGATACTTAGTTTATAGTTTAGAACATTATAAAAATGCACATTGTTTACATTGCCACGTTTGTATACAATGCTATATTATTAATAATCCATTGTATAAATATTAAACAAGGAATGGTTAAAATCCTATAGTTTTATAATTCCATACTAGTAACATCATATTCATGATGGATACAATATATCAAACCCTTGCTGCAAAAGTATGGATCTTCGTGTAATTATATATTGAGGAATGCATAAGATATTTAGTTTACATTTGTGATTCTAGTCAATCCACTTAATAAACATCAAATTGGCTCACGTTCTATAGTATGAAGTAACATATAAGGTTGGTACTTTCACATAAATAAACACACAATGTTATCATTCTTTCCAAATAGGCAAATAGAGATAGTAGTATGTTAAGCATATAGACATTGTATCCTAGGTAAGGTTTAGTAACATTTACATTATTTTTCCATGTGATGAATTATTAAGACTCTAGTCTATTAAATGGAAGTTGGAATTCTGCAACTCTTATTATGTTTAATAACACTAACTGAAACAAGAATAAAATTCATACCATGAAATAACTCTTAGGCATGGACTACTAGAGCTATCACAATGCATTTGATGACTAACTTAAAATATATTTAAAACTTCTTAGAATTACTGGAAGTGCTGGAACATGTCGTAATACTCTTACCTACGGATCTGCGAAAAGAAATAGGTTCAAATTCTTTATCTAACATAGCTAAGTAAACCTCAGGGTACCCCGTAGGACCCCGTTGTCATCATCCAAAAGCAAAATGTCGGTAGTATGTCTAGATAATTGTATCGCAAGAGAATTTAAATACAACATATAGATTTACAATTAACACAAGTAAAACTAATGTCATATTTTGTGTTAAGAAGTATGAAGTGTCGTCATCATAATTTGTTATTAGTTAAAAGGATTAGTATTTATTTTATTTCCGCACTAGCAAGTACAACATTTAATGCTACTTTAAAAAAAAAAAAAAATTGTGAATTTTTGGGATGTTACATGTGGTATCAGAGCTCATGTTCAAACTCTCGGCCTGCAAAGGTCCAAAGAACATGCAACAAAAAAATTTTATGACATCAAAAATCTTTACTAATTCAAGTTAAATTATTTTGTTATACAGAAAATTGTTTTCTAAATTACAAGTATGGAAGGATCAGATGAACACATGGAGGATAGATTTCGACCAACCAATCATACCAACAATAGCACTAGACAACATTATGAAGAAGAAGTCCATGGTGAATTGAATGACAATTCATTAGAATTGTTACGTGCATTTCAAGAGTTGAAAGTAGAAATAAGATCTGTTAAACAGGATAATGGGAGAATTCTAAAGGCACAAGAGGAACTGAACCAAGTACTATTCGATCAGTGCCCAACTGATGAATAGGATAGAAGGGTTGAAAATACCTCCAAGATTGAAGACTTACCTCATCAGAACAAGGGTAAGAAAGTGAAAACTGATGATGAGAATAACAGTTCAACATCACCAAGAGCTGCCATTGAGATACGTAAAAAGAAACGTAATTATTCAAGTGATAGCAGCGAAGGGGATTACAAACGAAAAAGAAAAATCCATAAACAGTATGAGTGGATTTCTGGGGAGTTTAAGAAGATCAAACCCCCAACCTTCAATGGTAAAACTGAGAAAGGAGAGACAACTGAAGCATGGTTGTCCGGCATGAAGAAATACTTTCAAATTTAAGATCATTAAGAATCATTGAAAGCAAAGATGGCCATATACAACTTGATCGGGAAGGCAGACATTTGGTGGAAGGACATCAAAAGAGTGAAGGGCATCAAGGGAAAGGATGTGAATTCGATCAATTTTAAATGGTACTTCAAGAAGAAGTTCCTATCTGAGCAATATTATGAAGAAAAGTCCAAGGAATTTTATGATTTAAGACTAGGAACCATGAACATGAAAGAGTTTAACAACAAATTTATGAATTTGCTAAGGTATGTGCCATACCTTGTGGAGGAGAAACCCAAGATTTAGAGGTTTCTGATTTGTCTACCTTTCAACATCAAGGAAAGAATAGAGTATGACAATCCAAAGACCTTAGAAGAAGCCATGAGGAAAGCAACTTTCTGCTATGAACAGAACTAGAAAAGAGAAGGGATATCCAACTGGAAAAATAATAAACCCAACAACTTTGAGTTGAAGAAGAAGAATTTCAGGTTCAATGGAAATTCTAGTTTTCAAAAGAAAAACTTTCCAAATTGAAATTTCCAAGGAAACAGTCCCAGAAATAATCAACCGCGGAATTTTACAGCTCCTAGAAATACACCCAATGTTACAAGAACTAATGACCATAGGACACCTATAAAATGTTTTGAGTGTCAAGGTCCTCATTATGGTTCATACTGTCCCAACAAGAAGCGGACAGCCAATAAGATTCACTCCATACAAGTTGAACCTACTGTGGAAGACTTGACAAGAGAGATGTCCAGAATTAACGCAATTCTAGACAATAGGAAAGCGGAGCATCAAGTCTCTATGGTAGAGATTGAAGGTATGCTACAAAACCACCCTGTTTCTATTTTGATTGATCTAGGCACTAGCCTGAGTTATATATCTCCAAATATTGTAGGAAAATTTAACCTGAAAACAAAAAAAATTAATAAATCCTGGTTAGTTAGACTAGCAACAGGAACAAAAAGAAAAGTGTCTGATTTTGTTGAAAGTTGTGTTTTATCTATGAATCAGTTAAAGACACGAACCAAGCTAAATGTTTTACCTTTAGGATCCTATGACATATTAATTGGAATGGACTGGTTAGAAGCACATCATGTTATTTTGAATTGCTATGAGAAAAGTTTTACCTGTCTAAATGATGAAGGAGAAACAGTAGAAGTGAAGGGTATTCCTAGAAAGACATCACTTAGACAGATTTCAGCTATGCAAGTAGAAAGAGCGGTTAGAAAATGATGTAAGATGTTCGCAGTGAATGTAGTACATGAGGAGTCAATTACAAAAGAGGACAAACTGAAACTAGAAGATATACCTGTCCTAAAAGAATTCCTGGATGTTTTTCCAGAAGAGATTCCAGGATTACCCCCTAATAGGGATCTAGATTTTACCATTGAGGTGATACCGGGTGCGGTACCGAAATCCAAAGCTCCATATAGGATGAACATATTGGAATTAAATGAGTTAAAATCACAAGTGAAGGAACTGATTGATAAAAAATATGTAGGACCCAACATGTCTCCTTGGGGAGCACCTATTACTTTTGTTAAGAAGAAGGATGGCACTTTAAGGATTTGCATAGATTATCGCTAACTAAACAAGATGACAATCAAGAATTGATATTTGTTGCCCCACATTGACGATCTATTTGATCAGTTGCGTGGAGCAACGATATTTTTGAAGATTGATTTAAGTTCAAGATATCATCAAGTTCGTGTGAAGGATGATGATATTTTTAAAACAGCCTTTAGAAATCGTTATGGACATTATGAGTTCCTGGTCATGCCATTTGGGTTGACTAATGTCCTGATAGTATTTATGTGCTTAATGAATAATACTCCACACAAGTATTTGGATAAGTTTGTCATTGTATTCATAGATGACATTCTATTATATTCTAAAAGTAAGGAAGAAGATGACAAACATCTATGTATTATTTTACAAGTTCTAAGAGATCATGAGTTATATGCTAAGTTTAGTAAGTGTGACTTTTACAAGGATACGATTTAGTATTTAGGTAATGTCATCTCTAAGGAAGGAATTTTGGTTGATCCCAATAACATAAAATCCATTAATGAATGGCCAGTTCCTATGGATGTGTCGGATGTACAATCGTTTATGGGGATTACAGGATATTATAGGAAATTCATAGAATCTTTTTCAAAGATTACAAACCCCATAACCTCCTTACAGAAGAAGGGGAAGAAGTTTGTATGGGATCAAAAGTGTGCAAACAATTTTAAGAAGTTGAAGGAATTACTAACTATGGCACCTATTCTGAGAATTGCAGATCCTAATAAAGATTTTATAGTATGCACCGAGGCATGTAATGACGGACTTGCTGGAGTCCTAACACAAGAGGGACATGCTGTTGCATATGAGTCTCGAAAGCTGAAAATAAATGAGAAAAATTATTCTCCATATGATCTGGAATTATTAGCAGTAATACATGCCTTAAAAATGTGGCATCACCATCTTATTAGCAGAAAATTTACTTTTATGACAGATAACATGGGGCTGAAGTATTTACTACATCAAACGAACTTGAATGCTAGACAAGCTAGATGGCTAACCTTTCTAAGTGAATATGATTTTGAAATTCAACATATAAAGGGTAAAGAGAACAAGGTTGCTGATGCTTTATGTCATAATGCAAAGTTAAATTTTATTTCAGCCATTAGTACATAAACAACAGATTTATAAAATCATATTTCGAAGGGATTAAAACTGATGAAGAGTACAGAAATTTACATGAAAAGACAGTAGAAAGTAATTCTGAAAATTCTATGGTAGATTTCAGGTTAAAAGAAAATGGATTGCTGTTGTACAAGAGCTGCTTATATGTTCCCAACGTACCAAAGATAAAAATTTTGATTTTAGATGAGATGCACAAAAGTCATTATTTTGGTCATCCAGGTTATCAGAAAACCATAACTATGTTACAAAAAGATTATTATTTGCCCAGGATGAAGGACGAAGTAGCAGAATATATAGCTAAATGCATTGACTGTCAAAGGGTAAAGGTTGAACATCACCATCCGGATGGACTGTTATAGCCATTATCTATACCTAGTTGGAAATGGGAGATCATAATCATAGATTTTATTACCGAACTAACCAAGAATCAGAAAAAAAATGATTCCATCGTGGTGGTAGTGGATAAACTCAGCAAGGCAGCACATTTTATACCAATAAAAACTACTTATAAGGCTTCAGATATTGCAGAAATTTTCATGAAACAGATTTTTCGATTACCTGGAATAAGAAAAGTGATAGTTTCAGACCGTGATTCTAAGTTTATTGGAAACTTCTGGAGATCTTTTTAAAGGGTTGAATACAACCTTAAACTTCAGCACAACATTTCATACACAAATGGATGGATAGACGAAAAGAGTAAATCAGATATTTGAAGACATGCTAAGGATGTATGTTAAGGACTAGCCTGGTAAGTGGGAGGACTACTTGCATTTAGCAGAATTTGCATATAACAACCATTACCATGCATCATCCAGGTTGGTGAAAATACACAACCCTCTTTGATGTTTGACCGTTGTTCACCATCAACAATCAAATATGGAATTATTTTTCGTTCTTCCCAGGGACAATATAACCCTCGCTCCATGGAAACAATGCCATTATGTTAGCACTTGAATTGACCCTCCAGGTTGTGGGAGAAGGCCAGTTCAAGGTAACCACAAAACCACTTGAGATTGTATTACTGACCCAATACAATCAGAGAGGGATCTCTCTTAAACTTGTAAAAGACTGAAAATAATCAAAGATTTAGCAATGAAAAACAAACAGAGGTCATATTCTGGCAGGACAATTTGTTTAAGGTTTGGTAGGATAATCCTGAGAGGAACCATTGGGCAATGGGGTCAAAACATAACACATCTATCAAATAATAGTTTTGCTACACATAATATCAAAACAAAGGCAAGATAACCATCCACTTACAGTTAGAAATTTGTTATCTAGTGGTAAGGGAAGAAAGAATGAACAGTCCATTAGCATGGGCATCTTACAAGGGCGAATATGATGCCAAATTTAGTAGAAGAGTTTTGTGAACACTTGGAATTAGAAAGACAAAGCATGAGCGCATGAATTCTGTCCTAATCTATACTTATCCAAGTGTGAAAAGGAATACAATATGGAAAAAAGAAACGAAGAAGACATTCACATGAGAAGAAGAAAATATAGACTGTGAGACAAACGACACATGAATCTCTATTAAAAACTAGTTGCAACACTGCAATTCTATTAATGATTATGTCTTAAAACAAGCTTAGCCTTTGTAGGTCTCAGCTCATTGATTTTCCAACCCCTTTGCTATCTCTATTACATTTCTTATATAGGCCCTTAGGCTCGAATTCTATAATAGAAAGCAGTTATAGCTATCCCGACACCTATACGGCTCTAACCATCACCTTTGAAATCTAACGACAACAAAAATAAAAGCTGATCAACAAAAATGACTGACTTTGCAGGTGTCACTACCTGATTGTGGACTACGACTACCCATGAGTAGTTGGAAGGATCTAAGAGACCTCAAAATATAGGAATATTACAAATAAAATAAAAAATATGCAATAGACTGATTGTGACAACAAACAAAACATCATGAACAAGCTACCACCTTACGCTGGAGATTTTACATCACCCTGCTGGTCGAATCAATCCTCCACTTTGAGGGAATCAACAACTTGCACTTCTTCTACTGAAGGAGCAGGCATTACATCCTCATTTGGGACTATGAAATCTTGGAGAATATCCACGTCCTCGTGAGTGCTCTACTCCACTTCCTGGACTCCTCCCTTCTTCTTCTTCCGTTGAGCTTTCTTATGCACCTGTCATTCCATGTGCTCTTTAGGTTCGATGTTCGAACTTTCTTCTACATGGTCTAATCTTATAGGAAACGGGGGAATGGGATCATCCTCCACTTTAGACCATACCTGCTCTAGCATGAAAACCACCTTGGTTTCCTGATCTTCTGCCATCACCGAAACTCAACAAAAAATATTCTAGGATTTTTTGGTCTGCCACCTTTTAGAATATGGACATGTGCATCCAAAATAGAGGGAATGTGATATAATAATATGATGATTAAGCTAATCATTCGACATGATTTCTTGGTGGGACTCTTTGCACATAGCAGGATGATGACTGCACTCCAACGTGGATTTGAGCAAGGTGGACGAGACTTTCGTGGCAGGTGAAATGGCATATGGTGGCTTTGGTGTGGCCCCCCTTCCTTGGGAAATGATTCGTATCTAGAAAAGGTGTCCTTTTAACCCTTCACTCTTGTGATCGACTCAATGCCGTCGATTTTGGGCTTCCCTACATCCAGACCATTGGTCGGTGGGTCCCCCACCATGTTCGCATATTTTGGATCTGTAAGCCTCATGTGTAAGTTAGATTTGCGAACCAAATCCCAACCGTGTATATACACCTAGCCAGATTTACATCGTTGGAAAGTGTAGGGATTTAAATAAAGTTCACAAATATGGAAATCATACCTCTCCGTGCACGTCAGATACGCGAACCATTTTTCGACCATTGATCTGCCTCGATGACTGTCGATCTACCTCTAACATGCCCATCAGTTAACACTCCCGCATGCGCTTAAACAACCTCTAACTCCTTTTGCGAAGGAAGCTCACAACCATAGATCTCAACCGGTCCAGATCTACATTGTCCAAAGATGTCATCACATTACTGTACGCGGACTTTCACTGTTTTACCCCTTCTTTGCAATACTTAGACTTCGTCTTTGATTGCTTCCTTCTCTAATCCACAACTATTTATCCAAGTATCTTACCTTACCAATCTTAGGGGCTATCCAACTCATATCACTGAGGCTTTCTTCCATTTGCTTCTTGGTTTAACCCTCCCCTTCATCAAGGAAAAAAATGGTGCTAACAACTGGCTCCTATTGCGGATGCTATCATCCCTGTGAGGTAGACAAGAACCCCGCAAACCAGTGCCTCATCCATTGGGTCTTTCCCATCACAAAAATTTTCAACCTGCAACTCTTTATTGAAAACTGGAAACATAATGAAAATCGTAACATATCACTGTGACTGCAAAAGATGAAAATGGGCTTGCCATATCAAGCTTATTTATGCACAAACTACTCTACCCTATACTATTGAAATGGATGCAACCTCAAGTGATATGGAACTACCAATGCAACCAATCAGACAGCTGATGCAATAGGAAATCCTCCTCATCATGCTTAATTGAAATCAGAAAATAAGGACACAATGGCACAAAGCACTGATGATAGATAGAATCCCTTTGGCAAAAGAAAACCCAATCACCCCAACATAAATTTTTTTCCAAGTAATCAGATATTGGGTCATAAAAGGCATGGTATCCTTTAAAAAATTTTGCCATTCCTCTGACATGACAGGGCCACTTTAGCTATAACCTACCTGGAATCTTATCAAAATGTGATTTGGCTCACAGCCTGGCAAATTTTTCTTCAAAAGAAATGTAAGCAACAAGCTCATACCCTTTTTCATTCACCCCAGGTGTAGGGATTGAATACTCAAGACAGGCCTTAAGTGGAATCTGAAAATTATGCCTACTTGATCCCTTATGTAGCCCAATAGGACTAAAACAGTCAGCCTCATCTACCTACTCCCACTGAGAATGTGGCTCTATACCATGATGTGTTGTTTCAAAACCTAGTATATTAATAACCTCACCTCCTAGGCTATCTAGGATTCCTGGGTTAAACACCTGATTTTTCTCTGGGGCTTCAAAAGAAACTCCATCATGGACTTCAAATGGATTAGGAAGGACTTCTCCTTGAAAAAATTATGGGCCTGAGTGCTATGAAGAAAAAGTAGATTGACCCTCCTGGTTTTCCTCCAGAGGGCTTATTGTTTGGCCAACTTGCTGAGTGTATGCATTAAATTATGGAAAAGGAATAAGAAATTCTTCATGGATACCCTCATCTGCTTCAACTTCAGCCGAGAGATAAACTTCCACTTGCAGGAGGCCTTCAGGAACATATTGACAATTAGCCTCTTTTCTTTCCCTTTGATGAGGGCAGGGTTCTTCATGCAAGGCTCTTGGTCTCTCTTCCTTCATGATCCTCAAGCTTCTCTTCATTGTCGCAAATAACTCAGAGGAGAGACGCAAGGTGTTATCTTCATCAGGCTTGATACCTCCATGGCTTCCAATGATGAAATTGGGGACTACAATGGAGTCCCTCCCCTTGGATGGCTCCTCTACATAGTGGAACTGACTGTATGGATGCTCCTTTTTCTCATTTACCTCTAGAAGGTTCAGGACCACCTCATCCCTGTATTCATCATATACAGGTAGACCGAAATCTCCTTCAAGACCTCACACCACAGAGCTTTCAACATATTGATTGCAATCCACATAAAATAAACCATCATTATCATCTTCTTGCATATGACTGCGCTGATCACTTCTTGGTTCACCATGAAAAGGATAGGAATGCAAAGCAGACTTTCCTAGCTCACATCTTTCCTCAATCCCTAATTTCTCCTCCACTTGATCACCAATGCCTTGTTCTAAAATTTTTCCAGACATCTTGAGATTGTTCTCGACCTTCATTGAATCAATGAACATGTGCTGCAATGTGCAAGACTTTCTCTCCAAAAGAGGGAAAGACAACTCAGGAGGAAACATGGAGGGATAATGCAACTTAACAGCATTTTCTAGGGGCTGGATTTCTTTTGGTATGTTGTAATAAAAGCTTGCAAACCTCCTGTTAAAACTGGACATGGTTTCACCTTCTTGTGTTTTCATGGAATAAAATTATGAAAGAACTTTGTCTAATGATCTTCTCATACCCCAAAACTCTAGAAAGACATTAGAGAACTCTTCCCATGTGTCAATAGATTCATGTTGCAAGTGCTTAAACCACTTCTTCACATATCCTTGGAAAGATTAGGCAAAATCCCTCATACAAACGTCATCATGCTTTATTTAAAAAAGGTCTAGGAAATGCTCAAACCCTTGGAAATGCTTCTCAGCTGTAAGACTTCTATCTTCTCCATCAAAAATAGGGAGGTATTTATGGTATTTGGGAGGGTATTCATGAAGAATAGGGGGCAGCTTCAAAGGACTATATCTCTATTGAAATCTAGAAGGAAAAGGAGTATGTACAGGAGGAATGCTATCGGCCTCAAACCCATGGGGTTTGTAGGGCTGATTATGGATCTCACATGGTTCAAAAGAAGGAATAGGATCAGCCCTAGGAATGAAGGACGAATGTACATTTGTTATATCTAATGAAGGATATACAAAGGAAACTCTCTCATTGCTGGGGATTTTTGGTGAAACAAAAATTCCTTGATACATATACATAGGGACAAAAGGAAATCCATGCAGAAGAACAAGATCTCTTTGCAAAAATTAATACTTTGATGCCTGACTCTTAATTTTCCCACGCCTCTATCAGCTGGGCTTGTTCTCTAGTGGAGCCTGCATATTTGATTGAATCATGAGTGGAGTTTCCATGAGACCTCCAGCACCCCAACTTTGACATGTGGCCACTGATCTCCCCAGTGGAGTCACCCTCGTAATGAAACCTTGATGAGTGGAGTCGCTGGGTGAAAAATACACAACCCTCTTCGATGTTTGACCATTGTTCACCATCAACAATCAAATCTAGAATTCTTTGTCATTCTTCCCAGGGACAATATAACCCTCACTCCCCGACAACAACGCCATTATGTTAGCACCCAAATTGACCCTCCAGGTTGTGGGAGAAGGCTAGTTCAAGGTAACCACAAAACCACTTGAGATTGTCTTACTGACCAAATACAATCAAAGAGGGATCTCTCTTAAACTTGTAAAAGATTGAAAATAATCAAAGATTCAGCAATGAAAAACATACAGAGGTCAGATTCTAGCAGGACAATTTGTTTAAGGTTTGGTAGGATAACCATGAGAGGAACCATTGGGAAATGGGGTCAAAACATAGCACATATATCAAATAACAGTGATGTTGCACAGAATATCAAAACATAGGCAAGATAGCCATCCACTTACAATCAAAAATTTGTTGTCTGGTGGTAAGGGAAGAAAGAATGAACAGTCCATTAGCATGGGCATCTTGCAAGGGCGAATCCGATGCCAACTTTAGTAGAAGCGTTTTGTGAACACTTGGAATTAAAAAGAAAACGCATGAGCACATGAATTATGTCTTAATCTATACTTATCCAAGCGTGAAAATGAATACAATATGGAAAAGAGAAACAAAGAAGACATTCACATGAGAAGAAGAAAATATAAACTATGGGACAAATGACACATGAATCTCTGTTAAACACCAGTTGCAACACTGCAATTCTATTAATGATTATGTCTTAAAACAAAATTAGCCTTCGTAGGTATCGGCCCACTGATTTTCCAACCCCTTTGCTATCTCTATTACATTGCTTATATAGGCCCTTAGGCTTGAAATCTCTAACAGAAAGCAGTTATAGCTGTCCTGACACCTATACAACTCAAAACATCACCTTTGAAAGCTAATTGCAACAAAAATGAAAGCTAATGGACAAACATGACTGACTTTGCTGGTGTCACTACTTGATTCTGGACTATGACGTGTTGAAATATTGTAACTTCTAAGAATATTATATTTGTACTTTATTATTCCGGAGATGTTTCATTCCTCCATGAAGACCTTATTGTATATCCGGAGATGTTTATTCCTCCGTCAGAATGTGGTAATTTGGGTTATTAGACTTCCCTAGTGGGGGTCCGCCCTGTATGTGTTATGTGGGTCAAAGGGTTACTAGACCACCCTAGAGGGGTCGGCCCAGTTAGTTGTAATGGGGTGTTTAACCGAGTGGTTAAGTTGAGGCCGACCTAGTTAATATAAAATACAAGTCGGAGTTGTGTATAAATAGAGGAGGTGTGTTTCTCATTTAACACACATTGCACTCACTTGTGAATAGTGCATAAGTGAGAGAGAGAGACCTGATGTGGAGGATAAGGAGCTCATGGTTTTGTATTACATCTTTGTATTTTCTATTCATCTATATTGAGGAAGCTTCGCTGGGTTTTCTTCTCCATGAGGGTTTCCCAGGATAAATCTGTGTCTCTTGTATTTATGATGTGCTTGTTGTTCTTTCAGTGATCCTGTTTATGCTGTTATTGTGAAATGGAATGTAATGCTGATATTTTCTATCTTAGCATATTGAATCTTAACATGGTATCAGAGCTAACCTAAAGGAAGGAAATGTATGGCACTTACGACACTTACTTCACTTGCGACAATTTGAAGGTTAGGGTTTTGTATAGCAAAAACTAGTCATTGTGGAGCTTTCGCTATAAATCCATTTTGGACAAGGTTCAGGATCTGAAACCTTTAAAAGTCGTATATAACATCCCCATGTACCTTGTGTCCAAAGGAAACCCTCATATTCATTGTACTTTGTGAGTTATGATCAGTACAAGTTAGTGTTTCTGCCTCTTCCAGATCTCAGTCATAATCAGCTGACCTACGTAAAAAAGGTCATAACTTGGGCTAGGAAGCTCCAAATGAAATTTTGTAAGAAGTGAAAGGTAGTAAATGGATTTTAATATCTCAAATAAACTTTTCAGAGGCCAAAGTTGAACCAGTGATACGTGGAACTCCATACAAGTGCGCTCTCCTGTTTTATCCCATAAACAGGTCACGTTGCGACACTTGGCATAACTCTCTCTCAGAGAATCCAATTGAGGTCAGACCTCTGGGGTTGGAAAGAGGACTAGTTGGGATACCACAAGAAGAAGGTTCATACCCTGTAGATTTTTAATTTTGTAGTTACACAAGAAACAATTAGGTGCATATTTCTATCAAAACAGATTTGGATTTTGAGCACCTTCATTCTTGAATCATCACTGCTGTGGAAAATTAGGGTTTCAGAGAAAGTTGGAATTTTTGGATGCGGAGTCCACAGCTGAATGATGCTCATAAAAATAGAAATTTAGAGACCAAGATCAAATTTTTTGGTTGGGTAGAAGATCGGGCTTGATCAAACCCTAGTTTGTGATTTTGATTAGAAAGGTGGAAAATTAGGGCTTCTCCGAAATTTGGAATTTTTGAAGTCTGTGACCATGGCTAGAAGCTCCTCAAAGAAATAATATTTTAGAGGTTTGGATCGAACCTTTTGATTGCGAAGAAGGGTGGGCTTCATCAAACCCTAGTTCGGGATCCTATCAAGAAGATCCAAAAGTTTTGAAGGCAATTTTGAGGGGTCAAATTTTGGAGATTTCAAAATTGAAGTATGCTAGCTTGATCAACTCAGCAAGGCACATCTTTCCATCCATTCAGAAGTGTGAAAGTCAAAGTTTGAATTTTTAGGGTTTCTTTGACAAACCCTAATCAAGCTCCAGATCCAGTTTTAGGGGGAGATGAGACTAAGGCCTTACATAAGAAGACTACAAGAATTCCCTGATAGGTATGACTTGAGGAGATACAGGTATGTGTTGAAATCTGTTCATGATTAAGTCTATAATATGCTTGTCTTCATATTATTGAGTTTAGTACAATCTTGATTAACATTAGAATTGTCTTATCACCCTAGTAAAAGTATGAATGCATGTGAATGATAGAAGACATTCTTTGATCAAAGTTATATTATTGTACTAATGCACCTATGGTGTTGTTTGAGGATGATGTTGTCTACTAACAAAAGACAGCTACATCAAACACAAATCAAGCTCTATGACCATGATGACATAAAGACAAAAGACTTATCCATAATCTTTAGAAGTTCTACTTACGAGGTATGTATGATTTATTTCTACTATGCTTAACTTATGAGGTATGCAGGTTACTAGCACAAGGTCTCTAAATCATTGAAGAGAATAAATATATTGTCTAGGTATGTTAGACATAACTAAGCATGTATCTAATCCAGGTATGTTTTCCTATGTCAAGTTAGAATCCTACTTTGTGCTGGGATCTTAGTATACCCATGTATTGAATGATCATGACCATACATATTCAAGATTATTTAGAATCATAATGTTGTGATAATATTGAGTTCATACTAATGAATGTATGATTATGTATGAGATCATGATGATGACACTAGTGCACACTTAAGCATCCATAGTGGTAAAGGATGGATAGAAGTTAATGACATGGAAGGGAAGTAGAGACCAAGAAGGAACCAACCTCACAAGACATAAAAAAGATAAGTATTTGAATTGTTATTTGAATTACTGAATAGTCTATGATATTGCTCGTAATAGTTGTATGCATATTTGTATTCCTAGAATATATCATGCTAAGTGTAAGCATTCATATAGCATTGAACATTATACTACTAATATGCATATGATTGGTAAGTTGGACAAACCTTCCATTGTTGCTTGTCTAGAATGAAACCTCTTTGCTGACATGCTGAGAGATGTGCATGCTCTCGATAGTATGTTCTAGTAGAGATGGAAGGCATCTATATAGCCACTGTATGCATACAGGATATGGAAAAGTGTTGTGCCAAAGTATTGGTCAAGATAGTTGCATAACTATGTAAATCATATATGTATGCATAATACGTTATCATGTCAACATGATTTGATGATTATGAAGTATTACTAATCATGTAATTAATTTTGATTTGTAAGAAAGATCATGCAGAATGATGAACAATGAACAAGTGATGGATGTTCAACAAGAAGATTTACAAATCAAACATACTATAGAAGGCTCGTGGCTAGAAGATTCTCTCAAAAAGAGGAAGAGGACCATGACGAGATGTTTGCTCCAAGTAGCTAGATAAATAATGTTCTCTCAATGGTGTGATTGAATAAGAAGTGTGAATCGAGAAAACTCCTAGGATTCAATTGAAGAAAACTCTATACGAGTACCTAGGATCGATAGTCATTTGATGAGCTTAATGATCACCATGGGTGATGTGGATCTCAACCTTTGCTACAAGGTTGAAGATGGTTTCTATATACAGATGGCATGGATGCAAGAAGGAACTCCGCACAGAGTTTGAATGATATTGAGGCTCATATTAGTAGACCCATCTGATGAGATGGCACAGATAGATATGCAGAAGATCACTCAACGTAGAGTGTGAATGTGTTTAGTCACAGAGGGAGAATTAACAGTTTCTTGACAAGCTTGGGCTTTACCAGAAGTAAAGCTGATCCTAATCTTTATCTTAAGGTTATGGATGATGAACCTATCATACTATTAATGTATGAGGATGATCTCTTTCTCACAGGGAATGAGAAACAGATCATGAAAAGTAAGAAGAAGATGGCTACAGAATTTGAGATGAAAGATCTCAGATTGATACATTACTAGGTCTAGAAGTATGCTAAGACCCAGAAGGAATCTTTCTCAACCTGGGAAAGTATGCTATGGAAATATTGAGAAATATTTGATATGTTGGAATGTACAACCATGGCCACTCTCATGGGTTTTGACTTGAAGCTATTAGCTGATAACTCTTTAGAGTTAGTATATGTAACTCTGTATAGACAGATTATTGGGTCACTAATGTATCTGACGAATACCAGGCCAAATATATGCTTTGCTGTGAACACCTTGGGTCAATATCTAGTGGAAACTAGATGTGTTCACCTGATAGTTGCAAAGCATGTGATGAGGTACCTAAAGGGTACGATAGACTTTGGGCTATGTTGTCCTGGAGATCATGAATTCAGATTGTATGGCTACACAAGATGTTGATTGGGAAGGAAGTGTATCAGACAGGAAGAGCACATCGGGTGGATATTATTGTCTGGGATCTTCCATGATCTCGTGGTCTAGCAGGAAGCAGTCTAGTGTGGCTCTCAGCATAGCTGAAGCGGAATATATATAGTTGCTTTCTTTGCTAGTTGTGAAGCACTATGGCTTCGGAAGTTGTTATCAGGATTCTTTGACTTAGAGATGGAATCCACTGTGATCCTATGTGAAAACCAGAGTTGTATCAAGATGACAGAGAATTCAGTGTTCCATGATAAGTCAAAGCACATAGAGATCCAATATTTCTATATACGGGATATGGTGTAGAAAGGAGCTATCAAGCTCTAGTATGTAGGCGCTGATGAACAAGTTACTGATGTGTTGACCAAACCTCTATCTTAAGTAAAGTTTGAGTATTTTCGAGACAAGCTTCGTGTAGTTCAGAAAGACCCTCCTTGAAAGGGGGAGTGATATGGTCGCTGATGATGAGATTGCCTGTATCGACGGTAAGGTCGATGATGTGGATACTATATTGATGAGGATGCTATATCGATGATGTGGATACTTATATTGATGGTGTGTATACTTGTATTGGTGTGGATACTTGTATTGATGATGTGTATACTTGTATTGGTTTGGAGACTTGTATTGATGATGTGTATACTTGTATTGGTATGGATACTTGTATTGATGATACAGATACTTGTATTGATGTGGATACTTGTATTAATGATGAGGTTACCAGTTCCGACGATGAGGTCGATGATGAGATTTCCGGTTACGACGAGGAGGTCGATGCATGGTCCTTAGAGTTTGTCTAATCGGATGAGGAGGGATTGTATCATCCATGGTCTTCAGTCTCATAATTGATCCGTAGACATATGTCTCCGAGAATGTGCTCCCTAGTGGACGGAAGGGGATTGTATCATCCCCGGACTTCGGTCCCATGAATTGATCCGTGGACATATGTCTCCGAGAAAGAAGTCCCTAATGGACGTGATAGGACTACATCGTCCCTGAATGTTTAGTTCAAAATGTACATGATAGGACTACATCGTCCCTAAGCGTTTGGTTAAAAATGTACATGAGAGGATTGTATCATCCTTGGAATTCAGTCCTAAAGTGATCCGCAGACAGATGTCTCCGAGAGTAAGAGGATTGTATCATCTGTGGACTTCAGTCCTAAAGTGATCCGCAGACAGTTGTCACCGAGAGTGGGGATTGTATCATCCTTGGAATTCAATCCTAAACTGAGTCGCAGACAGTTGTCACCGAGAGTGGCGATTGTATCATCCTTGGACTTCAGTCCTAAACTGAGCTGTAGAGAGTTGTCATCGAGAGTGGGGATTGTATCATCCTTGGACTTCAGGCCTAAACTGAGCCACAGACAGTTGTCACCGAGAGTGGGGATTGTATCATCCTTGGACTTTAGTCCTAAACTGATCCACAGACAAGTGTCTCCGAGAGTGAGGGGATTGTATCATCCCCGAACTTCAGTCCTTGAATTGATCCGTAGACGTATGTATCTGAGCAGTGGTCCTTAGAATTTTTTTAAGTTGATGAGTGGACTGCATCGTCCCTAGACATGATATGGTGTCTTAAATAGATCATGTGTGTTGCAGGGGATGCTGCTATCATGCTGTTGATCGAGAGGATCCAGTTGATGACAATGATACTGATCGTGTGATGATGATGATGCTGATCGCATGATGATGATGATGCTGATCGCATGATGATGATGATGCAGATGGTGAGATGAAAATGCTATTGATTGTGATGGTCTAGATGATGATGATGTGATCATGATGGTCTCGATGATGATGCTGTGATTGTGATGGTCTAGATGACTATGTTGTGATCGTGATGGTCTAGATGATGATGCTGTGATTGTAATGATCTAGATGACGATGTTGATGATCGTGAGGATCCAGATGATGATGTTGATGTTGTTGTAGCTATTCGAGTGTTGCAGAATATGAAGACTCAGTACTGAAGATGTGATGTTCCAATATTGAAGATGTTCTAGTAACTACTTGAGTTACTAATGATGTTGAGAAAGCTTCCAATGATTTATAGATGTATCACGTATGATGTTGATGACTCCTTGCTCGTGCAGATGTTGTTATAATATCCTTCTCATTAAGGGGGAGTGTTGAAATATTGTAACTTCTAAGAATATTATATTTGTACTTTATTATTCCAGAGATGTTTCATTCCTCCATGAAGACCTTATTGTATATCTGGAGATATTTATTCCTCTGTCAGAATGTGGTAACTTGGGTTATTAAACTTCTCTAGCGGGGGTTGGCCCTATATTTGTTATGTGGGTCAAAGGGTTACTAGACCACCC
Source organism: Larix kaempferi (assembly GCA_027924585.1). Taxonomy (NCBI): domain Eukaryota; kingdom Viridiplantae; phylum Streptophyta; class Pinopsida; order Pinales; family Pinaceae; genus Larix; species Larix kaempferi. The sequence continues at coordinate 362,542 of BSBM01000425.1, forward strand.
TAGATGGGTCGGCCCAGTCAATTATAATGTGGTGTTTAACCCAGTGGTTAAGTTGGGGCCGGCCTAGTTAATATAAAATACAAGTCGGAGTTGTGTATAAATAGAGGAGGTGTGTTCCTCATTTAACACACATTGCACTCACTCGTGAATAGTGCATAAGTGAGAGAGAGATCTACTATGGAGGAGAAGGAGCTCATGGTTGTGGATTACATCTTTGTATTTGTTGTTGATCTATATTAAGGAAGATTTGCTGGGTTTTCTTCCCCATGAGGGTTTCCCAAGATAAATCCATGTCTCTTGTATTTATGCTATGCTTGTTGTTCTTTTAGTGATCCTGTATATGCTATTATTGTGAAATGGAATGTAATGCTGATATTTTCTGTCTTAGCATATTGAATCTTAACATGTTGGTGTCAGTACCTTATTGTGGACTACGACGACCCTTGAGCGGCTGGCAGGCTCTAAGAGGCCTCAAAATATTGTAATATTGCACATAAAATAAAAAATATGCAATAGAATAATTGTTATAGGAAACAAAACATCATGAATAGTTTTCCATTCCACTCTCATTCCCCCTCCCCTACTCCTCCACCTATCTAACCCCCACCTCTCTCTCTCTATCTCTCTCTCTCTCTAAACCCCCCACTTCTCTCTAACTTCCCTACACCTCCCCAAACACCTGACGCTCCCAATGTTTTTCTCTTTCCCTCCCACAACCCCCCTCCTCTGCCCACCTCTAATAAATCCCCCCCAATGCTCTCTCTCTTTGAACACCCTACTAATCCACCTACCCCTAACACCCATAGCTCTGTCTCTGCCCCCTACTCCCTATAACCTCCCCACTCTCTCTCTACACACACAGACACTCACCTCCCTAATCCCACCCCTATAAATAACCCCCCTCTTCCCTATGTCTATCTACCACCTCCATCCATTAACCCTTACTACCCCCATCTCTCACTATTTCTCTCCCCTACTTCTCCACTTACCCCTATAAATCCCCACTCTAATATTTATCCATCAACACCCTAAAACCCATGCTCTCTCTCCCTATCTCTGTATCTACCCTAAAATCATGCATTCTCTCTCTCTCCCCCCTACTCCTACAACTAACCATCTTATCTCTCTCTCTCTCTATCACTGCACCCACCCTCTCTCTCTCTCTCCATGCACCCGCCCTTTCTTTCTCTCCCTCCCAATTCTACAGCTCCACTCCTAAACTATAACTCCTTCTCTCTAACAACCCTACTCCTCCCTAAACCCATACTATCATGATCTATATCTCTGTCTCTCCCCAATACCTCATCCTTACCCCTACACCTAATCACCACCCTTGGGTCTCTCTCTCTCTCTCTCTCTCTCTCTCTCTCTACCACCCTATCCTACACTATATATAAATTCTATCTAACAAATCTACTCCTCCCTAAACCCCTAACCCACCTAATCTATATCTATTTATCTCCCCCAACCCTCCCTCCACACTACCCCTAATCATGACCCCCTCATCTCTCTCTCTCTCTCTCTCCCTCTCTCTATCTTTCTCTCTTTCTCTCTCTCTCTCTCTCTCTAAATCCCCTACTCCACCTTTCCATAACCCCCACCCTTGTCTCTCTCCCCCTACTCCCTAATAGCCCCCACTCTCTCTCTCTCTCTCTCTCTCTCTCTCTCTCTCTCTCAGACACACTCACCCCACCACTTCAATCCTTACCACTAAACCACCTCCTCCCTCCCTCCCTCTCTCTCTCTCTCCTACCCTCCAACTAATCCTTACTAATACCTTCTCTCATTCCCTCTCCCTTAAGCCTCCACATATCCATAACCCCCACCTCTCTCTTTCTCTCTCTCTCTCTCTCTCTCCAGAACCCCCGCTTCTCAACTATACCTGAATTCCCTCTAACTTCCCTACTCCTCCACCAAAACATATCCCTCCCATAATACCCCTCCTCTGCATACCACTAATAAACAACCCTCAACACACTCTCTGTCTCTAAACACCCTACTAATCTACCTACCCTTAACACCCACAACTCTATCTCTCTCCCCCTACCTACTAGAACCCCCCCACTCTCTCTCTATTTACACACACACACTCACCTCCCTACTCTGACCCCTATAACTAACCCCCATCCTCCCTCTCTCTATATACCACCTCCTTCCTCTAACCCTTATTATCCCTCTCCTCTTTCTCTCCCCAAAACCCCTCCCTTCCTATCCCTAATCACCAATCCCCACTCTATCTTTCTCTCTCAACAACCTAATCCTCCACCTACTGATAAACCCCATCCCTTATCTCTACCCCTACTCCCTAACACCCTCCCAATACCTCTCTCTCACATAGACTCACCCCACTACTCTAACCCTTATGACTAACCCAACCCCCCTACCTCTCTCTCCCTCTCTCTCTCCCCCTCTCTCTCTACTACACACCTGCAACTCCTCAACTATACCTTACTTCTATTTAACTACCCAACTCCTCGCAAAACCAATAACCCTACTAATATATATCTCTTTCTCTTCCCTACCTCCCTTAGTCCCCCTACCCCTAATATCCCCACCCCTCACCTCTCTTTCTCAACCCCCTACTAATCCACCTAACCCTAATCCCCACCACTCTCTATCTCCCCCTACTCCCTAAAAGTACCTCACTCTCTCTCTATACACACACACTCACCTCCCTACTCCTACCCCTATAACTAAACCCCCTCCTCCATCTCTCTATCTCCCATAGCCCCCTTAATCCTTACTAACCCCCTTTCTCACTCTCTCTACCCATAACATCTCTCTCTCTCCACTTGTAACCCCACTCTATATCTTTCTAACCCTGCTCCTACTCACCCTACCCCTAACCACTCCTCTTCCTCTCTATCCCTCTCTCCCTCTCTCTCTCTCCCTCTCTCTCTCTCTCCTCACTTATAACTTCCCCACTCCTCAACTATACCCCCCTTCTCTATAACTTCCGTACTACTCCCCAAACCTCTAACCTTCTTAATATCTATCTCTTTCACACACCAACCCTTCTTGCCCCACATCCTCTTCTCTCTCTCTCTCTATTTATCTATCTATCTCTTTGGTGTCAAAAAATGGCGCTAGAAAGAGGACCACCTAAGGCTTGATGTCTAAACACAACTAGAATAAGCCTCCTCCAACTCATTCCCCATTCACAACGTGTAGTCATTCCAACCTGCTAGCCACATCTACCACTCTTCTACTGAAAATATTGTATATCCTACTGTTGGTTGTGTTTTCGCACACCAACAGGCAGAAATGGTGGTGCTACCGCCTTGTGGAATCTAAGGTAGAAAGCCTGGGAGATATGGCTCCCATGGCTCTATGTGTGGTAAAAACAAGTAAAATCTAGTAAACGAGGACAAGCTATTCGAATACAAACATAACCTAAGGTCTAAGGCTTGTGAGCTGTGAACATAAATGTAAACATTCGGTGGTAAAACACGGTAAAAAACAAAGAAGAAATAATAAATATTATATTTAACTAACATATACCACAATACTTATCAACACACAGAGGTAAGAAAACTACTCCATTTATATTATGAAACCCTTCTCATAAAATAAATCATTTTTATTATTATTTGCAAAAATGGATTTATAAGTTGAGGATTAACTCTTTGGGTTTACAAAACCTTCCGACCGTAAATATGTGCTATCCTCGGTTGGGTTCCTTCCTTCGGCTGGCCTCCACACTCTACTAGTTTTCACTTCATCAACCTTCCATGGTGGCTAGGAGCGAAGGGTGCTCAACCAGCCGAAGGGGTGTGCAAGATAGGGTGTTGGAAAAATAGGTATGTGCAAAGGGAGAAAATGGTGGAGTTGAGATGGTACCGAAACAGAGGGATTCAAGTGAGAGGGAGTGGATGAAAATGAAAAAAGTTGTAAAAATGGTGAAAAAACATATGATACTTGGTGTGTTTTTAGGTTTTCGTAACCCTAAAACACTTATGGTATATGTTTTTTGAATTTTCCCGTCTGGTAAGTCTTGGGATGAGGTGGGAACTTTGGTTTGTTAGGACATCCCACTATTTTTGGTGGACACCTCCTTTTTAGGGGAGGATCCCTATTTTAGTGGAGGTTGTCCAAAGGGGGATTTAGGACTTAGGTTAGATGGGTTTCTAGGTTTTTTTTGTGAATAAATAGGTTTGTACTTTGAGAGTGAGGGTCTACACTATATTGCTAGGTATGTGGCCAACTTCTTGTGTTAACATATTTCCCCTTGATGTGTGAGGTAATGAGCTAATCATATTACCAATAGAAATCATAGGACCCTTTTTTTATTGTGGGCGAGTATGCCCTTCTGGTGGAGGATGGAATTTTGTTGTGAAGGAGGATTGCACTTGCTTCACGGAACACCAAGGGCCATCATTTGCAAATACAATACTCAAAATGGATGAGGTGCATATAATCTCAAATATACATGGACGAGGCAGGCATTCCCATGCTCGTGTCAATGACTGAATATGTATACAAGTGTTGGGGTCCAGAGGGGATCGAAACAACATTTAGAGAACTCTTTTGTACATCATAATGGTCTAGAGGGGACACAAATCTGGGACATACTCATGGCCCAACCATGACTGATATGAAGAGATGGAACGGGAAACAATGGCATTCATATTGAATGCGGTACAATAATAACTGATGCACTATTGGATCTGAAGGCGTCCAACAACTATATGGACTCAACAACTGAGGGTTGGAATCTCAAAGGTGCACAAACTGCATTTGAACTGGGTACTCTAGGAAGCATATCAATAGAGGGATTGCAAACACTATCTCCAATGCAACCCGGATATCCACGTGAACATACAACTGGGGATTGCAAATAGACTCACCAATGTGCTAGATTCAGGGGAAATTTGGGGTCTTATACCAATAACTGAAGGGACCAACACCCTATACGAATATCAATGGTGCGATTAGGGAATTGGATTCAATATTGTGAGAAGCAATCAACCAACGAGACACTAATGGATACTCATGGATGATCCATAGGAAATCACCACCGATGGTCGTGAGGCCAAGATACAGGGACCTCTCTGTCTATCCTTTGGAATTGATGTGTTGGCATCGACAGAGGGAGACCTACAACTAACAAGGAAATAAGGCTTCCTTGATAGGAGAAAGAGGTATACGACCAAGATGTGATAGAAATGGACTTGAGACTGAGACACTATGGAGCGAAATGAGGGCTGTTGACTGCTTTTCTGGGCAGACCCGGGTTTTAATGAAGCGCAGCAACAAAACCCCTTGGCGCACTGGCCCTCTCGGCAACGAGCTGCGCGGCAGCTCGAGGTCTCACCCGAAGTGGCTATGGGGGGGTTAAGGAATCAGGTTTCCTTAACTTGGGTGACGCGGAGATAGCTCTTCCTTGAATGGTTCCTCCGAAATCGGCGGTCGGACCTTCCCGCAGGCCGCTCGGCGCAGCTGCGTGGATTCCTTCCTTGGCAGGTCTACTGCGCGGTTTCTCCTCTCTAGCGCAGAAGGCAACTATTCCTGGCGTTGACGCGCTAAATACTTCCTTGCCCTTCGCATCCGGCGCAGTAACGTATTCCTAGCTCGCTGCAACGACAGCGCGTTACTACTTCTTTAGTACTTAAGACACTTATAGCTATCAAGGGATCTTTCCAACTCGCTCAAACAGTCATAAAGATAAGACAGAAGTCTTGCATACACAAATAATGAACTCTAAATGGTTATCATTCACGCAAACATTATAACAAGAGGATATAAGTGAAGCTCATCTCCTCGAGGAAAACCACGTCCACGGGAGTGTTATATTAACCAGAAAATGATAGAGTTATACAATATGCTGCGCACACAGCTGCAGCCTTAGATCTTACAGGAAACTCCACGCACACAGCTGGGAGCCCTTCTCTCAACTTGTCTCCTCTCTATGGAGATTACAAAGGCACAGACGTCGACTCAGACTGTCTGGCAACTCAGGGATTAGCTCCTCGGCTATCCGATTTCCTCTCTAGTTCTACGCACCGGGTAGAAAATACAGTGAAGGATAATCAACACATGATCTATCCTTTAGACTGGCTCTCTAACAGTCTAACATCTAGCTCTCTAATTCTCCAAAAGGAAAGAACTGAAGGAACCTCTACCCATTACAATGATTCATATATATAGGTGGCCATGACGGTCACACCTTTACAAAACTGTGGGCCTTTCGCAACAGTGATTCCCAAAAACCCTAACCACGCACATGGCTAGGTGTACTGTAGGCGCCGCTTGCAGTCACGTCGCCGCTTCCTGCAGGCTCCGTGAATTCCGGCGCAGATTGTGGGTATGGGCGATCGTCCTTCACCTTCAATGCTCTGGTCCGTTGCTCCTCCTTGATCCGAGCAACCATAACTTCTGTACTAAGCCTTTAAATGAGGGTAGCTGAGCCCTCTACTCCATCGCCTTATTTATTATGGTAGCTGAGCCACCTTCATTCTTCGATGACGTGCGCGCGAGCTCCGCAATTTCTGGTCCGTGATCTGCGCTGAGATCATCCATCTGGCACCGTACTGCGCACCGTCTCCTTCTTACCCAAAACTTAGTGCTTGTCCCAAAACTAGCACTTTCCTTCCATACTCGTGCTTTTTCCCAAAATTCGCAGCTTTTACTATAGCTGCGACCTTGGCCCCAACAGGCCCCCAACACTCACTTGTGGCTCGCCCTCGAGCCACTTGCACTAGCGCGTGGTTGTTTGATTTGCGCATCTGCTTTTGCTTGAATCTCCGCGAATGTTTTCTGCCACTTCGCAATAGCGGAGTCCAATTCCTCGATACACTCATCAGCTGTTTGCACTGTTTCTGCGGTCGCTTCGTCTTTAGTGAGTGTATCAATGATCTCCTGAGACTCGGTAATCTCTTTGATTTTTGTCTCAACCTGGCCAACAATTTCAGCATACTCATCCATGAATGGCTGAATGCTGTTGGTGAGCTTCTCATCTTCAGTTCTGAGCTTGTGCAGTTGCTGCTGCATTTTGTGCACTTCGCCCATTTTCTTCATCTTTGGCAAGCCTGTTAAGGACTTAGCTTCTTCATTCAGAACAGTGAGAGACTGTTCTGCAGCTTGCACCTGTTCTGATAGTCCCACTTTAAAAGGGAGGTTTACAAGCTCTGACCATGCTTCCATAGCCTGGTCCATCAGGTTCTTGGCTTCCTGTACTCGGTCTTTCATTCGTGTGGAAGCTCTGCTCAATGCTTCAAATTGTACCTGCGCATCATCCGTAAGATGCGCAGCAACGCGAGCTTCTAGCTCAGCAATCTGGGTTCTATGGTCCTCAGCCATAGCAACTTTTTCTTGCTCCAGGGTTTTCACCCTTCCTCCAATAATTTGAACTTTTGCAACCAGAGGGAGGTCTGGTTGAATCTCGTAAGCCGGCAATTCCTGGGCAATCTCTTCTATTGCGTTTCTGATGCCGGTGTCTTGCGCCTCATAGAGTGCAAGCTTCGCAGAGATATTCTTATGACTTTCCTTCAGCTCTATCTCCTGCGATTGCAGTTGTTGGTTTGCCTGGAAAGTAGAGAGCTCTCTAGCTCTCAACTCAAGAGAAACTTTCTCCTGTACAAGATGTAGGGTTTCTATAGGAATCATAGACAAATTTATTTCTACAGGTCCAACTGTGCTTACCTGTAGTTCAGCTAGAGGATCTGGAAGTGTCATGCTGGTAGGCGGAATATGTACGACAGTGTGCCTTTCTGTGAGTTCTTCAACTCGCTCATCAGTTGGAATTTCTTGTGGCGCCTGCGAAGTAGATGCTGGCGCATGGGTCTGCGCAATCCTTCCTGCGAGACCTTTCAGTTCTACAAATTGTAAGTCTAGAGCACTTCGGATGTGAGCATGCATGTTCCTCATCTCACGAAATTGCTCTTTCAAGTATTTGTCGACCTCCGAGGGAATGGCCTCAGTGGGATGCGACACTTTCTGCTTCTTTGTAGCTGGTTCTGTTGAGCCTTCATCGCTTCTTTGCTCAGGGGCTTCCTTGCCCTTATCCTTTTCTTGCGCAGCGGCGGGTGGCATCGCAGGTGCGATGTCAGCTGCTGCTCTCCATTCGTCCGACCACGACTTAATGGTTTCTTCGACATCTTCTGTGGTCATCCTGTAAAGACCTAGCGCCCAGTCACCTGGAATGTCGCAAGGCCGAAGGTAGAGTTGATGGATGTCGGCAATAAAAGCCAACTTGCCTTCATACAATGTGGCTGTCTCCTCGCTCAGCCTTGGCATATCTTGTATGGTATCTCGGAGGAGATAGTAGTACTCACAAAAGACAGCGCGATTCATCTTGCGCTTCGCGGGATTAGGGGAATCCCAGAGGTTGATGTAGCGCATGCCGGCAACCTCTCCTGCACGGCGTGGAAGGAACTGAGTATTCGGGGGCTCCTTCCACCCGACGAGAGCGCATAAAATTAGAAGCCACGAAAAATGGAATGATTGGCCTGCATTGTCCTGCACATTCAGGCAATCAGCCAAAAAAGAATTCAGCAGGAAGACAGACCAGTTGTACTGTTCTCCCTCCGCAGCTGCGATAGCGAGCTCTACGACAGCTCCAGTAACTTCTTTTGGTCGGCACTTGGTGAGAAGTCTGCCTGCAAGCAGACTTCCTGTGAAGCGAAGTGCCTCATCTTCTACTGTCGTGAGGTCATAAGCCCGACCTCCTCTTGTCAAGTTATATTTCTGGACCAGCTTTGCAGCCAATTTTCGGTCCTTCTCCTTTCCCACAAAATGGATATTGGGATCCTTACCAACCTTAGATAGACCGGTGATGCGGTGTATCAAATCAACATTTAGATCAATTGGCCTCCCGAGCCAAAGGTAACCTCCATGAACGCAGGATAGCAGTGTTTTAACGACTGCGTTCACTTCATTGCTACGCCCAAAGTGCGGTAGCTTCAACAAATTCAAGAGTCCAGGGCGCTCAAGATTTGCTGCAAATCCCTTCGGGACAAACTCGTCAACCTGCCTGGTGGGATTATGGACGATATCCAGATATCGGTCCAACTGGAACTGAGGATATGTCTTATAGTCTCCAAGGTTAAAATCAGAGAATTTAACCAATGGAATGTTTCCCAATAGTTGGCCTTCTACCCGCACACTAGCCGGTAGTGGCGGTAGCGGAATTGGATACTTTGCATTCTTCGGAATCTGTACATCCGGCGCATCATCTGGACGCGGCGGAATATAGTTCACCATAGACGCAAGCGGCTCTGGAACAGGTTCCTCCGGCTGCTGCTGAGATGCTCTTGTGCCTGGGGATGTTCTGGGATCAGTAGCACCGGGGTGTACGTAGGTCGAAGCCGTCACCGGAGTGGCCATGCCGAAATCTAAGCCTCGACGCAGAAATTGACGAACCACTTCTTCAGTTGATAAGTTCTCCGTTGTGAACCAATGTAAATAACAAAACTCTGGACAGCAAATGGCGGAACTGCGTAGGGTATAGACTCTGAAAACAAGGGGAAATACTCTGCACACTCGGCTCTGAAAACAATAGTTTGGGTCTTCAAACACAACTATGCAACTCGAGACAGTAACCCGAAATTGATACAAGTGTGAGGTATTTATAGCCAGCGGGGATAGTAAATGCGACCAAGTGGGGTAACGTAGCTATAGGCGGCTACAGATGAGTTGACAACACGCTATCCTCCTTGTCGTAGCGGTGCATTTAGTGTGATTGACGGGTTCTGACAGCCTTCCGGGAGAAGCTAATGCTTTCGGTGCCTGAGTTAAATGCAAATCTTTCGGAGATTAAGCCGAATCCGTCGGAACGGCTAGACTTAAATAGCGGCCTTATCCTTCATTTATTCAAACGCGGCTACATAACTGCTGTAATTCAAAATTTCCGGTGGGTCATTTCAACTTAGGAAACTGTGCCTCTATAGGTCCATGACAAAAAAAAAAATTTCAAGCGGCAACAGAAAGGGAACTCCGCAGGAGCGATAGTTCCATGGTCCAAAAACAAAACTTCGCCAGAGCGCACCGATAAGCTCTCTTCAAGCAATTTTTATTCAGGATGCGCGGATATTTCGAGGAACTGCGCAGGAAGCTGGAAACTGAGGGTGTGTCGCAGCTTCCGTGTAGACTGAATGCGATGTCTCTTTCAACTACACTGGGCATCTGCATTCTTGAGTAATATATTATGTCGACAGGGCGGAGTGGCCGTCGCAATAAAGCTTAAGCCGACTCCCGTTTATCATTGTAGGTAGTAGTTCTCCATTCAGCTTTGCAAGCTGTACTGCGCCTCCGTCTGTTATTTTTATTATCTGAAAAGGACCTAACCAATGCACACGAAACTTGCCTGGAAACTTGATGAATTTACTATCATAAAGGAGTACCAAGTCTCCTTCTTCAAAGTGCTTATGCTTAAGGTGCCTGTCATGCCAAGCTTTCTGTCTTGCCTTCTGTACCTGTTGATGAAATCCGGCCAAAAGTCTGTCTTCTTCTAAGGAAAGCAGTTGCGAAAGTCTTTCATTCATAGTGTCAGGATCTGCCATTTCTGTAATTTGCGCAATTCGGAGACTGGGAACAATGTATTCCATGGGCATAACTGCTTCTTGTCCATACACCAAGCTGAAAGGTGTGTGACCTGTTAATTTCTTGCAAGTGGTTCTGTAAGCCCATAATACAGCTGTGACTCTAAGGTCCCAATCATCTCTTTGTTGATTACAGATTTTTGTCAGGGCATTCTCAAGAATCTTATTGAATGCTTCCACCGTACCATTAGCTTGAGGATGGTAGGGTGTACTCTTATGGTGATTAATTTGAAATTCTTCAGTAAGGGCCTCTATAGTCTCATTGAGGAAATGTGTACCTTGATCACTCATGAGGATCACTGGGCATCCAAACCTAGTGATAATGTTCTCGAAAATGAACTGCGCGGCAGTAGCGGCGTCGCAGTTCTTAACTGGTTTCGCCTCAGCCCATCTGGTGAGGTATTCAGTAGCTGTAATGATATATCTTGCGCCAGTTCTTTTTCCTGGTGGGTTAATAGGTCCTACAAAGTCAATAGCCCATTTATCAAAAGCACGCAGTGTGATCTGGGGTCTTAGTGGCATTTCATCTCTCCTTGAGGGTTTTCCTGTGCGCTGGCACACATCGCAACATTTACAGAATTCCTTAGTATCCTTGTGCAATGTCGGCCACCAAAGTCCTGCGGCTAATATCTTCTGCGCAGTCGGCTTTCCTGCGAAATGGCCTCCTGCGGTACCTGAATGCGCTTCTGCGATGATAGAGCTCTTTTCATGTGGTAAGATACATCTGCGCAAAATTTCGTCAGGGCCCAACTTATAAAGCTGGCCTGCTATCAAAGTGAAATCTGCGGCTCTAACAACAAGTTGCTTTTTCTGCTGGATTGTAAGCTCAGCCGGCGCTTGTCCGGTAGTGAGAAACTCAAGAATATCAGAATAATATTCGTCTGCTGCTTGGATATAAAACAACTGTGCGTCAGGCAGATTGTCCTCCAGACTCGTAGGTTCCTCTCCTGACTCTATTCTGGATAGGTGGTCAGGCCCTGCATTCAATCTGCCTGGCTTTACAATAACCTCAAAATCATACTCTTGAAAGAGCAGTAGCCATCTGCAAATTCTTCCTCCTAAAACTGGTTTATTGACCAAATATTTCAAAGCAGAATGATCAGTATACATTTTAAAGTGAGCTCCTAACAGGTAGTGTCTGAATTTCTGTAGGGCATACACCATAGCTAGTCCTTCCCGTTCTGTAGTAGTGTAATTCTTCTCAGCTGTAGATAGCTTTCTGCTGGAGTAAGCAATTGGGTGGTCAATACTTCCTTCTCCAGACTGTGTAAGCACGATTCCTAGTGCTATGGAAGAAGCATCAACATGAACATGAAAAGGTTTTCTCCAATCCGGGAAAACTAGAATAGGCACTGTGATCATCTTTTCTTTAAGTGTGTCCAAGCTCTGTTGGCATTCTTCTGTCCATTGGAACTTCGAATCCTTCTTCAGCAATCTTTCCATAGGCACTGTGATCCTTGCGTATCCTTTGATGAATTTTCTGTAGTATCCTGTATGTCCCAATGTAGTGCGCAATTGCTTAACTGAGTTGGGCGCAGGTAAATTAGCAATGATGGCAACCTTCGCAGGATCCATCAGGAGTCCTTGTCTGCATACAATATGTCCCAACAAAATACCAAAGGGCGCACAAAATATACATTTTTTCAAGTTAAGGGAAATCTGATGCTGTCTACATTTTTCTAGCATCATGCGCAGATTCGCAGTATGGTTCTTTAGTAAACCAAATACAGTCCAGTCATCAAAATAGACTTCTATAAACTTGTGGATAAATTCTTTAAAAACAGCAACAACAACTCTAGAGAAGATAGCAGGTGCGTTTTTAAGACCAAAGGGCATTACCGTATACTGGAATGAGCCCCATTCAGTTGCAAAAGTAGTCTTGTGGCGGTCATCCGGATGGATTCTGATCTGATGATATCCCGAGAATCCATCAGTGAAGGAGTAAGCCTCTTGTCCTCCAACATTATCAAGTACTTCATCTGTGAAAGGAGTGGGAAATGGATCGTGCGCTGATGCATCATTGAGTTTGCGCAAGTCGACACAAATTCGTATTTCACCTTTCGTTTTCTTTTCTTGGACCACCATAGGACTAATCCAATCGCTTTCCTCTACTGGCTCAATAATACCTGCTGCAAGCATCTTATCAATTTCTTCTTTGACTTTTTCTTTGTAGCGCGGGTTCAACCTGTATGGGCGCTGCTTTACTGGCTTGGCATCTGGTTTCAGAGGTATGCGCATCACTCCTAAGTCTCCTAGGATGCCTTTCATTTCTGTGAACTTGGTAGGAAAGATATCCTGGTAGTCACGTAATAAATCTGAAACATGCGCAACAGTTTCATCATCCCAATAATCTCCTATAGAAGCAAACTTTGGGTCAGCTTCTGTACCAATGTTAACTTTCTTGAGCTTGACGTGTTCTGTGATGGCAGGAATATCAAGCTCAGGACCTTCAATATTACGCGTCCCTTCTGATTCTGGGATATTGATGTTGCGAGGATCGTCCTCCTCATCTTCAGCGGTGAAGTTATAGCATTCCAGGGCATGTTCTATCTGGACAGCCCAATCTGGTTGGGAATATTCTGTTACTAGACCTGGTTCAAATACCTTCTTTTTAATACACTTCAGAGCCTGATCAATACTTGGATGCTCTGACTCAAAGCTGAATGTAAGTTGAAAACTTTCTATCATAAGAGCCCAAGTAAGAGTGCCTCTGCGCAATTCTGTTTCAGTATACCAATTCCTTGGAATTGTATCCAATGTGTGGATGAATTGGTGAACCCATTCATCTTCCGGAATATCTGACCATTGCTGAATACATGCTTCAATGTGTGACCTGGGGTCACTCTGTCCTTCATATTTGCGTAGCGCTTCGGCTGTGGTGTCCTGAAATCTGCGCAGTATCAATCTGCGACAGTCTTTCCATGTATGAATATTCTCCTTGTGCGCAATCCACCATCTTGCGGGTGTAGCGCGCAATGCTATATCTAGTGCCTGTATGCGCTGCGGTTCTGGAAGCTTTTGTTCATATTCCTGTATGAATTTAGTTACTTCAGTTAAGCCATCAAAAGTTGGAGTATCAATTAATTCTGTGCCAATCCATCGAATGGATTTAGTCATCATGGCGCAACGTCTTGCAGAAACCTCATGTAGACGATTCTGCCAGTTTTCCAATCCTGCATCTGAATCTGATGTGCACGAGCTATCACATCGCCAGCTGATATGGCCGTCTGCTGTGGGGTTAACATAGTCACTGTGGTTAGTGGTCATCTGGTACAAGCTTTCCATGTGGCGCGCTTCCTCTTCTGCGCGAATGGGTTCTATATATCTTGGTCCTTGAATAGGATCAAGAGGTGCGATGACCCTGATCTGGTCATCCTCAAAGGTCATCTGTCTTTTCTTCAAGTTAATGACAGCCAAATTATCGAATGCCCAGTCTATTCCTAACAGCGCTGGGTATGGTCTACTATCATCCATAATTTTGATTACTTCAAAATCTGCAGAGCTTCTTACTCCTTCAATATCAATAGGTACATTGGGTAATCTGCCCAATGGAGAGACTCGTTGCTGATTTGCGAGTCTTAGCTGGATAGGGGATCTTGTAAGCTGAGGGCTTCCCATCTGTTCCCATGTCTGCATAGTGAGAACATTGGCTTCTGAGCCCAAATCTAACATGACTTCGTCCATTTCAAATGCTCCAATCTGCGCTGTAAGCCTCATCTCTTTTCCAGTTCTAATGTGACTCCTAATCTGGTGAATAGCACGCTGCGGTGTGTTCGTCGAAGCAGAGTGTTGGCACCGATCCAACAGGTGTTGAAGTTCTAGAGTTGCTTTTTCATTGCGCAATAATTTTAAACATTGTCGCAGGAATGCATGGACACTGCCTAGTGCATGCTTCTCATCATCATCATCATCATCCCTTCCAGCTGTAGTGGCCTGTTCTTGCACCAGGTTGTCTTGTTTTAGCGCTTGCGATCTAATATTGTTCTGCGGAATTGCGGCAGAACTTGAAGCTCTCGGATCTGAGAAATACTCTTGAGCTTGCTTAAATGCTTCTTTTTGCTTCTGCAGGTTAAGTGGGGCTGGTTTAATGTTAGCGCGGCGCACCCATTGCGTCGCTTGTTTTCCCGTTCCCATCTCTTGCGCACCGGTGGTTGCTCCACTGCGTGTCACTATATTAACTGTAGGGTCCGGTTCTCTTTTTTCTGCTCCAATCAGCTGAATATTCTGATTTACCTGTGGTGTCTTTGCTTGCATCTTATCCTGTAACTGAGGGCATTCTTCAATGATATGGTCAGAAGATTTACAATACCTGCAGAGGGTTGTAGGATTTTGGCAATCCCTAGCAAAATGACCTTGTTCTCCGCAATTATAACAAGTGATCTGTCCTCTTCCGCGACCAAAGTTTGTTGTGCGTCCACGTCCTCTGTAATTTGCTGCTCGGGCGTCCCGAGTTTGGTCATAAGGTGGACCTGCTGTGGGTCCTTGTGTCTCTGCTTGTACCCGATAGACATCATGCTTTCTTTCTATCATAAGATCATATGCTCTACAATTGTTCTCATCATGACCTACTGATTTACAGAAATTACAATATAGATTCTTTGGAGTTTGTACATATTTCTGAAGTAAGTGGCATTCTTGTGGTCTATGACCTCTAGTTCTACAGATTTCACACCAAGGCCCTTGTGCCTGTGGTAAAGGGTTAGGTGCTCCAGTTGCAATATAGTCTATGAAAACAGGACAATGGTCCTTTGAATGACCTTGGGCTTTACATTTTGTACACCAAATTTCTTCCTTGATCTCCTTGCCTTTCTTAATATCATGCACTTGCAAGGTTAAGTTTGCTAATTGGTTCTGTAAATGCGCAACATCGTTGCTTGTCCCTGCAATTGGTGAAGCTTCTAGTTTCATAGCCATCTCTAGAGCTTGTTCCTGAGTATTGAGATTCTGTTGCATAAGGGGAAGTCTAATGTGTGGAAGCAGTGCAGCAATAAACCATTCTTTATGTTGCTGTGGTGCAAACTCGAAGCTTACTTGATCTATCAAGGCTTTGAACTTCTGGTCAAAGTCCCATACTGATTCTGTAGGTAACTGTTTGATGTCTTTGAGCTCTGTTATACACTGTGATTCTGATTTAGGTTTCTTGAATTCTCTAATCATGGCATTTCTTACCTCAGCAAGCGTCCTATTCTGTGCTGCTGAGTATTTCATGAACCAAGTCAAGGCTCTTTCTCTTAGTGTGGTTGCTAACTGAACCAGTTTAACAGCATCGTCATTAATTTGCTTAATTGTCCAAATGGCTTCACATAAGAACCAGTGCTGCTCAGGGTCCTCTATCCCTGTTCCTCTAAAAGTTGGTAGCTTCATGTCATCACCCATCCTTCTTGCACGGGTTTGAGGTGGAGGTACTGTAGCAGTGCCTCTGGGATGGTTAAACAAAGGTGGTACAGAGGTACTAGAAGTACCTTGTGGGCTACTAGAAGGTGTTACTGTAGGATTATACTGAGCTCCGTCTGGTTTTTGCGGGGTAAAGGGGTAATAAGGGATATGAGCACTCCCTTGTCTTTCTATATGGCTTGCTCTAGGGACTTGGCTATTGTCTGGGCTAGACTCAAAAGAATATTGGTCAAGGCCTACTTTATATCGTTTTCCACTACGAGTGCAACCAATAACTTCAGGATCACTATCAGAATCTACGGACATTACTTGTCTATGCTGTTCATCAGAAGCAATACATAGCTTTCCTTTTTCATACAGAAGCATTTTAATCCATAAGTTCAGAGAATTTAAGAACTTACCTCTGTGCACTTGGAAGAAACTCCTCTCAGCTTCACTGAAACTCTTTCTTGTATCGACTGCAAATTCGGTAATGAAACCTTCCAGTAGACTATTCAACCAAAAGTCTACTGCGCGGGAAACAGAATTGCCGATCCGCGTCACAATACTGACTAGCTCAGGCGTCCACGTGACGGGTCGATCAACATGCAGCGTAGGTCTAGAATCTGCTAACTTGGCTATCCAAGCGTGTAACTCCAATGCAAACGTAACAAAGAAAATTTCGTAAAGGTCAGCATAAATATACTTCTGTAACCAATCTTCTGTTTGAAGCGTAGGGCTTCTATTTTCTTGTTCAGCAAACTCTTTAGCCTTTAAATCAAACCAATCTCCAATTTCTTTAGCTGTAGGATGCCAGTAACACATTTGTTAACTGAGCAAGTCTCAGTGTAACAGAACCTTATGTTGTCTTCAGCAACAATCTGAGATGTCGCGTAACTAGTAAGTCTTACAGCAACAAGTCGCAAGGCAAAGGAATCATTTGTTGGCTCAATCAACAGGGTTCAAAGCCATGGAAGTAATGTGATCAAAAAGTCATAAGACAACAGAACCATTTGTTGGTCACTAGGCAACGGAACCATTTGTTGACTCCTCAATCTCGCGCGTCGCCAAAATAACAAGTCTCATTCGTGCGGCAACGGAACCATTTGTTGACTCCTCAATCTCGCGCGTCGCCAAAATAACAAGTCTCATTCGCGCGGCAACGGAACCATTTGTTGACTGCTCAATCTCGCGCGTCGCCAAAATAACAAGTCTCATTCGCGCGGCAACGGA
Organism: Larix kaempferi; assembly: GCA_027924585.1. Classification (NCBI taxonomy): domain Eukaryota; kingdom Viridiplantae; phylum Streptophyta; class Pinopsida; order Pinales; family Pinaceae; genus Larix; species Larix kaempferi. The sequence goes on from BSBM01000425.1 coordinate 379,686, forward strand.
ACCATTTGTTGACTGCTTTTCTGGGCAGACCCGGGTTTTAATGAAGCGCAGCAACAAAACCCCTTGGCGCACTGGCCCTCTCGGCAACGAGCTGCGCGGCAGCTCGAGGTCTCACCCGAAGTGGCTATGGGGGGGTTAAGGAATCAGGTTTCCTTAACCTGGGTGACGCGGAGATAGCTCTTCCTTGAATGGTTCCTCCGAAATCGGCGGTCGGACCTTCCCGCAGGCCGCTCGGCGCAGCTGCGTGGATTCCTTCCTTGGCAGGTCTACTGCACGGTTTCTCCTCTCTAGCGCAGAAGGAAACTATTCCTGGCGTTGGCGCGCTAAATACTTCCTTGCCCTTCGCATCCGGTGCAGTAATCTATTCCTAGCTCGCTGCAGCGACAGCGCGTTACTACTTCTTTAGTACTTAAGACACTTATAGCTATCAAGGGATCTTTCCAACTCGCTCAAACAGTCATAAAGATAAGACAGAAGTCTTGCATACACAAATAATGAACTCTAAATGGTTATCATTCACGCAAACATTATAACAAGAGGATATAAGTGAAGCTCATCTCCTCGAGGAAAACCACGTCCACGGGAGTGTTATATTAACCAGAAAATGATAGAGTTATACAATATGCTGCGCACACAGCTGCAGCCTTAGATCTTACAGGAAACTCCACGCACACAGCTGGGAGCCCTTCTCTCAACTTGTCTCCTCTCTATGGAGATTACAAAGGCACAGACGTCGACTCAGACTGTCTGGCAACTCAGGGATTAGCTCCTCGGCTATCCGATTTCCTCTCTAGTTCTACGCACCGGGTAGAAAATACAGTGAAGGATAATCAACACATGATCTATCCTTTAGACTGGCTCTCTAACAGTCTAACATCTAGCTCTCTAATTCTCCAAAAGGAAAGAACTGAAGGAACCTCTACCCATTACAATGATTCATATATATAGGTGGCCATGACGGTCACACCTTTACAAAACTGTGGGCCTTTCCCAACAGTGATTCCCAAAAACCCTAACCACGCACATGGCTAGGTGTACTGTAGGCGCCGCTTGCAGTCACGTCGCCGCTTCCTGCAGGCTCCGTGAATTCCGGCGCAGATTGTGGGTATGGGCGATCGTCCTTCGCCTTCAATGCTCTGGTCCGTTGCTCCTCCTTGATCCGAGCAACCATAACTTCTGTACTAAGCCTTTAAATGAGGGTAGCTGAGCCCTCTACTCCATCGCCTTATTTATTATGGTAGCTGAGCCACCTTCATTCTTCGATGACGTGCGCGCGAGCTCCGCAATTTCCGGTCCGTGATCTGCGCTGAGATCATCCATCTGGCACCGTACTGCGCACCGTCTCCTTCTTACCCAAAACTTAGTGCTTGTCCCAAAACTAGCACTTTCCTTCCATACTCGTGCTTTTTCCCAAAATTCGCAGCTTTTACTATAGCTGCGACCTTGGACCCAACAAGGGCCTTGGAGTGATGGGACTCGAACTTCCTTTGTTCAGAGTATGATGATAGGGCTGACCGAGTAGCATATGACCAATCTCAGGGGGACAGTACCATAGCTTAGGGGATCAGGAACTCTAACTACAATGGGGGATATTTTGGAGGGGAAGAGGGAACTAATTCATGATATCAGGAAACTCCATGGGTGACTCACCACAAAATACTCTGAACAAAGGCGACCGTACTTAGAAATGATGACATAACATGGGGTTGTACAAGATCTTTCGTGGCGTCGAGAGGCACTGTTTGGGCCTTCTTCATGGTTTATTGATCTCGAGGAAGGGATATACGTATGCTCAATATGGTACCATCATGTGGATTTATTCGAGCCCAATATGGTAAGTTCTTGTAAGTGCTTTCAATTTTAAGGAGTCTGAAAGCAATAAGAAGACTCTGAAGTGGTGAGGGGGGTACTTTTGTGTGGATTTATATGAGCACAAGATAGTGGATGCTCATGGTTTCTTTCAGTTTTAGAGAGTCTGAAAGAAATAAGAAGACTCCGAGGGGGTCCTTTTTCATAGATTAGTCCTCAAATCCCAAAAAATCATAAAACTATGCAATGGAGAACTCTTCTAGTAAGAGAGAAAAGTGTTAAACTTATAACATCATCGAGAACAATCCTTGATGCTTAAAAACTTGTAATGGAAACCATGCATCACTTGTAGGACAAATATTCTCTTTAGAGGTATGGGTGGTGATATTGGACCATAGAGTTTAAGGAAACATAGGGTATAAGGCCATATGAATTTCCTAAGAGGATCATGGCCCATTACAACACCCTAAAACACTATATAGGCCCTACATAGGGACGCTTTTAAGTGTCCAAGACATGGCGCTCGATCCTCATCATTCTCATCCACTTCCTCATCATTCCTTATCATCATTGTCATCCACTTCCTCATCATTCCTTATCATCATTGTCATCCTCATCATTGGTACCATCATCATCATCATCGTTGTTGAGGTTTTTCAAACAAATTAAGTTGGTTCCCACAATCCAAGCAATGATCCAGGGTCAAAATATAGAGTCATACACCATAACAATTTTCTTTATGGATCATGGGCCATCCATAGGGCCCCTAAACATCACATGATTCTCGAGTAAAGAATCCTTATATTACAAGTGGGGCATGATAGCCATTTTGATATTTACAACATTAACGATGGTTCTTGGAGCCTAATCCATGGTGTTAGATCAAAATATAGGTTACTAGAAAAGGAAACTATCTAGGTTATTAGGATAGTCCAAGCCATGATCCGGGGTAAAAATACAAAGTATTACACCTTGATATTTTCTTTTATGGATCATGGGCCAAGCATAGGGCACCTAACCATCACATGAGTCCCACACAAAGAATCCTTAGATTATAAGTCTCAATGCAAACTAGAAATAGCAAAAGGATTTTGTAATGGTGTGAAATGTTTTATATAGTGTTTGAAGGAATAAAAGGAAATAACAATACAATGTCCTTTCATAAAACATTCAAAGGTATGTTTTCCCTCAAATTGAGATATGCGTGCCATTAGGAGCTTTTTAGCACATGAGTTAGGTTCATAGGTGTTATGTGTACTTATGTGCAAGGTTGGATCTTTGTGGGTGATATATACATCATTTATGTCTCTATCATTTCTTTCATCACGTTGTCTCTCCATTTTAGTACTCTACTTGCAATTTAAACTCAAGAAATTTTCTCTCTCTTGATTGATAGATCCGGGTTTAAGTTTAAGTTTTTATTTTATAGATGAACATCGATTTTTTAATTACTTTTCATAATATTTTATTTATGAGCCAGCATGGATTTTTTTTTAAATACTTTCCATAATTTTTTATTTTATGAGCCGATATGAATTTTTTTAATTATTTTGTTAGGAACAAACGTTACAACATCTCCCCCATTACAATATCCACATGATTGTTTAGCTTATGACAAATATTTTATTGATCATGCACCTTGATTTAAAGAGTGAATAAGTTTTGGACATGCACATGTCATCTACTTTGTTTCACGAATTCCATGACTATGTATAAGATCAAGTTATTCAAACTCCAATATAAGTTATGAACATATGTCTAGCATTGTATGCAATTTGCAGCTGCGGATCCATCTAACTATGACTAGTGAGAATAATTCCATTGAGCCTTTTGTTATGACTATGAAGCTTTGCGTTGAAAGATCAATAATTTACGGGTAGTAGTATGAGGTTCAAATCTAGATCATATTATACCTCTCTCTCTCTCTCTCTCTCTCTCTCTCTCTCAGGATCATGTGTCATTGCAATAGGCCCAGAGGTAAGAGTACAAGGTAGTTTCACAAAAGAGATTTTGCTTTCAATGTGTTTTTTATTATATACATGGTGCGCCCATTTTTTTTATGATTCTCTTTATTTGTATGATTTACATCTAGTTTTAAAGTAGCTTTATGTATTTGATTTAATTTGTTAACAAAATACACAATTTTTATGATATAATTTGTGCTATTTTCTTATTAACTCATTACTCACACAAATAGGGAGAGATAATCTCATTGTGGTTCACAAAAGCACTCAAGAATCACATTCACAAATAGGGAGAGGTATGAGTACAATGTAGTTTCACAAAAGAGATTTTGCTTAAAATTAGGGCTCAACTCGGCCATAATTTGGGAGAAACCCAACGCCAAGTGGACTGACATGGCAGGCCTGTAGAGTGCCAAGCAAGCCTTGCAGGAAGCTTTCATCCTACCTGTCAAGCTCCCCGAGTTCTTCACAAGTAGGTTTTTATTTTTATATTTCCAGTCTTCTCATTTTTCATAGTCAAGTGTTTCAAGGTATTTAGAATCCGAATAGTTATAAGCATAATATTTAGTTTTACAAACTTTCATAGATGGGGTTTCATTGCCAATTTTTACAAATGGGTCCTTTATTCTTTTTCATTCAAGGTAGTAAAAATTTCAAATTTATTTGTATAGCGTCTTCTCTGAGGCAAATCATCGACGTGCAATTTAGGTTCTTTTTATTTATTTTTCTATATTAATATTTGTTACAATTGGGTGGCTTATTTACAAATATTGATATTGATGTGTTTTTTAGATGGGTGTATTTGTTTCATTGTTTGGTTTTGTATGAATACTGCATTTGAAACTCGGAAAAATATGAACATTTCTCTTCCTATGGGGTTTGAACCTAGGCCATTCCTCCAGGGTTTGAACTTGGGTCATTAATGTAGGGGCACCAATCTCAACCAATAATATGTGTTTCCAACTGGCTCAACTAGTTCTTTAGGTTCTCGGTGTCAACATAGGTGTTATTTCTCATATCCTATTATCATATTCATAACTCTCAGTAGATAAATTCAATATGGTGGACCTCAAATATGGAAAAATGGACTATAATTTAAACAATCTAAAAACAATAAAAAAATTATGATAATTTTGGAAATATTACGAATATTCCTCAAAAGAAACACATGTTTACAACAAAATCTGAATGCTTAGCATTCCCAAGCTCAACATCCAACAAACCATCTCTTGCTCTCTATATTTTTTGATCTATTTGCCCTGATGATGAGTGAAGAGTACAATTTTTCCACACAAGCATAAACCAGAAAAATCCATTGACACCATTGATTTTTTAACCTTAGTTTGAATTATGGTCTATTCAATAGAGCGTTCAAGGAAAAGAAGGAAAAAGAATGGTATTAGCTAGCAAAATGGATGTTTTTTGTCACTATGGTTAGCATGTTGTGTTCAACTTCAACTTGTTTTTTGGATATCTTATATTGATTTTCTTATTTTGTGCCAGAGGTTTATGAGGTGCACGTTTTAGGACTTGATCCACATTTTTAAGCATCATTCATAACTTTTCATGCAACAGGGTGTAAATATACTCGTTGTCAGTTTCTGATACGAAGTGGCATGTATCTACTTATGTGTCCATCCAACACTAGTCCTTTTAGTTTGTAGTCTTTCTAGAATGTGACTGTTTTCTTGCTGCCTGTTAAGTCATCTTTAATGCCTGTTAATCGTTTACTACAAGGTTTCTGTAAAATCTTCTTCCTAGACTGCGTAGTTTACAAACCCATTAGAATTAATTACAAGTTACAAGAGAATTTGTAACTATAAATCTGTCCCAGGTATTCTATGTCACAACAATCTAAATGAACTAGGAAATTTCATAACAAAGTTGTTCAAACCTGACATCCTTGTTCATGCTTCCAATCAAATTCTGATTAAATATGTTTTTTATTTTGGTTACAAGAAAAGGTCTTATAGATTATGTGGGTGTAAAAAAACATTGAAAGTTAAACATATTAATTAGTGCAAAAGCATCCTATATTATAATGTTGTGCAGTGTACGACAGAGGCCTTTAATCTCTAGTATTGGATACCTATTTGTTATTATGATCTTGACCTCCAATGTTTTATAATTTTATGAAACCACGAATGTGATGATTTATATAAAACATAAGATATCCAATTTTTTTCCCACATATATATACAACATTCTCAGATTCATATATATATTATGACAATTTTATATCTATCCAACAATTGTATTGATTATGAATAAATTCTAACACTATTAATTGATTTGTTCCATTTCCAAAGATGAGAAGGGATTAGTTTATTTTCTTGATTTAAGCTTGATGATTCATGTTTTTATTTTTACTTACAAAATCACAATCATACAAAGATACTTATTATATAGAACAAGTTTCCTAAGTTATATTTTTTCCAAGGAAAAAAGCGTAATTTCATTACGAATAATCAAATTACATACTGCGGAAAGGCTTCTAGGAGCCCTTTCCAGAAACAACTTTTCTTCTTGTAAGAGTAAAAATACAGGTACCAAAGCACCACCAAAAAGAAAACCTAAATCTAAAACACCCTAATTCGGGTTAACCAAGAATGGCTCATAAACAATAGAGAAACTAGCTCATGAAGAGCTAAACAAAAAGAAGAGAAGCCATATGAATGACGCTTAATGAAGACAAAATCTGATAATCCAAAAAATGCCTGTTGAAAGTAGGGCCACCGACTTCTAAAAATAGGGCCACCAGACATGGACGCTCGACCATTGTTCCATCGAAAAGCTTGCTGCTACCGCCGCCATAGGATAGCTGGGGCTCGCGGGCTCAACAACCACCTCACTACCGCCACAGCCACAAGAAGACAACCCACAGTTTCCACAGCCGGCATGTGCCGCCATTACATCGCCCTAGATGCACAGTCAACCGCCTCCATCGTCGCTCTTCCTATGTCGTGCCCTGGGTGTACTGCCATCTAACTTCGACGCTATGGAACTCAGAGAAATCACAGCTGCCGCCACTGGATCACAGGAAGTTCTCGCAAACCCAATGGGTTTCCATGCAAAGGCGCCTCCCACACTCCAAGTGCATGGAGAATCCGTCAAATGCCTTTAATCATCAGTAATAGGTAGCATCTCGAGGGAGAAAGGGGGTGGCGGCCATGGAAGGAACCATCGATGCCAAGTTCATCTCAGATGCCAACTCTCAAACTCTCTGGTTTCCTAATTTATATATATATATATATATATAATTCTCAAATTTCCTAATTCACATATATATAAATATAAAACTAACATTCTCATAGGCTTTCACGAGGTCATTATCTATAACAACATACTTACTAGTGGTTCAATATTGACTCCCTTTGTTCGTTAGGAGAATGTCCCACTCGACCACTTTTTAGGTAGATAATCCTTAGCTTTCATATGTAATTGATGGTTGAAAAATATTTGTATCCAAAAAAATTCAAAATTTGTAAAAGAGTAGACTTTCGTGGTATTGTCCTTAGCACTTTGGGGAAGGCAATTCTGTAATATCATTTTCAGAGATCCAAGGGATTTGAATTTTATTGAGTGTGTGCAACTGGTTATGAGAGTAAGGAATTTGAGAGCCATGACTACCCTGGTCCCCAACAAAATGCATGAAATCCAATGCGAAACCCATGAAAACCCTAAACAATAGAGCAAAAAAATGGGATCGATTGAAGTAGAGTTGGAGGACAAAATGGAAATGACGGTATAAGGAAAGGTTCTAGTCTCTGTGAAAAGAAATTGATGCAACTCAAGAAGATCAATGTTGCAATCTTACCAGTCAAATGCAATGACTAATATTATTCTGACTCCCTCTCTTCCGAAGACTTCACCAAGATCAATAAAACTAAATCTCTTCATCATTTCATTTCTGTCTTTTAAATGAGAAATGAGCAATATTCCTCTTCCAATGGGAATGGAAGCTTAGACTCGTAGTATCCATGGTACGATGATGATACCGATCTTTCTAGACACTATTCTGGATACCCATCTGACCCTCTCAGCATCTCCCTTAGAGACTATTGATGATCTTAGAGGTAAGTCTAAATTTGAAATTTGTGTCTCTTTTCTCTGTACTGTAATTTTGTTGGAGCAATTTGAATCACTGTTTTGTAATAATGTTACAACTTCTTGATAGCTTGTGCATACTAGCTGTCTGAATTGGAATGCATTGTAAATGTGTAGTCATTCTATTTTTTTGATCTGTAATTTTTTGGGTATCCGTTGTTGACTGACTGTCACAAATATAGTTTTCGGTTCACTTTGTTTTGGATTTCTATTGAAAATGAAGGTTTGGGATCTATATTGTGAAATTTTAAATCCAATTGTCAAGACCTTTTTGTTTTTGTTTTTTTGTTGAATGTTTCAATATTTTTTGTTCATCGGAGGTCTTTTGGCGGAAAGGTCTAAGGTCGAAGTAGGAAGGTAGCAAGTTCGATCTTAGGAAGGCCCAATTGAATATGGTGCCTCTAAAAGCAATTTCTATTTTTTCCTATTCCATTTGTGTATTTTCCCCGAAACCATTCAATGTGTCTGATCTGCTCCCTGCTAGGTTGTCAGTTCTTCATTGGATAGGATATAATATTAAGGTAACCAGGGTTTCATTATTGATTGAACCTGAGCTTCATCCCACCCCAGCCGCCAGACACAATAGGGAGGTTTCAAGTAATAACACCATGGCAATGCATATTGGAACTACTGTACCGGTACCGGGGAATTCATACACTTTTCTTCTTATATATACCATTTAAATTTTTTATACTAGCAGGAAATCCACCCAGCGTAAAGAATGGGAACTTATAGATTTCTATCTATGAATGGAATGGGTGAGGTCTCTACTCTATTGGCTTCTCTTGGGGTGTAGTGTATGACATGGGATCTTCCTCTCCAATGGTCTCTTCCCCTTCTTCAATATCTCAACCTTGTCAATATTCACAAAATTTTACATTACATTTCCACTGATGGGAACAAGATGATGGTATGTTGTTGATGCCACCTTCATTCAATTATTTCTCAATAGCTCTTCAACTGTGATTACAAGAATTTTGATTTCTTGTAACTAAACCTCCAAAATTTCCAATTTTAAAATCTGTGTCAAATCTAACTGATCTAAAGTTCATCTCAACTGCATTCCCATTCAAACATACACAGATTATAACTCACATCAATAACAAGCTCCAAATATCTAATTGCATGTTGTTGGTTCCCCACTATAGAGGTGACGATGAATGTATTGGAATCATGTCACATCACACAGAGCATTATTTAAAAATGCATTGAAAAGGCAAGAAAATTGAAGTTAGACCTGCAAAATTAGATAATCTTGACTTTTTTTTCTTGCTTGATTGACCAGCTTACCACATGTAATAGAAGAGGAACTTGGGGCACCAATGGTTATTTATTTTGCATATTTTCATTTCCCTTTATCATGGCAAGGTGGTGGACAAGTATTCATTTTTTCCTTGTTCTCATCTTCATGCAGTGCTTGGAGCCAGGGTAGGGATTCATTTAAACATTTGGGATTAGCACATAAAAATATAATATGTCAAAACTTGAGAAGGGACTGCATTGGTTAATTTAATTGATTATGTTCTTGTACTTCACTTGGCCTATTCATGGTAGTAAATGTGCTTCACAGATTGCTTATTTCTCTTGTGCTGATCAAATTTATTACATTGATGTCCATCGTTCCACACGAGGTAATAAATTTGCTACAGAGATCAATTGTTGATATAGTTGCAGTTCAAAGATTGAAGTTCTAGGATTTTTCTTTTTGAATAAAGTTCATATAAAGTCATGCAAATCTTTTGTCCTACTTGGAAACTCATTCTTCTTGTGAAATATTCAATTCAGTCTTTAAAAAAAATTGAGATCAAATACTTTAAATACATTTTATATCCATAATGTGTATATTCTAATGCAATGCAGGTTATATACATTCAAGGTTCCTTCTATAATTGAGCCTTTGGCTTACATGTATATGAGAACAACACAAAATTTAAAAAGAATAGCTTCAAAAAGTACAGCTTATATGGTTTTTTCCCTTAGGATTATTTTTTATAAGTTGTCCTAAGAAACATACCCTGAGGTTGGGGACTGCACTGCACAATAAGGACTTCCTTCAGCTTAGTTTCTAGGTTGAGGGGTATATATTCTGCCAAACTTCCCTATTACTTTCACTTGGCCTCATCTCTTTTTGGCATGCCATTTGTGTGGGGAAAACCACAAGAAAAATGAAACCTTGGTGGACCACTTAATACAGCATCAACCTCATTAGTTAACCAATGCCCCTTTGGATTTTTGTCATGGTTTTCAGTGAAAGTGTGATTTTAAATATAGAAAAATATTATATATGTAATGAAAGCATTCAATATTTAATCAACTCTTTGTTCATAGTAATTCTTGTACCCATTAGATAACATCATAACTGTATTTTTGGCTTAAACTAGACATATGTTTTTCCAAGGTTCTAATATGCTTTATGTCTTTTGGTTTCTATTAAAACTTGGAAATGCAGATACTAGAACGATCTCATATCTGCATGTGAAAATTTTATATATCCATTTCCATGAGCAGTTACCATGGAAGTTGCCTATGTACTACAATAAGAAAAACATTGATTTATATTCTCTAATTTTTATGACTATGTTTCTCTATTGGGGTTTTTGCATATAGGAAGTCATCATATTGCAAAGGAATTTGTAGTTAGAGGCAAGGAGCCAAAATATGAGGTGCAAATTTACACTTGGAGGGATGCTACACTTCGAGAGCTAACAATCCCAGTATGAAGGATTTAATTTGTTCTCATTTTTACTACATCAGCTTTCCTATGTTCATGCGATTGTTTGTCACAGTCAAAGCTACAAGCATTTTATGCTTGTACTATTTGCAGGTAGGAATTCACACTTTTGCATTCACTCTCCCAAGTGTTCTTTGTTGACATTGTTACAAAATGCTTCGTTATGTGCAAAAAAAGATGCTTGTGCAATGATAGATGTGTAACATTTGATATTTAATAGCCTACTTAATGGCATATGCTTTGATGATTGTCATTTGACAAAAGAGTTTCAATACATGAAAAATCTATGAAAGAGAATGTGGACTAACCAAATAAAAAAGTGCTAATTTTTTAGGAGGAATTCTCAAGCCTAGGGGGTTTGTAGTAAAATTCAGAGACAAAGCATTGCCAAAATCTCTTGGAGCATGATTGGCGCTAAAGATCATTTTTAGAAGTTGTTCTTAGAGAATTATCCTTTATTGGCACTGTCAAGCCTGAGGACTTTGTAGTAAAGTTAATAGTAAAGAATTATGATACTAAATCCATTGGGATCTCTTTCCCTAAATTCCTTGGTGTGAGAATATTGTGAGAGTGTTTCCATAATCTTTCCCTTCATGATATATTTTCTTCTTATTTATATGTTTGCAGTATACAATCCAAGTACTGTTTACTTTTTGTCAAAAGAATTCGAATATATCTATTCAGAATTTTCAATCAAAACCACAAAATGCCTTGCAATTGTTTAGAAGGTTTGGTTCTTATCATGATTTCATCCAATTAGACATCCCACATAATGTAAATTAATTCTCTTCTTAAGTAACCATTGAGAACTAATAAATCTTGGTTGCTTCTATGGTGGTACCTCTTGTTACATCGTAATCTTCCACCCTGTGAGCATCAGCATTATTTGGCCTAGAGGATCCATTTCAGTGACTCAGATCCACTCATATCCTTCAGTGATACTATTTTTCCCTATTTTTGTTCCTACCCACATGTTGTATCCTTATAGCATGCGTACCCACGAATTGCATCACTATAGCCCACGGGTATCAAGTAAAATGGCAAAAACCACTATTAATTACTTTTTACTCCCAAAAAGCGGTCATTGGGTGACCTTTGGCTCTCCATATGCCCGAGTAACATCTCGATGTGTCCTTTCACCTACCTTTGAGAGGACTATATATTGAGCACATATGGCTTATGGACGGGAGAAAGAAGAGAATAGTAAGAGAACTCTAATGGATTTTTGCCCGATCTTGAGTCTGCACTCATTGATCCTTGTAGTTGTGAACCCCTTATGTTCACCTTCAAAACTCCTTCTAGTTTGAGTTTGCCATTCATGGAGGATTGAAGTGGTGGAGGCACAAGTGGATTGATCTAGATCTTGGTTCAGATTGGTTGCCGGGAAGAGGTCGTATCACTTTGTACTTCTTATTGTTCATTAATAGAAATACTCATATTCTCATCCATCATGTTGTAAATGTTGTTTATTATACATTGGGTTACATTTGCTTGTGATATTATGGACCATTGTTATTGATAATGTTAATGTCGTTTTTATATTATATGTACTTGTTGGATATTAGCTGTCAAGACTAACTTGCAGATTTCAAGTGCATGGATTGAAAGCTCCAACGAGGATCTACTTCAAACGTTTGGATCGAGGTTGGTTACATTTCTCCATTATATTAACATTGTCATTTATAATAGCATTGTTTTGAGAATTGAGTTGTTTTTTGGTAGTCACCTATCTATTATGGTATTCCCAAGCCATAGTGAGTTTTCTCCAATACAGAAATGGCGACTCCGCTGGGGAAAACATCAATGTTTGGAATTTTTTTTGAGCATTAGTCCATAATTAGAGTTGCTCTTTATCGAAGCTCTATGTCACTAATTGGCCGTTAAGATACACCATAGAAAAATTGCTTTTTTGAGCCCTTGGACTCTTTATTTGCCCATTTTCCTTTTCTCACCCATGGGCTAGCTTAGCTCAGCTCGCATATACCCACCTCTGTTTGCTCTACTGCTCGCGGGTACTCGCAGGTATTCCTTCGATAGTAGTGTACAAATCCGGATTTTGTTGGTTTATGGCTTTTGGTTGTTGCTGGGTTGGATTTTATGGTTCCTGAGTCTTTGTTGGCCTCTTTCTTGATTGTTTCATGCCTTGGTTGTGACCAGATCTCTTTGTTTCTCTTGGTTGAGCCTTCTTGGTTTTTTACCAAACTTTGGATTTAGCCGTTTGGTTTTTTTCTTTTGATCTTTTTCCTTTGGCTGAGTCTTGCTATTTAGGATCTGCTGGGTTGTCTTAGTGATCTTCTCGGCACTTCAGTGACTGAATAGTAGGATTTTGCTTGCATTTTTTCATTCCATTTATATTGAAAAAATACAAAAATATACATTTAGTTTTGCATTTTCCTTCTTGTTTATAAGCGAAAATACAAAAATATTTTACTTTCATGTACTACATCTTGCATTGAGTGCTTGTTGCCTTCATTTAGGTTTTGCTTGTGCATTGAAAAGATAAAAGATTGCATCTTTATTTCTGAATTGTTGGTTGATTTTGCATATTAGTGATATTGTTTTATTGGATAGATGAGTCTAGGATTGGACAATGTTGCATACTATTGAGTCTACACATCACTAGTTTCACGATCATATCCCTTGAGTAACCACAACCACTAAAATTAACGCTTAATATTAAAATTGATTAGACTGATTTTATTTATAGGGTACACCAACAAGCATAGGTTTAGAGTCTTGGAATAGATCATTGTGAGTTAACAATCCAAGACTACTAGACAAAACATTAGGTGTCTAACCAGGGAGTGGAGGAATCCATGGTATATATCGATGTTCTCAGGAAGCTCTACTCAATCCATAGTTAAGCACGAGGTCACAGGAGGTTGGTTGAGGAGATATCCCTCTGATACCGGCTGAACATGTGAGATATATCTAGGATTTGTTTGTATCTGGGGGTACCGTAGGTTCGTCCTCTTATGCTTCGGGCTTAGCTACCTTGCCCATACGACGGATCCCACCTGCTACTGTCCCCCTGAGCATTGGTTATATTGCGGTGACCATAGTTTCCTTACCTAGGTATCACACAGGGTACTTACAATGGTTATGCTGTTTGTGTCCTGAGTCAGATAGGGATTGGACAGCACAATTGTGTTTGTGCAGTGGACTTGACCTTGTACATGCAGTGAAGCCTGGGTGTCTCTATAACTGATTATGTTACCTCCGGCTATATTTTAGGAGTCTCAAGCCTCTCGTAGGCGAGACATACCGGATCTAGTGTCGAGAGCTCATTTAGCCACTCTGTTTGTCTGCTCTTGGCTATAGTTTCTCTAGGTGGGTGCTTTTGATTTATTATTTTTTATCGATAGTTGGCCTTTAGGGGACATTTTGATTACATATTCTCTCCGGAGATATCGTGCCACGGATCCCTACTCTCCGCCGGTCCCATCGGTTGGCTGGTTTAAAGCCACTCCAGTTTTCACGTCGTGTTGCTAGAGGACGCCGGAAGGCTTCCTCTGAGTCTTCGGATTCATACGAGACTTATGTCCAAGATGTCATGGCTGCACATCCGGATACTGAGGAAAAACCTTCGACTCCTTCGGGTAGATTTGACCATACTTCCGATCGCCATACTCCTCATGAGGAGTGGGGAGGTGATCCACCTGAGACTCAACCTAGTTCTATTTGGCCTAATCCACTTGAGCTAGATCCATTTGATCCTTCGAATCCAGCTAATTATCTTTACAGAATTCCTGACTTACCCGAGGATGAAGAACAGGATGAGCCTTTCGTTCCTTCGTTTCCCTGTAGTTATAGATATGAGATGCCTAAATCACATAATGACACTACGATCAACCCCACCGCACTCTCTTTTGGTATGCCTAGTCATAGTACTGTGAAACCTTCCGCTATGTTTGGTAGTCATGCTAGCACAAGTCATGGTGTTAGCCATACTACACCCACTCGGGGCACTACGTTGTCCACCCACACACATAGTATGGAGACTGGTCAGGTTCCTCCTAATAATGCTAATATTGGAAGACGACCACCTTCTAGGATTTCCCAACCTAATAGGAATGTTGTTTGAAACTCGACTCGCCATCCACCATGTAATACACGTGCCGCTACTCGTCAACCCAAGACTACTTTTACGGATGTTAATGCTCCTCCCAACCATGGGGGTGGACATATACCGCACACTTTTGCATCCACTGCCGCCACTAATAATACTAATGTAGGGGGTGGGAATATCTCCTATACACATGGACATCATGCCACCATCCCTGCTACTAGTAACACCAATGTTGGGGCTACGAATACTTCTCATGATTTTGGTCACCACATGACTGCTCAAGCTAATCCTAATGCTGGGGGTGGGAACATACGATACTATTATGGTATTTACAGCATGGTTCCCGCTATGAATAGTACATATATGCCCCATACTCATGGTGGAAACCCTTGCTACAACACAGTTAGTGTTGGCCACCAGTATCACCCACCACCCCAATATGGTGCCCAAAACACGCATATACCTTCTTACTCTCAAATGGGTCAGCCAGGAGGAGGTTATCAATCATATGGCCATGGGAAAGCTTATGGTCTGTCAGGTCCTTATCATTAGCAGTTTAATCCTCATGGTCAAGCTTTTGGTCCATCTTATAACACGGTTCTGTTTAACCAACCTTTTATGGGAGCTCATAATCAAGCTTTCTAGCCTTAGCTCCCGTTCCTTGCACGCTTGAATCTCCTGGATCTTTCGAAGCTCATGAATGATCTGGTCTGTCATGACCCTACTTGGCCCCCAGTCCCTACCAAGCTCCCTTCGGACATTCCAAAGTTTGAGGGGAAAGGTGGTGAGGACCCAGGAGATCATGTCATGACGTTTCACCTTTGGTGCTCCTCCAACTCTTTGAATCATGATTCCATTCGATTATGACTATTTCAACGCACCCTCATGGGGGAAACCTATAGGGGATTCAATGAGATTGCTTTGGTTTTCTTAGACCATTTCAGTTATCGGTTTGTTATGACACTGGTACTAAGTTGTTGTCCACCTTCCGTCAGAATAAGGCCATGCATATTTCTGACCATGTTCAAGAATGGCATCAGCGGAAGAGATTAGTGAAATCCAACATTCCTCCAAAGTTCCTATTGGAATGGTTCCTTAATTCTTTACTCCCATACATTTCTAAGGATGTTTCGATGTCCGACATTGTGACTGAGGAACAAGCTATCTTGAAAGTCCAGCAATTAGATCTACTTTATTCTCAGTCTGGCATTTTGTATGACATTATTCCTGATGCACCGAGAACAAGACATGAGCTTAGGTCAGTTCCTAGACCACATGTTGATGGCATCGCAGGGTCCGCATGAACTCTCCCTATAGACTTGGTAGCTAATCAAATGCAAAATTTGTCACTAAACCAGTCTGCTCCCGGAAAAGTTCACACCTTGTCCACTTCCACTCCATCTTCTGATGTACACAATGTGCAATCAACAAAACTGTCGAGTAACCAGTAACCTGGTGGTAAGAAAAATGGGAGAAATAATCGTAGGGGTGGAAACAATGGAAGTATTAACAATAGAAATTGTAATACTCCTCGTAAAGAGAATGCTAGCGAGGATCGTAAACCTAGGCGTAAGGTGAAATTGCTTGCAAGCTTTGTGGGGAGGATCATCTTACTCACTTATGTCCTCGAATTGAAGAAGCATCGAAGCATTTGGCACAGTGCTAAGCTTTGTTGAACGATCCCCTTCCTCATCATCAAAACACGTCTTTGCATGCTCCCACCACTGGTTATGGTACTAATGAAATGACCACGTCTTCTTCCAATACTAGTGGTTATGGATGTGTGAATATGGTTCAGTTGGAGGTTTGTGTTGCTACTCGTCAGCGTGATTATGGTGCATCACAACCTAATTTGGCGAATGAGCCTCCCCCTCCTCCTGACAATTCTTTGCATATCGAGAAACCCTCTATTATGCCGCGGATACCAAAAGGTGTTCTCAAGCGCTCCACGCATAATCGCAACGCTCGAGCCGCCCAGAACTACTCCATCGTAGAAGATTTGGGCCAAACTCTGTGTGCCATGTCAGCTCTTGAAGTTTCGCAAGCCTGTCCTTCTCAGAAGCATGCCATTTTGAGTGCATTAGGAGTTCAGGATGGGGGAAATCCTAATGTTATCAAGTTCGACACTACTGATGTCCAACCTCGCTTACCTTACCACGTGGCTTTCCAAATCTAGGTGGTTTTCCTTAAAAGCTTCGTCAAATGTATTATGGTTGATGAAGGTGATTTAGCATCAGTAATGTCATTAACCTATTGGAAAGCTCTTGGCTCTCCTCCTCTACTCGAGTCTAGAACTACACTCACTGCATTCGACGGTAGGTCTTTTACACCACATAGAATTATCCCTTCCCTTGTTGTCTCCTTGGGAGGTAAGTCTGTGCTTATTGAAGTCGAAGTGGTTGATGCGCCCATCAACTACAACCTTTTGCTGGGTCGGAACTGGATGTATGCTATGAAGGCTCTCGCATCTACTGTATTTAGAGTTATTTGCTATGAAGGATCTCGCATCTACTGTATTTAGAGTTATTTGCTTTCCCCACAAAGGTAAGATTGTCACGATCGATCAGCTGGATTTTGTTGGCACCCCTTCCGCAGCATCCATGGGATCTGTAGTCCCGCAAGTTTCTGATTCTCTGCCGAAAACTGGGAACATAGGTGTTGGAATGTACCCCTCATTGATGGGAACTTATAATCTTTCTGCACTTGTGAATTTTATTGGAACCATTGCCGACAATGTGTCTCCTCCTTCGAATAATATGTTATTCCGGACCTTCTATTTAGATGATCTGTGTACTTTACCATCCACGAGTTCCACGTCTGGAGACATTGCGCATGTCAGGATGTCAATGCCTTTATCTATAAAGAAGCTCGCTTGCAATCATATCCAACAAACCATTGCAGATCCGGATCTCTCTTCTTCTCAGACAGTTGAAGAAGATCCCGTTATGCTGCCAGTTTGGGTAGCCAACTCATGTTGCTCCCACGATTGCATTGATGATACTTTACCATCTGATGAAGCTATCCTTGAGGCCATGTGTGGTAGTGAGAGGCCTTGGGAAGATATGCACCATCGCTCTTATTTCCTTCCCAACCTCGAGCTTGTTGAGCAAGAGGAGTTTAGGATGACTCTAGCAGAGATGGTTGGTTACCCTATGGCTCTTTTGGAGTCGCATGATGTTTTTGCGGAGGGGAATATGGCCAATATTTCCCCAACCATTTCGATCAACATCTCTCGCACTCCTAGAAAGATGGAGAACGTTTACATCAGTGCCGATTGCACTCCTGAGGAGATCGCTATTTACACTGACTTGTTTACAGAACTTCGAGAAGCTTTTGCCCGGTCATATGAGGAGATGCCAAGAATAGACTCTCGCATTGTTGAACACGAGATTAGAACGTATCCTGCTGCTAAACCAGTTCGACAATGCTTATGTGCTGTGAACCTTAGGAAGGCAGCTACTATTAAGGCAGAGGTAGAGAAACTACTCAAAGTTGGTTTCATCTACCCCGTTCCCCTTACCGAATGGGTGTTAAACCCTATTCCTATGGATAAGAAGCAGGGAACGATCCGTGTATTCACTGATTTCAGATATTTGAACCGTGCATGTCCGAAAGACAACTTCCCCACGCCATTTGTTGATCAAATATTCGATGCTTGTGAGGGAGTGATATTTTTTCATTCATGGACGGCTTCTCAGGTTATAATCAGATTCAAATCAAACCTGTGGAGCAACATAAGATGACATTTATTTGTCCGTGGGGAACGTTTGCATATCGGAAAATTCCTTTCGGCCTTAAAAATGTCGGAGCTACTTTTCAATGAGCCATGACCTATTCCTTTCATGATCTTAAGATGATTATGGAAGTTTTCTTGGATGATCTTGCTGGCCATTCTCGCAAGAGAGTGGACAACCCAAAGCACCTCCGTATGATTCTCGAATGATGTATCCACCACAAAATTCGATTGAATCCAAACAAATGCATCTTCGCTGTTAGGACTGGTCGCCTTCTAGGATTCATAGTTTCGAGAGAGGGTATTAGAGTCGATCCTCTCAAAGTTGAGGCAATACTTCAGTTGCCTCCTCCGCATAATTTGTTACAACTTCAGAGCCTCCAAGGGAGAGCTACTTTTCTACGTCGGTTTATAGCTAACTATGCTAGTATTACTAAAGGTTTCACGCGCTTATTGAAGAAAGACACACCTTTTATCTGGGATGAGTGAGCCTAGGAGTCCTTTGACACCCTTAAGAAAGCTTTGGTATCGGCCCCTATGCTTAGTCCACCGGACTTTACATGACATTTTCTCCTTTATGTGGATGCATCTTAAGAGACTATTGGCATGGTTTTGGTTCAGGTAGATGATGAGCTCATCGAGCATGTTATCTATATCTCGGTCGAAATTTAGTAGACATTGAACTTAGATATACTCACGTAGAAAAGATGGCACTTGCAACTGTCCATGCAGTCCAGCGATTACGACATTACATTTTTCTTCGAACAACCACCGTTGTAGCTCACATGAATCCATTTCAGTTTGTGCTATCATGACACCTTATTGGGGGTAAGTATAATAAATGGATTGTGATCCTTCAGGAATTTGATCTTGATTTTGCTTCGGAAAAATCGGTGAAATCATTGGTGTTTGTTGAGCTTATGTCGAACCTTCCACGACTTGATGAGGATGTCATTCATGAAGATTCCTTTGTGAATGAACACTTATTTCTTACCTCGTTCGAGGACCCTTGGTATGGGGATGTCATTATATATCTCCAAACTTTGAATTTTCCTCCCCATTATTCACGAGATGAATGATGACGTGTGAGACATAACGCTAAACATTATGCTATCATCGGTGAAACTATGTATCGCCGAGGAAAGGATTCCATTTTCCGTCATTGTTTGACTCACGAAGAAGTGGAACGGGTACTTAATGATTGCCATGCTGGGGCGTGTGGCGGTCACTTATCCGGGCTTGCTACAGCTCAACGTATCATGCGAGCTGGTTATTTTTGAACTACCATCTTTAAAGATTGTATGAATGCTGTGAAGAGATGTCACCCTTGCCAGTTGTTTTCTTAGAACATACACTCGCATCTAGTGCCCCTCCATCCGGTCGTCACTGTCGGTCCCTTCACTAAGTGGGGGGTATATTTCATGGATTGCAAACCAGCTTCGGCTAGGGGGTATCACCATATCATCGTGGTCGTGGATTATTTTTCCAAGTGGTCTGAGGCCATGCCTACTGTAAAAGCTGACGGTGCTACTGCAACCCATTTTGTGTTCAACCAGATTATCACTCGGTTCGGTATCCCGAAAGATATTGTCACTGACCATGGTGGTCACTTTCAAAATAAGATGATGGAGGATTTGTCTCTCAAGCTTGGGTTTCATCAGGAACACTCATCTTCCTACTATCCTCAAGCAAATGGTCAGGTTGAAGCAGTAAATAAGTCTTTGAAGACCATTCTCCAATGTACCATCCAACAAAGAAAGACCAATTGGCATATCATGTTATATCCTACTTTGTGGGCATATCGAATTGTAGTTAAGACTGCTACTGTGTTCTCACCGTTCTAGTTAGTTCATGGTGTGGAATCACTTTTACCGATTGAATGCGAAATCCCTTCGCTCAAGCTATCCATAGAGCTCCTCCCTGATATGACAGATATTGAGCAACATTTAGTACACCTCGAGCAACTTGACGAGCAACGTCGAGATGACGTTGTGGCTATTGATGTTAACAAGCATCATGTCAAGGTTCAATATGATAGGTATGTCTGTCCCTGGAAATATGCTGAAGGTGACTTGGTGCTCTTGTATGACCAAGCTAAAGAACCCCTGGGGGCAGGAAAGTTCAATCCCATGTGGCACGATCCTTACATTGTGAGGCGTGTCCTTGAAAAAGGAGCTTATGAGTTAGAATATTATGAGGGAGTTGCCTTGAAGGAGCCTAGAAATGGGCTCTACCTCAAGTGGTATTACGCTTGAACCTTTGATTCGAGCTGATACTTTTGTACACTATTGTATATTTTTCTGTACATAGTTTAGATTTCCTTTTGGTTGACGGGTCTACTGATTAGCCTCTATTTGATTGACATATGTCAACAGGATTTCCTACATTCTTAGGTTTCATGAATGGTGATAGCCGACATACGCAGCAGCTTGCTTTTGCTGCCTCGGTTATATTCTCACCTGACCACCTAGTTGTGTCCTCAGGAGGTGCTTGTCTCTGTCCTATATCTAATAATGTGGCTAATTATAGTTCCGTTATTGAGCTACTTCGGGATGATATTTCACATGGCGTCCAGTCTTTAGAAGTCCGCCTAGATTCACAACTAGTTGTGTCACACCTGAATGGGCAGTACCACGTACGAGACCCTACATTACTACGGATATTCCTTAAGGTACGACTCTTGGAGAAACATTTTGTTTCAATTACATACATTCATATTCCAAGAAGTCTTAATTATATATCTGATGCATATGCTAACTATGTATTAGATTGGCATTTGTCACATTCATCATAAAGCACATAAATACAAATATATTCATACATTTGTACATACACACATGTAGTAGAACCGAGAACCAAAGTTGTATATATATATAAATATGTCCAAAAATGGTGGTGTCATACAAAACTGGAGCCCGTAGCCCTCAAAAATATACATATCGATACAAAATAATGAGACCCTGGGATATATATTCCCTCTGGGGAGGCCTAGATGCCGCCTCGACAGGATGTGTCTCATAAAAGTATTGTACTACATTTGCCACCTACTGCAGTAGCCCCACCCACTCACCAGCAAGACCCACTACTTGGTGCTGCATGGCCTCAGGTAGTCGAGCTACCTCTATCTATGGTACTCGGGAAACCATCTATGATATGTTGTGCCGCAATGTCTAAAGTGTGCGCCCTACTACAGCATCTACTGCCACCTCATCCCTACCCCGATGACCATGTCTCGGGAAGCCCTTGGGTCTAACTAGGCCTTTGTCTGCAAGCAAACAGTCATCCATTAGCACAAGACACTACCACCAAAAATATTTTTTGCATTTCAACTATAATAAAAAAATCCATAAAAATGTAATAAGCACAAAACCAAAAGAGTACTCACCGATGTCTCCGAACGCTGCACCTGGTGGCAGCGGCATGTCACGGTCCTGCCTGAAGTCTATCCCCGCTTAGGGGTAGTCTTCTATAGTGATCACCTGCTGATTCCACTAGCAGAAAAACTCCTCAGTATACGGTGACACCAGATGGCCACCACCCTATCGTGTCAAGATCTCAGCCCACCGGGTCAGGGCTGGATCATGGAGGCTATGAGGAGGGACATCCACCCTCGGACTAAGGCTTGGAACCCTCTCAAAGAAGAAGCTGCATAGGATGCTACCATACTCGAATTTTTTGGCCTTCCCCTCTTTGCATTCTATCAGTTGTGTCTTCATAGAAACCAGCAGAGTAGTACATGAGTCGAATATAGTAGGTTGCATGCATTGTGATGTGTAGAACATCACCGGTCTGGATGCCTGTTGCAGTGCTTTGGATCCAGTGATCCACACCAGGTAGCCACAATGATCTTTGTACTCAGATCCACTATGGTGTTGATGGGCACTTGGCTTCCCACCGCTCGTGTGTTTGCGGGACAATACCGTGCTATGTAGTCCTAAACAGTGATCCCACCACCCACGGTTCGAGACCAAAGACTAGCCACCTCCCCTCTATGGGACAAACCGGTAATGAAATAGATATCCTCTACTTCTAGTGTCAGAGTTTGCTCGTTGAGGATGAAATGTTGAGCATCCACATCCCAGTAGTCTATCAGATGACGGAGTAATAGGTTTTGGGCCCTTAAACCCCCTATACTCCAGTATTTATACAAACCACATGCTTGCAATGCCTATTTCGCTTGCAAATCATTGCGCACGGCCTCATCAACCTGGTCATGATCTCCCTCCCTCGAATCTAGAACCATCCTGAAGTGCAAAGCAATTAAATTTTGGTCAGCTTCATGATTAAAAATTTCTTCACGGCCGTACCCGCGGACTAATTTGTATATAGTTGCGGGTACCTGCGGCCAGTTTGTTTTTTGACTGCAAGTTTGGTGTCCTACCCGTGACCTGCATAGTTGTAGCCCACAGGTAGCACCGAAGCCATCTAGGGCTTGGCCAAACTAAAAAATCCACCGACAAAAATTGAAATAAAAACATTAAAATGAAAGGTATGGAAGTAATCACCAACCTGCTCCGGACGGTTCGCTGAATGGTTGCTTGTAGCTCCCACAATCGGCAATTTAAGTTTCAGGTAAAAACCAACCACTAAACTCCAATTTGGTGAATAGTGAAAATGAATTGTAATTTGGAAAATTTTATTACTATTTATAATTTTTTGGACCCACTTTTCTGTAGTTTTTGCCATTTTGAGCCGTTATGAACTAATATCATGTCATGGAGTAGTGTTTTTTCAGTAGATTTTCCTCGGTGAGAGTTATTTTGAACCATTTCACACCTACGGTAGGTACGTTTCACACTTGGCATATAGGTTAGATGCCATTTTTGCATGCATTATGCATTTGACCTATTGACCATTTTCATAAACCCTAGGTGTGACCCCGCTTCATAATTGACACGAAACCTTCACACTACTTTAGAAGTGTCGTTATGTGGCAGTAGGGATTTTCCGAACATGAGTACCCTAGTTAGAACCCTTTTATGCATTATGGTGCCCATGCCATTGTTTGTCCTTAGGATTGGGAGTCCTTTGTAGTTACGCCATGACATTGCGATAAAAACTCATACTCCACTTTGTCTTATGCTTTCCATCTCCCTTAAGGAATCCCCTCAGTTATATCATGTTGTGATTGCATTGCATCATCCTACTTGCCGCTTGAGCCTTGTGCCGGCTCCAGCTTACTCAATTGTTAGCCTGGTGCCTGCGCACTTTTCCCTGTCAAGCCCTACAGAGCTTATATATTTGCCTTTCACAATTTGATGACCCTTTTGACCCCAAGGTAACATACCCTCGAGTGTCCACATCCTACACGCACTTCCTTGGATTGAGCATACGTATGTTCCACTATTTGGGACTAGTCTGCTAGCTATTTGACACTCGTTCCCTCACTTTTTGTACTATAAGCAATTTTATTCTTTTTCAATCTTTTCCCAAATATGAAAAAGACCAAAAAAATCAAATATTCCAAAAAGCCAGACGGGATTATGGTCACTATTTCTTGTTGGAAGCTATTGTGTCGCCTTTGAACAGAGCATTCATTCCACTCCGTACATTATGAGTCAGGAATATAGTTGGGCCTTAGGAGCTGTACTTGTTTCTCAGTTTTCTTCACTGATTGGTTAAGCTTCAAGTCATTATGGAGCCCTCTATAATGCCTCCTGCATTGCACAGTTATGTCAAGCCTATGCTGCCTAAGTCTATCCATCTTCTCATGCTCTTGTTCCAAGGAAGTCCTGAAACCAGTGTCAGCCACTCCTCAGACCTCTTGACTATTGCATGTCGGCCATCCTTATTGAGTTAGTCCGTTTCACCTGAGATCTTCCAAGTATTTCAGCATTGCTGGTACCTCGTGCTGGTTGATGGGGGATGCCTTAATGCCCTCCTTCCAGCAAGTCTCGTTCCGTCGACTTCAACCCATTTATTCCGGGACTTAACGTTTAGAGTTCGGTTGAGTACCTTGAGGCTTGTAGTCATTAGTGGCAGGTTCTCTCGCCATCGACAGTTTTGTGAATACATCAATGTCCCTTGATTGATGGATTCATCCTAGTGTTCAACTTCAACCCATTTATTCACACTATGATGATTGTGCTCTGTGCCTTGATGCCCATTTTCATTATTGGTGGGTCATCTCGTGTCTGTTAATGGTATACATCATTGACCGGTAATCAGACGATGTCTCATCAGGTTCGACCCCAACTCCTTTATTCACTTGATGGGACTTGCACCATCGAAGACATGTGTAGAAGACCCCAGGCGATTGTGGCATTTAGTATGCTACATATGACTTTGACTTTACATCTGAGATATCACCTCTCAGATTTCAATAGTTTGTACCTCCAGTTTACACCAGCTGTATTCTTTTCAGTAGAAGACCATATCTTACTGTAGAGGGATCATGGCTATGATCACTTATGACATGTATTCACTATGTACTACCTATTCATGGCCATTGTATCAGATTATTGTACTATACCGACATGTATTCAGAGATACTATTGTATTATGATGAGTGAGCTATTCTTTCCATTTGTGTCTCCATCACTCCACTTCTGAGTTTTATAATGTATTTTGTCCATTGTAGCATCAGTCTCTGACCTCACACATTAGGGGGCATCTGTTACATCGTAATCTTTGTAACGCCCCGTTTTGACATTACTACCTAAACTATTACTATATGTTGTGTTTACTTGATTATGAGACTTCATCGGTTTGGTGACACTATGGACATGTGGTTCTATAATTTTCCCGACATGTATATGTGTGTGTGTGATGTTAGTATTAGGATACGTAGTCATGTTAGATATGTATCATGTGTTAGTTATGTCTCATATATGCAAGTTAATGAATGACGGGTATGTGGATACCATTAAGTTATTGTTGAAAGAAAGGAAGTTATAAAAATCGAGTGCATGGTGAAAATAATAAATTGATTATTGTTGTTATGATATGACGAAATGTATGTGTACATGCACGATATTCGAGATTGTATTTCAAGGACTGACTTACAGGTTAAAATGGCTAAGTGATAGCTGGGTCCTATGAGGTGGGAGAGCCTCGGGGACATGGACTCCGAAAGATAAACGGTATGCAGGTGATGCATTATTTACTTTCGCATGATTATTATGCTGTTTATTATGATGTATGGGTGGGGTAGGGTTTCATGAAACTCAACTGCCCAGATTGGTTATACGATGACAAATCGAGTACAGGTGCAACGCAGTTATTATGTCAAGTAGACATAGTCCCTTGTTCCATTAGGGGGGTGGAGGATTTACCCACCGTTTATCCCCGAAACCCAGAGTCATGGGAGGGCTGTGCTACGGCGCGCTCCCCAAGGTGTGTGATGATGACTGGTGGTTGCCTGCTGGGGAAGCTTGGTCGATGTAGTCGACACTTCCGCTTACGGGTTCTAACTGGATTCGGTCATGGCTTGACACTTCAGGGTAGTCCAGCAGAGGAAAGGATAGGATGTGGAAGTCAGTTGTGATTAGGTAGGGGATGTAGGTAGATATGAGTAGTTTGAAGTTGGGAAGAAAGTGTGATCTAACTATGTATGTTGAAAGCCATTGATTGATTAAGTGTCGCAACTCAGTAAGGTACGAATTGTCATAACTTAATAAGATTTCAGTTAGGTAAAAGAATGTACCTCGCAAACTATGTTTAAACCTGTGTCAGTAAACAATAGGTTTTGTGATTTTGATTTATGTGTGCGATTTATTACTGTTAGTGTACTTACGTGAGGTATGTAAGCAGTAGCTACGCTTACATAACTCGCCTACATATTTATAAATTGCGTGAAATAAAACTGAACTATAATGTTTAGGCATTAATTACATTGTTACTACTTATCTAACTAGGAGATTAAGTTAATACGTCGAGTTAGTAAATTTTGGTTTAATAATTGAATAAGATAATAAAGTAAATTAAGTGGTAATGAAAGACGATTTAGTAATAGTGTTAAGTATTGTCGATTGATGTTAAGAATATTGATTAATGTAATTATCGTTGATTAATGTTAATAATACTGAATAATAATGTTAAATATTGTCGATTAATGTTAGTAATGTTGATTAATGTTAATTATTATCAGTTAATGATTAACAGTGTTGATTAATAAACGAACTATGGTTAACCTAAGTAGTAACTAATGTAATTGATTAGTAATGCTTGATTGATTATTAATGAATTTAATTAGTCAAGGGTAAGGGTTAAAATGTTAAATGGTTATTGTAACATTAATTAAAGTAACATTAATCTCATAGGTTAGTATTAATTACAAGGTTTGTTAATTAATTAAAACATATGGATAATAATTAATTTGTAACTATTAATTTAACTATGATCATGTCTAAGATAATTAGAACATAGGATAATTTATGAATTGATGTGATATGAAATTTATAAACAAGTGTCGGGTACACACCTTGGAATTATTCATGAAAATGATAAATTAATTATAAATTAATTATGATTTAATTATAAATTATTATGAATTAATTATAAATTGATTATGAAACATTTAATAGGGTAAAATGTGTAAGTGTGAAACACTTATGGTTGATGTAAAACTTTAATTATATAACATAACATTTTATTAATTATTAATTCAAATTTTGGAAAAAGAAATGAATGTTAAAATATTGCCAAGAGGTTGTCGGTTGAGTGTGAAGCACTTAAAGTTGAAATAGGAACCAACCCAAACTTAAATTAAATAATAAAATAATACAATCTTGGTTCATGAGTCAAATGTTGGGGGCTCGAGGAGGAATGGGGGGTTGGATAAAATTAATGATGAGGATAGGGGTAGTTATGATAGGAGGAGTCGGTGGAAGGAGAGGAGGGGGAATAAGGTCGAGAGGAGAAGGAGGAGAAGGGGCTTCTTCACCTTGGATATTTTGGGAGAGGAGATGGAGAAGAGACCAGGAGGAGCAGCAAAGGAAGGGGGTTCTTGTTGGAGAGTTTGCATAAGGGATATACTGGTTGGCTTGTACTCGGTTTGGGCTCGGGGGTCCAAAGGGGTACCTTTGGAACTGGGTGGTCGGCGAGACCTCGCCAGTTGGCAGGGTGGCAAAACTGTTTGGGCAGGTTGAGTTTCAAGGGTTTGGGAAGATATTGGTTGCAGGGCAGCAAGTAGGGGAAACAACAAGGCATTCAGCAAACAGGGACAGCAACAAGGGTGGATCTACTAGCTATCTACAGGTATTTCTCTTAAAGGTATACTAAGCAATTTCTAACCCTATAAATCGTTTTATCAAGTTATTAATAAATGGTAATTTCGTGAATGAATACACATGTATTGTTGTTACACCTGCACAAACATAGATGGTTAGAAGTAGGAAAAACAGTAAATACATCTATTTCAAAACCTGCAAATGTAATTGTTATTGTTTTTACAGACCTGAAATTGAACACAAACCCACAAAACAGAAACAGAAATTGACACAAATGTAAAGAGAAATGAATGATTAGTTTATTGATAAACTTAGATTATCAAGGACCGGGGTCCTACACATGGTATCAGAGCCATGGTTCCAAATCTGGAACCAGAGGGCTCACTACAGTGAAAAGACGTGTAAAAAAAAAAACTACGTTCTATGCCAAGGAGGAATGAAATTGGGTGCCATTAACCACTAGGTACCAATGACCATATTATTTTACCGCTTGTGTGCTAGAAATTCATTCTCCTTACCTGCAATAAGGAGAAAACAACAAAAAAAAATCATCATTAGAAGTCCATAAAAAGGGAGCATGGAATTTACAAGTTGAAAACAGAATATACAGAATGGAGGTAAGCTTTACATAACAAAAGAGAATTTTATTTTGGCAATAACAATATATATATATATATATATATATATATATATATATATATATATATTTTAAAGGGACTTACCGTGACGTAACCTAATAGCTAATTAAGACAAAAATTAGCAAAATATTAACCAAAAAAAATAATTATTATGCGTAAAAACATAAAACAAAATGTAAGTAACTTCTTGCTAAAACTTGCAAAAGAGGAGGCAATGATGTCAATGTAATAAATACGAAGTTTTATTCTACGGAATAGGAACAAAGTAAGGGGTTAAGAGAAAAATTTATATATATATACATTTAAAAACAACAACAACAAAAAAAGGGGGGTCTATATATGTAAACCGAGAGACAAAAATATATGTATAAATTAAATTTTTAATTTAAATTTAATGTTACAAAAATAAAAAGGGAAGATATATATGAATCTTTATAAGAAAAAAAAAAAAAGAAGAGAAGGTTTACCCACATTTAATATTGTCTAAATTTAATATTATGTAAATAAAAACAAAAACAAAAAAAAAATTAACTAAAACAACCAAGTGAAACCCTTACTTTTATATATACATACATATATATAATTTCATTTTTGAAAACAAAATGATTTAAATAAGAAAGATGAAAAAAAATATAGTGCAAACTATATTATCTAAAGGTAATTTTTTTTATAATCAACATTTTCTCATAAATATATATATATATATATAATAAAATAAAATAAAAACTAAAAACAAGACGTTTATATATATAGATGAACGTTTAAGTTAATTTAACTTAAATTTAAATTAACATTAAATAAAACAAAAAAATGAGATTTGAAATTTTAAATCAAAATTGAAAAAAATATATACATATAAAATTTAAATTTTAAAAAAAAAAAAGGCTCAACTACCTTAAACACAAATTCTGATCAATACGGTGTGGCATAAATTTTGTTTAATTCCAGTAGAGAGTGATAATTCGAGACAAAGTATATACTTTACATCATTTATTGAATGATAGCGGATTGCAAGTGCAGTTAACATATACTCAGATTTTAATTATTCTTTCCAAGATCATTAAGCTGTGAAGTATTTGTTCCATAAACGATTCCTGTGCATATAAGTAAGAGTTATTTACTTCAGAGTCCATCGAGAATTTCAATGAATACTTAACTTTACAATCATCATAATTTATCAGTGCACCCATGAATTTGAAACCAAAATAAGATTATAGCAAAGCTAAAAAAAGAGAAAATCGATGACTAGCTAGAGAGATACCACGATAAATATAACCATGCATACATGGAGACTGTAACCATCGATAGCACATATAAAATGGATGAAGCTAGGAAGCTTTTAATACGGCAAGATGGCATGGAAGATAAAGAGAACTTCCTGTGGAACATGACCGGAGAACTTGAGTGGAAAGCTTAAGAACAGTTCGTCTTCTCTACGAGAGACATTAAAAAGAGAGCTTAGGCTCAGGTAAGACCCTGTCTAGAGAAGGGTCTGACAGAAGAGACTAATACACAGACAGCGCCTCAAATAGATAACAACATAGACGACACATCACATTGCAGACAGGCATACACGGGGGAAACAGCACAAACCCTTCAAGTCTGGTCTGCGAATGTCTCCTGCAATAGTTCATGGGTCGCCCATAATAAAAGAGTTAACAGGCCGGTAAGATTTATTGAGAATCTAAAGATAAAAAAGTTAATAAAGAAAACGTTGTTCACCCATAAATTTGCCGTCATCATAATTTATTTATCATTGAACAGGTAAATTTGTAATCATCCTTCTTTATTAATGAAGACAAACATTGCACAAAGGAGAGAAACTAAGATTCTTGAATGCGCAATAGTTAAGGATGACCTGGGCATTGCGGAGAAAACTAAAAAAAAACAAATATATATATATATATATTTAAAAACGAAACTAAAACAACAAACAAACAAACAAACAAACAAAAACTTGTAAATTGAAATACGAGCTAGGACTCTTAAGAAAATTTATGTATGTAAGAAAAAAAAAAAAAAAAACGAATGAAAATCAATTTTATGTTTTGTTTTTTTTAAGCGTTAGAACCGTTTTGGGCCAAACCCAAAGGGCTGCGACCAGGCTTGCGGCCTTGGTTTGCGGCCAGGCTAGCAGCCTTGGCCCGCGGCCTCGGCACAGCCAGAGGCGCTGCCCAGCTTGCGGCCTCGGCCAGTGGGGCGAGAGCCCTGATATGCAGAGAGGAGAAGGAGGGGGTGCCCAGCTGGGCTGCCTTCGCTCCGAGCTCCGCCGGGGAAAAAGAAAACCACTACAAAAGAAAGAAAGAAAGAAAAAAAAAGAAACCTTCTTAATAAGTAAATCAATCTTCGGAAACTGTCTCTAAATCTCGCCAAAATAATTTTTTCAAACAAGGTTCCCTGCCCATGGGCAGCCGGCCAGCAGCCACAGGGCTGCGGCCTGGCACGTCCGGCTCCAGGGAAAAGCCGTCTAAATGGGTGCAGCCCCGGTGTAAAAAAAAAAAAAAATGTTTATACTAAGAGTACATTTTACTCATGAAAATAAACTAAAATAAAATTGATTTTTAAACAAAATATATAATGAGAAACATGAATGTGCAGAGAAGGCAGGGCGGGACAAAGGAGAGCCATACCTGCTAGCCATGCTTGCTGTGATGGAGCAAGGCTCTCCCTAGCTATGGCCGCCTGGGAGGAGCTTCACCTTGGAGCCGAGCTCGGGGTAGGAGCAGAGGTTTTTGCCGCACCAAGCAAAAATAAACCGAGAAAAATGACCACAGCTAGGGTTTTGTCGGTATAAATAGAAAAATATTTAATATTTTAATGCATGGCCGGGATGACCACGGGAGGCCGCGTGGGGCTAAGTCGGTGAGGTTAGATTAGAGTTCAATTACATATTAATCAGGGCTTATGGTAAGATTAATTATAATAGTTGATTAATGTTAGTGTTAGTATTAATAATTATTATAATGTTTAATGTTTAAATTATAATAATAATCAATTAGTGTAATGTTAGAATAATATTAATATAGAATATGCTAAGTAATTAATTACACTAAGTAATAATTAAAATTTTATACTAATTAATTTAAGATTAATTAGTAAAATAATCGAATTTAAGATTAATACAATTTTGAAAATTATGGTTAAAGGATGTTCAATGAAAATTAAAAATTTATGGTTGTGAAACATTCGATGTTAGATGCAAGGTTCTAAATCCCAAGACAAGGGAGATATGTTACCGCTTTTGGTTGGTGGAGCCGAACCCCGTCGGTGAGGAAGAGGTTGGTCTCGTGGTCTGAGGAAAGCGCCACACATGCATGTGTGTGTACTTGTCATGTCTCTAAATAAAATAACTCAACTCAAGGAGCATAGCGTAAGCATATTATATTTTACCACTCAGTTACCACTCCAAGTAATGAGTCATGAGATTAAGGTTACCACGTCATGATAACAAGAGAAGCGTAGCGCTAACTAAGTGGAAGAGCGTCAACAACAATGAGTAGCATCATTTTTGTCAGTTAAAACTTCTCATGAACTTGAATAATTTGCTGAAGCCAATGTTGGGAGGAAGAAAGAAATGCCAATAGTAAAGTTAGGGTTTAAAAAAAAAATAAGAATAATAATTTTGTTAATTAAAGCTTAACTATAATTTCAAGTAATAAAGACACGAAAATGTCCTTCTGCTGAGACTTCGACTGACAGTCGAAGGGGCGAGACGGACATAGAATCTAAAAAACGATACACCGATGGGATTAGCATGATGAGCCGAATGATATGACACAATTAATTATTTAAATTCATAAATACAATAATGGAGGGGCATAAAACATGATTAAAATTGTAAAATTAGATGATATGATGTTTGATGTTAGGTAATATGAAAGGATAGTAGAAATCACCAAAATGTCGAAGGAGAATTTGGTAGGATTGATAAGATGAAATGTTACATTAATGCTTTAGAAAATGACATTTCGTTTGGTGCTGACATGACATTTAGTCATTCAATGAAGCATTATGGTGTTGAAAAAAAAAAAATTTAATATTAACATGTATTCGATAGGGACATGTTATATTAAGTTATTTGAAATTTAATCGTTTTAGATTAATAAAGTATAATTCATGTGATATTTATTAATCTACTAAATGATATTATTTGGAGGAGTTATTAGAAAAAAAATAAAAATAAAAAAATATCGATGTTTTGTAACATTTATATGTTAGATAAAATGATAAATAAATAAATAAGACAATTACATAATGTAAGGTACATCTATATAATGATTGTTACCTCCTTATGAATAGACGAGTGTATGGTTAAGCTAAATAGTTAATGGAATCAATCCATGCATTTATTAGAGTGATCCCCTAGAGAAAGTTCATTTATAATTAAGCTTAAGGAAGTCGTTTCTAATAAACAAAGTTAGATTTAAATCTTGTGGCGAGAAGGGGGCATGGTCACCCCAGTGATTAAACTTCATTTGTACAAGGAAGGATTAGTAGGGGCAGTGAATCTCAAGGGAGTTGGGGTATGTTAAAGGGGTTAGAGGCCATTATGGTTAATATAACGATAGCACAATGCAATTTAGGCATTAACTTAGTCCCTAACTGGAAGAGTATAATGACACACAATGTAATAGTGAGAGATTACGACAACTAAAGTAGCTGGCAGTAATAATAAAGGGAAGATCATAATAGATGAATATGTGCATGTTTCATCAATACATGGTAGGACATAAGTTAATTTTGGTACGTCGAGTTAATACATGATCTTCACCTTCACTCTTTAAGGATGAATTAAAAATCGATCGACAATAGATAGGGTTGTAAAATTGTAGAATTTTATGAGGAGCCTATACAGTCATGCTAGTAGGAAATTCGTGAGGATGTGATGCTATCATGTAAGGGAATGACCTTATATCATAATTTAAGTTGTAAACAACAAAAATGATATATCGCAAGATCCATAAGTCATATTTCTTGAGAGTGGTTCATAATGTAATGCATTAATGGGAAAATGGTGTGTGATGTATGGCTTAGAAGTAGTCGATTACTTAATGGAAAATTTGGATTTTGGAACGAATTAGACTTGATTTTTAACCTAATTATTAGCCTTAAGTATGGTTATATAGTGTTTTTGAAGGACATTGTTGAGTGTGCCTAGTTTGGAATTACCTAAGATACCTCACATTAGCATAGGTTGTTGATGATGAGTTAGTTTCGAGTTTTCTCCTATTCATGTATGAGTAATAAAAGGTATCGCACAACAAATAATATTGGACATTGAATGAATTTATGTATGTTTAAGAACAACAACAATACAATTGCAACATATCCATTATAGGCGCGTTGATGACAAATGATCGTTAGGATAAGTAAAGGTGTTAAACATCATGAGCATCAACCATAGTATTTGGTATGGTGTGATAGAACAAATGAGCTCATTTCGATATTGTGATGAGAGTATTGTTCAATATAGTATAAGTAATGATGAGTAAGGACTATAATGTTAGTGTGCACAAATAAACATGAGTCATCATCTTGCGTAAGTGATGGATTTTAAATAAGAAGAACTAATCAGTGTAACTTAGATACTAAAAGTAATAGAGTGGATAGGATTAAAGGATCAACATAAGGATGTGAATGAAGGAAATGGGTATGTCAAGGTAAGGGATAATTAGAGAAATAGTACCAACATAGGACAATGATGTGAGGATTACAAGATAAATGGAAATGCAATAGAAGACAAGTTCTAGTTGAACTTGGAAAGCTGTTAATGATGATATGGAAATTTCTCCATAATGTTTAAACTACAGTCTCAATGGATGTATCATTTAAACCAACAACCTTTAAATAAAGAGCACGATGGCTTCAGAATTTATTGCTAGTAACAAATCTTGATATAGAGAAATGGCGTAAGTCAAGTGAAGTTAACTAAGGACGAGATCCAATTAAAAGTCATGACAATGACTTAGAATCAAATTAAAAGTAAGGTATAAGACAAGGTATCATTATGAATCACGTTATAGAACGTGAAAATTAATTTAATTTAACAAGGATGTTGAATATTCTATGGATTAAGTATGGTAATGAACCTTGAGTAGTCAAAACAACAACCTATGTGAATGTTAAACAAAATATAAGAACACCTCCATTAAGATTAAAGGAATGAAATTGTAGATGTCGTTATGTATATTTAGGGATGGCCCTGTAGGGCAAGTATACCCTAGGTTCAGCCATTGGGGAGGACGCACAGATCATGCATCGTGATTGTTCCACACTATTTTGACCATAACTTCGGGACGAAGTTTCCTGAAGGGTGGGTGTATGTAACGCCCCGTTTTGACATTACTACCTAAACTATTACTATATGTTGTGTTTACTTGATTATGAGACTTCATCGGTTTGGTGACACTATGGACATGTGGTTCTATAATTTTCCCGACATGTATATGTGTGTGTGTGATGTTAGTATTAGGATACGTAGTCATGTTAGATATGTATCATGTGTTAGTTATGTCTCATATATGCAAGTTAATGAATGACGGGTATGTGGATACCATTAAGTTATTGTTGAAAGAAAGGAAGTTATAAAAATCGAGTGCATGGTGAAAATAATAAATTGATTATTGTTGTTATGATATGACGAAATGTATGTGTACATGCACGATATTCGAGATTGTATTTCGAGGACTGACTTACAGGTTAAAATGGCTAAGTGATAGCTGGGTCCTATGAGGTGGGAGAGCCTCGGGGACATGGACTCCGAAAGATAAACGGTATGCAGGTGATGCATTATTTACTTTCGCATGATTATTATGCTGTTTATTATGATGTATGGGTGGGGTAGGGTTTCATGAAACTCAACTGCCCAGATTGGTTATACGATGACAAATCGAGTACAGGTGCAACGCAGTTATTATGTCAAGTAGACATAGTCCCTTGTTCCATTAGGGGGGTGGAGGATTTACCCACCGTTTATCCCCGAAACCCAGAGTCATGGGAGGGCTGTGCTACGGCGCGCTCCCCAAGGTGTGTGATGATGACTGGTGGTTGCCTGCTAGGGAAGCTTGGTCGATGTAGTCGACACTTCCGCTTACGGGTTCTAACTGGATTCGGTCATGGCTTGACACTTCAGGGTAGTCCAGCAGAGGAAAGGATAGGATGTGGAAGTCAGTTGTGATTAGGTAGGGGATGTAGGTAGATATGAGTAGTTTGAAGTTGGGAAGAAAGTGTGATCTAACTATGTATGTTGAAAGCCATTGATTGATTAAGTGTCGCAACTCAGTAAGGTACGAATTGTCATAACTTAATAAGATTTCAGTTAGGTAAAAGAATGTACCTCGCAAACTATGTTTAAACCTGTGTCAGTAAACAATAGGTTTTGTGATTTTGATTTATGTGTGCGATTTATTACTGTTAGTGTACTTACGTGAGGTATGTAAGCAGTAGCTACGCTTACATAACTCGCCTACATATTTATAAATTGCGTGAAATAAAACTGAACTATAATGTTTAGGCATTAATTACATTGTTACTACTTATCTAACTAGGAGATTAAGTTAATACGTCGAGTTAGTAAATTTTGGTTTAATAATTGAATAAGATAATAAAGTAAATTAAGTGGTAATGAAAGACGATTTAGTAATAGTGTTAAGTATTGTCGATTGATGTTAAGAATATTGATTAATGTAATTATCGTTGATTAATGTTAATAATACTGAATAATAATGTTAAATATTGTCGATTAATGTTAGTAATGTTGATTAATGTTAATTATTATCAGTTAATGATTAACAGTGTTGATTAATAAACGAACTATGGTTAACCTAAGTAGTAACTAATGTAATTGATTAGTAATGCTTGATTGATTATTAATGAATTTAATTAGTCAAGGGTAAGGGTTAAAATGTTAAATGGTTATTGTAACATTAATTAAAGTAACATTAATCTCATAGGTTAGTATTAATTACAAGGTTTGTTAATTAATTAAAACATATGGATAATAATTAATTTGTAACTATTAATTTAACTATGATCATGTCTAAGATAATTAGAACATAGGATAATTTATGAATTGATGTGATATGAAATTTATAAACAAGTGTCGGGTACACACCTTGGAATTATTCATGAAAATGATAAATTAATTATAAATTAATTATGATTTAATTATAAATTATTATGAATTAATTATAAATTGATTATGAAACATTTAATAGGGTAAAATGTGTAAGTGTGAAACACTTATGGTTGATGTAAAACTTTAATTATATAACATAACATTTTATTAATTATTAATTCAAATTTTGGAAAAAGAAATGAATGTTAAAATATTGCCAAGAGGTTGTCGGTTGAGTGTGAAGCACTTAAAGTTGAAATAGGAACCAACCCAAACTTAAATTAAATAATAAAATAATACAATCTTGGTTCATGAGTCAAATGTTGGGGGCTCGAGGAGGAATGGGGGGTTGGATAAAATTAATGATGAGGATAGGGGTAGTTATGATAGGAGGAGTCGGTGGAAGGAGAGGAGGGGGAATAAGGTCGAGAGGAGAAGGAGGAGAAGGGGCTTCTTCACCTTGGATATTTTGGGAGAGGAGATGGAGAAGAGACCAGGAGGAGCAGCAAAGGAAGGGGGTTCTTGTTGGAGAGTTTGCATAAGGGATATACTGGTTGGCTTGTACTCGGTTTGGGCTCGGGGGTCCAAAGGGGTACCTTTGGAACTGGGTGGTCGGCGAGACCTCGCCAGTTGGCAGGGTGGCAAAACTGTTTGGGCAGGTTGAGTTTCAAGGGTTTGGGAAGATATTGGTTGCAGGGCAGCAAGTAGGGGAAACAACAAGGCATTCAGCAAACAGGGACAGCAACAAGGGTGGATCTACTAGCTATCTACAGGTATTTCTCTTAAAGGTATACTAAGCAATTTCTAACCCTATAAATCGTTTTATCAAGTTATTAATAAATGGTAATTTCGTGAATGAATACACATGTATTGTTGTTACACCTGCACAAACATAGATGGTTAGAAGTAGGAAAAACAGTAAATACATCTATTTCAAAACCTGCAAATGTAATTGTTATTGTTTTTACAGACCTGAAATTGAACACAAACCCACAAAACAGAAACAGAAATTGACACAAATGTAAAGAGAAATGAATGATTAGTTTATTGATAAACTTAGATTATCAAGGACCGGGGTCCTACAATCTTCCACCCTATGAGCATCAGCATTATTTGGCCTATAGGATCCATTTCAGTGACTCAAATCCACTCATATCCTTCAATGATACTATTTTTCCGTATTTTTGTTCCTACCCACATGTTGCATCCTTATAGCATGCGTACCCACGAGTTGCATCACTATAGCTTGCGAGTATCAAGTAAAATGGTAAAAACCACTATTAATTACTTTTAACTCCCAAAAAGCAGTCATTGGGTGACTTTTGGCTCTCCATCTGCCCGAGTAATGTCTCGATGTGTCCTTTCACCTACCTTTGAGAGGACTATATATTCACATATGGCTTATGGACGGGAGAAAGAAGAGAATCGTAAGAGAACTCTAGTGGATTTTTTCCCGATCTTGAGTCTGCACTCATTGATCCTTGTAGTTGTGAACCCCTTATGTTCACCTTCCAAACTCCTTCTAGTTTGAGTTTTCCATTCATGGAGGATTGAAGTGGTGGAGGCACAAGTGGATTGATCTAGATCTTGGTTCAGATTGGTTGTCGGCAAGAGGTCATATCACTTTGTACTTCTTCTTGTTCATTAATAGAAATACTCATATTCTCGTCCATCATGTTGTAAATGTTGTTTATTATACATTGGGTTACATTTGCTTGTGATATTATGGACCATTGTTATTGATAATGTTAATGCCATTTTTATATTATATGTACTTGTTGGATATTAGCTATCAAGACTAACTTGCAGATTTCAAGTGCATGGATTGAAAGCTCCAACAGGGATCTACTTCAAACATTTGGATCGAGGTTGGTTACAATTCTCCATTATCTTAACATTGTCATTTATAATAGCATTGTTTTGAGAATTGAGTTGGTTTCTAGTAGTCATCTGTTTGTTGTGGTATTCCCAAGCCATAGTGAGTTTTCTCCAATACACCTCTAGATTCTATATATTTTTCTCTAGGTATCAAATAAAAGAGTTCAGACTTCGAAAATATGTTCAACACAATTTATAATTAGTCATTCTTTCCACATTCATCCTTTAGCTATGTTGAACTTAATTCACTTGTGAGTCATTATATTAAATTCCTTTTGATGAATTTTGTTTAGCTAATTACAAACAATACCCTTTACTCTTCATCAACATACATTGATTAATTTGATCTTCCTTAAATTAGACTGCATGACTTCCATTTCAAATCCCCAACTCTGTATCTTGTATATTTATGTAAGAAAAGCATCTCCATCTATTTTTATCATGTTATTCAAACCAAACAATACAATATATCCCATTTCCATTCATATAAGAAACAATGGACAAAATCTAGAGTATTGGTATTTTAGATTTGAAACTCTTATGGAGCACTGAATTTGTTTCTCTGGAAATCCTGGGCAAGACGGACATCAAACAACCACATGCTTTCTTCAAAAGCATGATCCCAAATCATAGCCCACCATAAAAGGTGTGATATGAATGACCCTACCTAAGGCATGGTTGTGCACATGTGGCAAGTATGCCTTTAGTGATTTTTCTAATTGAATCTTCACGAACACCATAGATAGCTATATCTAAAAGTTAAAACATTAACAAAGAGTAGGTTTTTATACATGATATTAATAGCATACCATCCAACAATATTTTTAACATTTATTTGGAATCTACATCAAGACAATAGTACTACTGGATCTTGGACTCTGGACCATGTCTTGTATTCCATGGTTCATTCTTTACCTACCAGTTTTGTAATGCATTTTTCTTTTTCTAGATTTCAGCTTTTATCACGCCAGGTGAAATCCTTGAAAACTAGAAGGCTGTGAAACAAATAAAGCTTAATTTCAACAAAATATCTTTGACACCATGACACCATCCATTCTTCTGAAATATTGCATTACTGTTATGCATAAAGTGACTAAATAACATCAGTAGACATCATATAATGAGAGAATGTAATACGAAATTCATAAACTGAGAATTTATTTCCAGCAATTTTAGAGAGATATTTACCTCATTGTTGTAAATTCCCTAAATGCATTGTAGTAGACACTCTCCCATTAGAATGGTCTAGTTAATATGTTCACAAGAGAATATTGATAAACATGTAAAGGCATAAATACAAGTCTCGTTGATTTCCACATATCCTCATTGTTTCTTCTCATGCAGTAAACATAACTTGTGGAAGATTATGCAAGGGTTCCACATAGAATTCTATTTATAGTTTCACAAGTTGACTTTGCCAAAATTTAGTCATGAAGCAGCCTCCTCCATTAATATATTAAGTTGGAAATTGTTATTGACACACAAGTGATTTTCATGACCACTAATTTTCTGCTAGTGCATTTCTTGTCAAGGCTTAGGTATGGAGAGCCAACTTCCTATAAGTTAAATCTGAGGCCAAATTCTGTGACTGCAACCCACCCCACATAAAACTATGATAAGATGAAACCAAACACTAAAATTGACAATCCCTCACTCTGAAATACATGATTTCCCAATTTTACTCACCCCAGAGGGTCCCTTGCAAAAGCATCAAAGGCCTCACAATAATATTATGCGCTTGTTGCTATGTGCAGTTATTTAAATCCACTCAGACTTTACATATTTGGAATGGAAACTAGCAGTTTTTTAATGCAAATTTTCTTTCTGATAGGGATTGTATGGAAGCTATTTTTCCATTTATTCACAATTCCTCTTAAATGTACTATGATAGATTCATATATAATTTTACATGACTCAAGCTGAAATTTTATGTCTTATATTCAACCAAAAACTAATATGTACTATACCAACTTAGTTATCTTTGATATAAAACCCCTTTTGTGAAGAAATTTCCACGTTTTCCAAAATGGTGGGGTTCATGTGAAGCCTTAGAGTTTTCCCATAGTTATGGGTTGTGAAAATATTAAATTGTGTATTCTATTGTAAGCTTATCTTCTCTAGTATATTTTTTAATAATTCTCAATTTATTCTGACTCTATTGATGGCTTGGCATGACCTCATGCTAATAACAATACTCTCTCATGTCCTGTAAACTATTAGAGTTGTTTTTTTACAAGACTTACCATGTTGTGTCTCATCCCCATTTAGATTCCATCATCTTCTTGAAGACACATCTCTTAGCGATGTTGTTTTTGGTGTTTGCTGAAAAAAATGGGAGGTCAATTGAGCTCATCATCTCTCAATGTCACCCTTGCTACATCTCTAAAGAATCTGGACAAAAGCCATCATGATTTTCCATTTGGGTTTTTTGGGAGATATTTGCATCTATTGTATAATAAAGAAACTACTGCAAACTTCCCAGAAACAGAGCCAATCAAATAAACTAAAATAAAATAATCTTGATTTGGAAATGCTCGATCGATCATTTGCTTGAAAATATGGCATAAATTCTTTGATTGATGGACTTTGCCTTGAAATGTTTTGACACCTATATGATTAACTGCTCCAATGCTGATTGAAAATGCTCTGTCACTTTCACATCTGGAATTGATGTTTATTTGCTGCTAAAAATATGAAACTCATTGCGATCTTCTTCCTGGAAAGGTGGATGTGAATATGCAACTGCCACCTTGAAATCTGGAGGTGATATGAATATTGTTTGGTTGTTGATTTTGTGCTTTTAAACTGGGTTTGCTTTGTTTTTGAATACTCTGCCACATGACATTTGAGATTTGTTTTGGTTTTACACTGGGTTTGCTTTGTGTTTGAATACTTTGCCACCTGACATTTGAGATTTGTTTTGGTTGTGTGTTGACGTATGGATGTATTTGAAATTTCATGATTTGTTGATAGTTTGGCGTTGACATGAGTTCCCAACACTCGAAATTCAAATGCCCCATTGCCATTAACGAGTGGTCTGGATAATAGAATGCTGGAGTTCATTTTCAACTTTAAGTGCTTTATTTCAATTTTAATTTATGCAGTAGGAATATAAAAGAATATTCAATGATGATAGTCGATTCTTATGAGATCTGTCCTTAGACATTATCCTCAACACTTGGATGTGATATATTGACTATCTATCCACATCTTCTCCATCTGACAGAAGACATGAAAACACGTCCATTCTTGGATTACAAGTGAGTGCTTCAAATTAAAACACCTCTAGGGAAGTATTCTTGGCATCTAGTGCTATCGGATGTTTTAAAATTGTTTCCACTTGAATTGGTAACGGCATCCCATAGAATAACATAAAACTCAAAACCCTCATGAATAGCGCCTCTCCACTTATCCACTAGTTTGAGTGCTTGCCTTAGACACTTAAAGTTCGAACTACAGATTTTGATGCTCTCGGCAAAAATATTGATTTCCATGGCTGACATTTGGATGCCTGGTCATTTGTATCTGGGCGCTTTATTTGTCTCTCTGCGATATGTCCCATATACATAGAGAAACATTTAACTATCTTTTTATATTGTTTCTGGTATCTACTTTGTCTTGACACGTGGTGCAAGCCTTTTGAAAGCTCCCTCCTTATGGCGCCTTGTGTTGTCGACGCTTGACATGTGATATGACTTTGTTCCTCGACACTTGGTGATGATAGTCTAGCACCCGGTTGTTTGATTGAAGACGAGTCTCGATAAAGGAAGGAACCACCCATTTTTTATTAAAATATAAATATTGACTTTTGGTTGTAAAACACTTTGGCATGAGTGTTTGGTAAAATTGGATATTGGCTTTTAAGGCCAATAATTTCTTTTATAAAGCCCCATTATTTTATGTAAGATAACATAAGAAGCATGTGTCGTCTAAATTGAAAACTTGACCAAATATGCAAAAGCACTAGGAAGCAATAGGGGAATTTTGCTACCAAACCAAATAACTCTTTTGGTAGCGTGTTCTTCACAAAAATATATACATTTTGTTACCAAATAATGAATATCTTCTATAATCAAGATTCTATCCGAAAGGAAAATTTTGCATAAAATTGGTGGAGCTTAAAATTTTTTATGAGATGGATTTTGGTACTAACACTAAAATCAAATAATTTGATTAATGTCCATAAACTTACCATAAATAGATCAAAAGGATTCCTAGGTGCATCAAAAACAATACAATGTGGGAGTGTGTGTGAAGCTCTT
Organism: Larix kaempferi; assembly: GCA_027924585.1. Taxonomy (NCBI): domain Eukaryota; kingdom Viridiplantae; phylum Streptophyta; class Pinopsida; order Pinales; family Pinaceae; genus Larix; species Larix kaempferi. The sequence continues at coordinate 422,163 of BSBM01000425.1, forward strand.
AGCAGAGCATATCTATCCTATCATGTTAAACACATAGAATATACAATCTATCATCAAATAAATAAAAAATATACAAAGCTGGTAGTGATTGTACTAACAAAGCTGGTTAGGAGGATAGACTCTGAGAATTTCTCTTTGATGATTGTAATAATTTTGTATTTAGATTTTGTCTTTAATGATTTTGATAATTTGTCTTAAATTTTTTTACTTATATGGACAAAGCTTCTTGACATATAGTAGATGACTGTCTAAGAGACATGACTATTGCTAACTCACATGACCCTACATAATTAATTATTTAAATATAAATACTATTCATTTGCATTAAATGGAGAGGAGACAAGAGGAAGAACTAAAGGAGACCTAAATGGGTGGATGGCTAGGAGCAGTGTAGAGAAAGGAGGTGTAGGTACATTCGGTGTGGGGTTTTATGTTGGATGATAATTTATTCCAAGGGAGGTGGGTGCACCAAAAGGTAGTGCGACACATTTTGCTTGGTATTTTTACTAAAGGAGAGTTTTCTTGGTGTGGAATGTTGATGTATATAAAACTTCGGAATGTATTTCATATATGTATATTGTACTTCTATAGAGATGGTATTATTCCTCTATACATAAGTGTTTGTATTCCTATAGAGATGTTATTATTTCTCTATATGGAAGTGTCATCATTTATATTGTAAGTGTCGTAACTTATACTTGATGGGTTATTAGACCACCTTGTTGGGGTCGGCCCTGTATAAGTCATGTGGGTCAAAGGGTTATTAAACCACCCTATTGGGGGTCGGTCATGTGGTTCAAAGGGTTATATGACCACCCTATTGGGTGTCGGCCCAGTTCGCATTATGTTATGTTGTTAAGTTAAGGCCGACCTAGTAAAGGTTATTAGGCAAGTCAATTCAAGTATAAATAGAGTGCGGGAGGCACTCTATTTGATCATTCTATTCTCACACACACTCTTTGGAGAGTGGCAGACTTGTAGAGGAGGAGAAGCTGCTGCTAGGAGATGTCTATCTCTTACGCTTGGGTTGTATCATTGCTCTATCTATCTCTGAGGAAGTTATTGGGGTTTTTCACCTTTATGGTTTTCCCCAAGTAAACTCTGTGTCTCTTCTGTGGTTGCATTATTGTGTCCGTGATTGATATGTTGTAGATATGTTGTACATGTTGTTCTTTGAGTTAGATCCTAGATCAGATTGAAGTAAATTGTGAAAAACTAACATGGTATTAGAGCTAGCCTGAAAGAAGGCATGGTATGGCATGTATGACACTTGTTGCACTTGCGATGCTGGGGCTTGATATAGCAAAAACCAGTCATCATAGCACTTTCGCTATAAATCCATTTTCATGAAGTTTTCAGATCTGAAACTTTTGCAAGTCGAATATCAGATCCCCATATACCTTGTGTCCAAAGGACAACTTCTAATTCATTGGACTTTGTGTTTTATGATCTGTACAATCTAAGGTTGATGCCTCTTCCAGATCTGAGTCATAAACAGGTGACCTAGGAAAAAAGGTCATAACATGGGCTAGGAAGATCCAAATGAAATTTCGTAAAAAGTGACAAGTAGTGCACGGACTGTACTTTCTCAAGAAACTTTTTCAGAGGTGGAAACAGAACCAGTGACACATGGAATGCTGTACAAGTTCACTCTCTTGTTTTATCCCATAAACAGGTCACGTTGCAACACTTGGTATAACTCTCTCTCGGAGAATCCAATTGAGGTTAGACCTATGGGGTTGGAAAGATGACAAGTCGGGATACCACAAGTAGAATTTTTAGACCCTATGGATTGGAAAGTTCGGAGTCACACCGGAAACAATCCAGTACATATTTCTGTCAAAACATAATTATTTTTGAGCACCTTCATTCATGGCTTCGGGAATTTAGGGTTTCAGAGAAAGATGAAATTTTTGTAATAGGAGACCACAGTTGAATGCTACTCATCAAAATCAAAATTTAGAGACCAATATAAGAATTTTTGGTTGGGCAGAAGGCCAGGATTGATCAGACCCTAGTTTGGGACTTTAATCGGAAAAGTGGAAAATTAGGGCTTCTGCAAAAATGGGAATTTTTGAAATTTGTGACGATGGCTAGAAGCTCCTCAAAAAAATAGAAGCTTAGAGATTTGGATCCAACCTTTTGATTGGGAATAAGGGTGGGCTTTATCAAACCCTAGTTTGGGGTCATGTCTAGTGAATTCAGAAGTTTCAAAGGAAAATTTGAGGGGTGAAATTTTGTAGTTTTAAAATTCTGAACATACCAGCTTGATCATCTCATCAAGGCACATCTTTCTATCCTTTCAGAAGTTTGAAATTCAAAGTTTGAATTTTTAGGGTCTCTATGACAAACCCTAATCTAGCTCTAGATCGAGTTCCTGCAAATCAAGTGGATTGAGTTAATCCTAGAAGAGAATGGATTGGTCACCTGCATAAGTGAAGAAGTTCATGTTTCAGAGGGAGATGAGGCTAAGGCCTTACATAAGAAGATTACAAGCAATCTCGACAGGTATGACTTATCCAGATATGTTTCGAGATTTGTTCATGATTAAGTTTATGGTATGTTTGTCTTCATATCGTTAAGGTTAGTACATTCTCGGTTAATTTAGAGTTGTCGTATCACATTAATAAAATTATGAATGCATGATAGAAGATATTCATTGATTAGGGTGTTGACACTTATGATTGTACTAATGCATTATGGTGTTGTATGAGGTTTATGTTGTCCACTAACATAAAAGGTACACCAAGAAAGACAAATCATGTTCTATTTCAAGAACAAATGATCATGGTGACATGAAGACAAAGATTCATCCATTGTCATGGATCACATAGAAGATCTATTTATGAGGTATGTATAACTTGGTTCTATAATGGTTAACTTATGAGATATGCAGGTTACCAGCACAAGTCATTGAAGAGAACAAGAAGATATCATGTGGGTATGTTAGACATAACTGGCTAACATGCTAATCCATGTATGTTTTTCCTATATCAAGTTAGAATTCTACCTTGTGATAAGATCTCTTATATAAGTATACATGGCATGATCGATAATGATTATTCATAGGTTTGAATAATCATGGGTGTATGCATATCATGTTTCTTACCTTAATTAATGATATGACTAACCAGAAGAGTCATGAAAGTATAGGTTTGAGTAATCACGGGTTTAGGCATATTATGTTTCTTACTTTAATTTATGATATGACTAACCATAAGAGTCCTTGAATACTAATGCTTATTATTTCTATTTGAAATGATCATGACTATACATGCTTAATATTATTGTGTTTTGATAGTATTGAGAATATACTAATAAATGTATCATTCTGTATGAGATCTCAAGGATATCACAATAATGACACCTGTAAGCATGCATAGTGATAGAGGATGGATATAAGTTCAAGGACATGTAATCCAGGAAGCAAAGATCAAGAGGGAGCACACTCCAGTAGTTTCTGCAAGGATGTAGATATTCAGAGGGAGTCGACCACTTCTCACAATCCACATCAGAATGGAGTTGCAAAGATTCAGAGGGAGTCAACCCAACAAACAAACAAAGATAAGTATTTGAGTTATCATTTCTTGCATATTTGTTTGTTTAAATAATGTTGTTCAATAATGTATATGCTTATGTTCCTAGAGTTAGGTTGTGTATTATGCATATTAGATTAATTGCATTAATGAATAGTATACTGCTAATATGCATGTGATGAGTAAGTGGCCTCTAGCACTATACAACATTCCATTGCTACTTATCTAGAATGAAACCTCTTTCCTGACATGTTGGGAGTAGTGCAAACTCTTAACTATGTTCTGGTAGAGATTGGAAGGCATCTAGAAAGTTACAAGATATGGATGGATGTTGTATTGAAGCATTGGATAAAATAATTGCATGACTGTATGACATATTTCTTTATGTGTAAGAATTTGTTCTGAAAACTATGAGATGTTTCTAATCATGCAATTTAACTTGTTTTGTAGGAAAGATCGTATACCTTCACCTACAAAAGAAGGCCTACAACATTTGTTCCAACAACAAAGATATCTATTGAATATATTAAAGATATTGAAGTTCCCATGATCTGGGATGAAGTAATGGAAGAATGCCATGATCAGTCAATCATGAAGAATAATGTTTGGGATGCAGTCCCAAGACCTGAAGGGAAGTCTGCTATGACTTCCAAATGGATCTATAAGATCACGCATGCTGCAGATGGTAGCATGGAGAAATACAAAACGAGGTGTGTAGCTTGTGGCTTCTCCTAGAAAAAGGAATTAAGTATGAAGAGACTTCTACACATATAGCTAGGCACACTTCCATCAAATCAGTACTTGCTCTGGATGCAATGATGAAATGGAATATACATCAGATGGATGTCAAGACAGCTTTCTTGAATGGTGTAGTTGAAGAGGAAGTGTATGTGGAGCAGCCACTTGGTTTTGAGACACATGACAGGAAGTCATATATGTGCAGAACTTGGTATGGTAGGATAGACAGCTTTCTATCTAGTTTGGGCTTTACCAAGAATAAAGTGGATTCCAACCTTTACTACAAGGTTGAGGAAGGCAATCCAGTGATACTACTTTGGTATGTGGATGACCTGTTTGTTATAGGTGATGATAGATTGATTGCCAACACGAAGAGAAAGCTTGATGTTGAGTTCGAGATGAAGGACTTGGGGATGATGCACTATTTTCTAGGCATCATGGTGTGGCAGAGTGCAGATGGAATCTTCCTTGGAGAAGGGAAGTATGCAGTAGAGATCCTGAAGAGGTTCGGGATGATGGACTGCAAGGCCATGGCCACACCTATGGAATTGAACCTGAAGCTTCTGTGTGATGCTTCATCTGATTCGGTTGATGTCACTATGTATCGTCAGATGATTGGATCCTTGATGTACCTGAGGAACACGAGACTATATATTTTCTTTGTAGTGAACAAATTGAGCCAGTTCCTGATGGATGCAAGGAGTGTTCACCTAGTTGCTGTAAAGCATATTCTGAGGTACCTAAAGGGTACAGTTGATTATGGGCTCAAGTATGATGTGAATCAAAAGTTTAACCTGCAGGGTTATGTTGATTTAGATTGGGAAGGCAGTGCTACAGATAGGAAGAGTACTCCTGGGTGCTGCTTCAGTATGGGATCCGGTGTGATCTCTTGGTTTAGCAGGAAGTAGTCCTGCGTAGCACTGAGTACAGCTGAAGCAGAGTATGTTGTAGCTTGTTGAGCTAGTTGTGTGGCAGTATGGCTTCCGAAGCTACTATCTTAGTTATTTGATCTCTCGCTGGAGGCTACCGGTATCTTTTGTGACAACCAGAGTTGTGTGAGGCTGTTTGAGAATCTAGTGTTCCACAATAGGTCGAAACACATTGAGATCAAATATCACTATATGGTGCAGAGAGGAGCAGTGAAGCTCCTGTATGTTGCAACGAATGAGCAGATTGCAGATGTACTGACAAAGCCACTAGCCAGAGTGAAGTTCGAGTACTTCAGAGAGAGGCTTGGTGTTCTTCAGATTGATGACACTTTGAGGAAGAAGTGATGGACACATTTGCTGAAGCCATTCCAAGCATGTTGGAAGGAGGATCCTTCACATGGTTGTGGATGTAAGCGCTGGATGATGAGCTTCAGGACGATGCTCCAGTTACTGCTCTGTATATATATATGCATCATGTTGGATGCTTGATATGATCAGTTGTATCATTTATGTATGTATGCATCATGTTGGATGCTAGATATGACCAGTTGGATCATTTATATATATATGCATCATGTTGGATGCTGGATATGATCAGTTGGATCATTTGTATGTATTTGTATATGCATCATGTTGGATGCTTGGACCATGTATCTGTATATGTATTAGGTGGATACATTGTATGATCAAGTGGATCATGTATGATGATATGTATCAGTCAGGTAGATACTTGTTATGCATTAGGTAGATGCATTGTATGATCAGTATGATCATGGATGACGAGCTTCAGGATGTTGCTCCATATGACATGCATCAGGATGATGTAGTGTTGATGATCAGGATGATCATGTGTACATCAGGATGATGTATGGTGAGTATCAGGTTGATACTCTGTGGCCATGCAACAGGTTGTGCAGATGAGCATGTAAGTAGACCTGGGAGATCTGGATAGGATGAAAAAGGCCTCAGATGCTCTTTCGAGGCATTGCTCTGGGATGGCATGTAAGTAGACCTGGGAGATCTGGACAAGATAAAAGAGGCCTCAGATGCTCTTTTGAGGCATTGCCATGACCACATGTAATAAGTCCTGGAGATATGGACAGGATGAAAAAGGCCTCAGATGCTCTTTAGGGTTCTTTCTTGGCAAGACACTCTTTTAAGGTTTTGTGGTGACCACATGTAATAAGTCCTAGAGATCTGGACAGGATGAAAAAGGCCTCAGATGATCTTTAGGGTTCTTGCTTAGCAAGACACTCTTTTAAGGTTTTGTGGTGGGGGTCACATGTAATAAGTCCTGGAGATCTAGAGAGGATGAAAAAGGCCTCAAATGCTCTTTAGGGTTCTTGCTAGTGAAGAAACTCTTTTAAGGTTTTGTGATAGTCACATGTAATAAGTCCTAGAGATATGGACAGGATGAAAAAGGCCTCAGATGCTCTTTAGGGTTCTTGCTCGTCAACAGACTCGTTTAAGGTTTTGTGACACACGTAATAAGTCCTGAGGATTCCACAGTATGGACAGTGATGATGAAGACCTATAGGTGGTGGGCCTACATCCAGTATAAAAAAGGACTGGCTCTGTAGAACTTCCTATGACGAGTGATTCAAAGATTGATTGAGATAGCAACAGCAGTGATGATGATGTTGGCTATAACTAACCCAGAGGTTTTCTATAAGACCTAGGTTCTTTGTGGTTTTCCCTTGACGAACAAAACCCCTTCACACCGTCCCTGTCGGAAACAACCTGCGAGGAGGTTGAGGTCTCACTCGAGGTGTATCTATGGGGTACTGTGGAATCAGGTTTCCACAGTAAGTGGTAAGTTGCTTGGACGGACGTACTGTGCAGCACAACAGGGGTATGTGCTGTGAGGTGAGACAGTGCAGCGACAAGCAATGTTGTGGTACACACCACTATGTTCTTCTACCACGAGACTTTTTCCGACTCTGCAAACAATGCAGCTTTATTCTATACTTGGATTATCTTGAAGACGCTTAAGGAATTGAAGCAAATATCACACATCCACTCATTCAGGCACTTAACTGACTATTCTTCTAACATTCATTCGTTAAGTCGGGTTGCTGTGATTTGAACATATATAACTATACAATCCAACTGTTAAGCATTCTTTTACTAGCATACAAGAAAGTGTTTAACGAAATGACTGATTCACTGTCTTCAAACACAACACTAAATGTTCATCATTCATCTGTTCATACAGAACTTAACATATCATCTCCATACTTCTTCTGAAGGAAAATGCATATCAAAGTTCTCTCATAACAGCATGCAAGGAAACATCTAGACAGTCATTTATAGAAAATACATATAAGCATTCATTCATAAAACACAATTACGTAACACGATCTTTAACGTGGTTCACTTCCACGGGTGGGAAGCTACATCCACAAGAACGGTTGGTAATATATTTCTTTAAAAGGGATGGGGACAATTGCTCTTTGTCTATGCACTGAGCTGCAGACTCTCCTTTCTCTCAGATAGGTCTCTGCACACACAGCTACAGAGCCTTTACAATCTTCTTAGCTCAAAAGAGATAACAATCCAAAATTGTAACAGCAAAATAAAGTTGACCCCAAAAGTAACCCCATCCCATACAAAATTGTCTTCCTTTATAGATCATGCTCGAAGGTCATGTATTTACAATACTAAAGACCTAAACCCAAAACCCTTAGGTTTTGCAAAACTGTTTCGGTTTCGCTAAACTAGCTTGCTAGCATCTAGTAGTGTCTGCTTCATCGTGGAAGTTCTCCACATCTTCATTCTGTCGCTATTGGACCCCCCATTGCACGCATGCCAACAAGTCGCTTTCTCTGAACCGTTCATCCCTAACGATTTCATCCGCTAGGAATGCCAAGCCGTCGCTTTCCCTGAGCTGTCGTTTCCTTAACAGACTCGTGCATTGGCCGCCTTCCTGATTTGCTTGTGCCCATTGCTCGACACTCCTAGAGCATCTTTCCAAAATTAGACCACTACTGGTCCATCCGATACCTGCACCTAATGATTGTCCAGCACTCCGCTTTGTTGTCTCCATGTGGCCTAAATGCTTCGCAGCACTGCTTCCTCGTAGTGCTGGTCTTTGCGGTGCCTCCAAAATTTGGATGCTGTGCACAACTTCGCAGCACCTCAATACTTAAACAAAATTACACCGTTTTTCTGAGCTGTTCCTAGCTCAGCTTTTCCTGCTTATCAAAAATGTTACCAAAAATTTGTCCCAACTTGGGCCCAACATGTCCCTAACACTTACATGTGGCTCGTCCTTGAGCCACTTGCTGCTTTGGTCGTCTCACTCTGCTCTGCGCCCGTCGGAACCAATTTGGTCGCAAACTCATTGTATGTACTGGACAATTGTTCCACTGCTTCTTTGGTATCTTGTTCAACTTGTTGTACTATCTCAAGCAGTGCTAGAGTTATATCTTCTCCAATCTGTCCCTGTACTTGCTCCTGGTTGTCGTGCAGTTCCTTCAGCTTGTCTTCTATCTAATGTGACACTACTGTAGCATCCTCTAGGAGTTGTTGTGACTGATTATCCATCTCAGTCTCTTTTTCTCTTAATGCCTGGACTTCCTTCTTCAAGATTGATATTTCCTTATACCTGGATAGCCCTTCCCTGGGTGGCAGATCCTTGAACTCTTTGTCCAACTTTTTTAGCGTGGTTTGCTTTTCTTTTACCGCAGTCTTTACCTGCAATAGGCCTTGATCCTCTTCAAGGACAGTGAATGCCTTTGAAAATTTTTCCAAGAGATGTTGGCACTTAGCCATCTCACTCACTATGCTCTACGCGGCGACACTTGCTGCGAGGTTCCTATCGACCTCCCTTCAGCTGCTGTGTCGCACGACAAGGTTAGGCTTTTTTGGACATCGTCAATTTTCTTCATGAGACGTTGCAATGTGAGCTTGGTTTTTTGCAGGTCATCTTGGATAACCTTATCCTTTTTGTATTTGTCAGTCATGAGCTCCTGCATCTGTTCTGAGACCCTTTCTGCTATCATGTCAAAGTCATCTTCCCTCAGCACTGTCTCAGCTTGAGTCTTTGTGGCCTTCATATTCTTCCATGCCTTCGGCTTCTACGAGGTCTCAAGCTCTTTCTGCTTTCCCGTTTCTTCAACAATCGGGCATGACAGCAAGATTGGCTTGTCTTCGTCAGAGTTTGTCTCAACATCCATGACTTCAACATGGAAGTTGGCGGGCCAGTCCTTCATGAGGATTTCAATGTTGTCCTCATACATATGGTAGTTACCCGGGTGCCATTCTGGCTTCTTCATCTTTGCCTTTGGTGAAATGAAAATACATCCCATGTCAGCTTGATAATCAAGAATGCGAATGTACTTCGATGTGACCAGCTTTGTGATGTGGACTGTCTGGGTGATCACATCGCGCAGGTGAGTGTAATACTGCTAAAAAAATTCAGCTGTCGTGTGCTGTCACTCTGCGTTGATGTTTTCCCAAAGGTTGACATAACGGAACCCTCTACAATCATTGGTTTCATAATGACACTGACATAGTCCTTTGGCTCCTTCCATCTGGACAAGGCGATGAGGATGATCAGCCATGTGAAGTGGAATTGTCCACCATTCTCTTGGGTATAATTGAGCTCATCCAAGAACTCATTATGAAGATACTAACACCAATTGAATTAGGTGCCTTCAGCCATTGCGGCACCGAGTAGTACTACGCCCGCAGGCACCTCCGGAGGCCTAGCTGTTCTGATATTTTTCCTGCGAGCAGCTGGGTAACAAATCTTGTCGCTCTATCTTCAATGTCTTCTGTGGCAAAACCTCTTTTCCCTTTCACCAATGGATGAGTTTTCTTCATCTTTTCAACCACTTCTTTCTCCTTATTCTTCCCTTGGAATAATATCTTGGGATCCTTACCATGCTTGCTTAACCCCATAATGTGGTGGATCAAATCAATGTTGACATCGATATTTCTGTCGAGCCACATATATCCCTTGTGGATTCGCGCCATCAGCGTGCGAACCACTACATTAAGTTCTGGTGATCAATCAAAGTGTGGCAACCTCAACAAGTTCAGCAGTCTTGACTGAATGACGGGTGTGAGCCAGCTTTTGGCCACCAAGTTATAAGTTCCCTTGGCATCCTTCTTCCAACACATGTACTGGTCAGGCTGGAACTGTGGGTACTTAGGCGCATGGGGCTCTTCCTTTTGCACGCCTAGGAGGTCGAAATCTTCCCACTTACAGTCTGTGATCTTTTCGAGCAGGTTCTTGGCAACCTCTACATATTTTGAAATTGGCAACAATGAGATGTTGTATCTAACATTCTTGGCCAATTTAAAGACTGGGGCATCCAACACCCGTGGTGATATGTACTCGGGTCAACTTCAGGGGTTCCTTCTGAAAGATCGGTGATCTTTGTGCCATCTGGACCGTCTTTAGAATCTTGCTTCATGGCGCAGTTACATCTTTCCCTTTACTTTCCCTTTGTCCTGCATGATTGTAGTATGGCGAGGTGATCTTCTGGATGCTTGACCAGGTTCGAGTGCAACCTTCTTGGAAGGGGTTTTCATTAACTCGACAATTCCCCCGTGCTAAAAGACTCGGATTGCTTCTTGAAGTGTAATCTCTTCTTCTTTGTTTGGTGATTTGGACATTCACTAGCGAGATTAGGTAACTGACTCTAAAATATAACTAAGGATTGCTAACACAGGAGTGACGGCATGAAAATTCTAAGTGTCTGGTAACGCCCGTGAGTCCTTATGCGGCATTATTTATAGGTGCAACTGAGTCCTCCCCACGCCTTCCAATGGCTAGATGTGCATTTAATGTGGTATCCGTTGGCCAATTTGAACCAATCCTTCGGTCCCTTCCATCGTTACTGTGTTCAAAATGGCTATCTTTTCATTAAATGCTGAAGCGATTGCTTGCAATGGTCATATAATGGCTATTTTTCTCAAAAGTAGTGTAACATAGAAGTTAATGAAGATAAAGAGTTTGCAGCGAGGTATGAATCCTCAGAAAGAGTAAAAAATGAAGAAGGTATATGGTCTATGTATTTTGACGGGTCCCTAAGTAAGAATGATGTGGGAGAAGTGGTTTGGATTATACCTCCTGACAGGGAATCTAGAGCTTTATCATACAGGTTAACGTTTGAATGAACTAATAACATGACCGAATATGAAGCTCTTCTCCTAGGATTACGAGCCTTGAAAGACCTAGGAGCGAAGAGAATACAAGTGTTCGGGGACTCCAAATTCATGGTTAACAAGGTAAATGATAGCTACCAAACCAAACACCCCAGGATGAGAGCTTATACAAATGAAGTCTGGAATATGTTTGGAAAATTTTTCACAGAACCCAAAATCAGGGTGATTCCCAGATGCGAGAATCAAGTAGCAAATTCCTTGGCCACTACTGCAGGTGGTTTTAAGATGCCTATTTTTTCCAGGGGAAGTATGAAGTGGAGGTGGTGAACAGACCTTCTATTCCTGACAATTCTAAATACTGGAAGGTATTTGATGAGGATTTGCAAATTAAAAGATTCTTAGAGTTGTCTGATGAATTTGCAAATGTATAGATTGATACAGAGAATGAAAACTTGGAGGGTTTAGTGGACGAGGAGCAGTCAAGAGATGAATAAGCCAAAAGAAAAGGGTGGAAAAGTATGTTGGGTGGAAAGGACATCATTCAACTAAAGAGAAATTACATCCCTAAAGGTTTGATATCTTTGGAGAAGTTGTTTGACCATAACGACATAGCCAAAAACCCCAAGTTTGAATTAGCTAGTGACACTGTAGAAGACAAGAATTTAGGCACTAAAGAGGAGCCTCAGATGGTGAAGTTGTCCAAGAAATTGCATGCTAAGAAAAAAGAGCGATATGTGGAATTAATGAAGAAATATGTTGATGCTTTCTCCTGGAATTATGAGGACTTGAAGGAATATGACACCTCCATAATACAACATTCTATCCCGATTAAACTTGGGGAGAAACCTTTTAAACAGAAGCTAAGAAGGATAAATCCAAAGTTGTTTCCCATAATAGAAAAAGAAATCAGAAGATTGTTCGATGCAAAAATCATCGTCACTCTGAGGTTTTCCCAATGGATAGCCAATCTGGCCGCTATGAGGAAGAAGAATGGTGAGATAAGAATATGCATAGATTTCAGGAATCTTAATAGGGCTTTGCTGAAAGGTAATTACCCTTTACTTAAAATGGAACATGTCTTACAGAAAGTAGTAGGGGCAGAAATTATCTCTACGATGGATGTTTTTTCAGGATATAACCAAATCAAGGTGTGCCCAGAAGATCAAGAAAAAATTGCCTTTACCACTCCCTGGGGCACTTTCATGTAGGTGAAGATGCCTTTTGGGCTGATGAATGTAGGAGCCACTTTCCAGCGTGCAATGGACATAGCATTTTCCGAGGAGAAGGACAAGTTTGTGGTGGTATATATGGATGATATAATAGTGTTTTCTAGATCTGGCGAAGAACACCTAAAGCATTCAGAGTAGGTTTTCAAGAAATGCAGGAAATATGGTATTTCTCTTAACCCAAAAAAGTCTCATTTTGCATTAGAAGAGGCCAAACTTCTGGGGCATATTATTTCTAAAGAAGGTATCAGAATTGAGCCTGAGAGAGTTAGTGCTATTCAAAAAGTTGGGGAGCTAGGAAGTAAGAAAGAAGTGCAGGCCTTCATCGGGAAAGTGGGTTTCCTGAGAAGATTTATTCCAAGTTTCGTAGAGATAATGAGGAATATCACCAATATGTTGAAGAAAGAGTACCAAATAAAGTGGACCGAAGAAGCCAGGGATTCCTTCAAAGGGATTAAGAAAGCCATCACCGAAGCCCCAGTATTGGTGAGCCCATCTTTTCCCAAGGATTTCCTGATATTTTCCTATGCATCTGAGCATACGATAGCAAGAGTGCTTTTGTAGAAGAACGCCCAGAATGTTGAGCAACCCATCGCATTCTTCAGCAGGGTGCTGAGAGACAGAGAGTTGAAGTATAATATCATGGAAGAACAAGCATATGCCCTGATCAAGTCATTAAAATATTTCAGAGTCTACATCCTTCACTCAAACATTATCGCCCATGTCCCAAACAATGTTGTAAAAGGTATCCTCAGTCAAGTTGATCCCGAGGGAAGAAGGGCCAAGTGGATTGCTGTACTACTAGAGTATGACCTGGAAATAAAACCCATGAAGTTTATAAAATGGCAGGGTTTGGAAAAACTAAGGACTAACGCTGATTGTGATTCTCTACAGTTAAATTTCTTAGAAGAATATATGGATCAAGAAGACATAGGGATGCAGGTAATATCAGATTTCTCTGCGTCTCCCTGGTATGCTGACATTATCTACACATTGCATAACCTGCAAGTTGCCACAGGGTTGAGCAAATCCAGAGCCAGGTCTGTGAAGTTGAAGGTTGTCAAATATTGTATCATGAATCAGTTCCTGTACTAGAAGGACCTGGGAGGTGTGTTGTTGAATTGCTTGCTATAGGATGAAGCTCAACATACCAAGAATGAACTCCACCAAGGAGATTGTGGTGGGCATAATTCCTGGAAAGTGACCGTCAATAAGATCCCGAGGGTGGGGTTTTACTGGCCCACCATGTTTACTGATGTGTATAAGGAAATGGGCACCTATCACCAATGCCAGATCTTCGAAGGCAAGAGGAAAGTTGTTTCGCTTCCCCTGCATCCAATCATAATAGAGGCACCTTTCCAGCAATGGGGGATAGATTTTATTGGGGAGATAAATCCTAACTCCTCTAGCCAACATAGATGGATTTTGACAACTACTGAATATTTCACCAAATGGATCGAAGCCATCCCCACTAGGAATGCCACTGAGGGTGTCATCATGGATTTTATGGAAGAGAACATCCTGTCCAGATTTGGTTATACCAAGAGGATAGTGACTATCAATGCTCTAGCATTTAAATAAAAAAAGATGATAAAATTATGCCACAAATATCATATCAGCCTAAATGATTCCAAAACATACTACCCTCAAGGAAATGGGCTAGCACAATCCTCTAATACAATCTTGGTAAGGATCATCAAGAAATTGTTGGAGGAGAATAAGAGGGCTTGGCACACAAAATTAAAATATGCTTTGTGGGATGACAGAATCAACACAAAGAGGGCCATTGGGATGTCGCCCTTTCATTTGGTATATGGAGCCGAGGTGGTGTTTCTAGAATCTCTAGGGTTGTCGGTCATGAGGTTGCAGCAATGAATGGAGGAAGAATCGAATCATATGCAGAGAAGGGTGAATCAAATAGTTGAATTGAATGAGCTGAGAAATAAGGCCTAAAATAAAGTGCAGATGCCTCAAGAAAAAATGAAGGACACCTTTGACAGGAAGGTGAAAGAGGAGCAGTTTCAGGTGAACGATCTGGTTTTGAAATGGGATTCCCCTAGGGAAGACAAGCGTGAGAAATTTGACCATATGTGGATGGGGCCTTATGTTATTGAAACAAATCGATGTGTACATTCTTTCATCGTGGAACATCAAGATGGGTCTCCCTGGATAGGAGGTCGAGTCAATGGAAGGTTTTTAAAGCATTACTTGTCCTAGAGAACGACAGGTAACTCCTGTATTATAGCCTGTATATATTTCCATATTACAATTCTTTTGAAGTAGTGATGGAAAACCTGAAGGTTTGAAGCCTGAAGTGAAGGACCTCAGGCCCAGAAAGGTAGCCGCGGTGTTTGTTTTATTTTCATGTTCTAGTTCAGATTTATAACAGGTACATTTTCGATTTCTAACCTAAAGTTTCTAGTTCAAAAGTTGAAACATTGCCCAATGGATCAGGCACCGGTCTGCCAAGGGTTCTTTGCTACCTCGTAGGGAGGATAGAATCCCCGGAAGGAGCCATTTCTTAGCACTAGGATTATGCTAATATTCAAGAGAGGTTTCATGTGAGAAGATGGGTTTGATGAACCTTGGAAGGATTTCATCTATGCCCTCTAAATGTCAAAGGTTCAATCCGCACACAGTAAAGTTTCCCTGAAGGAGGAAGGTTTGAACATAAATTAGAGATTGGTGACAGCAGGAGGGAAGGAGCTTAGAAGAAGCACACTCGTGTCTTTGGCAGGCTAAGATGAGCGGTCAGGATCGGGTGCGATGAAATCCAGGGTCACAATCTCCCATCGTAGGATAAAGTGGTGGAGTTTTAAGCATAGGCGGGTCGTTTTTCAGCAGATATGTAGGAACCAGATCGATGGTGGATGATGAAGATCGATGGATGGTATTTAGCTCGCAATCTGAACTAGCGCGGAAGATGTTGCATCCCAGATTTGCGAAGTTATGTTATCGCGCCACACATTTCAACGACGGTGATCAAGCCCGATCTAGATCTATGGCTCAGGTTTTGTTCGCATTTTTTACTTGTGCACCAGGCCAATGTCACTCACATTTGCGAAGCCGATAAAGAGGTGCACATATGGGCAGTCCAGATCTAGGCGAAGGGAAATCTACGGTTGAGAGAGCTGCATAGATGACAGACATTTCCAAAGTAGCATGTGACAAGAGGGCAGGTCGCAAAGATGTTTTAAAATAGAAAAAGGTGGGAGGATATGGGGCTATAAATCATCGGCACAAATGAATTGATGTCATGGCTCCACTGTTAGCTTATTTGTAAAGGAGATATTGGTCGTTCCATAATATAAAAACTAGGTCTGTGCAGGGATCCACACCAGATTTGTCTTGTGCACGTTGGGTAGTGGAGAAGGAGCTGACTGTGCAGCGTCGACTGAACAACCAGATGCTCAGAGGATCTCCCAGTTGTTAGGCGACCAGGTAAGCCATTCCTCACCGAAAACTATTTAAATGGCAGAACTTAAAGAACCCCCTAGTTTCGAGTCCCCCCAGTTGACCGACCTGGTAGAAGACAAAGATTACAATGTTTTTGATACTATGCTAGTTAGTTCTTCCCTAGACACCATTAAAGAGAAGTTAGAAGCTCTGAAGACCGGCCAGCCAGATACCCATCAATTTTACTAGTCCTTCTTCTACCTATTCACCATACCCCAAAACCCTAGCAGCCCCGAGTTTGTAGACTGGTGTGCAAGCCAGCTACTCCCATGAACAAAGAGCTATCCTGAACGAATCAAGCTCTAGAATCTTATGCTACATAAATGCACCATCCATTGGGAAATCCCTAGCCATTCCCCCAGACTTCTGTCATAAAGCCCAGGATTACAAAATGGAATCCCTTATTGAGTATTTTCGTTAAGCCTCTGAGGATCTTAAGAAAAGCTTCTACCAAGAGAACCTAATACCCACCCGTATCCCTCTTGAAACCCCTTTTCCTGTTGAAGCTGAGCTGTTCAAATAAGATTCTAAACATGTTATCTCCATGTTGGCCCAATTCCTAGGGTTGGATAGCAATAGATACATCGCCGAGCCACTAATCAGCTTTATGTTCATCTTGAGTACATGCCCTATTGAGCCCTCTGACCCTAACTCACTCTCCTAGTGCTCCCGCTTAAAATTTGACGAGGCCTTAGCTGATAGTATCCATGCCCAGCTTGTTGAGTTCCCTAAAACTAGGTCTTTTAGGTTTCAATTGTATTTATTGAAGATTTTCCTAGCTGCTCAGGAGGAAAACCTATAGGGGCCCGAGTTACATATCACTGAAGAGATGTACTCAATTTTTCAGGTTCTCATGGATGATCTCATGTTAGAGATCTGTTTCATGTTTTTCCAAAAGAAGCTACCTAGAATCCTGCCGTAGATGAAAGATATGCTACAGCCTTCTATGGAGAAGAGAAGTGGGGACTGGTTCCTATTGAAAAATGAGACTGTAATTAGGGTATATGGCTTCTCTCATGCCCTGTACGTATTGCCAAATTTCTTAACTCTTAGATTGTTCACCCTAGAATTCATAAGACAAAAGCTAAAGGTGTAATACGAGCATTTCTTGAAGGACAGGAAATCCACCGACATCAGTTTCCCCTGGGCGGTAGGTCCTTTTGTTGAAAAAATAAGGTCACCCTTCCTAACATTGAGAGCATGATGAGCGAGTTCGGTTTCTCCTCCGGAGCTGCAATACACTACGATCCTCACCACATAATCTCTGAGTGGAGAAAGGCGACAGGCAGGAAGGGATATGAGCATTTGGAAATCCCTGTCCTGGCAGAAAGGGAAAATCCATTAGAATACATAGAAAAAGGCCAAATGGACATTGACCCATCGGGAAGCTCCCTACCCTTAGTACCAACCGGAAAAATTCTAGTCCCCTGTTCACCAGGAGGAGACTCAAAACTAGTAGCAGGTCTATCCCTCACCAGCATCCTAGGTAAAGTCTTACAGCAGAAAGATGGTGGACCCATAGATATGGACACTGAAAGTGAGAGAGAAATCAAGAGACAAAGGGTGGAAGATCTGAAGACAAAACTAGTAAAAGAAAAACCAAAGCAGACAAGGAAAAAGCAGGTTAAGTCCCTGGTTACATCTTTTGAGATCAAGGAACACGTGTTCAAAAAGACCCTTGCTGGACCTGCAATGCCAAGTGTGAGCAAGATGTTGCGAGTGGAACAATATGAAGAAGACCCTGAGACATTGTCAAAATGGCAAAATTGTATGACAATGTCAGGCAAATTCCTCTAAAGAGATAACTTTGGAGACCAGAAGAAACCTTATGCAGAATACCTTAAGCCCCGCCTTAGCTACCGAGATTAATGCGATGGAGCTGAAGGTAAATCTGGAGGACATCTTATTGCCAAATGTGATTAAAATGCATAAAGAGATGGGAGAAGTTTTGTATGATAAGCTGCTAAAAGTTGCCCTTGACTTGTCAAAGGCACAGACCAACAAGACTAAGGTGCAAGGTCAATTAAGAATAGAAAAATACGAGAACAAAAGTATGAAAGCCAAAGTAAAGAGGCTCCAGGCCTCACTACTAGTCACAGAGACTGATGAAGATAAGAGGAAAAGTATCCAGACACTATTAGGAGAGAAGGAACAGGAGATTCTAAAGCTAAAAAGGAAGTTGAAAATTCCAATTGCCCAGTTGGTAGATGTTGTAGAAATCGTAAAGCTAGAGGAGGAAAAGGAAAAGCTACAAATCGAGATGACAGACTGCAAAGCCAAATTGAAAGAGTCAGAGGAAAGAGGGAAAGAGAGCCTAAAATCAGTGATGGAAAGCGAGAAAGCTCTGAAGGTTGAAGTGAAAAGATTAAGGAAGGTACTCAAAGAAAAGGAGCAAGAAATTGAGGTCATGATCACACCGTCCGTGGAGTTTGGGGATGTCTCTATAGTCGAATAGATAGCCCATGCCAGCTTGGATAACGTAGAGGTGATAAGACTAAAGAGGAAAAACAGTAACTTGAAAACCATGAGAGATACTGCCGAGCAGGAGAAAGAAGAGGAAGAAAGGGACATGAAAGCCTAGGAATCCAAGTATCAGGCTGTGCAAGAGGAATTGGATCAATTGAAATAACAGGTCACGTGTAAGGAAACATTGCAGGAGGCAAGGAAAATCATATGGGATAGCATCATTATACAAGCAGAGCAGCTGATGCCCTACCTAGATTTTGTAGCTGAGAAAGAGGCCATAGCCAAATCAGCAGACTCAAAGATTGCCGTAGAAAATGAGAAGCTGAACAAAAAACCTCTTGCCTGCGCCCAGAATGCAGTGGATTTTCTGAGTGGCTTATCTGAAAGCCAAATTAAAGAAGCGGATATCAAAGACAGAATGATCATCAATGCATGGGCCAAGAAAGTGATTCTAAAACATGAAATGGTGAGCTCCGTGCATACGGGAATAGATATCTTGACCAAGAAGGTGAAAATGTTCAAGGAAGTTTTTGATCCACTGTTTAAGCAAGGTCTGCCCCTATTATGGGAGAAAAGCAGGGCCATGAGGATGAAAGAGGAGTACCAGGACAAATTGGAGGAATGTTAATTGAATAAGGAATGTTTTGCATGTTTGGTGCAGCCCCTGGAAAGAAAAACGGTGGTAGAGAAGCTGGCCCAAGACTTCGAGCTCCTCACGATGTTCAAGCAATCCCACATGCTCCTAGAAGGATATTATTACAAATAACACATAGAGATGAGAATTCTTTTCAATGATATCACATCTTTAGAACTGCCAACAACATAGCAGTGGAAGTGGGTTGAGAAGTATGGTAAAGGGAAGTTGAAGCTGAGCACCTAAAAGGTTCCAAGCTGTTGCAAACGTCTTACTAGTGGAAGCAGTTAGTTAGTAAAGGTCGCCAGCTAGAGGAGCATCTTCAGAACAATTTTTTTTTGTCTTTTGTATAAGGAATTGGTAGTCGTATAGTAAAAACGACCCGTAAATGTAAAAGGCTGTTGAGCCGAATTTTTTCATCTCTGTCTTATGTCTGTGATGGTGAATATGTTTTGATTAGGTGTCCACCTGCCGTTACTATTTTATGTTCAAAAAAGGGTCGAGCTTGGGGACATCTATAAATTCTGTGTAATCAAAGGCAGACGGGTTGAAAACTTTTTGGAGACCTATATATTGTTCCATGTAAGAATTTTTGAGCTGCTTTTGAATAAAATTGACAGAGACGAGCAGGAGTTTTATCAGGGATTCCTGTGTCATTGGTCTTGCAGTCTGTTCTTTCTTTTTTCCATGTGAATTTTGTTTCTCTCTTTGTCAATCCATTCTATAATTTCTTATTCATGTTTGGTTTAGTGTAGTATTTGAATGGAATTCAGAGAAATTATGCTCTGTTCAGATCATACTAAACATTCCACTATTCTTTTCTGCTAAAGTCAATATAGAATTTATGTCCCCATGCTCTATATTGATGGAATATTCATTTCTCTTCTAAATCACCAACAAAAGGATTTTTGACTGTGATTTGTTGGCTATCTTGCCCTTGTATGAATGTTTCTACAAAGTATCTGTCAATGAGGTTCAGGCCCTGTTTAATTTGACTCCATTGGCCCTATAGAAATCCATGTTGTTTTCCAACCAATAAATTTATAAACAAATCTGTCCCAACATAAGTCTGACCTTCTATGTATGCTTTGATTGGATATCTCAAGAGATGAATACTGGTTCATGTTTTCATTGTTGACACCTTTGATTAATTCCAGTTTTTCATAGATCTGTAGAGAGAGACCTCTCGGATTGTGTTGGTTCAGTAGCATAAATCCTAAGTGGTTAGTGGTTACCCCTCAGTGGCCTTCTCCCACAACCTAGGAGGTCATTTTGGGTGTTAACACTTGCCATACATCTCCATTCATACCTGGGAGGAAGTATTACATAGCGGATGAAGAGTTTTCCCATGGCATGATATCCATAGTAAATCTTGGTGACATTGTGGGGGATACTGAGGGCCTTGCCACCATTCAAGGCACAAGTATGGATTACTTACATCATATTGATTTCATATGGAATTCATTACAACAACATGATAAGACTCTTCAATGGAACCCACCGGGTAGACCACCTGACAGGGTGAAGAAGCATGAGGCTGAATTGATGATGGATGTTCCATCCATCAATATCTTTCATTACAAGTAGTTGAAAAGGTTCAAGGAAGGAGATGAAAGGGACCTCAAGGGTTTCTTTGAATGGAGACACATAAAATCAAGTCCTCTTTCATCTCTTATGGGCTTCGTGAAGATGAAGTTCATAATTGAGTACATGTGCCTAAGGAACAAAGTCCTTAACAAGGAGAGAATTCAGAAAGCAAAGACTACAACCCAAGGTAAATTTTCACATATGCTTTCTGACAGATATTACTTGCATGATCTTCTTCATATGTTGCAGGAAGCATACTTGAAGGATGATGAAGATATTTGCAGGCCCAATGATGATTTTATGGCCACCCAAGATTCTTTGAGAAGCACTCAAAGTGCCCTTTTGGAATCCAAGATGGAGATAGAACAATTTCTCCAAGAATTACAGAAATCACATGCTCCCTCCTACATTCAAATCAGCCATCCTCTTTCCATTGATGACATTCATAGTTCTATGGAGGAACCTCATGATATGGTGTTTCATGAGATTCATGATGACATGCATGGGCATGAGGAATTTAGAGATACATATGATCTTCTCCAAGCACATACTACCTTCTAGAGCCAAAATGAGTTTCTTCCTGGAGTGACTCATTCCTCCAGTGTGGAGTCAAAGGATCTCATGGTTGATGGACCAGCCTTTGAGGGAGTTTATACATCCACAGATTTGGTGGATACTTGTTGCATAAATTTGGTTCATCTTTGGACCAGTGGAAGAGAGTTGAGCCATTGGAAGCACTCACATAGGGAAGCATCTTGCTTTCCATTTGGAGCATTGGGTTAGAGTGTCTCTTCTTTTCCTATTTTGGAGAAAAGACACATGAGTGATATTCTTGCTTGCATCTATGGAGACTTATTGGATACATTTTACACTTTTTGTGAGAATCAAGTGCCTCCATTGACATGTGATGATGCCTATCCTCTTTTTGATTGGACATAGGACTTTCACCCTTGTCATTGGAACAAAAATGTTTATTTTTTTGGTACTTGTGTGCATGGGGCATATGAAGTACATTCTGATTTGCATGTTCTTGGGAAGTTTGAGGTCGAGAAGGAACATGATATTCCTTTGGTTTGGCCAACCATGATGGATGCCTATTATAGAGAGTTGAATCACCATTCTCCATCGAGATCACTAAGTGGGAGTATGCATTCATCCACTGATTGGATTCATAGTTACATAAGGGAGTTGAGCACCCCAAGAGGTAAGTTTGTCGATTGCATTAGTGGACATTTTATGGAAACATCATCTATATTTTGTGATCAGTTGTATAGGCATTTATGGCTTCCATGTGTTGTCTTTAGTATTCTTGGTTCGACATGGGATTCCTATCTATGTCTTAGGAATGGATTTCAGTGCTAGTTTGCACATGGATTATGAGGAGATTCAATATTCCTTTGGGAGTAATGAAAATCCATTTTGGTGCAGTGTTTTATATATCCCCTGTGAGGAGATATACTTTGTGTTTATACTAATGTTTGGGAGGATGCAGTTAAGACAATGGGATCCTAGAATTCTTTGGGATGATATTTTTCCACAAGCAACAGTGTTATTGGGAGACATCCAGCAATGGCAGTGGGATCCATGAATTGATGAGTCATTTCAATTTGCATTGATGTCTGGAGGAATGCAACATAAGCAACGGGATCCTGGGATCAATCTTGAAGATCCAAATATAATCAGAGTGGTGTAGAAGAAACACGATGGAATTTTGGTATTTTGCTTGGAATTGAGGATATTGATTCTAGACAGTGAGCAACATATTTTGAGTGAGGTCACTGGTTGGATTCATAGATGGTTGGAGTTAGTTTCTTGCTTGAGGATACGCAATATTAGGAGGGGAGGACTATCATGTTCCCATGTTTTCAGCACGATGAAGCTGATCAAACCTCATAGATCCTAGTGACAGATTGAATTAATTAATTAATGAGGGATTAAATTTTGTATTCCAGGCAATTAATTATTAGGAGTGTGAATTTAATTTTATCCATAGTTTTCTATCCACTTGCAATAAATATTTATGGTGCATTTAGTATTATTGGTGCAATTAATATTTTTATTGTTATGCTGAATAAATGTAGAAAATGCTCCACTAAGGCGCATTAGTGATACGGTTGTAGAGTGAATTGAGGAGAAAGTCAAGTGAGCACATGAGTCCAAAAACAATGCCAAAAATGAGAAAAGAAGAATATTTCAGGAAAAGCAGCATAAATCCAAGAAAGCAGAATAAAACAAGAAAAACATGAAAGTTTGAAAAGCATGAAAGTTCAGAAAAGAAGGAAAGTCAGAAAAAGAGGAAAAAGAAGGAAAGCCAAAGAAAAGAAAAGCAAATCAAAGCAAGGAAGGAAAGAAACATTTCCTCATCCACTCAAGGAAGGTGCATTCCTCATGGAGACTTTCTCTCCATGTCATGAAATATCTATAAATAATTCCTTGAGCACCACATTCATATCTTTTGTTAGTATGAGAAATTTTATGAATGCATTTGTGCATCTGAGACTTGGGAGATGTGCCCCTAGTCAAGAATGGGAGATGTTCCCCATATTTATATTAGAGGATGATGGCATTCAACCAGTTTTACTAAGTGTATTTTTAGGTACTGAAGCTGATCAGGTCAAATTGAAAGTTCAGAATCATCATCACTCAGTTCAGAGACCGAATCTTCAAGCCTTCTTGAGTTTCTACAACTAGTTTCTTATGTACAAGAAGAGAGACATTTCTATCACTTTCTGAGAGAAATATTGGACTATTTTGTATGTAATAACATATTAATGAATCTGATCAGGCCGAATTGGAATTTCAGAATCATCATCACCCAATTCAGAGATCGAATATTCAAGCCTTCTTGAGTTTCTGCAGCTACTTTCTTATGTACAAGAAGAGAGATATTTCTATCAGTTTCAGAGAGGCATATTGGCCTATTTATGATACATAATACTAGAGTATGCAATGTTATGATATAATTCTGTTCAATACAAATTACATAACTCTGATTTCTTCTACAAATTCTCTACCCGTTCTAGATTTAGCTAGAATTTGACTAGCTTTCATTGTATGATTCATAAGTCAATGAGTAAGTCCAAATGAATTCATTCCTATTTCTAGAGTTATATAACACATCATATGTCATGATATATCCCCTTTTTCATAAATGCTTTGGACTTTGAGCACTGTTTGGGAATCCATAAGTCGAACTAGTTGAGTTGTCATAAAATGCAATTTTACTAATTTCATTGTAATACTTGTCCATATATTCATATAAATTTATGAGATCATATTTTATGATTCAATGACTATAAATGAATTTTAATGAACCTATCCTATGTCTGCAACAACCTTTTCCAACCTTCAGTCAAGTTTCCTACCCATACTAGTCTGCATATGCTGAGAACCCCAAGAGCATTGGAGTAGAGTTCAAACGGGATGTTCTTGAAACATAAATGGTATCAGTACACTGTGCAATGGTATCATTCCACATCATAGTTTCATATCCATCCCAATCCTTTGATCTAATCCATTCTTAGTCCATTTAGCTTCCACAGTCACTATTTTAGTCAACTTTGAGAAGTCTAGAGTTTTTGTGCCACAATCCTAAGTTGGTACTTTACATCTGTTTAGTATTTTTTGGCAACTCGGTTATGAAATCCATACTAATAACTTCCCATTTCCATTCTACAATGGGTAAGTGCTGCAATAAACCCGCTGGATGTTGATGTTCATCTTTAACCTGTTGACATTCCTGCATTTCACTATGTATTATGCAACTTCATTTTTCATATTAGGCCAAAAGTATTCTTTCCTAAGCATGGTAATCATTTTTTGGTATCCAGGACGTCCTTAATACAGTTTCTTATGCATTTCATTCATAATTAACATCTTAAATTCATCAGAATTAGGTACATAAAATCTACCCTTCTACATCAATAATGCTTTTATGTTCAATTTAAAATCTGTTTTTATTTGTCTTGCTTCATTTTTTGTTGTTTTATATTTTAATTTTTGATATTCATCATCAACTCTTGTAGTTGTTTGTATTCGTATTTCTAAATTTGTTTCATAACTGCTGCTTGTAGTTACATATAACATGTTCGCATGATGACTCAAAGCTTCTGCCACCTTATTTTCTTTCCCTTTAATGTGTTTTATTTCGAAATGATATTCACTTAGAAAAGACAACCATCTAGCTTGTCTTGCATTTAAGTTTTGTTGGTAAAATAAATATTTTAGACTAAAATGATCATATTTTAGTAAAAATCGTCTACCAATGAGATAATGTTGCTACATTTTTAGTGCGTGTATTATAGTAGCCAAATCCAAATAATGAGTTGCATAATTCATTTCAGGTTCTTTTAGTTTTCTAGACTCATAAGCTACAACATAGTTATCTTGCATTAACACTCCACCTAGACCTTCCTTGCATGCATCTGTGCAAATAGTCAAATATTTGTAAGGATCTGCAATCTTTAAAATAGGATTTGTTGTTAACAAGTGTTTCAGTTTATTAAAACCATATTCACATTTATTATTCCAGTCAAACCTTTTTCCTCTATTATGTAAAGAAGTTATAGGGTATGCAATTTTTGAAAAACCTTCGATAAATTTTCTGTAATATCCTGTGATTCCCATGAAAGATCGTATATCAGATATGTCTTTAGGAACTCACCACTCCATTATGAATTTTAGCTTATCAGGGTCAACTGATATTCCTTCTTTAGATATCATGTGTCCTAAATACTGAATTATATATATAAATAAATTGCACTTACTGAATTTTGGATAAAGTTCTTGTTCCCTTAATACTTGTAGTACAATCCTCAAGTGTGCTTCATGTTCTTGTTCACTTTTAGAGTAAATTAATATATTGTCGATAAACACGACTACAAATTTGTCTAGATATTTACTCAATACACTATTCATTAAGCACATAAATATTGTTTGTGCATTGTTCAACCCAAAGGGCATCACAACAAACTCATAGTGACCGTACCTGGTCCTAAAAGCAGTTTTATATGTATCTTCATCTTTTACTCTTACTTGGTGATATCCTGATCGCAAATCTATGTTGGAAAATTTAGTTTCTCCTCTAAATTGATCCAATAAATCATCAATCCGTGGTAACAGGTATTTGTTTTTAATTGTCATGTTATTTAGTTGTCTATATTCGATGCACAATCTTAGAGTACCATATTTTTTCTTCACAAATATTACCGATGCTCCCCAAGGGGATACACTTGGTCGGATATATTTCTTGTCAATTAATTCTTAAATCTAATATTTTAGTTCATTTAATTCCAATATGTTCATTCTATAAGGAGCTTTCGAAGCTGGTACTGCTCCTGGTATGAGATCAATTGTAAAATCTATCTCTGTTTTAGGTGACAGTCCTGGAATTTCTTTGAGAATGACATATTTGAATTCTTTTAGTATAGGAATATAATTTATATCAATTTTATAATCTTTATCTCTATCATCAAGTATGTGAACAACAAAAACTTTATGTAGCCTTTCCTAACATATATTTTCATTTTTAAAGCAGAAATTTCTCTAATTGTAACTTTCCTAGGAATTCCTTTTACTACAACAGATTTTTTTCCTTCATCATTGCATGTAAAAGATTTATCATAGTAGTTTAGAATCACTCTAGTTTTTTCTAACCAATCCATTCCTATTATCATGTCATAATATCCCAAAGGTAAACCATTCAAATCTGCATGTGTTTTAAATTCATTCATGAAAAAATCATAGTTTTTAACAAAGTTAGTTACTTTCCTTTTTGTTGCAGTAGCAAGCTGAACTAACCATGAATTTTCAAACTGATCTTGCTGAAGTTTGCATGCTTCTAACGATCTAGGATATATATAACTTAAAATTGCACCTGGATCTATTAACATAGAAATAGGTTTGTCTTTTATCATACCTTCGATTTCGACCATTGTCGATTCTTGATCTGCTTGTCTATTCTCCAATGTTGCACTAATCCTTGGTATGCTTTTGGCTACATCTCCTATAGTTGCATCTTCTTGTATGGAATGTAAGTTGTTAATATTCTTTCTTCTCTTAGGAAAATATTTAAATTAGTGTGGTTCCCCACTCTCCCAACATTTCAAAGATTATTTTTTATTATTAACTTTATTATATGTAGTAGGTACATCTCTTCCTTTGCTATTCATTAAATTATGTGGTCTATTTCTATAATTATTCCCTTGATAACTCTTATAGTTATTTCTAGAATTTCTGAAAAATTTATTTCCTCTTTTCTTTTGATCAAAACTCTTTCCTTTCCAGGCTGGTATATTATCTTTTCTATTTTTATTTTTCTCATAGCAAAAAATTTCTTTTCTCGTTGCCTCTTCCAGAGTTCTAGGATTATCATATTCAATCCTTTCTTTATATATTACAAGAAAACAACTTAGGAAATGTTGTAATTTTGGTTTCTCTTCAATGATGTAGGGTTTCGGATCATAAAATTATTTATCCTTCTCTTCATAATATTGTTCATATAAATATTTTCTCTTAAACAATTTCTCAAAAGGTTTCCATGTTACATAATGCTCTTTATATTTTTCACTTTTTTAATGTCTTTCCACTATATATATGTCTTTCCGAACAGATTATAAATGGCCATTTTTCCCTTTAATTCAGTACATTAATTATAAATATGAAAGTACTTATGCATTTTGGATAGCCATGCTTCAACTTATTCTCCAGTTTCAACTTCACCATTAAAGATAGGTGGTTTTATTTTCTTAAATCCCCCAATAATTTCTTTGTAGTGATTACTCTTTCTCATAATTTGTTTGATGTCACTGTGATAATCTGCAAGGATCTAGCAACTGTAACAAACTCACAATCTAACTCTCAATATTATTTGCAAAGAAGAAGAAGCATGCATTCAATAATCACTCACAAACATAGAATAATGGACAATGTCAATATCATACAATGAATAATGAATGTAGAGAATGTGTTACAATAATCAATGATGATGCATCATATAGGATTCGAATTAGCCAAGTAGGGGATTCGAATTCTGGCTCAAAGTCTAGCATGAATAACTACGGGGACATCAACTAGTCAGCATTATCAGTCATGAGTGGTAAGAGTCACCCAAGTGTGTCTAACTGAGTCCAACAGAACTAACTACCCATAAATCAAGGAATGGAGACTCTAAGTGAAGTGCATGAGGCTGTCTAACTCAAAGTCTAGCTTGGATAACAATGGAGACATCATCCAGTCTATAGTATCAGTCATAAATGGTAATAGTCAGTCAAGTGCATCTAACTGAGTCTAACAGAACCATCTAGCCATAAATCAGGGAATGCAGACTCGAAGGAGGGCGCATGAGGCTATCAAATAGTCAAGTGGAACTCCAGAACTAGATAACTAGGAGCTACAAGTAGTCAGTATGAGCAATCTGTGGAAGAACTACTCAATCAATGCACTAACTGAATGACAACTCTCGATAGGTGAGATAAAGCACCGTAAATGAGTGATAATTGAAGGTAGGTGAGTGAGAGCACTGTAACTAACAGTCGTAGGTGAGAAAGGTGCACTTGCTAAGAAGATAAGTCAAGGAGCGCGTATTACATAGGTAGGAGGCCAATTGAGGGCTAAAGACAGACTCTGGAGAGCTAGAAGCAAGCTCTGGGTGTTGGGGAGACAACCATGATGATAACTAGATGCATGCAGTGGCATGAAAATGCATGCAACATGCAAAATATAAAAATGATGGTGTGAATATTCCAACAGTCACTACTCTCATTGGAATTGTACTTCTTTGTATTTTTACTTACTGAACTTCCACTAGATGAATCAATTTTATTATCTGCAAAATTTTATTTTCGTGCTTTTTTCTTATATGATGCAGTTTTCATAATTCCTTCATATGATAATTTGTTCTTTACTATTTCTTGATCATGTATCTTATTAAGTAGAACATTGTTTAACTCTTCCCGTGCCTTTAGGATACGTTCATTATCTTCTTTCACACTTTGTATTTATGCCCTTAATTCTTTTACTGTTTGTAGGAATTCAAATTGATTATCATTCCTAGTTTCATTCAGATCAACCCATAGATTGTCGTAATTAATATTTTCTTATTCATGGTTTTATTTTTCACTATGATGTGATCCTTCTTCAGTAGATGTTTCTACTCCCATTTTACTACAAAATAGAGGTTATATTTCTATTCCCGAAATAACGATAAAGAAAACATAAGTCAATTTTTTCTTTTTCATCAAGACCATATGTGTTGAGCCTATTTTCAAGCCTAGTGTTTGTAACTGTGCTCTAATACCAATTTGTCACAACCCCAAATTTATCCATTTTAAATTATAAGTATTTATGACGACATTGATTCTTATGTTGCAGGTTTGTAATTGACAAGGATGCAATGACGTTGAACATCTCCCATCAGTCAGGTATAATTTGAAATTTGATGCTCTTAGATTTAATGTAATTAATGACTTAGTTTGCAAAATAAGCTGTTAGCCTTTATGTGACTGCTAGGTGAAATATATGTCGCAATAATTATGTTGCAGTGCGGTTTCCCAACTATTTACTTGTCAACCCGGGGTACATGAACTGACAAAGCACGTGCACTGTTTGCATAGGACTGAAGTAGATCTAATTTAACTTAATCTAATTTGCTGAAATCAAATTAATCTAGGAAAGCATTGAAACACTAACTAGGAAAAGCATTGAAATTGCGTAAGAGAAATACAACATGTGAAGAGTTAACAACAATGACATAAGTGAGCTCACATCTATAAATCAATAATCAAATAACAAACATGAAAGCATAACAATGAAAGCTTAAATCAAATTAAGAATCTCAAATCAAAGACTAATCTAACAAGTACAAAATCCAATCCAATCCAACTTCATTACAACCCTCTTACAAGCTTAATCTAACTTAATTACAACTTAATGGAATGGAGAAGGAGCACTCTCCTTTATACATGAGAGTCCTTAAGAAAAAGATAAGAATGCATTAATTACAGATCCATTATTCTCTCAACTACTTTCAACCACTTTCCTATTATTACAAGATATGGTGCCTTCAAATCCTCCACATGTCTCTCATGAATCCTAGATAAGATATGCCAACCAAATCTTCCATGATCTTCTCCTTAAGAATAGGCTTGAATAATTATCTCCTTTGGAATGGTGTAAGATATATTTGAGAAGTCTCTTTGATTTAATCATTCACATATGCCTACACATTACAAAGATCACAAATAATTGAGATATATATGAAAACATGTATATTTTCTAATATTTAATCATAAATTCACTCTTAATACTAAAATGAATAAAGTGGAAAATAATAATGTGAAACCCAATTGTATTTATGCAAATCATTTGATGAAGGTTTAATAGGGTGATGAAATGTAAGGAATAGTGAAGGGAAAGGTGGATGAAAATACGACATTTCTGAGTCCTAACATCCTCCCCAATTGAAGGTGTTGCATGTCCTCATGCAACCATGCATGGATCTTTTGAAGAACCTTTGGCATCTAAACTTTGGATTTGATTGATGATGTCTTTTTAATGATGAATGTTTCCAAGATATGTGGGAGACATGAGTAACAGCTCATGAGTAACAGCTGGCATTTTCCTATGGTTGGTTCTTGTGTAACAACCATGAATATAAGAATGTTGGTTCTTGTGTTCACAACATTCATTTTTTTTTTTTTTCGCTTGTTGTTATGATAATAATTGTAACCACACACTTCACTGGAAATCATAAGCTATCAATGTGCATAAGAGAGCATCACTGAGTATAAAAAAAATCGTTTCTCAATTTGGTATGAATCATGCCAATGTATATCAATGCATGAAGTAAAGTGCATCAGGGGATTGTTGGAAAAGAAATTTTTGGGAATGGTAAATGGGATGAAAATGGAATGATGATAATGGAAAAATGTGGTGATTATGACAATAGTTCCCCCCCCCCAACTAAATCGGTTGCATGCCCTCATGCAACATAGTGTAGGTCATGGAAGGGAAAACGAAATGAATTGTGGTGAGGGAATTTTCCAAAATATTCAAGTCAGCATAGAAGGAATTTCATGATCAAAGCTTAGAAAACAACATACCTCCACTCACCCAAAATGTAGATGAACTATGCAATAGGAATGTAGTTGTTGTGGCTGCTGGAGCATAAAATCGTGACTAGTGCTGTAGCTGCAACTACTGTAACGACTGGCAGAAAGAATATGGGACTGCGACAGCTGGAAGATGGAAGGTGTCACTGCTGTAGGATCATGAAAATGTAGCTGTGAATGGCGTCGTTGCTGTAATGTGAAAGACGGCACTGTTGTAGGAACATGTGAAAGGTGATTGCTACTGTAGCAGCACTACGGTAACAACAAGTGCTGGACCTGCTAAAACAACAACCGCCGGAACTGATGTAACTACCGTAACAACAACTGTTATAACAATGATGGTTGTAACAGCAACTACGGGAACTGCAAGGACTATCACTGCTGAATCAGAGAATGGGAGGTGGAGGCATCTGAACTGGTGCTGTGGAACTGTCAGACTCTCATAGATGAATTCAAGCTGTTGTAACTGCTGAGGGAATCAGGAAAAAGTGTATAGTCTTCATCCGCTACAAACCTGATGGTACAATTCTAATCATGCGAATGGATGTGTCGATGTCGAGCATGAAGAGAAATCACTGGATTATCGACCATTGATGAATACCATTAACCAGTGCGAGGCAACTCACCATTGATGTCAATGAGTGCCAAGGTACCCGAGTACATCTTGCGAAGTGCGAATGGATGTGCTGAGGTCGAGCCACTTGCAAGATCTGATGATCGAGGGACATTGATGTATTCCCATGATCGTCAGCGAGAGAACTTGCCATTAAGGCATGCAAGCCTCTAGGTACTCAAAATGGACTCTAGTCTATATCCCAGATAAGGTGCTGAAGTCGATGGGGCAAGACTGTTGAAAGGTGGGCCTTAAGGAATCCCACATCAGTCAACGCAAGTTTTTACAAAAAGATTGGTAGGACTATAGGAAAGATCTCAGTAGCAACAATGCTTATGGCAAGGGAATGTAATTATGGAGAGGGAGCGGAATGGTTTTATTTGTGAGGAAAAAGATGAACTGAAAAATGGGGTAAACTGTATGCAATTCAGAAAAATAAGCATGTGTGAAGTCATGACAGATAAGGCAATGGAATATTGGACTCCAGCATGGATGACTAATGTGCTTTGAAGGAGAAATGTGGGTAAACCAATCATGATGCAATTGGTTTCTGCGTAATTGTTGTCGTTGCACTTGCGTAGCTGTTCAACGTGCAACTACACTCAAATGGTTGTTCAACGCGCAGCTGTTCAATGCACAGCTATACTCAAATGGCTGTTCAATGCGCAGCTATACTCAAATGGTTGTTCAATGCGCAACTGTACTCAAATGGTTGTTCAATGCGCAGCTGTTCAATGTGTAGTTATACAATGCGCAGCTGTTCAATGCGCAGCTATACAATGCGCAGCTGTTCAACGCGCAACTACACTCAAATGGATGTTCAATGCACAAATGCACAGCTATACTCAAATGGCTGTTCAATGCGCAGCTGTTCAATGCGCAGCTATACAATGCCCAGTTGTTCAATGCGCAGCTATACAATGCGCAGCTGTTCAATGCGCAGTTGTTCAACGCGCAGCTACACTCAAATGGATGTTCAATGCGCAGCTATACTCAAATGGTTGTTCATTGCGCAACTGTTCAATGCGCAGCTGTACTCAAATGGTTGTTCGACGCACAGCTGTTCAATGCGCAGTTATACAATGCGCAACTATTCAACGCGCAGCTGTTCAATGCACAGCTATACAATGCGCAGCTGTTCAACGCGCAGCTATACTATGCACAGTTGTTCAATGCGCATCTATACTCAAATGGTTGTTCAATCAAAGCATGTGTCTTTGAAAATTTTTGTGATTCTCGAAAATCATTTTGGCATGAAATGTGATTGTCTCCGAAACCTAAAAAATGTGAGTACTAATCCTGCTGCAAATTTTGTGTGAGAGCATCAAAAAATATAAAATGCAGGAAAAATATGTGTTTAGAAAATCAAATTCAAATAAAATGAAATGCATTTTTACCTAGCGGTCATGGCAAATCTAGTTTCTTCGTTGATTCCTGTTTGAAGTGACTTGAGAAAAACAAATTAGCGTGAAGCGTAAATAACCATGTATTCATATATTTTTCAGGAATGATAGAATGTCCATTTGCAATTTCTAATTTTTACAATGTTTTTTTATTTTTAATTATTTTTTTATTTTTATATTTCTGATCATGGTTTTTATAATTTTTATAATTTTTATTTTTCACCCATCAAAGGAAAACGCATAAAGAAATTTAAAAAAATGATATTAAAGCAAAAAGAATGGCAAACAAAGCACTCAAAATCAAAATCGACAAATTTGCATTCCTTGTTGTTTTTGAATTCCTTCTGAAAAAAAAACACTCAAAATTACCAAATTGCAGTAAATCTTAGATTTTTCAAACATGTAAAAACAAGCAAAAAGGTGTGTGTTTATCGATAGACTTCTTTCCTGGGAATTTTTAACATTTTTGACAGAAAAAGATAGGCCGTTATTGTCAAATTGCACCATGCAAAGTGAAGCAATAAAAATAACTATCGAAATCATAAAAATCATAGCAAACCGTGCATTTCTTCTTCTTTTCCTCTTTGATAGTTTTATGATTTTTATTGTTTTTGTTCTTCACACAAAAAGAAATTTAAAAATGATGCAAGATGTCAAAAATACTCAAAATCAAAGAACTGATCTGCAGATCTGCATGCCCTCATATCCTTCAAGCTTCCAACAACACTGCTTGTCTCAGCTCCATCAAATCTTCCCATGGGCATAAGTAACAGTTTGTTGATTCTCCTAGAAATTGTCTCATCCTTAAGCCTGTCAGTTTTGTGCATGTGAGTAATTGCCAAGATCGTGGGAGATTGGATCAGTCAACAAATATTTTGAGATCAGGTGTGCTTCCTTCTTTCAACTCGTCTCCTTCATTCAATGGTTGTTTTGTGTTGCTGCAGACTTGGAAGAGTACACCTCTTAGCCCAATGGATTCATATATCAACGTGACGTTGCTTTGGCTATTGAGTATTCGGAGCTCTTTCCTTGAAAATTTCATCATGTGATTGTATCGTCCCGACAAAAAAAAAAAAAACATTGTGTAATTCTCCATGTGTATCGGTCGATGTGTATCAGCATGTATTATCCCCCTGAGTAACTGAGTAGAAGGCACTTGAAATCTTGACTGAAGCATATCGCAAATGAGACAAAAAATTCTATGAATATAATCAACGACCAATGCGATATTGAGATATATTTATTCATAGTTATATTAACTTAGTCAACACTGCGTGCTTGGTGCATTCCATAAAAATGATTATAACTCAAGGAGGATTTTGCTCTTGCTCTACAACAGGTTCATAGTGTACGTCGTCAAGCTTCAGTGTGTAAACATGACACTTTATAAAGAAAACAATCATATAATATTCAAGAAGGCACTTTGCATGTTCAGTATTAAAAGATAGCCTGAAAGGCGTACTGTCAGAAGCTCCAGGTGCAGCTGGACTACCATCTAATTTGGAAGAGCCCATTTCTATATATGTGAAGCCAAATGTCCTTGGGGAAATCAAAATAAACCGTATTTTGACACTAACACCTCGACCTCGCCAACACTGATAAAAGTGCCTTTGACACTATGTACCACTAGCAAAAGATTACGCTCCTCGATCTGTTCATGGAAAAGGTCATGGGTAAATCAACAATGTAAAACCAATGTAAAACATGAATAGCATTATTCTTCCCTGGTCTCGGCTAGTCTGCAGGTTAGCTTCGGGGTTTCTTCAAGCAGTAATGTTCCATCTTGATAATGTGCTTTACCTCACTAACCATTATCTTCACCCGATCCTTCTTCTAGTGTGCTATCATTTTTCTGTCGTGTTATGTGCAGATGCCATGGCTTTGTCAATTTTCTCCTTGGTACTGGTAAACAATTAGGGTGATCAGAGCATAAACTATAACACATGTAAAATAAATGTAGCAGGCCACCACAATGCTCTTTATAGACCAGACAATAGCATAATAACAAAACATGTCAACTAACATAAAGGACGCCTTCCTTGCGATCCATCCTTGGCAGATGCCCCTAGTCTCACCAATCACGGCAGTTTGGCTAGCATGATCGATTGCGTGCATACCAACTAAATTAAGCGGTCATCCAACAAAGAAAATTCCTCCTAGCTGGGTAATCTTTCTACCTCGACGTGCCAAAGGTCTTTAATTGGACCACTTTACTTTGCCAGCTCTTCATGTTCTCATTCACAAGATTGTTATACCAAAACTTCCATCAGAATCCGTGTTTTAACCACAGTAAACTTTATTCAAACCTAAGTGGAACATATGGCCGCTTATATGGCTGAGAGGCGGTGATCAAAAGATACACGTATCAACACCTTGCTGTTTATGATAGTCTGGCTTTTGTTCAGGCTTTGGTCATCATGGTTTAGGCTATAATTGTGGCAATGGCTTCTAGGTTGTGATCGACTTCTGTTAATTTAGCATCACTTGATTAGGGTTTTCAACAAAAAGGGTGAATGACTGTGAGTGTAATGCAATCCAAGAACGTCCACCAGATAGGGATATGGTCCATATGGATAATCACAATTCAACAACAAGGATCCTCGTAAATGCAATGGCCGGCAAATAGTAGAGTGTGGTGATAATTAGTGGCTTGAAGCCATAAAACTTGGAAACATATCCAGAGAAAATCACGTCTAGATTATAATGGAAAGTGGTTGTGATTCAGCCCAAAATTTTTTGGTCAAATGAGATGGACGGTCCCCAACCCAACTTAACAAATACATGAAGAATTGCGGGCAGTTGAAACCACCATGAAAAGGGTGAATCATGGATACAGATCACGCCTATCTTGGTTGTTTTATTAATAAAGGATAATGCGTATTAAACAATTGATTTCCATCCCGTCCAATTTTTGGTGGACTATCAGCAACTATTTTTAGCAAATGCGGCCTACAAGGAGGATGCTTAGGATTGTAATGATGAGTTTCGGTTTGGCAACGTCCATCATTCATTGCTCTGATATTATGACGAATTGACTAAAATTTTCTAAGGAAAGATCCCAGGAGCAGATTACCATGAAAAGATAACGATAGACAAATTAAATTGACTGCAAAGATGCGTTGGATGATAGTGCATGGCATTTGAAGTCTTAGAGATTTATGCTAGATTAGATTTTCCCATAATTTCCAATTGGCTATCCCCGCTGGACTAAGAGTTTTGACGATCAGAAAATAGTAGCTTCAGGATTCAAGATTCAGTTGAAGACAAATAATCGAAGATCTAGTTCCAAACAAATCCATACCGATTTCGAGATTTATTTTGGACAACCTAATGATTAGAGAAATTGATACCTTATCCCTTTATACTCTCATTCATAGTTTCCTGTCACATTCTTTTCTCTCACACGTTTTAATTGTTGTTTTATTCCGCTCATAGTTTTATTCAATTGTTTGTTGCAGAATTAATGTTTCATGTTTTGTTGCACGCTTAGTTCCAGGCATCGACAGAACAAAAGAAAAAATATGGCATTGCTGTGACTCCAACTGACGAGAAGCTTATAGACGTGACACTGTTTGGGCATTGTTTCAGCTACAACTGTAACAGCATGATTTTTACAGTTTCAGCATGTAGTTTTTGCAGGCCATTTATTCAATTTTTTTTGTTAGCAAATGGAGATCTAAAAAAATTAGAGCATCATTATTCTTTCTGAAAATCGTTATAGCCATCCTATTTCTGATCCTCAGATCGCACGAAGCGCGGAGGAGAGCATACTTATTCTAAAAACTTGAAAATAATGTCCTACCTACACTATGCTAATTAAAATTCAGAATTATGTTAAGTGTAGTCAACTATCCAATGTAGCCAGGCACGTAACAGTAACAACAATATGTTCTCCTTCAAGTTCGTAAATAATAATAATCGGAAAT
Organism: Larix kaempferi; assembly: GCA_027924585.1. Classification (NCBI taxonomy): domain Eukaryota; kingdom Viridiplantae; phylum Streptophyta; class Pinopsida; order Pinales; family Pinaceae; genus Larix; species Larix kaempferi. The sequence goes on from BSBM01000425.1 coordinate 458,903, forward strand.
ATGTATAAACATGCGAAATTTGCTGAAACACTAAATTAACAAAATAAAAACTAAATGCGTCTAACCTGGTGCGTGCTTGAAACCATTGTTCAATAAGACTTTCATAAGCGCAATTCGCCTCGCTCAGATCATGTTGTAGCTCCTCATTATCTTCCTCGATTTCCTATTCTGATGCATAAGAATTTTCATTCGTTGGTGGAGGAGTAATTAAGCTCTTGGCTGCTATCAAGATCTCTTCCTCGTGAGAGGAGGAGATCCCGACTTTTGCAAGGATCTGAGTGAGTTGTTCCAAGCTGATACTCATGGTTAAACCATATTGTAAAAGGGATTCTTACAGCACCCAAATCAAAATCTGAAAATCACTCTTGCTGAAAACAAAACACTCTTGCTGAAACACATGAAAACCTCTTCACAGTTGCAGAAATTGAAATTGCAAAAACATGCTTGCAGAAATTGAAATTTACGCTAAATTGCAGAAATTGAAATTTACACTAAATTGCAGAAATTGAAATTTACACTAAATTGCAGAAATTGAAATTTACGCTAATTTGCAGAAATTGAAACACACCCTTCATGCCCTTACCCATATGTCACCTCAGAGTTAGGAGCATGAATAATCACACTTGCATGAAAAAAATAAAATTAATACCTCAATCCCTTGTGCTTCCCCGGCAACGGTGCCAAAATGTTAGGTGAAATATATGTCGTAATAATTACGTTGCAGTGCGGTTGCCCAACTATTTACTTGTCAACCTAGGGTACGTGAACTGACGAAGCACGTGCACTGTTTGTGTAGGACTGAAGTAGATCTAATTTAACTTAATATAATTTGCTGAAATCAAATTAATCTAGGAAAGCATTGAAACACTAACTAGGAAAAGCATTGAAATTGCGTAAGAGAAATACAACATGTGAAGAGTTAACAACAATGACATAAGTGAGCTCACATCTATAAATAAATAATCAAATGACAAACATGAAAGCATAACAATGAAAGATTAAATCAAATTAAGAATCTCAAATCAAAGACTAATCTAACAAGTACAAAATCCAATCCAATCCAACTTCATTACAACCCTCTTACAAGCTTAATCTAACTTAATTACAACTTAATGGAATCGAGAAGGAGCACTCTCCTTTATACATGAGAGTCTTTAAGAAAAAGATAAGGATGCATTAATTACACATCCATTATTCTCTCAGCTACTCTCAACCACTTTCCTATTATTACAAGATATGGTGCCTTCAAATCCTCCACATGTCTCTCATGAATCCTAGATAAGATATGCCAACCAAATCTTCCATGATCTTCTCCTTAAGAATAGGCTTGAATAATTATCTCCTTTGGAATGGTGTAAGAGATATTTGAGATATATATGAAAACATGTATATTTTCTAATATTTAATCATAAATTCACTCTTAATACTAAAATGAATAAAGTGGAAAATAATAATGTGAAACCCAATTGTATTTATGCAAATCATATGATGAAGGTTTAATAGGGCGATGAAATGTAAGGAATAGTGAAGGGAAAGGTGGATGAAAATACGACATTTCTGAGTCCTAACAGTGACAACTATATGTTTCTATTACATACATGGTTTGGCTTAATAACTGTCAAGAGTTTGTTATAATTATGTTTTACCATTTGTGTGCCTTGACTTGTAAGCTTGATAGCATTGTCCAAAAGGAACTAAGTTTAATAGCCGATATTACGGCCTAAGACTAGCTATTTAATCTACCATTATTTCTACTCTGATGCATGGTAAATCCATATGAATCTTTGTTATTTTCATGTTAATACAAGTTGATATTTAAAATACAATACACCAGCCTATGGCATGGATACTATGGTCAAATTGAAACTTGTAATGGTACTTAGCCTATGCGTTAATATGGTATTTATGATTTATACTCATTTGCATAAGTGTATGACCTATCCTATGCATATGTTTATTCTCTAAGTAATGAACTATAATTCTCTATATTGGAATAAGAATATGGTATGGAACTATTGTTAATGCATTTGATTTATATTATGATGAGTAAAGGAAATTCGAAATAGTTTTGACTATAGGCTCATGGCTTTTAAGCCAAGCAATTACTTGATGTATTAAAGGTTTGAAATGACAAGCTTCAGATTTGTAACACCTATCTACTTGTTGGCTTGTCCAAATCACCATGCCATGTGAACAACCCTACCGTTGGGTAATCATGGCATACGACATGGAAACTATCTAGGTGATAGATTGTATGCAACCTAAATGTAATACCTTGGTTGTCCCGTCGACTTGAATTCGGGAGGTTTGTTAATGTCGAGTCTTAACTACTCCTTATTCCTCGTGGATGTGGAAAGATATTTACCCTCCATATGTAAAATATTGTTGTTACTTCACCGTTGATCTGGAGAGTCTTGGGTAAAACAACCTTTTTTGGTTACCTGTGCCAATTAATGCAGTTACATTCTTGGTAAACCATCGAGGGTTGTATCCATGGTTTCATTGTTGTAATGCAAGACAGAGGTGTCGAATGCACTGTGTTTTAGGTTTTGTTGCAAAGGATTTATGTGCATGCACAAGGTTTGACCCTGTAGCGTAGCAACCCAACTTATTATACATCTACAACAATAATGTGTTAAACCTGCTCAACGATCTCTGGGAAACTTCTAACAAGAGTTTCTATACTCTTTTACTATAGGGTTCATTGGTTTTGAACTAGGTTTCTTGTTGTTTACTCAGGATGTGACTTGGCCAAGGTTTTCTTGGCCCAACAGGTAACTAAATTCTCCAACATTCGTCTTATAGCTTTATAATTTTCATAAATAGAATGTACTAATAAATTTTATTGTTATGTATTATGGTCAGGGTTTCTCGGCGATGTCTTTCTTGGAAGAACTCGGTCATATGTTATTTTATTAGCCAGTAAAGGTAATCTCTCTACTCTGTAGATATTACATTTAGTTAAACTGACTCTATTGTATTACAAAGTAATTGTCCCTTTGTAAAATGCAAGTTTGGGAGATGTCGCTCACTATTCAAGCAAGGTTTTGTTTGAATCGGTTAAGTAAATAAATCTTATAAAATGGTTATTTGAAATATTTGAAGGTTTGGGATCATGGTTGTTGTTCATATTCACTCGAATCCAAAGACAAGGTAAATCGTACAACCTCTCATTTACCTCTTACCTTTCATGATTCCTTGTCGCATTCCTCCCTTTACTAACTCCAGTACTATGTTGTTTGTGTTTGTATGTATCACTTGCAACTTCGGCAATGGTTGGGAACACAAGTACACTTACCTTCGCTCTTCTAGGAGTTAAAGTGATTGTTCGAAATGCACCTGCACTTAGTTGGAGATTTGTATGTTGGTACAATGATTAATTCTCCTACATTGTCTATGGAATCACTTTGTTTAACTAGTTGGTAGGGTTTAGCCTTAAGGCTTCCCCATTTTCCTTTTGGCTCGTGTGCATAAGACATTGTAATCTAAATGAAACCCTTTTGTTCCTATTTAATGAATATTAGATTTAATAAAAGACTTATGGTTATGTTTACAAATTCTATTGTTCTATTCGACTAATCCTTTCAACTCTACTTTTAAATATTTTGTATATATAAAAGCCTTATAGATCTATATAATGAGATGCTAACAGTCTTAATATTTTGTCTTTGTATATTAATATGTGAGGTTTTCAATATTTTTAAATTAGGTTGTTATATATGGAGAATATGTTAAGCCTCACAACTTCATATATGAATCGTTTTTCTCTTAAGTCATATGCATAATATAACCATTCGACATCTATACTCTTTGTTATAATGTAGAAACCTTTCGGGTCTTAAAACCCTTTACTTCTTACAAAGCTTGTTTCGACTGTATATATATATATATATTTGTTGTATTCTATATGTGAGTAACTCGATTTACTTATGATCTTGAACCATACGGTTCTATGTCTAAAATGACTAGATTTATAAATAAAATGCTGTCTCTGTATAAATAATTTATATATTTGTTAGCTATCTTAAATATATACAACAATTGTGTTAAATAGAAATTTATAATTCTTTGATTAATAAATACACATTCGTTTACTAGATTAGAAACTATATAACCCTAGGTTTACATGACAAATTTATAAACCTTAACTTTCATATGAAAACAGAGCTGTAAACATAAAATTAGCATGGATAGAATAATACAGTTCACATAACATGGTAAGTATAATGTAAACATAAGAGTAACATAAGATTTGTACTTTTGATGATTAAATAATGAATCACTAAAATATATTTCATAACAGAACATTCAATCAGTAGAAAACATACAGTTAAACTATATTTAGTAACAATATATAGAAACAAAATACTAAATACTGAATAACAATGATAAAAATCTGACAAAAAGAATAGACCAAATCCAATCTGAAGGTCGTAGTTCCTCCCAAGCAATATTCCAGAGCAGCCAAGATTACTTGTTCTGAAACTCCCGAGCCTTTTCACTGGACAACAAGGACAAATACTATTGAAATTAGTTCTGAACCATCACTTGATTCCACACATTTAATCAAATAGTAATTTCCCTCTTCCATCCAAGCCTCCTACTTGTCTGATAGGAATGCATATTTAAATATTCATAGGACTTAGGTCTCTCATGAGCCTCCTTGATGCAACCACGCAATTAAACCCAAAGAAAATCATTAGAGACGGATGATCCAGTGAAGAACGCCCAACGCACTCAGGGCTCACAGTTTCTTCAAGATTCTGGTCGAAGAGCAGTTCCTACAAAGGTCCTAGCTCGATTTCTAAACTCCATGCTTAGCCTGCAATGATCTGCGTTTTTCTTCTGTCAGTGGAGAAGTCACATGGGGGACGATTGATTCTCTGCCTGGCCCTTCTAAAATAGTTAGCATATTTGCGTTTCCTTCTGCAAAATAAGAAAACACACTATCCACCAAACAGTTCTCTTCCACATAGTATAAGTTACTCAAACAGAACACTAAACATTTTAAAATAATCTTAATATTGTAACCAGTTCATTTATCAGCTATGAATGGAGAATACATGATTAAAACAAAAATCACAGCCCATTTGATAACTTCTGGTTTCTATTAATTCACACAGAAAAGAAATCCATCTCCAAGTGTCTGCATCCTACATTCTCTAACCTAGACAACGAATTCACAAGCTTAAATAAAACAAAGCATAGCTCTCTTCCTTGAATGAGGGTAACCAACAACCATTCCTAGCCATCTGCAATCATGCTTGAGACAGTTACAACACTATTGAAAAATGCATTGTATTCCTAAACCTACCACCTGTCATTCCAAGCATCACTCCTGTAAATGACCTTGAAAATGACAGCATCCATGCATGATTACCTTCGCCATGACAGTCTGACCGGATCCTCCAAATGAGTGGGAATGATGTTTGAGGCCTGAGTTAATGTGAAACGTACTTAACCAGGCTTTCAGGATAGGCGGGAGAGATATATGACGATGCCGCGTTGGCATCCGTCCTATTGGAAATCATTTGCTGGCAGGCGGAGATGCCCTCTAGCTCCCATTCTCATGATAAAACTAGTGCTGTAGATTTTAACCTTCAAGGCATTTGGACAATTGAATTGAGCGGACCATACCATATTCGCAGATTTTCAGACTACTAATTGCCTACACAAGTTCATTTCACGAACATGATCTCAACCATAGATCTGAGCTCCGTCAAATCTAGGCCATCCGAACTTGCATCCTTCTACTAAAAGTTCATGGATATGAAGGTTGTATTTCTCCATGCATGTCAAATACGAGAACTATTTCTCAGTCGTTGATCTACATCCTCTACCGTTAATCAATCTTGGACTTGTCCACGGGCTAACGTCTAGCTTGCACATAACTGACCACCAACTCCTTTGGCGAGAGAGGCTCACGACCGTAGATCTCCATCACTTTTAGATCTACATTGTCTATGGGTGCTAATTATATGTAGTGGGTACCTCCCTTTCCTTTAAGCCTGTGATTATCATTGGAACCTTAGCCTTTCTCTGAATATTTCTTACCATGGACAAGGGCTACTGCACCGAGATTTGAATTTTCTATTATTTGGGCCATGGGCTTTAGGAGAAGAGATTTCCTTGGTCATTTTTTATGGGTCTGAAACCTTTGAATTCCTAGCACCAATCTGGTGCTAGCATTTGGAAACCCCAATTGTATGTTCCCACGGATATCCAGGATGCATTGGCACTTTGTATGGGTCAAATAATTGGGAAATTTGGAGAAAATCCAATTCCTAAATCAGTGGTAGCTTGTCTATCAAGTGTCTAAGTTAGTTGGGACTTTGAATGGGTCAATAAATGAGATGTTGGAGCATGTTTCCCACCTCATAATGGGGATTTCAGTGGTTTCTAAGTTTTAGGAGAGAATCTCTCCAAGAGAGGGCACAATTCCCCATGAGGGTGAGTTGTTGGAGCTTGATTTGACATATGGAAGCCTCTTATCTTGATGGGGAGCACATATTTGGAGGTGGAAGCCCAATTGAACTTGAAAGACACTTTCCATGCTTTCTCTCTTCCCAAAATCCACTTGGATCCATGATAAATGTGCCCTCGAAGGGTTTGAAGTCCAAAATTTCTGTAAAATCAAGCTTCTCCTCTTGTTTGAGGATGGAAGGATTGAACCTCTACCAAATTGTTGTACTATCATTGTTGTATTGGTAATAAAATAATAAGGCTTTGGAGGCTAGTATATGGTGCATCTTTTTCATGTGTGGATGAATTTTTCAAGGGTTTCAAGGTAAAATTGTGCTGGATTTTTGTTTTGTTGAATTTGGTTATATGTGGGCTTACAAGGGGAGATACCTCCCTATAGGGTAAGAATTCATTCTTATTTGAATTGTATTATTACTAATATGTTAAAAATATATATATTAGAGGTACATGATAATTTTTCTTAATTACATGCTTTCTAATATTCTGTTTTTGGCATCACCCTCTTTGGTTTAATCAACTTTTGTGCAATATTTTGTCAAGTTTCAAGTTTCCAAGCTTGGAGAAGGATTAGATATTGTTTGAATCCTCTTCCTCTTCAATAAACCTAAAGGATAAAGTCCCTCAAATTTTCACCAAATCAAGCTTCATCAACCTTTATTCTTATTTACAATTTTGGCTCTTCTACCTTATTTCTCTTAAAAAACCATTAATCTCTCTTTCCAGTTACTTTTTGATAGCAGGTATAGATCAGTTTTGAGGTTGCATCCTTAAAATCATACTTGTTTGAGGTTTAGTTAGATCTAAAAGGATGAATTTCAAATATAATATCATTACATTTCAATGTTTATATCACGAGACTAGATCTACTATAATTTAGTGCTTATTATTGCATTTTTTCCAAAACAAATCCAAGAGTAAGTAGGAAATTTTTTCATTCTGGGTTTTTTTTAAGACATTGACATTCTAATATATTTATATTGTTATTTTTTTACATTTACAGATAGTTAAAGCGGAGGTGCTAACGAAAAATTTCAACATTTAAGCCTTCCAAAGCATCTCCAAAACCCCTTTTCTCAAAGGGCCTTTTTTCCTCTTTCTTTTGTAACCCTCAATCCTAGTTTGTTAGGAACCCATGTCTTTACTTTGTTAGTATATTATTGTTGGACGCATATTCTTTGTAAGTCATCCCGTAGTATTTGTTGATCAATAGTTTGTGTTATTGTTGTTGGTGCATATGCTTTGTAAGTTGCCCGCAGTATTGTTGATCCATAGTTTGTAGTGGCCCATGGTTTTGACCCATAGTATTGGCACCTAGACTTAGTATATAAGTGTGTGTTGAGGCCTATGAAGGTATCGTGAAGTTATTTGTATTGAGCTTGCTCAAAGGAGGTTACCCCTCAAAGTGGCCTGCGATCAATATAAAAGTGATTCTGAGTTCTGTCATTTCTGCTATTTCGCATATTCTTATTAATTAATTGTTGCAAGTTCTTCACATCTGGTATTAGAGCACTTTATTGGGCTCGCTGGGCGAAATTTCTGCCAAATTTTTTTTTTCGCATTTGTTGCAGGTTTGGATTTGGGAATAATCCCTATTTACTTAAATATGGGAAGTACTTGGGAATAAGTCCTAAAACTCATTGTGAGGAGTACCATAGGAACCCAAAGTAGCTGGCTGATTGAGAGGACCTGCCAGCGAAAAGGGCAACTGACCCATACCTGATTGACTAGTTCCCACCAGTGAGGTAAACCAAGAGCTGTTGTTTGTGGCAAAGCGGTTATCAGTTTTACCTGAGCCATGGAGTGAGGGTACTGGCCCAGTACGCAAGCCGTCAGACAACATTGGTGGCTGAGTGAAACCCTTGAACTATTAGGAAGCCGCACATACCTGGGTTCCATATCTATTTTAAGCTGAACTGTTGTCGATCACTACTGCACCGTTTCAGATCCAGCCATTCAGATCCATTTTGAAAGCTGTTCCAGATCCAGCCATTCTCAATCCATTCGGCACCGTTTCAGATCCCTTTGTTTTCACTCACTTCCAGGCCATTGCAGATCTATCTATTTCAGATCCCTTTCGAGCCATAGCAGTGCTCCATTCTAAAAAAAAAACTTTCAGGGAACCCCTGTAATCCCATTCTGCATATTTCATTCCTGAGGACCCTATCCCCAATTCCACTTCCCAAAGCCTGAAATCCCATATTTGTCTATTTTTAGGGTTTTCCATAACTTCCTCAGATTTCACCCAATCACCTTCAAATTTTACCATAGAGTTCCTTTCTGAATTCTGCTTCTTTGTCCCCCTCTACCAAATTTTCCCATTCTTTCACCCCTCTTCTGAAATCCTCATTTTTTGCTTCCTTGTCTATTCGACTGTGTCCAAAACCTACTCAAACCCCAATTACCCTTCAGATTTTTTCCCAAATCCATATTTTCCTTTACTGAAGCAGTTTCTGTTTTTATTTTTCTACCCAGTCAACCAAAAAAAATAAAAATAAAAATAAAGAAATCCTGGTTATGGTTGTCGCCCGCGCAGGAACAAAAACCATGGAAGAAGCACTTGCAGCCATCGAAGCAAAACTCCAGGATCTGGATGAAAAAATTCTCAGCCTCCATCTTGAACATTCAGCTATGAACAACAAACGACAATCCGAGTCTTCATCAGACAATGGGTTCTCTTCTTCTAGCAATTTCCGTGGTCCGAAGCTTGATTTTCCTCACTTCAATGGTACTGATCCAACTGGATGGATCTATCGTGCAGAACAATATTTCAGTCTGCATAATACTTTTGATGTCAACAAAGTTCTGCTTGCATCTTTTCATTTGGAATAGGAAGATATTCAATGGTACCGTTGGTACATCAAGGCTCATGAAGAGCCAAAATAGCCAGACTTTTGCCAGCTCCTTTTGCAACGATTTGGTCCTAGTGCTTTTGATGAATTCATAGGAGTCCTCACTAAACTTCACCAAATTGGCACTATGAGAGAGTATCAAACCGAATTTGAGAAACTAGCCAACCACACCGAAGGATTGTTTGATGACTTTTATAGGAGTTGTTTTATCAGTGGTCTAAAGGATACCATCTGCTCTAAGGTCAAAATGTTCTGTCCCAACACAATGATGGAAGCCCTAGGGTTGGCTAAGTTGGAAGAAGACAAGATTGCAGCCCAACAGCGCTCCAAGCCCGCTTTTGTTCCCTTTCGAAATATGGGTTCTCAATGACCACCCATACCACCGGCTCCTCGACCAACTCCTATCAAGCATTTGTCGAAAACAGAGATGCAAGCACGCAGAGAAAAGGGGATTTTCTATAATTGTGATGAGAAATTCACTCGAGGACATAGATGTGTTCAACAAAAGCTCTATCTCTTGGATGTGGATTCTCTGGCTGCCTTTAAAATTGGTGACGAAGATCTAGAAACAATGGATGCTCAGTTCGACATTCAGGAACCGCCTATTAACCCTCCGTCTCAGGATGACCAGCCAAAGATATCTCTCCATGCTTTAGCTGGAATCACCACCCCCCAAACAATGTAGTTCAGGGGTTACTTCAAGAAGCTTCCTCTTACAATACTCATATTCTGGTAGCACTGCTAGCACTCATAATTTCGGTGACCCTCGGATCACTAAACAAGCTGATTGTTTTATCCATCCTTGCTCCAACTTTGAACTGATGGTTGCCAATGGGGGCACCTTACCTTGCAAAGGGAAGTGTCGAAATGTGCGTATATCTATGGGATATTATACCTTGTGCTCTATCATGTTAGCCTTGACCTTAGGCAGATGTGATGTGGTTTTGGGCCCTCAATGGCTATGCACACTTGGCCCTATCTTATGGGATTTTGTTGAACTTTGGATGCAGTTTTTCCTCAATGGACAAAAACACACATTGACAGGATTACAACCAGGGTCTCTCAACATCATCAGTTCACATCGCATGGAAAAACTCCTCAAGAAGAATTCACATGGTGTCATCGCTCAGATCCATTCCATTCAGATGCAACCATCAGCGGTCTCCACTACTCCTTTGGATCTACAACAAATTCTGGATCAATATACAGGTGTCTTTGCTGAACTAGTGGGATTGCCACCTTCAAGGCCAGAAGACCATCGTATTTAGCTCCTTCCTGGCATCATTCCTCCCAACATCAGGCCCTATCGCTACCCATTTCACCAAAAAACAGAGATTGAAATGCTCATTCGGGACTTATTGAAGCAAGGTATTATTCGCCCAAGCACTGGTTCCTTTTCTTCTCCAGTTCTTCTTGTCCACAAAAAAGATGGGTCATGGTGCCTCTGCATTGACTTTCGAGCACTTAATCACCTCACCATCAAGGATAAGTTTCCAATTCCTGTTGTTGATGAGCTTCTTGATGAGCTTCATGGGGCTCAATTTTTCTCCAAGTTGGATCTTCGTTCTGGGTATCATCAAATTTGGGTTCATGAGGATGATATCCCTAAAACAACTTTCCGCACACATGATGGCCATTATGAGTTTTTGGTCATGCCCTTTGGCCTCACTAATGCTCCTTCCACATTCCAAGCCTTAATGAATAAAATATTTTGGCCCTACTTGTGGAAATTCATTTTGGTATTCTTTGATGATATCCTCATCTACAGTAACACATGGGATGAACATCTCCAACATCTGGATCTTGTCATGCAACTTTTCTCTGACCATCATCTCCACGCCAAGTAGTCTAAATGTGTTTTTGGACAGAAGGAAGTTGAGTATCTTAGGCACATTATCTCAGCACAAGGGGTTCGCGTGGATCCTTCCAAAATCGATGCCATGAACAATTGGCCGCATCCTCAGACACTCAAGAGCCTTCGTGGTTTTTTGGGGTTGACAGGATACTACTGCAAGTTTGTCAAGGATTATGGGAAGATTGCAGCTCCATTAACTACTCTATTGAAAAAGGATGCTTTTACATGGACACATGCTGCTCAATGTGCATTTGACAAACTGAAACAAGCTATGTGTACTACACTTGTTCTAGCTATGCTCGATTTTTCTAAGCCCTTCACTATTGAGAGTGATGCTTGCGGCAATGGACTTGGTGTTGTTCTCCTTCAAGATGAACACCCCATTGCGTTCACCAGCAAAGCCCTTTCAGGTAAGAATTTAGCTGCCTCTACATATGAGAAGGAAATGATCGCTATTTTGCATGCAATACAGAAGTGGTGACCATACCTATTAGGGAATCATTATTGCATCAAGATTGATCACCAGAGTCTGAAATATTTCTTGGAACAGCGTGTCTCCTTCCCAGCACAACAGAAATGGGTTAGTAAACTCATGGGTTATGACTATGAGATCACTTAAAAGAAGGGTAAAGACAATATTGTGGCATATGCTGTTTCTCGCACATTTGATGCCCAAGATTCTCTTTCAGCTATTTCTATGCTTGTTCCAAATTGGTTGCAATCTATTCAACAGGGTTATGCCAATGACTCTTCCTTATCTCAAATCATCCAACGCTTGACCAACAACCCTTCTGTTGTACCACATTACTCTTGGGATGGTGCTTCTCTGAGATACAAGGGTCATCTGGTGCTTCCCCAGAGCACCGATCTTCAACAGGATGTCTTCTATGAACTCCATGCTTCTCCATCGGCAGGGCACTCTAGGTTCCTCAAAACATATGAACAGGCACAGTGTAACTTCTTTTGACAGGGCATGAAAAGGACAATTCAACAAATGGTGGTTGAATGTGATACCTTCCAGCACAATAAGGGTGAAACAACACTCCTTCCAGGATTGCTCGAACCCTTGCCCATACCTACATGGATTTGGACAGATATTTCTATGGATTTCATTGAAGGGCTCCCTAAATCTGGCGGGAAGATAGTGATTCTCATTGTGGTTGATCGCCTCTCCAAATATAGTAATTTTTGTGCTCTCAGCCATCCCTATATAGCCTCCTCAGTTGCTCAAATTTTCCTGGACTAGATCTTTCGTCTTCATGGCATCCCTTCTTCCATTGTCTCAGATCGTGATGCAACTTTCACAGGTCATTTTTGGACAGAACTATTTCGCCACACTGGCACCAAACTTAAGATGAGTTCCGGGTATCACCCACAAACATATGGTCAGACTGGAATTATCAATAAATGCTTGGAAACTTATCTTCATTGCTTCACCTCTGAGCAACAACATCAGTGGGAAAAGTGGCTCCCTCTCGCTGAATGGTGGTACAATACCTCTTACCACACTGCCTCTAAAATGACTCCTTATGAAGTAGTCTATGGTGAGGCACCTCTAGTTCTTCTTCCATACACCCCCAATAGTTCACCAGTTCAGGAAGTTGACACGGTCCTTCGAAACCACAATCAGATTCTTCACATTTTGCGGGACAATCTTCACATGGCAAGAAATCGCATGAAGCAACAAGATGATTAGCACCATTCTGAGCGTACTTTTCAAGCAGGCGATATGGTTTTTCTTCGTCTCCAGCCGTACAAGCAATCCTCCCTGAAACTCAAAGGGCGTCATAAGCTCGCTCCAAATTTCTATGGGCCATATCAGATTCTTCAGAAGATTGGGTCCGTTGCTTATAAATTGGAACTTCCTCCTTCTTCCTGCATTCATCCAGTATTTCATGTCTCTTGTCTGAAGAAAGTTCTTGGCACCAACATCAGTGGACAAACTATTTTACCGGAACTGGATAATGAAGGATCCATCCTTTTGGAGCCGGAGGCCATCCTCAATTGGTGCACTTGTCAACTTCACTCTCGCTCTATCACAGAGGTCTTAATTCAATGGCATAGCATGCAACCAGAGGATGCTACATGGGAACCACTCCTTCAGATTCAACAACAATTTCCACATCTAAAGCTTTGAGGACAAAGCTTTTTTTAAGGGGGAGGGGATGTTAGGAACCCATGTCTTTACTTTGTTAGTATATTGTTGTTGGATGCATATGCTTTGTAAGTCATCTCGTAGTATTTGTTGATCAATAGTTTGTGTTATTGTTGTTGGCGCATATGCTTTGTAAGTCGCTCGTAGTATTGTTGATCCATAGTTTGTAGTGGCCCATGGTTTTGACCCATAGTATTGGCACCTAGACTTAGTATATAAGTGTGTGTTGAGGCCTATGAAGGTACCGTGAATTTATTTGTATTGAGCTTGCTCAAAGGAGGTTGCCTCCTCGAAGTGGCCTGCGATCAATATAAAAGTGATTCTGAGTTCTGTCATTTCTGCTATTTCACGTATTCTTATTAATTAATTGTTGCAGGTTCTTCACATAGTTTATAAAGGATCAAAGGGGATTCTCTTTTAATCATTGTAATATTATTAATAAAAGAATAAATTGGGATACAAAGCACCTACACCCCATTCCCCATTGGGTAATATTGTATCACCTCCTTTTGGTGTTCTTTTTTCTCTTTGCTTTCATTTTTTGATACTAACCCTTAGATTATATTTTCCTTTTTGCAGTTTAGTTTAGTTTATTCTTTGTTTGTAGGAATATTTTAATTTAAGTTTCAATTTTTGAAAGTTCATACCATTTTCTTTTTGCCAGTAAATAAATGAACCTGACTCGTTGCCATGAAGTATGCTCTCGCCACCACCCAAAGGCTTTTCCGATTAGTGTTGGATGATTAGAAATTTGACACATAGTCATTAGTAATTACAATGATATTTTACAATTTAATTTACTTATTTTTTCACTTACAATATTAATTTCTTTCAAAATCGGAATTAATATTTGCATTATCCCAAATCATGCTCTTGGCCATCGTAGACTAGTTTCGACTAGTAGGATCTTTGGAACAAAAAAAAATGAGGCCTTGCACTCAATAATATTACACATTTAATAAACAAAAAATATAACTAAAACTAACCCCCTTAAAGGACAAAAATTGAGCGTTACAATTTCATTACTTGTGGGAAAATACTTCAAAGAATGTGGGAACAACTTGATAGTGACTGCAGGGTACCGTAAGGATGCACCCTTGATTGGTGTAGTGTTGGTTATTCCCTCGTGACTTTGATATATCCCACATTTTCTTGTGCAGAGAACCATTTGCTAAATCCGAACATACTCCTCGCACCTTTTGGTATATTTGGAATTCCCTATCCCTTAATCAACTCATCATAATAATTTAAAATTGACCAAGATACAATTGCAAAACATTTACTTTTCAAGCACATTTATTTTGACTCCATTTGGAACGGATTGAATTTAAAACAATGCCTTAATTTGCTTAATGTCATCTTATTGTTGTTTATGTTACATATTTATATGCTATTATGTTGATCTAATTCGTTATTTTGCAATAATCTTTTTTAGTAGTTTATCTTCAAAACTCCTAAAAAAATTACTTCCATTCTAACATATAAGAACTAAAATCCTTAGTAACTTTCTTAGGGTCTACCCCCTTTTGGCTTCATTAGGAGTTTTCCTAAACGGAGGAGTCAATATCAAGTGATCTCACTTGACTTGAGACCATCCCCCAAGAACACACCAAGTGGATTGAATATTTCTACCACGTTACCCAAGTGTGTATCAGTTTTAATGCCCCTTAAAGTGTGAGTTTAGAAGAGAATATGATGGTTGAGAAACTTTATAAAAATAGATGAAGGTAAATTTCATGGATTTAAGAAACTAGAGAGAACATACAAAACATCAACCAAGTATGTACATGTCATCCCTAAGTCAACCATACCCATGACCAGTAAAAGTAGGACAAATCATGGCTCCCAAGAATATAATACGGGTCCATAAATGAAGTATGAGATCATGGCCACAATATATACAAGTGTGGATCCATTTCATGAAAAATAACATAGGAACCAACTAATTCAATGTGGATCTATGTGAACATATGAGATCATATCCACCAACCAATACAATGTGGATCTATGTCAAAATATACAATATACATATCGGGAGGACATAAAGAAACACTAAAAATGTAGAGATGGTCTTCATACAATTTTTGATCTGGTGATATAAATCCAACACAACTTGGAGGGGAAACAATATTGAGTGATGCAACCCCTAAACCAAGGTCTTCATCTCAAACCCTAATGGTGTGATTAACAAATGCGAGGGATTCCATCGATGATTATAAAGGATCCCAAGACACCTAGTACATTCTAACGAACTTGTGAATATATTGTGAGAATTATATATATGATGAATACCATTAAAGAATTCTAATAGCCAAGAATCTTGAAGCAAAGAAGTCCTCACAAGAATTATTCAAAGATATGCAAGAAGAAGAAGAAGAAATATTGAGACAGAAACATAAGAGAAGGAACTCAATTGATGGAAATATCATCTCATATGTTATTCCTCAGTATGAGTACAATATATAATACATGTTAAGAGAGAAAGTAGAATGACTTAAAGGAAAGTTGAAAATCTCACAAACGTAAGGCTTACTAAAAGCTAGAAAAACGCCTTAGGTGTCAAAATCACTTTCCAAATTAGTCTAAAGGCTCATGAATTAGATAAATATGGTGTGGAATATATTGAGTGATGAAAATGGAATGTGATTATGAATTTTGGAGAGAATAAAGAGGTGGAGGTCGAATTGGCCGAGTGGTAAGACTTTCCAAGTCAACTAGCTTTACCTTATCCACTACAAAGTAGAAAAGACAGGATAAAGTTCTCTAAATAAAAAAAGTGTCTTTCTAATTCAAGAATGGAATAAAATAAAAAAGAATCCAAGGAAATACTATCCAAAATCTATCCAAATTCATTTTAGTGACTTAGAATGTCATATGGAGGCATAAAAGACAAAACTAGGCCAAAGACATAGTCTACACCTAGGAAAATTAATCTAGATGACTAATAAATTATATCCTAAGTATGAAATGAGTTTTTAAATGTTCCAACACCCCCCCTTAAGCCTAAATTATAGTGATTAAAGTATGTGTAGGGCCCAAGCAATAAGTCTTATGGTCACCCCATTACAATTATTATTATGCCGAGGTAAACTGAGGAAACAGAAAAAACCTCATGGGAATAAAACCCTCCCTCAAAAATGGACACATGCACACCACAAATTGTTGTTGATACAAACTCAAGTAGGTGTGAAATTGTTCAGATGTATGGATGTATCTTCCTCTTGGGAAGAAGTGGATCATGCTCCAAAAACATGTTCTTGAATTCTACTTCAGTGGATGAAAGCAAATCTGGAAGCTCTTTGAGCTGAGCAAATCCATGAATATGTAGACCATTATGGAACATGAAATTTGAACCAAATGAGGTAGGATCAGCTCCAATCAGATCTGATTTCTCTTGAAACTTGAACTTCAAATCAGAGGAATTTAAATCAGCTCCAATAAAATATGCCAATGTGATGGCAATGTCTCCATCTTCATTGAAACTTTGAGGACAGACACTAGTCATCGTTTAGGAATAGGTAGAACACATGATATCACAATAAGTGAGTTTATATGGAGCACTCTTGAAATTTGAACCAGCCTTCAAATCATCCAATAGATCAGCATATTGCACATTATCAGCTTGCGAAGTATGCACTGAATCATCAAAAACTAGCTTGTGATCCTCAAGATCAAAATATGAAGAATGATATGAGAACTGTGAATGGATGAAATCATGTTCAACAATGGTAGCTCCATTAGTTGAACCTTCTTCATTATCAACAGCCACATATGAAGGATATAAATTTTATTTCTCAACTTCTAGAGCCACAGAAGAAGTCTCTTCAATTATTGCTTCATGGAATGAAGCATTCGAATCAAGGAGATCATTATCAACAGGAACTAACTGTGAAAAAATTTCTGCAATTTCTTGTTCTTCAAACACAACTTCTTTAGAGAGGGTTGAGGCCGAGACTTCAGGAGGAAGAACACATGAGAAGGTGTCAAATCATACTCTCCATATTGCTGATATGAACCACATTGTGCTTTCCAAAGAATCTATCCAAATTGGTCCAGAGAATCAATAAGGTAGTGCATGCATGGAGAAAAATCTAGGCACATGGCTCCAAGCGCTCTATCACAATAATTCAACCAACCATCTTTCTCTTCTAAGGATTCAGGATCTACAACATCTCCAATAGACACATCAAAGAGACAATGTCTCTTCATATATGCACTCATCTTTGGATTCCAATCATCATAGTTGAATGGTGTAATAAGAGGAACTGAATTCAAATCCATGAAGTTGTACCTGCAAAAACAACTTTGAAACTTATACTGGAAGACTCATCTAAATCTAAGCTATGAGCTCCCTAAGCTCTGACACCATGTGAGAATTATATTGCTTTGATACCATGTGAGAATTACATATAGGCTGAATATGATTAAATAATTCTAATATCCAAGAATCTTGAAGCAAAGAAGTCCTCACAAGAATTATTTAAAGATATGCAAGAAGAAGAAGAATAAATATTGAGACAAAAACAAGAGAAGGAACTCAATTGATGGAAATATAATTTCATATATTATTCCTCTATATGAGTACAATATATAATACATCTCAAGAGATAAAATATAATTCCTTAAAGGCAAGCTAAAAAGCTCACAAAATTAAGGCTTACTAAAAGCTAGAAAAACCCCTTAGGTGTCAAAATCACTTTCCAAATCATTCTAAAGGATCATGAATTAGATAAATATGTTATGGAAGCTAATTAGTGATAAAAATGGAATGTGATGCTGAATTTTGGAGAGAATAAATAGTTGCAAGTCGAATTTCCCAAGTGGTAAGAGTTTCCAAGTCAACTAGCTTTACCTTATCCACTAGAAAGTAGAAAAATAGGATAACGCTATCTAAATCAGGAAAGTGTCTGTCTAATTCAGGAATGGAATAAAATCAGACAGAATCCAAGGAAATGTTATCCAGAATCGATCAAAATTCGTTTTAGTGACTTAGGATGTCATATGGAGGCATAAAAGACAAAACTAGGCCAACTACATAGTGTACACCTAGGAAAATTAATAGAGATGACTAATAAATTATATCCTAACTATGGAATGGTTTTTTAAATGTTCCAACATAGATAAGATAATGTCGAAAACCCATATAATCATTCGATTAGGATTCAATGATGGGTACCCCTTCTCAAATGCAAGGAAGGAATTCCAGTGATGACTGCAAGTTCCAAGGTACTAATGTTTCTAAATCCACATCCTAGATAGCGAATTGGCATCGATACGAAGGAATTCGTCGAAGGAGGACCTTAATGTATCACCCATCAATTGACACAAAACATACATTGAGATATGTGATAAATATGTATGATCACCAAGTATGAAAAACTTACATAGTGATGGCCAACAAAAAAGGTCAACATGACTGTAGAATGACCGACACAGGTTGACATTCCCTTGAACACGTAGCATGAAAAATAGGTGACTAGGTAGAAAAGACTCAAGAACACCATATAGACTGTAGTGTGATGACACATGAGGCATTGAGGCACACTCCATAGTGATTGGAAGAGTAACCAACCGGAGAAGTACTATGAATAAGGGAAATGGTTTAGTTATGAAACAAGGATATAACCCAACTCTAAGACAAAGACACAAATAGGTTCCATGTTCAAGGGTGACATATGACATGTTGCCTCTTGAATGAAATAGACAATGAATTAACCCCCCCTGTTTCTCTTTCTCACTTACCTTTTTCATTTTTTAACCAACTTGAACAAGAGATAGAAGTATGCTCGAGAGTATCTTATTCATAAAATTTTGACAAGCCTAAAGAAGTAAACCGTCAAGGCTTTCTTCCATTTTTAATGAGCTTTAAGAAGAGATAGAAAGATGCTCAATGAGATATTATCCCGTGCATTTTTGTCGAGCCTGGGGTAGTTAATGATCGCTGGTGTTTTCATATTTATAAAGTCTGAAAAACTTAAAGAAGACTCTATGATGCACTTTTTCGTATATTTAGTCCCACCATCCGAAAAAACATAAAATAATAAGATGAAGGAATCTTCTAGCCAAAGTGAGCTAGAGTATTCCTTTTTCATAATTAATCCATTTCATCCAGAAAATGGGTAAACTTATATTCAATGTATGTTCTTTCAGATCCTTTGATGAGTGTGAAAGGAACAAGCTTACTCGACAATCTTTTCAATTTTAAGGATTCAAAAAAGATCTTCAAGAGGACTCCATATGCAACTCATCCTTGTAAGTTTAATGAGCCAGTATAAGTCAACTTCATTCCATCATTATTTTTTTAGATGAAAGAGGAGAGAAAAATGCTCCATAGGGGTCCTTTCTCATTCATTTTTAACAATCCCGATAAAGGGAAAAAATAATACTTGATCAGGGCCCACAAGGGTCACCATCATAATAAACTAACTCATATGCCCCCTGATGTATTACATGTTTAAATTTGTAGGGACGGTTCCATAAGGGTTGGGTAGTCACAACGAGGGTGTGCATAATGTTTCTCACATTTTCCTGATCAAGAAGAAGACATGCACTATGGTACTTCTCCTCCCAAGGACTTCCATGAGTAGCCATGACTTCCATAAGGGTCTCATCCAAAGGTATGACATAATTAGAAAAGTCATGTGAAATTGGTGAATAATATAATTAGAGGAAATTCCAACTTAAAATGTGCCTCAAGAAAATACTTGTCATAATGTGTAAGCCAATCAAAATCCTTTAAAATTCAAAAGAGATACACATATGACTAAGCATTTTAATATTAAATGAAATTTTTTGATTATTTAAATTGAATATGACTAAGCACCTTGGCAATTTTTAATTATTTAATTTGAGGATATAATAATATATAATAATTCCTAATAAACTAACCTAACCAACTATAAGTAAAAGTAAAAATATATAATAAAATACAACTAAAAAGTAAACATATAGAATAGAACACAATTAAAAAGTAAAAATATATTATATATTATATTATATATGGTATCTTATAATAAATTAACTTAACAAATTAAAAATATATTATATAATACGATATAATCAATTAATCTAACAAACTATAACTAAAAAGTAAATATATAATATATAATATTATATAGTATCATATAATAATAATTATTTTTAATTTTTATTGCATAATTTAGGATTGTCTTAGCTTACATGGAAGTGTGGTGTGGCATACATGGCTTTCATGTGGCATTTTCCTTAGGAGACTCATTTTAAGTTGAAATTTCCTCTGATTCAATGTGAGTAAGGGATCATGATCAAGATCCATATCAATAACTAGGTGGGGATCTAAATCAACATCGAGATTAACAACTCGGTAAGGATTGAGATATTGGAGAATTTTCTGCATCTTTTTTGAATTTGGAAGGAAAGAGGTACGATGATGCATATCCTCCCAAGGCTTGTCACATGAATCCATGACTTCCATTATCTCATTATTAGATGGTAAAACATCCATAATTAGAAATTCATGTGAAGGAGATGGGGAATTGGTCGATCAAGGCACAAGGATCGAGATGAACAACTAGGTGATGGTCATGATCATGGTCAAGGGGATTGGACTAAATAAATTTGTAAGTAGTTTCGACTGCTCACAATGGCATAGAATATCCTAGTGAGTCTACTTCCATAACATTAGGTATTACCTAAGGATCAAAGGAACCAAGAGCATGGTTAAAGATGGAAGATATCATACAAATGTGAGATTCTTTTTTTTAGGGGTTGGATACTAGAAAAGAGAAAGTACCCATCAATGAGGAATCTTTAAACAAACCAACACCCACATTTTCATAAGTCTTCATGGAATCACCTATGAAGGGAACGTTACCACAAGGAGTGAGTCATAATTCTGGCATGCAGTAATAAAGATGGTCTACAGTTATAATATTCCCTTGATGGGGAAATCAGAGAAGTCAAAATTCCGATGATAATGGCACTTTCATGGCATACCACCAATTGTTTCCTAATAACAAATTATAGTCAAGAGGTGCATAAACAACTTCAACATCAATCATGGCATTTTCCCCCCTAGATTAATGGGAAAGGCATGAATGATTCCATGAATGATTCCATGTGATGTAAAAATTTGATCATCAAATGCTTTCAAAGAAGTGGATGATTAGACAAGCTTAGGAGAGCCTATCACATGCCAACATGAAATGGATATAACAGAATTCAAGGCTCCTTTGTCAATAAAGCATGAAAGATGTTTTTCCCGCATATGACTACTTGTATCTGAAATTCAATATGGTACGAGAGCCTTGGTTGGCTATGTTCCATGTCAAAAACAACCAAAATTGATTATGTGGAGTTTATCCCTCCAATGGCTCACAATAGTGATTTACATTACGTAGGAAAAATTTGCAACACTTCAAGAGTAGATATGGTGCAAGAGGCTTGAACTAAATCCTCAATAATACTGTAATGTTGAGTAGCTCAATAATTGGGATTATGTGTTGCTCGATGAAGTACCCTCTTAGGAGGGAGAATGGTTTTGTTAAGAGCAGGGCCATTTGGTTTGGATGGAGAAGCTCAATCCTGTTCAGGAGAACTAGTATTAGGTTTATCATAAATGTGGTTCCGAGTGGTAAGGGCGATCATTTACTATAATAAAAATACATTTGATATTCCATCCCATTGAGGAGGATGACCTCCATTTCCGCCTTGTGAAGGTGGAGGATTTGTAGAAACCATTTGTTGGTGTTTTTGTTGAGGGAAATGATGAGTTAAAACGGAAGGGGGTGGGGTGGAGTCTTTAAGATTAATGACCTCATTCACTTCGTTTAAGTGTGGAGATAGATTATTCATATGATCGCGCCCACAAATATTGTAGATTAATTTGGGTTTCCTTTCATTTTTGTTTCCCCCGGCATTAGGGGGTGGTGCTTGTTGTGTTCCAAACTCATTGAAAGAATTTTTCTTTTTGTTTTTCTTCCTTTTGCCTCCATATTGTTGAGGTTGATGTGGTTGAGAGTGTACCATATTAACATCGGAGGTTTTTGTTGGAACTTTGGGTGGTTTGCTAGTAGACATAGTTGAAGTGGGTGGATTATCAATGGCACACTATTTAAGTTTCCCACTTAACTGGTTCACTAAAATGGTAGAGACAAAACCAGCCACACCATCTGCATGTGTTCCAGGTGTAGGTCGATATGCATTGGTTGAAAATTGAGGAACATGTAGGATAATATTGTATAATGTTCTTGATTGTGAATATATCAAATCCAAATGTTGGGCATGATAGATATATTTCTCTTTAGTTACGACCCCATCCATAGAAACATCATGAGAAATGGGAATTAATAGTGACTTTGTAAACTAGTATGCTAATAATTGATTAGGAATGGTGACTTTTACAAGCCTCCACCTTCGTCTCCACTCTTGGATATGGTATGAAATATGGGTGGCATTGTTTTAACAAAAATATGTAAAAAGATACATTTCTATTTCATAGTGGATAGGTAATTGGGAGTGAGTTAAAAAATTCATTGCAAGTGCATTGAAGCTAGAATAGGAGGCGGTTGGCAATTCAATGTACCATTTGGATGCACTCCTAGTTAGGGTTTGAGGGAAAATATGTAACTTAACATTGTCATCCAACATGGATTTGAAGACACACTACAAATGATAGGTGGTAACATGAGTGGATAGGTATTCTCACATTTTACCATCAAATTTAGGTATGTCTGTAGGGATCTTGTGTGGAATAGGTCACCATAAGGGGTTGTGCAAAATGGGGTCATTGGTTAACCTTGACAAATATGGTAAATCCAAAGTAGATAAAAAGGGTAGCTACATGTTGGAAAATGGATTTTGCGTCTAAGGTAATTGGGCATTGAGACTCATTGGATCGTAAGTTCCCCCCATATATTGGCTTCTAGAAGCATACAAACTTGGGAAAGCATGACTTCCCCCAAGAAATTGATTTCCCCCATAAGAAGGATTACCCCTAGTGAAGTGATTACCCCTATAAGGATGACTTCCCCTCAGGAAGGGATTTTTCCGATAACTACCCCAAGGTAAATCACTACCTCTATGATAGGGGACTCCTAAAACATAAGTGTTTCCCTTGGGAAAAGGGAATCCACCAGGATCACTAGTGCCCCCAGTGGATGGGAAGTTACGAGAAACATTACCACTTGTTTAGAAGAGTAAACTTCTAGACATAGGTGTGCTTCCAGTAAAGGGAATATTACTAGGATAATTTGACCCTCCCATGGATTGGGTACATTCGAAAGGTTTCCCCCCTTGAGAAGTAGGCGGGTTTCTTTCCCCTATAGATGCATTCCAACCAAAATGAAATCCATCATTTGGGATGATAGGGATTCCTATAGACCTTCCAACATTCACTTGGGAACTTCCACCAAGAGTAAACGTAGGAGTAGGACATCCCCCAAAAGCAAAAGTTGAGGAAAATTGTGGTGATGATCCATTAAATGGTGAAGCACTGGATTGAACAATGGGTTAAATAGTAGGTATGGATGATGTTCCCCAAAGGGAAAAAGTAGGTGTGTTAGCTGCACTAGATGGAGAATTTAACCCAATAGTAGATGGTTGTGGATAATTAATCAAAGTTCCTCCTCCACTACTGAGTGAAGATGTGATGGGTTTTTCCATAGTTGAATAAGATGTGGTCCTAGACATCATATGACTGAACAGAGAAAAGGGTTCACCAGTTAAAGGTCAAAATTGCTAAAGTATGGTGCTATAAGGATTGGTCAAAGGTGGGTTAATGTGTGTAACAACACCCTCATCCATGACTTCAATGTCAAAATGAGTGGTTTTAACTGAATCACATTTTGAATTTACAATGTCTCTTACCCCATCTAGAGAAGTGAATTTCCTTTGAATAGATGGAGGTTCATCCTCGACATGAAAGAGGTCCCTAATATGTCAATATTGACGAATCAGTAGATTGGCCATGGTGAATAATAAAAATTTACAAAATGAAAATAACAATCATAAGGCCAACTACAAGAGAAAACACAACATACCCCTAGCAAAATATGGGCTATTAAGAGGCAAACCAATTGCGTTAAAGGGAATCTTCCGAAGGTGGGTCTCAACCCACCAACAAAGAAGTGAGAACTAGTTATGATATCCCCTCTTACTCCCTCGAATATAAGGTCCAAGTGCTCATGGGGAACAACCCAAGGTATAGGAACCAGATGATGTATCATTTATCTCAGGTACCACAATCACTTCCCACTTGTAATCACCTTTGTAGATACCTAGGAAAAGAAACTAAGGCTACCACTTCACAAAAGGATAAGAGGGTGGAACAACCATAAGACAAGTTCAGACATGAGGGAAGGGAATGTGTGACATATGTCGAAGACCTAAATCCTTGATAAGAGGTGTAACCCCAAGGATTTCCAATTGACCAAGCCCCAATGGATGTAAGAACCTACTAATCACACCAAGAGGGGATATCTCTCAAATGCACCTAGCTTAACCTTTTGCTTGACTCATGTGTTAGATGAGCTTTCCCAGAAAGCGTCTCTTGTTACTAATGGATTTTCTCTCTTTAGTGACTCTAGTTTCTTTATATGTCCTTAGAGAGTGTCCTCTCTAACCCTATTCCAAGGCCCTACACCCTAAGCTAATGTTGGTTTGTTAGACCAAAAATAAAATTTCTAATATATTTTAATTCGACAGTTTCTTTTATGGTCATTGATTACTCAAGTAGGTATATGGAGTGAGACTTGGTGATGTGAAAGACTCTAGACCCAAAAGATAGCAAAAAATACAATAATGAGACTGCACTTCTTTTTGTTTCATGAAATTTTATCTATAGGGGGGTTAGATTTATTTTCCTTTTCAATCAAACCCAAAAGACTCACTAAGAATATGCAGATATGAAAAAGTAAATCCAATCACAAATGTTCCTTCTATGTAATCAAACAAGAAACAAACACACTAGAGAAGAATCTATGTATGTTCAAATGTAAAATCCTTTTTTGTTTCCATTTTTTTATAAATTATGAAACAAGATAACAAGAATATGCATGTAACACATAACTTCAAGTATTCAAAATCAAGAAGACAAAACAATGACCAATAGGACAACTCAAGACCACCAAAACTCATTGAAACATCCAAATGTTTGGCATACAATGTGTGACAAACAATGGCCAAAAAGATACCTCCATTGTATTATTGACTTAAACATAGTTTTAGTAACAACAACAAAGGTTAAAAAATCCTTCTAGGATCACCACCAAACTAGAAGGATCGAATTAGGATCCAAGCACTAATTCAAGAACTATCAAACACACTCAAAGAATAAGGATTGAAAGAAAAAAAAATCATTCAAACGCTTCAAGAAGAGACTTTTGGAGGCATGCAAATAGGTTATGAGACTCAAGACACAGTTCTGAGAACCAAACAGACAGATATACGAGCAAAAATAGACCCAAAATATTCAAACAAGACAAACTAGAGCACCATCACCATGTTAGAGACTAGACAAGAGGGATGGTACAGGGAGCATCATCCCCCTATAATCTTGTTGGCAGGCATGGCCACACCCTGATCCTCAAAGAGAGGGGCAAATGGAAAACAAAAGGAATAAATTTTTTAGTTCAAGCTCATATCTAAGCAGTCTGAGAGGTGAAATTGGTTAATACTTATGCAAGAAGACCCTTGCAATCAAACCAAAACCTAGTAAATACAAAGAATCAAGAATTCAATGAATTGAAAGGAAACACATGTTGATGTATATGTAACTTCGGAATGTATTTCATACATGTATGTTGTATGTACTCCTATAGAGATGGTATTATTCCTCTATACGGAAGTGTCATCATTTATATTATTAGTGTCGTAACTTATACTTGATGGGTTATTAGACCACCTTGTTGGGGTCGACCCTGTATAAGTCATGTGGGTCAAAGGGTTATTAGACCACCCTATTGGGGGTCGGCCATGTGGGTCGAAGGGTTATTACACCACCCTATTGAGGGTCAGCCCAGTCAGCATTATGTTATGTGGTTAAGTTCGAGCCTACATGATTTATGTAAAAGGCAAGTCAAGTCAAGTATAAATAGAGTGTGGGAGGCACTCTATTTGATCACTCACTTCTCACTCATGCACTCAAGGACGAGTGGAGCACTTATGGAGGAGGAGGATTTGCTGCTAGGATATTTCTATCTCTTATGGTTGGGTTGTATCATTGCTCTATCTATCTCTGAGGAAGTTATTGAGGTTTTTCACCTTTATGGTTTTCCCCAAGTAAATCTTTGTGTCTCTTGTGTGCTTGCATTATTGTCTCCATGATTGATATGCTGTAGATATGCTGTACATGTTGTTATCTCAGTTAAGATCCTAGATCAAATTGAAGTAAATTCTGAAAATTTAACATGGTATCAGAGCTAGCCTGAAAGAAGGCATGATATGGCATGTATGACACTTGTTGCACTTACGATGCTAGGGCTTGATATAGCAAAAACAAGTCATTATAGAACTTTCGCTATAGATCCGTTTTGGCGAAGTTTTCAGATCTGAAATATTTACAGGTCGAATATTAAATCCCCATGTACCTTGTGTCCAAAGGACAACCTCTAATTCATTGTACTTTGTGATTTATGATCTGTACAATATAGGGTTTCTGCCTCTTCCAGATCTGAGTCAAAATCAGGTGACCTTGGGAAAAAGTTCATAACTTGGGCTAGGAAGCTCCAAATGAAATTTCATAAAAGGTGACAGGTAGTACACAGACTGTACTATCTCAGGAAAAATTTTCAGAGGCTGAAGTGGAAACAGTGACATGTGGCACGCCGTACAAGTTTGCTCTCCTGTATTATCCCATAAACAGGTCATGTTGCGACACTTGGCATAACTCTCTCTAAGAGAATCCAATTGATGTCAGACATGTCAGGATGGAAGGATAATAGGTTGGGCTATCTCAGGAATATTTTTCAGACCCTATGGAGCGAAAAGTTTGGAGTTACACAAGAAACAATCAGGTACATATTTCTGTCAAAATAAAATTATTTTTTGAGTACCTTCATTCATGGCTTCCGAAATTTAGGGCTTTGGAAAAAGTTGGAATTTTTGTAATCAGAGACCACGGCTTGATGCTACTCATAAAAATCGAAATTTAGAGACCAATATCAGAATTTTTGGTTGGGCAGAAGGCCGGGCTTGATCAAACCCTAGTTTGGGACTTTGATCAGAAAAGTGGAAAATTAGGGCTTCTGCAAAAATGGGAATTTTTGAAATCTGTGACCACGGCTGGAAGCTCCTCATAAAAATAGAAGCTTAGAGCTTTGGATCAAACCTTTTGATGGGGAAAAAGAGTGGGCTTCATCAAACCCCAGTTCGGGGTCATGTCCAATGAATCCAGAAGTTTCAAAGGAAAAATTGAGGAGTGAAACTTTGCAGTTTTCAAATTCTAAGCATACCAGTGTGAGCAGCTCATCAAGGCGCATATTTCTATCCTTTTAGAAGTTTGAAATTCAAAGTTTGAATTTTTGGGGTTTCTCTGACAAACCCTAATCCAGCTCCAGATCCAGTTCTTGCAAATTAAGTGGATTGGGTTAATCCTAGAAGAAGATGGATTGGTCACCTGCATAAGTGAAGAAGTTCCTGTTTCAGAGGGAGATGAGGCTAAGGCCTTACATAAGAAGATTACAAGCGATCTTGACAGGTATGACTCATCGAGGTATGTTTTGAGATTTGTTCATGATTAAGTTTATGGTATGTTTGTCTTCATGTTATTACAGTTAGTACAATCTTGATTTTAGACTTGTCATATCACCTTAATAAAATTATGAATGCACGATAGAAAATATTCATTGATTAGGGTGTTGACACTTATGATTGTACTAATGCATTATGGCGTTGTATGAGATTTATGTTGTCTACTAACATGAAAGGTACACCAAGAAAGACAAATCATGTTCTGGTTCAAGAACATATGATCATGATGACATGAGAACAAAGATTCATCCATTGTCATGGATCTCATAGAAGATCCATTTACGAGGTATGTATAACTTGGTTTTATAATGGTTAACCTATGAGATATACAAGTTACTAGCACAAGTCATTAAGGAAGAACAAGAAGACATCATGTGAGTATGTTAGACATAACTAGCTAGCATGCTAATCCAGGTATGTTTTTCCTATATCGAGATAGAATCCTACCTTGTGTTAGGATCTTATACTGTTGTGTGGTTGATAATGATTATTCATGAAGTCATAGGTTTGAATAGTCATGGTTGTATGCATATTGTAATTGATGATATGACTAACTCAAAGAATCATGAAGGTATAGGTAATCACGGATTTTATGCATATTATATCTCTTATCTTGATTGATGATTCAACTAACCAGAAGAGTCCTATGATCAAATAAGAAAATGTATGAGTAAAAGAAGACTTCCCTGAAACCTTGAATACTAATGTTTATGATCATGAATATACATGTTTAAGATTATTGTGTTTATTAAGATTATACTAATGAATTATGTATGAGACCTAGAGGATAACACAATGATGATACTAACAAGCATGCATAGGGATCGAGAATGTATATAAGTTGAAGGACAGGTAATCCAGGAAGCAAAAATCAAGAGGGAGCACACTCCAATTGTTCCTGCAAGAAAGCAAAGGAGCACACTTCAGTAGTTTCTGCAAGGATGCAGATATTTAGAGGGAGTTGACCATCTTTCGACATTCCACAATAGAAAGGTGTAGAAGAAGCTACCTCAGCAGTCTGCAAGGAAGCAAAGACTCAGAGGGAGTCCACCCAGCAACCAAACAAAGGTAAGTATTTTTAATTATCATTTCTTGCATATTTGTTTGCTTAAATAAAATTGTTCAATGATGTATATGCTCATGTTCCTAGACTTAGGATATGTATTGTGCATATTAGAATGATTGCATTAATGAACAGTATACTACTAATATGCATGTGATGGGTAAGTGGCCTATGGCACTGTACAACATTCCATTGCTACTTATCTAGAATGAAACCTCTTTGCTGACATGTTGGGAGTTGTGCACACTGTTAACAATGTTCTGGTAGAGATTGGAAGGCATCTAGAAAGTTACGGGATATGGATAAATGTTGTATTGAAGCATTGGCTAATAAAATTGCATGACTGTATGACATATTTCTTTATGTGTAAGAATTTGTTCTAAAAACTATGAGATGTTTTCTAATCATGCAATTTAACTTGTTGTGTAGGAAAGATCGTATTCCATCACCTAAAAAAGAAGAACTACAACATTTGTTCAAGCAACAAAATTATCTATTGAAGATATTGAAGTTCCCAGGATACGGGAAGAATGCCATGATCCGTCGATCATGAAGAATGATGTTTGGGATGCGGTCCCAAGAGCTGAAGGGAAGTCTGTTGTGACTTCCAAATGGAACTATCAGATCAAGCATGCTGCAGATGGTAGCATAGAGAAATATAAAAGTGATGAGATAGAAGATACACCAGATGGATTTCAAGACATCTTTCTTGAATGGTGTAGTTGAAGAAGAAGTGTATGTGGAGCAACCACTTGGTTCTGAGACACATGACAAGAAATCATATATGTGCAAAACTTGGTATGGTAGGATAGACAGCTTTCTATCTAGTTTGGTCTTTACCAAGAGTAAAGCGGGTTCCAACCTTTTCTACAAGGTTGAGGAAGGCAATCCAGTGATACTACTTTTGTATGCGAATAACCTATTTGTTACAGGTAAAGATAGATTGATTGCCGACACGCAGCGGAAGCTTGCTGCTGAGTTCGAGATGAAGAACTTGGGGATGATGCACTATTTGTTTTTGGCATGGAGGTGTGGAAAAGTGCAGATGGAATCTTCCTTGGACAAGGGAAGTATGCAGTAGAGATCTTGAAGAGGTCCGGGATGATAGATTGCAAGGCCATGGCCACACCTATGGCATTGAATCTGAAGCTTCTTTGTGATGCTTCATCTGAGCCAGTTGATGTCTCTATGCATCGTCAGATGATTGGGTCCTTGATGTACCTGATGAACACGAGACCAGACATTTGCTTTGCTGTGAACACATTGAGTCAGTTCCTGACAGATCCGAGGAGTGTTCACCTGATTGCTGTAAAGCATGTTCTGAGGTACCTGAAGGGTACAATGGATTATGGGCTCAAGTATGAAGTGAATCAAAAGCTTAACCTGCAGGGTTATGTTGATTCAGATTGGGCTGGCAGTGCTACAGATAGGAAGAGCACATCTGGATGCTGCTTCAGTATGGGATCAGGTGTGATCTCTTGGTTTAGCAGGAAGCAGTCCTGCGTAGCACTGAGTACAGCTGAGGCAGAGTATGTTGCAGCCTATTCAGCTAGTTGTGAGGCAGTATGGCTATGGAAGCTACTGTCTGATTTATTTGATCTCCCGTAGGATGCTACTACTATCTTCTATGATAACCAGAGTTGTGTGAAGCTGTCTAAGAACCCAGTGTTTCATGATAGGTCAAAACACATAGAGATCAAATATCACTATATCAGGGATATGGTGCAGAGAGGAACTGTGAAGCTCCTGTATGTTGAGACGGACGAGCAGGTTGCATATGTGCTGACAAAGCCACTAGCTAGGGTGAAGTTCGACTACTTCAGAAAGAGACTTGGCGTTCTTCAAATCGAGGACACTTCGAGGAAGAAGTGATGGACACATTTGCTGAAGCCATTCCAAGCATGTTGGAAGGAGGATCCTTCACATGGCTGTGGATGTAAGCGCTGGATGATGAACATCAGGATGATGTTCTGGTTTCTGCCGGATATGATCAGTTGGATCATTTTTATATATGTATGTATGCATCATGTTGGATGCTGGATATGATCGGTTGGATCATGTGTATGTATTTTGTATATGCATCATGTTGGATGCTTAGACCATGTATCTGTATATGTATTAGGTGGATACATTGTATGATCAGGTAGATCATGTATATTGATATGTATCAGATATGATCAGGTAGGTCATGTATGTTGATGGATACATTGTGTGGATCATGTATCTATGTATCAGGTTGATACACTGTGTATGATGATATGTATTAGGTAGATACGTGGTGTGCATCAGATGGATGCATTGTATGATCAGGATGATCGTGGATGACGAGCTTCTCCAAATGACATGCAGCAGGATGTTGCAGTGATGATGATCAGGGTGATCATGTGTACATCAGGATGATGTATGATGAGTATCAGATGATACTTTGTGGCCGTGGATCAGGTTGTGTAGGTAAGCATGTAATTTGTGCCCTGGGAGATTTGCAGATGGTCTTTCGAGGTTTTTCCTATGGCATGTAATTTGGTGCCGTGGGACATCTGGCAAATTCTCTTTCGAGGTTTTGCTTGGGAGGACATATAATTTGTGCCCTGGGAGATCTGCAGATAGTCTTTCGAGGTTTTTCCTATGGCATGTAATTCATTGCCCTGGGATATCTGGCAGATGCTCTTTCGAGGTTTTTTCCTATGGCATGTAATTTGCTCCTGGGAGATCTGGACAGGATGAAAAAGGCCTCAGATGCTTCAGCTAGGTTTTGCCATGACCACATGTAATTTTCTCCTGGGAGATCTAGACAGGATGAAAAAGGCCTTAGATGCTTCAGCCAGGTTTTGTGGTGGACCACATGTAATGTGCTCCTGGGAGATCCGACAGGTAGAGCTGTGTGCTCGTAACAACCTGGGATGCTTCAGCCAGGTTTTGTGGTGAGATCACATGTAATGTGCTCCTGGGAGATCCAACAGGTAGAGTTGTGTACTTGTAACAACTTGGGATGCTTCAGCCAGGTTTTGTGATGGGTCACATGTAATGTGCTCCTGGGAGATCCTACAGGTAGAGCTATGTGCTCATAATAGCTTGGAATGCTACAAATAGGTTTTGTGATGCATGTAATAAGTCCTGAGGATTCCACAGTATGGCCAGTGATGACGAAGACCTCCAGGTGGTGGGCCTACATCCAGTATGAAAAAGGACTGGCTCTATAGAACTTCCTATGACGAGTAGATTTAGAGATTGATTGAGATAGCAGCAGTAGTGATGATGATGATGACTTGATGATGATTATCCAGTGACGATGATCCAGAGAATATGAGTTGTGCTAGAACACCTGTCCTAAGAAATACCTTCCTAGTTAAGAGGGAGTGTTGATGTATATGTAACTTCAGAATGTATTTCATACATGTATGTTGTATGTACTCCTATAGAGATGGTATTATTCCTCTATACAGAAGTGTCGTCATTTATATTGTTAGTGTTGTAAATTATACTTGATGGGTTATTAGACCACCTTATTGGGGTCAGTATAATGTCCCTTGTTAGGAGTTTTATCAATATGGCAATTTTTCACTTTTTTCCCTAATTAGACCTTTGACTAGTTTTGATCTCTAGGTCCCAAATTTGCCCCAAATGATCCCAAATCTTCTGAGAAGGTATATGAATGATATTAGAACATAAATATGTGTTTCATAGATTCCTTTGGACCTTTAAAATACTTATGCAAATCCTCTTTCAATTCTGGTCAATGTAGCAAACTTTACTAGTGATTTCCCTTTGACTACTATTGGTCTCTACGTCTCAAATTGACTCCAAATCCCTTCAAATCTTCAAGGAAGGTGTATGAATGATATTAGTACTTGAATATGATGTTTAGGGATGAAATATGGCCACAAAAATACCTCTGCAAACTCTCTTAATATTCTGGACCAAGTATGCAATTTTACTAGTAATTTGGGGTTCAAATCCCCCCGAGGTAAGTACTGAAAATGGCTTCTCAAATGCCTCCAAACCCACTCAAAGTTATGAAAAGAGGTATGTAATGTTTTAAGTATGTTATTAAGGTCTTATATGCACCATTAATGGTTTATTACAACTGTTCTCACCCTCTCCCATTCAACTGCAAAAATCCCCAATTTGACCCTTGGGGAAATGGCACTATTTCACCTCCCAATACAACTAAATTGAGTAAAAATGCTTCAAATGCTCAAGTACAGTACATGAAAATTGTAGAAGACATCCATGGCAGTATGTTTCTCACAAATATATCATAGAATCATCCATTCATTCGAAATCTTCATCAATACATTAGCTCACAACAAGGTAGTGGGGAAATGGCATTGTTCTTCCATTAAAAATGCGATTTATACATTTCTACTTGGAATTTCGACCTGAAACTTTTTGGAGATGAAGAATAGAGTATTTACTTCATATTACAAAAGAAATGGGGCATTAAAAGCTTCCCCAAAGAGTACAATAGCTCACCAAAAACGCCCTCCCTCAAGGATCAAGAATATGCCATCAAAACTGGAAATGGTTGAAGGAGTGAGTTGCAATAGAAAAAACCATGAGATTCCCTGTAGCTTACACCTGCAAATAAATACTCCATTAAATCTCCAAATGAAAGGTCTGAATGGCCTTTCCAATTACCAACTTGGATGGGAATCTTTCACCCTCGAAATTGGCTAAGGCAAGAAACTAGTCATCCACTAGCTCTCCCTCTTCACAAATGCAATTGCAAATTCTACAAATGATCAAAATCCATTCTCATACTTAATTTCTACATTTTATAACCAACATTAGGCTTCTAAGGGTCGAAATCCTCTCAATAGATTCAATAGATTTCCATTTAGGAAATATTCCACATTTGCCACTTGTCTCCTAGTTCCAACCTTCCATCTTCTCCCAAATTCGATTTTGAGTCTCTTTGGCTTCTCCAACTCCCAAATTCGCCTTCTTTGAGCCTATTTTTGGGGCTGACATGTCATAGTGGTTCGATGCCAGAGGTCGGGTCTGCAATTTGTCATAGTTGTCATAGATGCTCCATCATTGGTGTCATAGGGGCTAGGGAATCTAGCCCAAGTGTCCACAAACTTCCACTTTGACTCTTTATCTTCCATGTAGGTTACCAATCCTTCCCAATTCGACCTAAGATTCTCAATGAAATGTGTTATGACTTTCCAACTCACCCAAGAGTGTTCACATTTCCATTAATTCAAATTTGCAAAAGAGAGATACCATGTATTATGAAAAATCAAGCTAGTGTGGGTCCCACATCCTCCATATGTCTCCAAAACCATTTTTCACCTAGGATTTCTCTTGAATTTCTTTATTCACTTTATTTATTAAATACTTGAACCCTTCTAATGTCTAAACATCATTTATTATCCCCCTTATTCCAAATCCCAAATCTTCCACCCCAAACCTAGGAAACTAGTAATTTTCCTCCTTGGCAATTATTTGACCCTTAACATCAATTTTACAAACTCTAATGAATATGGCTAATGTGATTAGGCCATTGTGACCCAATTCCAAATTTTGGACATGACAAATCCTCCCTTCCCAATAT
This sequence comes from Larix kaempferi, assembly GCA_027924585.1. Lineage (NCBI taxonomy): Eukaryota > Viridiplantae > Streptophyta > Pinopsida > Pinales > Pinaceae > Larix > Larix kaempferi. The sequence continues at coordinate 493,592 of BSBM01000425.1, forward strand.
TTCTTGTCCTCAAGCAATTTCAAACATGGGTGTTGAAGAACCTGCTTTCTGTATAATTCTTTGAAGTTGCCATTGAATTGCCAAACCTTGAGTCTTTGAGTTTCCATGAAGATTTTAGAGAGGAACCACCATGCTTGCTGCTGCACTACTCTGATAAAAATCACTTTATTAAGTGGGAAATCCATCTCCCATACTTCTTGTTTCCCCCAAAAAATTAAAACCAATGAGATAAAAATTATTCCAGGGTCCCATTGCTTGTATTGCACCCCAACAATGAAGAGTGCTCTCCAACCCATACCATCAGATAAGATGATTCCTGGATCCCATTTTCTTGTATGCATTCTTCCAAACATCATGAGTACAAAATATATGTCATCAAAGTACATAACTATATAATGAAAATGTACATCAAGGAGGTGCTTCATCAAAGAATCATGAAAGTGCTTGTACCTCCAAGCAAGTAGACCACGATTTTCCAAGCGCATACAAGCTTCAAGTGACCAATCACATCTGCTCCAATGACATAGGTGAGGATCCCATGTCCTATAATGCTGCTCCAAAAGGATGTGATATGCATCAAAATATTCAACCATGTATTCTTTCATCCAAGAAGTGAATGAAGAATCTCCACTAAAATTTGAACCAAATAATGAGCAGAAAAAACAAGGAGACTTCAAATGACTCAAAGAAGTCTCACCCATACATCCATGAATGTGAGAATAATAAAGATGTAACAAAGTATGTGGCTGCCAACAAAAATGTTCTCCCATCATAAATCTATTCACCCAAGTGTTGGATGAAGTTCCTCTAACATCAAATGAACCCAGTGTTGAGCAAGAAAAACCATGAGTCTTCAAGTGACTCAAATCCATATCATAGGTGCATCCATGTAGATGTGAATCATCATAAAGTGACAAATTATGCTGCTGCAAATGTGAATAAGAATGTGCTCCAACCATGTCATCATAAAAGTTAAATCTAGGAGTTCCATACTCCTCATGTGGCACCATCAAAAAGAACCCTTTCACCCATACTTCATTGAGACTAATACTGCAAAACATGGAATTGTAGGATGTAGGAGAATGTACTAACTCACCCAAATGATCAAAAAGTTCAGAAGTTTCATCATGGGAAGGATCCATGTGGGTAGTATCATGCAGCTCCTTCAAAAGTGGGAAACCTTTGTCATAGATTGGTTCCAATGTAGAGGAATCATGCTCTTCTTTAAAAATTGCATAAACTTCATCAAAAGACAATTCAAGTTCCTCTTCCACCACATCAATTGTTTGGACCTCTTCAAGTTCATCTTCAAACACATTAAGCACATTAAAATTCCCACATTTCTCATGATCCACCATGTCATGAGAATCCTCCAAACAATCTACCATTTGACAATCTGAAACATAGGAGGAAAAACAAGTATCTTGCAACTTTTCAAGAAGTTGCTCATTTTGAATTGTGAGCTTATGAATATCCTCATTATTCTTCAAGTATGCATCATGTAACAATTCACTAAGCTCAAACAAATGGTTTCTATCAAAAAGCAAAGACATGAAATTACCTTTAATGTGGCACATTGCTCTTTGAATCTTCTCCATGTCTTAAAGGAAGGATGTTTCCTCCAATGAAGTAGCTCTCCAACAAGAATTTGACACCAATGCTTGAGTGTCATGGAGAATGCTGAGGGACTCCTGGATCTTATTTTCATTCATCTTTAAGGACCCTTCAAGAAAATGAGGCTCTTGCAAATGAACCTCCTCATCTTCTTCAATTTTGCTTGGACCAACTTCATGAAGCTCAAGTGGTGATGGGGAAGTTGATCTTGGTTCTTCTTCAACTGCTACAAGGTCTCCATTATCATGCTTAATGGAACTTAGGCTTGCAGTAACACTTTCAAAAGTGATCTCTATGTCACCAACATAGAGGTGTGAGCACCAATCAGTAGGTACTCCTTCATAGTTTAAGCATCCATCAGTAGATGCTCTTTGGTTCATGTCTAAGCTAGAAGGTGTCTTGAAATGATCTTCCATATTTTCAATAGAATATTCTTCATGCTCTTGTGATGTCTCTTCATTTTTATCCTTCAAGCAAGATGATGCATTTTTCCCCTTGTTTTCCTTATGATCAATATCTTTAGAATCTCTTTTTGAATAATTCCCAAAAGCTCTCCTCAAGTGGGACATAATTTCATGCACACATGTATGATACTCACTCCAAGGTTCTTTACAAAAAGGGCATAAACCTTTCTTCACTAACTCCACATCTTCATTTTTGGGCCTATTTTCAAAAACATGTTCAGCATAGTACTCAAAAGACATGGCATTTTGTGTATTTTTGCTAAAAGCAATATATTCTTGATATTTTTGATATTGTTGGGGCTGTTGGAAAAACAGGATCGCAGAGCAATAACAATAAACAGAAATGCAAATATAATCACACATACACATTACAAGAGAGACACAGATATATCGTGGTTCACCCAACTTGGGCTATGTCCACACTGAATTTGGCAGTCCTTATTATTATTACCGTCCAGCAAGTCGAAGGGATACAACCTACAGCACAACCGCTGCACTTCCTCTTCTCTGTTTTACAGTCTCTCTTCAGATCTCAAAGATCTTTACAATGCATAAAACCTAATACATCAACCCTAGCCGTATTACAATGTCTTTCTTTTATAAGGGAAATACAATGGGAAAATACCACGGGATACCCAAAACCATGGGCCCGCAAAACAGCTGGCGAAAACAGCCCCAAAAATTTTCTTTGGGGGCGTTTCCCCCGAACCCCCGCCGGGGGACCGCTGGCCCCTGGAACCCCGTGGGGGGGCGATGCCCCCCCACACCCCCCCGCTGGGGTGAGTGTACAGTCCACCTACATATCATATAGAACTGGGGTACAAACACGGTTGATACAATATCATCTATGAGACTAGAAGATCTGGCTCCACAACCAACAATCTCCCACTTGGAGACTGATCACAACAACTCCACCGCTGCTGCACTTGCTGGACTTGGACTTGGCAAATTTCTCCTCTTCACCTTCATGCTAGAAGGCCAACTGAAACCGAGCACGAACTCAGTTTCTCTCTGGTCACTACCTTTGTGAACATGTTTGCAGGATTCTGGCTAGTATGTATCTTTTCCAATTTTAACAATTCATCTTCCAGAACAGAGCGTATGAAATGGTACTTGAGCTGTATATGTTTAGTCCTGGAATGGAATGCTGAGTTCTTTGCAAGATGAATGGCACTCTGGCTGTCACTATACAGTCTTCTATCCTTCTGCTTCTTACCCACTTCCTCCATAAACCTCTGCAACCAAATCATCTCTTTACTAGCCTCTGTAATGGCAACATACTCTGCTTCTGTTGTTGAAAGTGCAACAACCTTCTGTAGTTTCGAAATCCAGCTTACTGCTGTTCCACCTACAATAAACACATACCCTGTGGTACTCCTCCTGCTATCCTTGTCACCTGCGATATCTGCATCAACATATCCCTGTAGAACAGTGTCTGAACCTCCAAAACATAATGCCTCAGTAGTAGTACCTCTCAAATACCTGAGAATCCACTGTACTGCCTTCCAATGTTCTTTACCTGGATTGTTCATATATCTGCTCACAACTCCCACTGCATGTGCAATATCTGGTCTTGTGCACACCATGGCATACATCAAGCTGCCAACTGCTGATTGATAGGGAACCTTGGACATGTAATCTATCTCTTCTTGTGTCTTGGGACACATTTCCTTACTTAGAATGAAATGGCTAGCCAAAGGTGTACTTACAGGTTTTGCATTCTGCATTCTGAACCTCTCCAACACCTTTTGTATGTACTCACTTTGAGACAATGTCAATTTGCGATTTTTCCTGTCTCTCATTATTCTCATACCAAGGATTTGCTTTGCAGCACCCAAATCCTTCATCGCAAATGAATTAGCTAGATTCCTTTTGAGTACATTTGTATCCTGCATGTCAGACCCTACAACAAGCATGTCATCCACATACAATAACAAGATAATATATCTTCCATTGTCTAGCTTCTTGAAATAAACACAGTGGTCAAAATGACATCTACTATAACCTTGTTCTGTCATAAACCTGTCAAACTTTAGATACCACTGCCTTGGAGCTTGCTTCAAGCCATACAAGCTCTTTTTCAACCTGCATACCAGATCCTCCTTACCTTTGACCTCATACCCTTGTGGCTGCTGCATATATATTTCTTCCTCCAAATCCCCATGGAGGAAGGCTGTTTTTACATCTAACTGTTCAAGATGCAAATCTTCTACCGCCACTAGACTTAAGATGGTCCTAATTGAAGTCATCTTTACAACAGGAGAAAATATTTCATCAAAATCTATACCTTTCTTCTGTGCAAACCCCTTTACAACAAGTCTGGCCTTGTACTGCTTCTTACCTCCTTCTTCTTCCTTCAACCTGTAAATCCATTTGTTTTGCAATGCTCTTTTACCAGCAGGCAACTTAACCAAATCCCAAGTCTGGTTTCCTACCAATGAGTCCATCTCCTCATTCATGCCTTGCTCCCACTTCTTTCTAGTTTCCACCTGCATTGCTTCTTCATAACATTCTGGTTCACCAGAATCAGTCATCAATAAATAATACATTGAAGGAGAGTATCGTTCAGGGAGTCTACTTAACCTGGTAGATCTTCTTACAGTTGCAGGAGTTTCAGGTACTTGCTGCTGCTCTTGATTTTCTGGCACCTTCGGAACTTCATTTTCTTTAACTTCATCAAACACTATGTACTTTGTGCTTTCCTTTTCCTGTTTCTTTCCCTGCAACTGATCTTTATACATGACCTTTTCATTGAATATAACATCTCTACTCCTGATGATTTTGTTATTTTCATAATCCCATAAACGATAACCAAATTCATCAACCCCATATCCAATAAAGGTACATTTCTTGGATTTAGCTTCAAGCTTTGTTCTATTTTCTTTATCAATATGGACAAATGCTTCACAACCAAACGTTCTCAGAAATGAGTAGTTTACCTTTTTATCTGTCCATGCTTCCTCTGGAATACCACCATCCAAAGCACTTGAAGGTCCTCTGTTTATTAAATAAACAGCAGTATTTACAGCATCCGCCCAAAACTGTAAGGGCAACCCTGCATGCAGTCTCATACACCTTGCACGCTCCATGATCATTATGTTCATCCTTTCTGACACACCATTTTCCTGTGGTGTTCCTGGGACTGTCTTCTCTCTACGAATCCCATGGTATGAACAGTAACTATCAAACTCCTTGCCGCAGTACTCACCTCCATTATCAGATCTGAGACACTTCAATCTTTTTCCTGTCTCATTCTCAACCAAAGCTTTCCACTTCTTAAAAGTAGCAAACACATCAGATTTCTGTCTAATGCAATAAACCCAAGTTTTTCTAGTTGCATCATCAATAAATGTAACATAATAATGAGAGCCACCAAGAGATTGTACCTGAGCCGGTCCCCATACATCTGTATGCACAAGCTCTAATTTTTCATTCTTCTTCTGTTTCCCAACCCTGAGAAATCTGACTCTCTTCTGTTTTCCATAAACACAGTTTTCACAAAATTCCAAACTTACCTGCTTCAAATCCGGCAGCAACTTCCTTGAGTGGAGAATCTGCATCCCCTTCTCACTCATGTGGCCAAGCCTATGATGCCACAATTCTGTATCTGTTCCTGTGGAAGCTAAAGAGATAGAATGGTCAGTATTATGAGGACATAAATACAACGTACCTACTCTGTCTCCTTTTGCTATCACCATTGATCCTTTAGTGATCTTCCACCACTTTTCTCTGAACGTAGATAGACAGCTGCCATCTCCCAACTGCCCTGTTGAGATCAGATTTCTTTTCATAGCAGGAATATGCCTAACATCTTTCAACAACCAATCAGTTCCATTCTTAACTTTTATCCATACCTTACCCATTCCAACAATTTTACATGGCTCATCATCACCCAATAAAACATGTCCAAAATCGCCAGGAACATACTCATGAAAGTATTTCCTATGGGGTGTAGCATGACATGAAGCTCCTGAATCTACTACCCAATAATCACTAGTATTATCTAATGCAAGAATCAAAGCATCTTGTAACACATCACCTGCTACATTTGCTTCCTGGGTAGTTTCCTTCTGTGCATCTCCTTTCTTCTTTAGAGATTTGCAGTCTTTCTTCAGATGTCCTTTCTTTCCACAGTTCCAGCACTCTATCTTTCCCAGTCTGGACTTATATCTTCCCGTTTTAGACTTTCCACGATTACCTTGGCTCTTTCCTCTCTCCTTTTGTCTTCCTCTGCTCTCCATGGTCAACGCATTACCTGATGTCTCACCTGTGCTTTTTCTTCGCATTTCCTCGCTAAGAATAACACCAATAACATCATCAAATTTCAAGGTGTTTGAACCAGAGACAGAGTTACTTACAGCCATGACCAAGTTATTCCAGCTTTCTGGCAATGAACACAAGATTAGAAGAGCCCTAACCTCATCATCAAAGTTCACACTTACAGAACTTAGCTGATTTGTAACCGTATTAAACTCATTTAAATGATCAGTAACAGATCCACCTTTAGACATCTTCATATTAAATAAACGCTTCATTAGAAATACCTTGTTGGAAGCCGAGGGTTTTTCATACAGCTTACCCAATGCTTTCATCAAACCCTCTGTTGTCGTTTCTTTTGAGATATTGAAAGCCACCGATGAAGCCAAGCTCAATCGTATTGTTCCCAGAGCTTTTCTGTCAAGAACCACCCATTCTTCGTCCTTCATAGTCGTCGGCTGCTTTGCTTTTCCTCCCAATGGTAAGAATAGATCCTTTTGGTACAGATAGTCCTCCATTTGCATCTTCCATAACCCGAAGTTTTGGCCGTTAAACTTCTCGACCTTAAACTTTCCTTCTTCTGCCATTGCTCCCACTCGAACCAGAAACCCTAGCTTCCTGCGGGTTTAACTGCCAAATAGACCTTTGGCTCTGATACCAATTGTTGGAAAAACAGGATCGCAGAGCAATAACAATAAACAGAAATGCAAATATAATCACACATACACATTACAAGAGAGACACAGATATATCATGGTTCACCCAACTTGGGCTACATCCACACTGAATTTGCCAGTCCTTATTATTATTACCGTCCAGCAAGTCGAAGGGATACAACCTGCAGCACAACCGCTGCACTTCCTCTTCTTTGTTTTACAGTCTCTCTTCAGATCTCAAAGATCTTTACAATGCATAAAACCTAATACATCAACCCTAGCCGTATTACAATGTCTTTCATTTATAAGGGAAATACAATGGGAAAATACCACGGGATACCCAAAACCATGGGCCCGCAAAACAGCTGGCGAAAACAGCCCCAAAAATTTTCTTCGGGGGCGTTGCCCCCGAACCACCATTTCTCGGGGGCGCTACCCCCGAACCCCCATTTCTCGGGGGCGCTGCCCCCGAACCCCCGCCGGGGGACCGCTGGCCCCTGGAACCCCGTGGGGGGGCGATGCCCCCCCGCTGGGGTGAGTGTACAGTCCACCTACATATCATATAGAACTGGGGTACAAACACGGTTGATACAATATCATCTATGAGACTAGAAGATCTGGCTCCACAACCAACAGGGGCAAGGTTTTATATTTTGCTCTCCATCTTTGGAACTCACTCATAGAATTATCCTTGGTTGGTGTGACACACTCATATCCATCAAATTTAAAGTCATAAGAATAATCTTCATTTCTCTTGAAATTGTAAGAAGTGTTGCATGATGGCACCTCTTCCTTGTACCATTCACATTCTGCTTCATATTGCTCATAAGCATCTGCATATTCCTCATAAGAATTGTACTCATAGGATTCATCATAATAGTAAGACATGGCTGCCAATTATTCTTGAATGTATGTACCTAATACACAGGTGCAAGGACCATGCTCTGATACCACTGTAATGTCCCTTGTTAGGAGTTTTATCAATATGGCAATTTTTCACTTTTTTCCCTAGTTAGACCTTTGACTAGTTTTGATCTCTAGGTCCCAAATTTGCCCCAAATGATCCCAAATCTTCTGAGAAGGTATATTAATGATATTAGAACATAAATATGTGTTTCAGGGATGCCTTTGGACCTTTAAAATACTTCTGCAAATCCTCTTTCAATTCTGGTCAATGTAGGTAACTTTACTAGTGATTTCCCTTTGACTACTATTGGTCTCTAGGTCTCAAATTGACTCCAAATCCCTTCAAATACTCAAGGAAGGTGTATGAATGATATTAGTACTTGAATATGATTTTTAGGGATAACATATGGCCACCAAAATACCTCTGCAAACTCTCTTAAGATTCTGGACCAAGTATGCAATTTTACTAGTAATTTGGGGTTCAAATCCCCCTGAGGTAAGTACTGAAAATGGCTTCCCAAATGCCTCCAAACCCACTCAAATTTATGAACAGAGGTATGTAATGTGTTAAGTATGTTATTAAGGTCTTATATGCACCATTAATGGTTTATTACAACTATTCTCACCCTTTCCCATTCAACTGCAAAAATCCCCAATTCGACCCTTGGGGAAATGGCACTATTTCACGTCCCAATACAACTAAATTGAGTAAAAATGCTTCAAATGCTCAAGTACAGTACATGCAACTTGTAGAAGACATCCATGGTAGTATATTTCTCACAAATATATCATAGAATCATCCATTCATTCGAAATCATCATCAATACATTGGCTCACAACAAGGTAGTGGGGTAATGTCATTGTTCTTCCATTAAAAATGAGATTTATACATTTCTACTTGGAATTTCGACCTGAAATTTTTTGGAGATGAAGAACAGAGTATTTAATTCATATTAAAAAAGAAATGGGGCATTAAAAGCTTCCCCAAAGAGTACAATAGCTCACCAAAAACGCCCTCCCTCAAGGATCAAGAATATGCCATCAAAACTGGAAATGGTTGAAGGAGTGAGCTGCTGTAAAATCTCAAGCACAGTTGAATCTAGCTACTGTGGATTCCTCACTGGTGAAAGATTGCACAACATTTGCAAGAATTAGCATAAAAAATTTAAATGAATGAAGAACAATACTCATGAATTGGTGAATAATGTCAATATTATTAACTGTCCAACCTTAACAAAGGTTAAGAACACCCATATATACAAATCTGGAAGAATTCGAATCCATCTGGAGTGTTCACACTGATCTAGCTTAGAAAAAGCTCAAACCCCCCTAGGTTGACCAAAATATCCCAAACCATCCCAAACTGGTTCGAATCTGCAATGTGAATGCTGGGAATGACTGGACAGGCCCATGTGACCTCACACATGTGAAGAAACTGGTTGGTTAGAGGTTTGGAGTCTAAAATTGGTCAAAAATGTGACAAAACAAGGCAAGATTGTCCACAAAGAGAGCAAATGCGCCCTAGGTAGAAGAGAAGCATGCTGAGTGCATTAAATGACCTGAGGAGGGCGCTCTAGGCATGCTGAGTGCATTAATTGCCCTGGGGAGCGCTCCACTTAGCTGGTTTGACTCAGCACTTGTTCACATTTGCCATCTAGTTCATGATAATTGACCATTTAGTAGATAAACAACTTAGGGATGTAATCATTAATCACTTGGGCTAATTAATAATCATTAATAAATGATTAATGTACATAGGTGGAAAAATGTTCTAACACCCCCCCTTAAGCTAGACTTAGTGAAATATCAAAAATTAAGGCCTTGGCAACTAGGCTCAAGTCACCTTTTACATCATAAAATTTATTTGTCCATGTAACCAAGGTAAGGAGGAAAACCACATGGGAAATAAAACCTCCCCTCTAAAATGGACATGTGGCATATATCAAAATACACCAATCATCACCATGCATCACTCACCCCAAGCAAAGATCTAAGGTGAGTGAAGGTCTTCTCGGTAAAACACTTGGTGAAGATATCAGCAGTTTGCTCACTGGATGGGCAATACTGCAATGCTATGATCCGGTCATGCACCAAACCCCGAATGTAATGCATGTGTATCTCTATGTGCTTGGTCCTCTGTCTCTGTACTGGATCGGTAGAAATCTTGATTGTACTTTGATTATCACACCAAAGAATAGTGGGTGAATCAAAGACAATCCCGAACTCTGCAAGAATACCTTGCAACCAAACACATTGTGTGGCTGCATTGACTGCTCCCCTGTACTCGGCCTCAGCTGAAGATAAGGAAATAGTGCTTTGTTTCTTGCTTGACCAGCATATAGGTCCATGTGCAAGCATAAAGACATAACCAGAAGTTGACTTCCGATCAATACAATCACCGGCCCAATCAGAATCTGTAAATCCTACTAGTTCAAGGGATGAACCAGCAGCATAATGGATACCAAAAGACTTAGTACCCTGAACATAATGAAGGATCCTCTTGGCTGCCTTCCAATGGATCTCATGAGGCTCTTGCATGTGCCTTGCAACAGCCCCAACAGCATATGACAAATCTGGTCTAGAATGAGTAAGATATAGCAAACTCCCAACAAGTTGCCTATACAACGAACTGTCAACTAGTGGTGAAGAACCCCATTCTGTAAGCTTAACTCCTGAAAGAAATGGAAATTTTGCAGACTTACATTCAGCCATCTTAAATTTCTGCAGCAAATCTGAAGCATACCTTGACTGACATACAGAAATTCCATTCACAGATTGATCAATCTCCAAACCCAGAAATTGTTTTAGCAATCCTAGATCGGTCATGGAGAATGCACTGTGCAATGCTCTCTTAACTGAGTCAAGTTCTTTGGTGCAGCTACCAGTGATCAAAAGATCATCAACATACAGTACAATAATCAATATCAGATCACTAACATGCTGCATATACACATTTGGATCAGACTTACACCTCTCAAACCCCAAAGATAGCAGAAAATTGTCCATTTTTGCATAACATGCTCTAGGAGCTTGCTTGAGCCCATAGAGTGATTTGTTCAACCTGCAAACAAGTGTATGATCAGAAATAAAACCTTCAGGCTGCTGCATATAAATCTCCTCATTCAAATCCCCATGAAGAAAGGCACTCTTTACATCCATGTGATGAATCTCCCATCGCTTGGAAGCCCCAATTGCCAAAACTAGTCTTATGGAGTCCATCTTTGCCACCGGTGCAAATGTCTCTGTATAGTCCACTCCTTGGACCTGAGAGTAACTCTTAGCTACCAACCTGGCCTTATACTTTAGATCAGAGCAATCAGATCCAATTTTGGTTCTATAAATCCACTTGCATTGCACTAGTTTCCTCTTGGGAGGAAGAGGGACCAAATCCCAAGTTTTGTTCTCATGGAGTGAGTTCATCTCCTCTTGCATGGCTGATTGCCACCTTGGGTCTGTACATGCTTCTGAATATGACATTGGATCAGATCCAACCATCAAATAACATGCCTCACTCAGATCAGAATTATTATATGCAAAGGAATTGTGAAATTGAGATCTAGTTTTCCTAGCATCTTGGGGATCTCCCACTAGCTCTCCGACACTTTGAATTGTTTTCTCTGCCCACTTGGGCCTTGAAGGGGGGATATGTTCAGAATCCATATCAACATCATCTTCAGCAATCTCAGAATCAGAAATATCAGAGAATGAATCACTACTTACTTCATCATCAAGACGAGGGAATGAGCATTCCCCATCACCTTGTTCACTAGCTTGCAAAAATTCTTCCTCTTCGAATTTGACACTTCTTTCAATGAAAGTTTTGTGAGTGGATGGATCAAAGAGCTTGTAGCCCTTGGAATCCTCTGCATACCCAACCATGATTGACTCCTTGCTTTGGGGCTGCAATGCCTTTCTCTTCTCCGGTGGAATTCTGGCCCAAGCCCTTGAGCCAAAAATTCTGAAATGTGAGACATTTGGCTTGTGGCCCATCCAAGTTTCAAATGGAGTGATTCCTTGCAATGCTTTGTGTGGTGCCCTGTTCTGAACATATGCTGCACAATTCATAGCTTCAGCCCATAATTTAGGAGACAAATCCCTTGCTTGCAACATGCAAGTTGCCATCTCTTTCAGTGCTCTATTTTTGCGCTCTGCAACACCATTTTGCTGAGGTGTGTAGGGCACTGAGTGTTGCATCTGAATGCCATGCTCTTGACAGAGCTGCTGCAAATTGTTGTTGACATACTCTCTACCATTATCAGTCCTCAAAATCTTCATGGCCTTCCCACTGAAGTTCTCAACCATGCTCTTAAAAATCTTGAAACAATCAAAGACTTCAGATTTTTGCTTAAGGAAAAATAACCAGCAGTACCTTGAGTAGTCATCGATGAAGGTGAGCACATATTTGCTGCAGCCATAGGAGGGTGTGGGGAGTGGCCCTATGAGATCAGAATGTACTATCCCAAGAGGTTGATCAGCCCTCCTAGCCTTCCCTTTATCATACTTCCTTTCAGGATGTTTCCCAATCATGCAACCCTTGCATGTTCCACTCGAAAATCTGATTTGGGGCAGCCCTTCTACCATATTTTCTTTGCTTAAAACTTGAAGATATCTGTAGTTTAGGTGCCCATACCTTTGATGCCATAGCTTGCTGGTCTCATTCCCATGTGACAGCAGCACACTTGGTGAAGAAAATTCGAGGAAGTGGGAGAACATGTACATCTTCATGTCATGGTCTGCAACACCCTTTGCAACAATTTTCCCGGTGGAACTTCTGATATCTCCACTTCATCCTGAGTGAAGACCACCTTCTTTGCTGCTCCAGTATGTGTCATTTGATACACAGAGAGCAAGTTTGCTGCAAGATTTGGCACATACAGCACATTGGAGAAGAAGCCATTCTCCATAGAGATTTTCCCAATGCCATGAGCAGGGATTTCTGAGTCATCTCCCATTCGAATTGAGAGACCACTGTAGGGAGCAAGTTCAGAAAACGAGTCTCTTGAGGAAGCCATGTGCCTTGAGGCACCTGAATCAATGATAAACAAAGGTGAATGAGATGAGCTAGCCACCAAAGCATGGCAGCTCTCCTTGTCTTCAGAAACGCACTCCTTCTTATTGGAACTTTCAGGAAGAGGAATATTATTTTTCTGTAGGAGATGTGTCATGGTGTCTATGGTTTTCTTCATGCATGAGCTCTCTGGATGAAAACCTCTTTGACAGTAGCTACATTTTGTCTTCTCAGCCTTCTTTCCCTTGTTCTTGACAGGATTCGAAACCCCCTCAGAGGATTTGGGCCTCTCATCCTTTCTCTTCTTCTCTTGAGGTTTCGAACCCTTGGGTTTTTGCTTGCCTCTTCCACATTTCGAATCTCCAGCTGCAAGCACTTGATCTTTTTGTTTGATGGAGCCCATCAAGACCAGCTTGTCTTGCTCTTGAGTTAGCATCTCCATGAAGTCAGCCAAGGATGGCATCTTCCAACCTCTGACTGTGAGCCTTGTGGAGTTGAAGGAAGACACAAAAACTGAGTATTCAGAACCCAATTTGGAGAGAATGGACAACACCAACTGTTCTTCTTTCTTCTCTATGCCACATTGTCTGATCTGCAAGACCAAGTTCTTGAACTTGGTGAAGAAGTCCTGGATGGAATCGAAATTCCCTGGGCTCAGTGAGACAAGCTCATTTTCGAGCTGGTGGCCTCTCATCTCATCAGTCTTTCCAAACAGTGTCTCAAGCTTGAGCCACACTTCATTTGGAGTTGCTAGACTTTCTACATGAAACAGGAGGTCTCTCGAAATGCTGAGACAAAGGAGGCCAAATGCCTCATCCATTCTGTTAAAAAACTTGGATTTCTCCACAGCTGAGTTTGGCTCAACCTCAGTTCCCATCGTGATTCTGTAGAGACCCTTGGATCTCAGCAAAATCACCATTTCTGCCTTCCAATCGAAATAGTTGAAGGGTGTGAGCACGTTTGGGTGAGATGGCTCCATTCTCCTCTGCTGCAATTCGCACTTGCTGACAATGCTGAACTCCAATACCTGCAAACAACTCTCAAATCACTCTGGAGGGATCTACACTCACAGATTCGAACCCTGTATGGATAGTGGGTGCATTCGGGAGAGCATCACACCTGAGAGGAGCCACTAGATTTCTCCAGTAAGCTCAAGGCAATGGCCTCAGGAATTATGTGGTTTCTCCACTGTTTCTGGCAATCCACTACAACAGTCTGCTGGTTCGAATTCTAGCTCCAAGAGCTCTGATACCATGTAAAATATCAAGCACAGTTGAATCTAGCTACTGTGGATTCCTCACTGGTGAAAGATTGCACAACATTTGCAAGAATTAGCATAAAAAATTTAAATGAATGAAGAACAATACTCATGAATTGGTGAATAATGTCAATATTATTAACTGTCCAACCTTAACAAAGGTTAAGAACACCCATATATACAAATCTGGAAGAATTCGAATCCATCTGGAGTGTTCACACTGATCTAGCTTAGAAAAAGCTCAAACCCCCCTAGGTTGACCAAAATATCCCAAACCATCCCAAACTGGTTCGAATCTGCAGTGTGAATGCTGGGAATGACTGGACAGGCCCATGTGACCTCACACATGTGAAGAAACTGGTTGGTTAGAGGTTTGGAGTCTAAAATTGGTCAAAAATGTGACAAAACAAGGCAAGATTGTCCACAAAGAGAGCAAATGCGCCCTAGGTAGAAGAGAAGCATGCTGAGTGCATTAAATGACCTGAGGAGGGCGCTCTAGGCATGCTGAGTGCATTAATTGCCCTGGGGAGCGCTCCACTTAGCTGGTTTGACTCAGCACTTGTTCACATTTGCCATCTAGTTCATGATAATTGACCATTTAGTAGCTAAACAACTTAGGGATGTAATCATTAATCACTTGGGCTAATTAATCATCATTAATAAATGATTAATGTACATAGGTGGAAAAATGTTCTAACAGGATTTTTCCACCTATGTACATTAATCATTTATTAATGATGATTAATTAGCCCAAGTGATTAATGATTACATCCCTAAGTTGTTTAGCTACTAAATGGTCAATTATCATGAACTAGATGGCAAATGTGAACAAGTGCTGAGTCAAACCAGCTAAGTGGAGCGCTCCCCAGGGCAATTAATGCACTCAGCATGCCTAGAGCGCCCTCCTCAGGTCATTTAATGCACTCAGCATGCTTCTCTTCTACCTAGGGCGCATTTGCTCTCTTTGTGGACAATCTTGCCTTGTTTTGTCACATTTTTGACCAATTATAGACTCCAAACCTCTAACCAACCAGTTTCTTCACATGTGTGAGGTCACATGGGCCTGTCCAGTCATTCCCAGCATTCACACTGCAGATTCGAACCAGTTTGGGATGGTTTGGGATATTTTGGTCAACCTAGGGGGGTTTGAGCTTTTTCTAAGCTAGATCAGTGTGAACACTCCAGATGGATTCGAATTCTTCCAGATTTGTATATATGGGTGTTCTTAACCTTTGTTAAGGTTGGACAGTTAATAATATTGACATTATTCACCAATTCATGAGTATTGTTCTTCATTCATTTAAATTTTTTATGCTAATTCTTGCAAATGTTGTGCAATCTTTCACCAGTGAGGAATCCACAGTAGCTAGATTCAACTGTGCTTGAGATTTTACATGGTATCAGAGCTCTTGGAGCTAGAATTCGAACCAGCAGACTGTTGTAGTGGATTGCCAGAAACAGTGGAGAAACCACATAATTCCTGAGGCCATTGCCTTGAGCTTACTGGAGAAATCTAGTGGCTCCTCTCAGGTGTGATGCTCTCCCGAATGCACCCACTATCCATACAGGGTTCGAATCTGTGAGTGTAGATCCCTCCAGAGTGATTTGAGAGTTGTTTGCAGGTATTGGAGTTCAGCATTGTCAGCAAGTGCGAATTGGAGCAGAGGAGAATGGAGCCATCTCACCCAAACGTGCTCACACCCTTCAACTATTTCGATTGGAAGGCAGAAATGGTGATTTTGCTGAGATCCAAGGGTCTCTACAGAATCACGATGGGCACAGAGGTTGAGCCAAACTCAGCTGTGGAGAAATCCAAGTTTTTTAACAGAATGGATGAGGCATTTGGCCTCCTTTGTCTCAGCATTTCGAGAGACCTCCTGTTTCATGTAGAAAGTCTAGCAACTCCAAATGAAGTGTGGCTCAAGCTTGAGACACTGTTTGGAAAGACTGATGAGATGAGAGGCCACCAGCTCGAAAATGAGCTTGTCTCACTGAGCCCAGGGAATTTCGATTCCATCCAGGACTTCTTCACCAAGTTCAAGAACTTGGTCTTGCAGATCGGACAATGTGGCATAGAGAAGAAAGAAGAACAGTTGGTGTTGTCCATTCTCTCCAAATTGGGTTCTGAATACTCAGTTTTTGTGTCTTCCTTCAACTCCACAAGGCTCACAGTCAGAGGTTGGAAGATGCCATCCTTGGCTGACTTCATGGAGATTCTAACTCAAGAGCAAGACAAGCTGGTCTTGATGGGCTCCATCAAACAAAAAGATCAAGTGCTTGCAGCTGGAGATTCGAAATGTGGAAGAGGCAAGCAAAAACCCAAGGGTTCGAAACCTCAAGAGAAGAAGAGAAAGGATGAGAGGCCCAAATCCTCTGAGGGGGTTTCGAATACTGTCAAGAACAAGGGAAAGAAGGCTGAGAAGACAAAATGTAGCTACTGTCAAAGAGGTTTTCATCCAGAGAGCTCATGCATGAAGAAAACCATAGACACCATGACACATCTCCTACAGAAAAATAATATTCCTCTTCCTGAAAGTTCCAAGAAGAAGGAGTGCGTTTCTGAAGACAAGGAGAGCTGCCATGCTTTGGTGGCTAGCTCATCTCATTCACCTTTGTTTATCATTGATTCAGGTGCCTCAAGGCACATGGCTTCCTCAAGAGACTCATTTTCTGAACTTGCTCCCTACAGTGGTCTCTCAATTCGAATGGGAGATGACTCAGAAATCCCTGCTCATGACATTGGGAAAATCTCTATGGAGAATGGATTCTTCTCCAATGTGCTGTATGTGCCAAATCTTGCAGCAAACTTGCTCTCTGTGTATCAAATGACACATACTGGAGCAGCAAAGAAGGTGGTCTTCACTCAGGATGAAGTGGAGATATCAGAAGTTTCCACCGGGAAAATTGTTGCAAAGGGTGTTGCAGACCATGACATGAAGATGTACATGTTCTCCCACTTCCTCGAATTTTCTTCACCAAGTGTGCTGCTGTCACATGGGAATGAGACCAGCAAGCTATGGCATCAAAGGTATGGGCACCTAAACTACAGATATCTTCAAGTTTTAAGCAAAGAAAATATGGTAGAAGGGCTGCCCCAAATCAGATTTTCGAGTGGAACATGCAAGGGTTGCATGATTGGGAAACATCCTGAAAGGAAGTATGATAAAGGGAAGGCTAGGAGGGCTGATCAACCTCTTGGGATAGTACATTTTGATCTCATAGGGCCACTCCCCACACCCTCCTATGGCTGCAGCAAATATGTGCTCACCTTCATCGATGACTACTCAAGGTACTGCTGGTTATTTTTCCTTAAGCAAAAATCTGAAGTCTTTGATTGTTTCAAGATTTTTAAGAGCATGGTTGAGAACTTCAGTGGGAAGGCCATGAAGATTTTGAGGACTGATAATGGTAGAGAGTATGTCAACAACAATTTGCAGCAGCTCTGTCAAGAGCATGGCATTCAGATGCAACACTCAGTGCCCTACACACCTCAGCAAAATGGTGTTGCAGAGCGCAAAAATAGAGCACTGAAAGAGATGGCAACTTGCATGTTGCAAGCAAGGGATTTGTCTCCTAAATTATGGGCTGAAGCTATGAATTGTGCAGCATATGTTCAGAACGGGGCACCACACAAAGCATTGCAAGGAATCACTCCATTTGAAGCTTGGATGGGCCACAAGCCAAATGTCTCACATTTCAGAATTTTTGGCTCAAGGGCTTGGGCCAGAATTCCACCGGAGAAGAGAAAGTCATTGCAGCCCCAAAGCAAGGAGTCAATCATGGTTGGGTATGCAGAGGATTCCAAGGGCTACAAGCTCTTTGATCCATCCACTCACAAAACTTTCATTGAAATAAGTGTCAAATTCGAAGAGGAAGAATTTTTGCAAGCTAGTGAACAAGGTGATGGGGAATGCTCATTCCCTCGTCTTGATGATGAAGTAAGTAGTGATTCATTCTCTGATATTTCTGATTCTGAGATTGCTGAAGATGATGTTGATATGGATTCTTAACATATCCCCCCTTCAAGGCCCAAGTGGGCAGAGAAAACAATTCAAAGTGCCGGAGAGCTAGTGGGAGATCCCCAAGATGCTAGGAAAACTAGATCTCAATTTCACAATTCCTTTGCATATAATAATTCTGATCTGAGTGAGGCATGTTATTTGATGGTTGGATCTGATCCAATGTCATATTCAGAAGCATGTACAGACCCAAGGTGGCAATCAGCCATGCAAGAGGAGATGAACTCACTCCATGAGAACAAAACTTGGGATTTGGTCCCTCTTCCTCCCAAGAGGAAACTAGTGCAATGCAAGTGGATTTATAGAACCAAAATTGGATCTGATTGCTCTGATCTGAAGTATAAGGCTAGGTTGGTAGCTAAGGGTTACTCTCAGGTCCAAGGAATGGACTATACAGAGACATTTGCACCGGTGGCAAAGATGGACTCCATAAGACTAGTTTTGGCAATTGGGGCTTCCAAGCGATGGGAGATTCATCACATGGATGTAAAGAGTGCCTTTCTTCATGGGGATCTGAATGAGGAGATTTATATGCAGCAGCCTGAAGGTTTTATTTCTGATCATACACTTGTTTGCAGGTTGAACAAATCACTCTATGGGCTCAAGCAAGCTCCTAGAGCATGGTATGCAAAAATGGACAATTTTCTGCTATCTTTGGGGTTTGAGAGGTGTAAGTCTGATCCAAATGTGTATATGCAGCATGTTAGTGATCTGATATTGATTATTGTACTGTATGTTGATGATCTTTTGATCACTGGTAGCTGCACCAAAGAACTTGACTCAGTTAAGAGAGCATTGCACAGTGCATTCTCCATGACCGATCTAGGATTGCTAAAACAATTTCTGGGTTTGGAGATTGATCAATCTGTGAATGGAGTTTCTGTATGTCAGTCAAGGTATGCTTCAGATTTGCTGCAGAAATTTAAGATGGCTGAATGTAAGTCTGCAAAATTTCCATTTCTTTCAGGAGTTAAGCTTACAGAATGGGGTTCTTCACCACTAGTTGACAGTTCGTTGTATAGGCAACTTGTTGGGAGTTTGCTATATCTTACTCATTCTAGACCAGATTTGTCATATGCTGTTGGGGCTGTTGCAAGGCACATGCAAGAGCCTCATGAGATCCATTGGAAGGCAGCCAAGAGGATCCTTCATTATGTTCAGGGTACTAAGTCTTTTGGTATCCATTATGCTGCTGGTTCATCCCTTGAACTAGTAGGATTTACAGATTCTGATTGGGCCGGTGATTGTATTGATCGGAAGTCAACTTCCGGTTATGTCTTTATGCTTGCACATGGACCTATATGCTGGTCAAGCAAGAAACAAAGCACTATTTCCTTATCTTCAGCTGAGGCCGAGTACAGGGGAGCAGTCAATGCAGCCACACAATGTGTTTGGTTGCAAGGTATTCTTGCAGAGTTCGGGATTGTCTTTGATTCACCCACTATTCTTTGGTGTGATAATCAAAGTACAATCAAGATTTCTACCGATCCAGTACAGAGACAGAGGACCAAGCACATAGAGATACACATGCATTACATTCGGGGTTTGGTGCATGACCGGATCATAGCATTGCAGTATTGCCCATCCAGTGAGCAAACTGCTGATATCTTCACCAAGTGTTTTACCGAGAAGACCTTCACTCACCTTAGATCTTTGCTTGGGGTGAGTGATGCATGGTGATGATTGGTGTATTTTGATATATGCCACATGTCCATTTTAGAGGGGAGGTTTTATTTCCCATGTGGTTTTCCTCCTTACCTTGGTTACACGGACAAATAAATTTTATGATGTAAAAGGTGACTTGAGCCTAGTTGCCAAGGCCTTAATTTTTGATATTTCACTAAGTCTAGCTTAAGGGGGGGTGTTAGAACATTTTTCCACCTATGTACATTAATCATTTATTAATGATGATTAATTAGCCCAAGTGATTAATGATTACATCCCTAAGTTGTTTAGCTACTAAATGGTCAATTATCATGAACTAGATGGCAAATGTGAACAAGTGCTGAGTCAAACCAGCTAAGTGGAGCGCTCCCCAGGGCAATTAATGCACTCAGCATGCCTAGAGCGCCCTCCTCAGGTCATTTAATGCACTTAGCATGCTTCTCTTCTACCTAGGGCGCATTTGCTCTCTTTGTGGACAATCTTGCCTTGTTTTGTCACATTTTTGACCAATTTTAGACTCCAAACCTCTAACCAACCAGTTTCTTCACATGTGTGAGGTCACATGGGCCTGTCCAGTCATTCCCAACATTCACACTGCAGATTCGAACCAGTTTGGGATGGTTTGGGATATTTTGGTCAACCTAGGGGGGTTTGAGCTTTTTCTAAGCTAGATCAGTGTGAACACTCCAGATGGATTCGAATTCTTCCAGATTTGTATATATGGGTGTTCTTAACCTTTGTTAAGGTTGGACAGTTAATAATATTGACATTATTCACCAATTCATGAGTATTGTTCTTCATTCATTTAAATTTTTTATGCTAATTCTTGCAAATGTTGTGCAATCTTTCACCAGTGAGGAATCCACAGTAGCTAGATTCAACTGTGCTTGAGATTTTACATGGTATCAGAGCTCTTGGAGCTAGAATTCGAACCAGCAGACTGTTGTAGTGGATTGCCAGAAACAGTGGAGAAACCACATAATTCCTGAGGCCATTGCCTTGAGCTTACTGGAGAAATCTAGTGGCTCCTCTCAGGTGTGATGCTCTCCCGAATGCACCCACTATCCATACAGGGTTCGAATCTGTGAGTGTAGATCCCTCCAGAGTGATTTGAGAGTTGTTTGCAGGTATTGGAGTTCAGCATTGTCAGCAAGTGCGAATTGCAGCAGAGGAGAATGGAGCCATCTCACCCAAACGTGCTCACACCCTTCAACTATTTTGATTGGAAGGCAGAAATGGTGATTTTGCTGAGATCCAAGGGTCTCTACAGAATCACGATGGGCACTGAGGTTGAGCCAAACTCAGCTGTGGAGAAATCCAAGTTTTTTAACAGAATGGATGAGGCATTTGGCCTCCTTTGTCTCAGCATTTCGAGAGACCTCCTGTTTCATGTAGAAAGTCTAGCAACTCCAAATGAAGTGTGGCTCAAGCTTGAGACACTGTTTGGAAAGACTGATGAGATGAGAGGCCACCAGCTCGAAAATGAGCTTGTCTCACTGAGCCCAGTGAATTTCGATTCCATCCAGGACTTCTTCACCAAGTTCAAGAACTTGGTCTTGCAGATCAGACAATGTGGCATAGAGAAGAAAGAAGAACAGTTGGTGTTGTCCATTCTCTCCAAATTGGGTTCTGAATACTCAGTTTTTGTGTCTTCCTTCAACTCCACAAGGCTCACAGTCAGAGGTTGGAAGATGCCATCCTTGGCTGACTTCATGGAGATGCTAACTCAAGAGCAAGACAAGCTGGTCTTGATGGGCTCCATCAAACAAAAAGATCAAGTGCTTGCAGCTGGAGATTCGAAATGTGGAAGAGGCAAGCAAAAACCCAAGGGTTCGAAACCTCAAGAGAAGAAGAGAAAGGATGAGAGGCCCAAATCCTCTGAGGGGGTTTCGAATCCTGTCAAGAACAAGGGAAAGAAGGCTGAGAAGACAAAATGTAGCTACTGTCAAAGAGGTTTTCATCCAGAGAGCTCATGCATGAAGAAAACCATAGACACCATGACACATCTCCTACAGAAAAATAATATTCCTCTTCCTGAAAGTTCCAAGAAGAAGGAGTGCGTTTCTGAAGACAAGGAGAGCTGCCATGCTTTGGTGGCTAGCTCATCTCATTCACCTTTGTTTATCATTGATTCAGGTGCCTCAAGGCACATGGCTTCCTCAAGAGACTCGTTTTCTGAACTTGCTCCCTACAGTGGTCTCTCAATTCGAATGGGAGATGACTCAGAAATCCCTGCTCATGGCATTGGGAAAATCTCTATGGAGAATGGCTTCTTCTCCAATGTGCTGTATGTGCCAAATATTGCAGCAAACTTGCTCTCTGTGTATCAAATGACACATACTGGAGCAGCAAAGAAGGTGGTCTTCACTCAGGATGAAGTGGAGATATCAGAAGTTTCCACCGGGAAAATTGTTGCAAAGGGTGTTGCAGACCATGACATGAAGATGTACATGTTCTCCCACTTCCTCGAATTTTCTTCACCAAGTGTGCTGCTGTCACATGGGAATGAGACCAGCAAGCTATGGCATCAAAGGTATGGGCACCTAAACTACAGATATCTTCAAGTTTTAAGCAAAGAAAATATGGTAGAAGGGCTGCCCCAAATCAGATTTTCGAGTGGAACATGCAAGGGTTGCATGATTGGGAAACATCCTGAAAGGAAGTATGATAAAGGGAAGGCTAGGAGGGCTGATCAACCTCTTGGGATAGTACATTCTGATCTCATAGGGCCACTCCCCACACCCTCCTATGGCTGCAGCAAATATGTGCTCACCTTCATCGATGACTACTCAAGGTACTGCTGGTTATTTTTCCTTAAGCAAAAATCTGAAGTCTTTGATTGTTTCAAGATTTTTAAGAGCATGGTTGAGAACTTCAGTGGGAAGGCCATGAAGATTTTGAGGACTGATAATGGTAGAGAGTATGTCAACAACAATTTGCAGCAGCTCTGTCAAGAGCATGGCATTCAGATGCAACACTCAGTGCCCTACACACCTCAGCAAAATGGTGTTGCAGAGCGCAAAAATAGAGCACTGAAAGAGATGGCAACTTGCATGTTGCAAGCAAGGGATTTGTCTCCTAAATTATGGGCTGAAGCTATGAATTGTGCAGCATATGTTCAGAACAGGGCACCACACAAAGCATTGCAAGGAATCACTCCATTTGAAGCTTGGATGGGCCACAAGCCAAATGTCTCACATTTCAGAATTTTTGGCTCAAGGGCTTGGGCCAGAATTCCACCGGAGAAGAGAAAGTCATTGCAGCCCCAAAGCAAGGAGTCAATCATGGTTGGGTATGCAGAGGATTCCAAGGGCTACAAGCTCTTTGATCCATCCACTCACAAAACTTTCATTGAAAGAAGTGTCAAATTCGAAGAGGAAGAATTTTTGCAAGCTAGTGAACAAGGTGATGGGGAATGCTCATTCCCTCGTCTTGATGATGAAGTAAGTAGTGATTCATTCTCTGATATTTCTGATTCTGAGATTGCTGAAGATGATGTTGATATGGATTCTGAACATATCCCCCCTTCAAGGCCCAAGTGGGCAGAGAAAACAATTCAAAGTGCCGGAGAGCTAGTGGGAGATCCCCAAGATGCTAGGAAAACTAGATCTCAATTTCACAATTCCTTTGCATATAATAATTCTGATCTGAGTGAGGCATGTTATTTGATGGTTGGATCTGATCCAATGTCATATTCAGAAGCATGTACAGACCCAAGGTGGCAATCAGCCATGCAAGAGGAGATGAACTCACTCCATGAGAACAAAACTTGGGATTTGGTCCCTCTTCCTCCCAAGAGGAAACTAGTGCAATGCAAGTGGATTTATAGAACCAAAATTGGATCTGATTGCTCTGATCTGAAGTATAAGGCCAGGTTGGTAGCTAAGGGTTACTCTCAGGTCAAAGGAGTGGACTATACAGAGACATTTGCACCGGTGGCAAAGATGGACTCCATAAGACTAGTTTTGGCAATTGGGGCTTCCAAGCGATGGGAGATTCATCACATGGATGTAAAGAGTGCCTTTCTTCATGGGGATCTGAATGAGGAGATTTATATGCAGCAGCCTGAAGGTTTTATTTCTGATCATACACTTGTTTGCAGGTTGAACAAATCACTCTATGGGCTCAAGCAAGCTCCTAGAGCATGGTATGCAAAAATGGACAATTTTCTGCTATCTTTGGGGTTTGAGAGGTGTAAGTCTGATCCAAATGTGTATATGCAGCATGTTAGTGATCTGATATTGATTATTGTACTGTATGTTGATGATCTTTTGATCACTGGTAGCTGCACCAAAGAACTTGACTCAGTTAAGAGAGCATTGCACAGTGCATTCTCCATGACCGATCTAGGATTGCTAAAACAATTTCTGGGTTTGGAGATTGATCAATCTGTGAATGGAATTTCTGTATGTCAGTCAAGGTATGCTTCAGATTTGCTGCAGAAATTTAAGATGGCTGAATGTAAGTCTGCAAAATTTCCATTTCTTTCAGGAGTTAAGCTTACAGAATGGGGTTCTTCACCACTAGTTGACAGTTCGTTGTATAGGCAACTTGTTGGGAGTTTGCTATATCTTACTCATTCTAGACCAGATTTGTCATATGCTGTTGGGGCTGTTGCAAGGCACATGCAAGAGCCTCATGAGATCCATTGGAAGGCAGCCAAGAGGATCCTTCATTATGTTCAGGGTACTAAGTCTTTTGGTATCCATTATGCTGCTGGTTCATCCCTTGAACTAGTAGGATTTACAGATTCTGATTGGGCCGGTGATTGTATTGATCGGAAGTCAACTTCCGGTTATGTCTTTATGCTTGCACATGGACCTATATGCTGGTCAAGCAAGAAACAAAGCACTATTTCCTTATCTTCAGCTGAGGCCGAGTACAGGGGAGCAGTCAATGCAGCCACACAATGTGTTTGGTTGCAAGGTATTCTTGCAGAGTTCGGGATTGTCTTTGATTCACCCACTATTCTTTGGTGTGATAATCAAAGTACAATCAAGATTTCTACCGATCCAGTACAGAGACAGAGGACCAAGCACATAGAGATACACATGCATTACATTCGGGGTTTGGTGCATGACCGGATCATAGCATTGCAGTATTGCCCATCCAGTGAGCAAACTGCTGATATCTTCACCAAGTGTTTTACCGAGAAGACCTTCACTCACCTTAGATCTTTGCTTGGGGTGAGTGATGCATGGTGATGATTGGTGTATTTTGATATATGCCACATGTCCATTTTAGAGGGGAGGTTTTATTTCCCATGTGGTTTTCCTCCTTACCTTGGTTACATGGACAAATAAATTTTATGATGTAAAAGGTGACTTGAGCCTAGTTGCCAAGGCCTTAATTTTTGATATTTCACTAAGTCTAGCTTAAGGGGGGGTGTTAGAACATTTTTCCACCTATGTACATTAATCATTTATTAATGATGATTAATTAGCCCAAGTGATTAATGATTACATGCCTAAGTTGTTTAGCTACTAAATGGTCAATTATCATGAACTAGATGGCAAATGTGAACAAGTGCTGAGTCAAACCAGCTAAGTGGAGCGCTCCCCGGGGCAATTAATGCACTCAGCATGCCTAGAGCGCCCTCCTCAGGTCATTTAATGCACTCAGCATGCTTCTCTTCTACCTAGGGCGCATTTGCTCTCTTTGTGGACAATCTTGCCTTGTTTTGTCACATTTTTGACCAATTTTAGACTCCAAACCTCTAACCAACCAGTTTCTTCACATGTGTGAGGTCACATGGGCCTGTCCAGTCATTCCCAGCATTCACACTGCAGATTCGAACCAGTTTGGGATGGTTTGGGATATTTTGGTCAACCTAGGGGGGTTTGAGCTTTTTCTAAGCTAGATCAGTGTGAACACTCCAGATGGATTCGAATTCTTCCAGATTTGTATATATGGGTGTTCTTAACCTTTGTTAAGGTTGGACAGTTAATAATATTGACATTATTCACCAATTCATGAGTATTGTTCTTCATTCATTTAAATTTTTTATGCTAATTCTTGCAAATGTTGTGCAATCTTTCACCAGTGAGGAATCCACAGTAGCTAGATTCAACTGTGCTTGAGATTTTACATTGAATTGGTGAATAATGTCAATATTATTAACTGTCCAACCTTAACAAAGGTTAAGAACACCCATATATACAAATCTGGAAGAATTCGAATCCATCTGGAGTGTTCACACTGATCTAGCTTAGAAAAAGCTCAAACCCCCCTAGGTTGACCAAAATATCCCAAACCATCCCAAACTGGTTCGAATCTGCAGTGTGAATGCTGGGAATGACTGGACAGGCCCATGTGACCTCACACATGTGAAGAAACTGGTTGGTTAGAGGTTTGGAGTCTAAAATTGGTCAAAAATGTGACAAAACAAGGCAAGATTGTCCACAAAGAGAGCAAATGCGCCCTAGGTAGAAGAGAAGCATGCTGAGTGCATTAAATGACCTGAGGAGGGCGCTCTAGGCATGCTGAGTGCATTAATTGCCCTGGGGAGCGCTCCACTTAACTGGTTTGACTCAGCACTTGTTCACATTTGCCATCTAGTTCATGATAATTGACCATTTAGTAGCTAAACAACTTAGGGATGTAATCATTAATCACTTGGGCTAATTAATCATCATTAATAAATGATTAATGTACATAGGTGGAAAAATGTTCTAACAGCTGCAATAGAAGAAACCATGAGCTTCCCTATAGATTACACCTGCAAATAAAGAATCCATTAAAGATCCAAATGAAAGTTCTGAATGGCATTTCCAATTACCAACTTGGATGGGAATCTTTCACCCTCGAAATTGGCTAAGGCAAGAAACTAGTCATCCACTAGCTCTCCCTCTTCACAAATGCAATTGCAAATTCTACAAATGATCAAAAGCCATTATCATACTTCATTTCTACATTTTATAACCAACATTAGCCTTCTAAGGGTCGAAATCCTCTCAATAGATTCAATAGATTTTCATTTAGGAAATATTCCACATTTGCCACTTGTCTCCTAGTTCCAACCTTCCATCTTCTCCCAAATTCGATTTTGAGTCTCTTTGGCTTCTCCAACTCCCAAATTCTCCTTCTTTGAGCCTATTTTTGGGGCTGACATGTCATAGTAGTCAGATGTCAGAGGTCAGGTCTGCAATTTGTCATAGTTGTCATAGATTCTCCATCATTGGTGTCATAGGGGCTAGGGAATCTAGCCCAAGTGTCCACAAACTTCCACTTTGACTCTTTATCTTCCATGGAGATTACCAATACTTCCCAATTCAACCTAAGATGCTCAATGACATGTGTTATGACTTTCCAACTCACCCAAGAGTGTTCACATTCCCATTAATTCGAATTTGCAAAAAAGAGATACCATGTATTATGAAAAATCAAGCTAGTGTGGGTCCCACATCCTCCATATGTCTCCAAAACCATTTTTCACCTAGGATTTCTCTTGAATTTCTTTATTCACTCTATTTATTAAATACTTGAACCCTTCTAATGTCTAAACATCATTTATTATCCCCCTTATTCCAAATCCCAAAGCTTCCACCCCAAACCTAGGAAACTAGTAATTTTCCTCCTTGGCAATTATTTGACCCTTAACATCAATTTTACAAACTCTAATGAATATGGCTAATGTGATTAGGCCATTGTGACCCAATTCCAAATTTGGGACATGACAGTCGGCCCTGTATAAGTCATGTGGGTCAAAGGGTTATTAGACCACCCTATTGGGGGTCGGCCCAATCAGCATTATGTTATGTGGTTAAGTTCGAGCCTACATGATTTATGTAAAAGGCAAGTCAAGTCAAGTATAAATAGAGTGCGGGAGGCACTCTATTTGATCACTCACTTCTCACTCATGCACTCAAGGAGGAGTGGCGCACTTATGGAGGAGGAGGATTTGCTGCTAGGATATGTCTATCTCTTATGGTTGGGTTGTATCATTGCTCTATCTATCTGTGAGGAAGTTATTGGGGTTTTTCACCTTTATGGTTTTCCCCAAGTAAATCTTTGTGTCTCTTGTGTGCTTGCATTATTGTCTCCATGATTGGTATGCTGTACATGTTGTTCTCTCAGTTAAGATCCTAGATCAGATTGAAGTAAATTCTGAAAATTGAACAACAAATAGGGAAAGTATAACCATCATTTATTGAGTAGAGTTGTCAATTCTGTAGTAGATTTTTCTCCTATGGACGGGTGAGCACCCTCTTGAACCCTTTACATTGGTTCTTGATAGACCATTAGGTATACTAATGCAATATTCCCACTATATATAACTATATAGACACTAGATCTACACACCCACTTCCATGCAATCATGTAATAAGAGAGAGAAAGGAAAGTATCATATCTTATATAAGAGAGACCTTTTGATATAGGAAATCCTTATCTGTTGTAGATCCGATAATCCTTTCTCTAGCTCCAGCTCCACTTGGTTAATAAACCTACACACAAAGAGACATCCAAACCTTTCTAAAAACCTCTTGACACATAAAAGATGCTTAAGAATGAATATATAACCATATATCTAAGCTAGCATAAACTAGATCTAATCTATATCACATAAGCAATAACATATCCAATATGTATGTGTTATGAATATTGTAGATCTATAACGAAGAACCATATACATCCATTGACAACATGATAAGAGGGGGGAAGAATAACATGTCTATATTAAATGATCAAGAGACATACATCATATATTACCTTGTGTTCAAGATGCAAATCTATTCCAATGTTCTTGATCCAAGACCTTCCTAGGCTATAGACAATAGGCTCATCAAAATGGATGAGATATTCAAAGTTATTTCACCGACATAAAAATTCATAACAAGAGTCTCCCCTTTCTCATAAAATGTCCTCAATATATAGGTGAATGGAGGGTGAATGGAGGATGAATCTAGGCTCCAAGTAATGGATGGGATCGATCTAGTGTGCGAGTTCCATTTCTAGATGAATTGGAGCCCATTCATGCACATGATCCAATTATCAACATAATTCCCAAAACTCAAGGATAAGTGGATCATGTCCCCCCTCAATGCATGTAGGGAGTAATGGTGTGACTCCCCTGCAAGTATACAGGGAGGGATGGTAGACTGACCATCACCCCCCTAGAAGCATACAAAGGGAAATGGTAGACAAAAATTGGGCAAAATGAGGATAGAGAAAGGTATAAATGTAAGTATCTCATCTATGCAGTAAAGTGGGATCTCCAATGAACCTAAGGTGGAAAATAAGGGTATAACATTGATCCTCCAATCAATCCTTACAATTTTTTATAATGTGTTATTTTTAACTTTTCACCTTCTCTAGAATTATAATTTTTTTTAGCAATTTCTATAGCTACTTCTTAATCCAATAGCATAGTGAATCATTTCTAGTCTCATTAGTAATTGCATCAAACCCAAGGAATTTACTAATGTATTTGATGTATCAAGGAGGATACAACATGTCATTTAAGTGACACTTCCCCCTTGCATCTTCTACCATTTTAGGGTGGGTTGAGGGAAATGGTCTCTTTTTGTTTTTTAAAATATTATGATTTCATGCAATGTGGGACATAAGATCCACAATGTTTCTCAATTTCTGGTACCTTAAAATCAACTACAGAAACCACTACTTATTTTTTGATTTACCTTTTTTGGTGATTAGAGAGATGTTGATCAAATTAATGACACTTTTCCATTTACCATAAATAGTTTTGAGTAAAAAATAAGTAATTTTTGTCACTTCATTTCTCCTTTTCCATGTCCTTCACACGTGTGAAAAATCCTCTGCAGGAATGGCTTTTATTTTCTCCTGAAATAAGCCCATATTAAATCTCATCCATTCACACAAGTACACCCCAGGATAATATACATTCACCTATTCATGTGTGAATGGTCATGATCACACAATCATAAGTGCATGATTCAATTATAGGAATCCACATGCTCACCCCCTTACATAAGGTACAATTAAGTCCTTTAGTTCAAATGGTCTAGATCACATGATGAAACATGCTCTATTTAATCTCAACCATTCATGTGCACGTACCTCGAGATAAGGCGCAACAATATTTCCTAGCACAAATGGTCGCTATTTGATGTTGGAACATGCACAATCAATTGTGGCCATTCATGTTGGGGTTCTTTCTCCTTTGAAAATTTGGATACTTAGAGATTCATCGGAGTATCCAAACTTCACCAAGAAGCCAAAAATCCAATTGTATATACTACCGCAATATGCATATTCTCATGCTTTTCTAGATGAAACCAAATATCAAGGTAAAAAATAGGACCATTAAGATTTGATAGCCATTCATAAGAGGGATACTCCATACCTCCAACTCAGACAATATAGCAGTTCAACCTATTCATCACATCCAATGTGGATTATCCATATCACACCTCACTATCAACATGGATCCTCCACATCACACCTTTGTCTATGTGGCACAGGTGGAACCCACTTCAATTTTCCCAAGTTTGGAATTCCATGGCTATGTGAAATTTCAATTTTGGAATTAAGGGTATTATTACAAAATTAATATTGGCCTTTTCCCCCCAAATTTGTATTATCTCTGTCACATAATAGAATAAAACTTTCCACTAATAAATCTGTAATTAAAAACAAAAATTCCACCAAATCCACTTGAATTAATCTACCATTCCTACTTGTAAAACACATTATTTAACTCATGACTCAATTAGAATGCCATATAGCAACTAAAAGCATGGATTTTCCATAGTATAATTTCATCAAACACTTCATCTATAATATTTTATTTATGCAAGTGTGGATTCTAGCCCAAACAATGTTGTTGCTACAACCAAGAGCTTTGATACCACTTGCAATTTGGGAAAACTTAAAAGGAGTTAAGTTAGAAATACAAGGAAAAAATTAGTTATCCTTCTTTCCCTCTGAAGCATCTTATTTTATTATTTTCCTTAGTTCAAATTTTTCTATTTAACAAATATTTAGTTCTATGCATGCACATTTGAGCACTCTGAATAAAATAAGAACTAATACAAAATACAAAAAATGTCTCATCATAATTAGAAAGTGTTCTATAGAATTCCAATTGTCTAAAGAAGGATGCAACTCTCTCGAAATAATTAGATGTTTGGGATTGGTAGATGAGCCTCCTTATTCTATTCAAGAGATTCATTCAATCGGCTCCATCCCATACCATTTAACAAATGAAGAATGGAAATAAAATATTCAATGTTGGGAATAGTGATAGTGAAAATTCGGTGTAAATATGAAAGTTGTGTGTTGTTTTTTTCCTTACTAAGTTCTATGGTAAGCTCAGTATTCTATAGATAATAAATTTTATAATAATAATAATATCAATCTAATATAATACCACAACCAAGCCAAACACCAATTGATGTATATGACCCCGTTGTTTGTGGGTAAAATGACCCCTCCACACAGCTATTTGATTATTTAGTCTAGGGAGGTGCATATAGCCTGGCCCCTTCAGAAATTAAACCTATGACCTGCAAGGAGGAGACACAGTTTCTTAACCGTTAGATTTGAGCGTGCCATTTTCATACTCTATTTGAACTAAGATTTGAAGGAAAGTGTAGAATGCAATCTCTCTTTGAATCATATTTTGAAATCCTTTCACTTTAGTTTGCTTGGTCTAAAGAAGACTTTGGTTCTCCCTAAATATTCAAATTTATTGCAACCATGTAAGCATTGCTTCGGAATCCAATACAAATTGTTTTTGTTTCAAGAAAAAGACTACAACATGGGAGTGGACAAAAGTGATAATGGGCCCAAACTCAGAAACTAATAGTAGATCAAACAAGTTGGCTGTATTTTTCAAAGAATCTCAGATGGAAAGAACAAGTTCCTTGAAAATGTCCATGAAACATACTTGACAAAGCTTCAATCCAAGATTCTATTTATATTGTCCATAGGAAAATATTTTAATAGCCTTCTTCATCCCCTTTGTATTCCTAATATATAACACTTTTTTATTTTTCTAAAGTTGTCAGTTCCTAAATCCATTAATTTAAACAGGACCTCATAATACACCAGTACAATGTTAGACCCCGAAGGCTAATGGTGGTTTCAACACCCAAATTGACCCTAAGGTTGTGGAAAGGTCTCCTTGAGGTAACACACAGAACCACTTAAGGAGATATAAGTTGGATTCTTACTCTCCAGAGAGGGATCTCTCACAAATTAGTTTAACAAGGCCAGATACATGAATGAAACTAAGGTGAAATTATTGTTTGGTTTAAATCGAGATGTACATCCATTGGGATGTGGAGTTGTGACAGACAAATGTGATTATCTGGCAATGCTTTGCAAAGAAAACCCATGCAGAGGCAAGATAGATACCATCTCACAGTCAAAGAGCTTTCATTTAGTGATTAAGAAGAATAAATGAACAATCCATCAATACAGAGCATATAATAATGAATTATATATCAACTTTAGAAGAAAATGGTGGTGGATGCTTGAAATGAAAGGAATAGAGCATAACATTTGTGAATTCTATTCCAATACAACACTTATCCGAGCATGAAAAATCATAACAAGATGAATTAAACAATGAAGGAAAACATTCACATGAGAAGAGAAGTAAAGAGACTGTGAGACCAACAACACATGAATCTCTGATAGAAAAACTTGCTCGACCTTGCTAGATTTTATTAAAATATGCCTCAATACGCTTAACACAAACAGCTCACGGGTCCAACAAAAGTTTCCAACCCTTTTTTATTCTATTACATTGCTTTTATAGATCTTCCTAGCCCTCTGGCTCGAACAGTCTCAACAGAAAATGGTTACACTATGAGTGACACCTATTCAAAATGGGCATGCCACTCTCGAGACTTGGTTAAAAATAACAGAGATGGTAAAAACCAGGCTTAATTTTTCCTTTTACAAATTTACTGAACTCTCTACACTATGACAATAGACTCCTAGCAAAACTAAATAAGATGCCTTCATGACTACTTTCTTCAGCTGGAAGCCATCACGATCTTCGAATCTTTCATGCATGTAGCTTTAGCTTAGCTTTGGCATATTTCTCAATGATCTTCCATTGTTCGGAGGTTGGAAAATATGACATGGCTATATCCTTAAGAAGCACCCTCATCTCTGTGTGATATTTATAAGAATAATTTTGGAGGTGTGCACATGCTTCTCTAAACATCATACCTATCTCGAGGTCTTTGGCTAACTTTTCAACCACTATCTGGCTAGACAACAACCGGTCCATGCCTGCAAAATCTGTATAGTCCATCTTACACACTGCCAATCTATTATGATATTCCTTCTGGGTGATCATAGTGCCATCTTCTTCCCAGAAAAGAGGCGTCCCTTTCTTAAGTAAGGGATCAAACATATCCATGATACCTTTCATGTGTTGTGTCATAATGTCAATTCCAAACTCAAATGCCTTCACCTGTTGATGCTTAAGCATCACTTTCTTCGCCCAGATGATAATGGACACCTTATCTTTTATGCCAGTGATCTTAGCTTCATCCTGAGATAGGCCAATCAGGAACTCCACAACATTCTCAGCATGCTCTATAGGCTTCTTGTTCAACTTCTCATTAGTAGCTGTCATACCCTGCTTTGCCACCTTTATCACAGCTTCTTTATCTAAGAGAAAATTGAGGAAGGGCCTCAATCTGTTTGCCTCAGTGGTGATTCTGTCCCAAATAACTAGCTTAGCCTCTAGAAGTGAAGTCTAGCCTGTATCCTTCCTTGTCAATTCATCACATTCAGCCTTCATCTCTCGGTACTTGTTTCCCAAGCCTCCTTTTCCTTTTGTGCATTAGACATAAGAGTTTTCAGATTCTCCTTATGATTTTTTAATCTTGTCACGCCCATGTCCTCCAGACTAGCTTGGGATATGGCTCCTACAAGGGAGAAACCTCCAGCTTCTATGGAAGGTGTTTCCATAGTTTCCATTTCTTGATTCTTATCCTTCTCTTCCATTTCCTGATTCTTATCCTGCTCTTTTTACTTCAACTTCTTCTCAATATCCTCCACTTGGGCCTTCAAGACCTTCTCACTTGCCACCATAATGGACATATCTATCTGTCACTTATTTTCCTTCTCTTCAAAGCTCAACAACCTAGCCTCATAGTCAGTTAGATTCCCTTTGCAGTCAGTTAGATTCCCTTGGAGCTCTTCTCTCTTTTATTCCATCTCAGCTAGCTCAAATGCCTCTACCAATTGGGTGGAGGGAATTTTCAACTTCATCTTCATTTGCTGGATGAGCTTGTCCTTCTCATCCAACAACTTCTGTATGCTGGCTCTTTTGTATTCTTGGGTATCAGTGGCTAACAATGCATTTTGGTGCTTTTTTACTTGTGCTTTCAGGGACTTAGTTTCTATCTTTTCTATTCTTAGCTGATTCTAGACTTTGTATCTAGCCACAGGAGAAAAAGTCTCTTCATAATCAATCCCTTCTTTCTAGGAGAAGCCATGAGCTACAAACTTAGCTTTGTATTTCTCTATGCTACCATCTACAGCATGCTTGATCTTATAGATCCACTTGGAATTCACCACAAACTTCCCATCTAGTCTTGGGACCACATCCTAAACATCATTCTTCATGATTGATTAATATTCCTCAATCATAGCATTCTTCCATTACTGTATCCCGAATCCTGGGAACTTCAATATCTTCAATAGATAGCTTTGTTGCTGGAATGAATGTTGTAGTCCTTCTTTTGTAGGTGATGGTATATGATCTTTCCTACAAGACAAGTTAAATTGCATGATTAAAAACATCTCATAGTTTTTCAGAACAAACTCTTACTCATAAAGACATATATCATACAGTCATGCAATTATCTTAGCCAATGCTTCAATACAACATTTATCCATATTCCGTAACTTTCTATATGCCTTCCATCTCTACCAGAACATTGTTAAGAGTGTGCACAACTCCCAACATGTTAGCAAAGAGGTTTCATTCTAGATAAGTAGAAATGGAATGTTGTACGGTACTATAGGCCACTTACCCATTACATGCATTAGTAGTATATTGTTCATTAATGCAATTATTCTAATATGCATAATACACAATCTAAGTCTAGGAACATAAGTATATACAATATTATTTAAACAATCAGATATACAAGAAATGACAAATCCAAATACTTATCTTTGTTTGTCTGTTGGGTGGACTCCCTCTGAATTTTTGCTTCCCTATAGGAGTTGTTGGAGTCTGACTTTGAAGTAGCTTCTTCTACTCCTTTCTGTTGTGTATTGTAAGGAGTGGTCAACTCCCTCTTAATCCCTAAATCATTGCATAACTTCTTGAAGTCTTCTGAAGTGAATTCTCCACCATTATCGGATATAATGGTCTTGATCTTCTTTTCAGTGTGGTTTTCTATCAAGGCTCTGAATTCCTTTAATTTGTTGAATGCTTCATCTTTCTTCTTCAAGAAATAAGTCCACGTCTTCCTAGAGAAATCATCAATGAAAGAACCATAGTGCACATACCCACTCAAATAACTAGATGACATAACTAGATGACACCGGACTGCATACATCGGAGTGGATAATTTCCAAAATTCCTTATGCCTTGCTTTTATTGCTTGGAAATGCCTTCTTTGTGTTCCTGCCCTTTGCACAATCTTTGCAAATGCCTTAATGCTTTGTCTGGATTTTAGGAAGACCTTCTACAACTTTGCTTGCAATTGGGAATGCCCTATAGTGCATGTGTGTAAGCCTTCTATGCCAAAGTTCACTTCGCTCTACTGAGTCATGGACCATGGCTTGTTTTGGTTGGCCCTTCAATTTGTATAATCCTCCCTCTTGCTCTCCAATCACCACTGCATCATCTATAGTCTTACCCTTTGGCCACATTAGGACTTAGCCATTTAGAAATGCAACCCTCATGACTTTTGCATCCAATGCAGATATGGAGAGTAGATTCTTCTTGAGAGCTAGAACATATAGTACATCTTTCATCTTCATAGACTTTCCAGAGTCTAGTTTATAGGAGGATTCACCACTCCCTTTTATTGGATACTGGTAGTCATCCCCAAGTTTCACCTTGTGGGGTGATTCATATTCAGATAGGTTCATAAAGGATTCCTTGAATCCTGTCATGTGTTTAGAAGCACCACTATCTATAAGCCAATCATTACTTCCATGAGTAATGGTTCTAGTGAGAGCAGAAATCAAAACATATTCTTCATCACTTAAAGAATCTTCACTTTCTTCTCTATCCCTCTTCTTGGGAGGTTCATCATCCACTGCAGCATGAGCATGCTGTCTTCTTTTGATGTTCTTCTTCTTGTGAGAGCCATCCTTCTTATTTCAAGGATAGTCTCTGGAATAGTGTCCTTTTTCATCACATGTATATCAACGGACATATGACATGTTTCTTCGAGGTTTGGGACTACCCCTCTGATTCCGATGGTGATGTCTTTCTTTCTTGCCATGATGGTGAGTCTTTTTGTCACAATGTCTTTTGGAGTGTGCTATGAGAGCTTGGTCTTCATTCCCCATCTTCTCTTCTCGAGCTACAATTCGAGCTTCTTCCTGTGAGCATTCTTCCCACAGCTTACTGAATGTGATAAGTTTCTTCTTAGCACAAATTCCTTGGATGAAGGAATCCCATGACCTAGGAAGGCCAATCAAGAGTGGTCATTACCACTTCTCCATTTTTTGTGTCTTCTCCCATAGCTTCAAGTTGTTCTTTTATCTGGGAGACCCTTGAGAAATAAGACTGCATAGTCTCTGCATTCTGGATTTTGACATTCTTCAATTGATTCCTCAAGGTCATCTTCCAATTTATGTTCTTCCCTTCGAATAGCTTGGTCAAGGAATCAAACATCTCCTTTGGTGTCTTTAGAGATGACACATGTGGTATGAGATGGTCTTTGATAGAATCAGCAATGATCCTCTTAGACTTGACCAAATTCCTTTTGTGTAAGACATTAGCCTCTTCTTCCTTTGGGATAGGGACCTCTTCACTTATGTAAGTGTCCAACTCATTTTCTTCCAGGATTAACCCAATCCTATACTTCCATGCTCAGAAGTTATCAGCCCCTTCAAGATTATCCTCAAGCTTGGTGTGGTGAGACATCTTTAAAGAGTACTTCAAATGGAAATAGAAAAGATTTAGGTCTTACCACTTGATTTGTTGAAAAATGGATCTCGTCCGAGATTAGGGTTTGTCAAAGAAACCCTAAAAATTCAGACTTTGAATTTCAAAATTCTAAAAGGATAGAAAAATGCACCTTGATGAGCTGATCAGCCTAGTATACTCAGAATTTGAAAATTGCAAAGTTTCACCCTTCAGAAATGTCTTTTAGTCTTCCTGAATTCATTGGGGAGGACCCTGAATTAGGGTTTGAGTTTCTCGGAGCTTCACCCAACCCAAAAGTTCGATCCAAAGCTCTAAACTTTGATTTTTCCAAGGAGCTTCTAGCTATGGTCTCTGATTTCAGAAATTACTATTTTTGTGGAAACCCTAATTTTTAGGGCCAAAAATAAAAGTTCCCAGAATTGAGATCTGATTGGACAAAAAGATTCACCTTGTTGAGGAGAGAAATCTATTATATTGCTTTTCCAAAATCTGTGGAGAGAAACACAATAAACAAGAAACCCTAGTTTCTGCAACTGCATAGTGTCTTCTTTTCAGGTTTTCTCTGATACGATGTTAGATTTTGAGCATTAATTCAGCATACTCTAGGATCTTTACTCAGAGAATAACATGTACATCATATCAATCATATCAAGCATAACAAGCAATCACATAAGACAATGGACATATAGAGTTTCATTGGGGATAACCATAAAGGTGAAAAGACCCACAACTTCCTCAGAGATAGAAAGAGGAATGATACAACCCAAGTACAAGAGATAGTATCCTCTAGTAGCTACTCCTCCTTCCTCACTAGTGCGCCACTTTCCAAGTAGTGTAGAAGTGAATAATGAGATGATCAAATAGAGTGCTCTTGCACTCTATTTATACTTATCCTGACTTGTTTAATAAACTAGTAGGGCCGACTTCTCTAGAAGAGTCTAATAACCCATGGTTACATTAATCAGGGCCGACCCCACACTTGGTGGTCTAATAACCCATCACAGCAAGTTACAACACTTGTGACACTTGTCAATACAAATGACGACACTTCCGTATATAGGAATAATACCATATCTATAGGAGTACAATATACATAGGTGAAATACATTCTGAAGTTACATATACATCAACATAGATGGATGTCAAGACAACTTTCTTGAATGGTGTAGTTGAAGAGGAAGTGTATGTGGAGCAGCGACTCGAATTTGAGACACATGATAGGGAGTCACATGTGTGCAAGTTGAAGAAAGCCTTGTACGGTTTGAAACAAGCACCGAAGACATGGTACGGCAAGATATATAGCTTCCTGGCCAGTTTGGGATTTACCTAGAGTAAAGTGGATTCCAACCTTTACTACAAGGTTGATGTAGGCAATCCGCTGATATTCCTACTGTATGTGGATGACTTGTTTGTTATAGTTGAGGATGGATTGATTGCCGAAACGAAGGACTTGGGTATGATGCATTACTTTCTAGGTATGGAGGTGTGGCAAAGTGTTGATGGAATCTTCCTTGGACAAGGGAAGTATGCAGTAGAGATCCTGAAGCAGTTCGGGATGATGGACTGCAAGGCCATGGCCACACCTATGGCATCGAAACTGAAGCTATTGAGTGATGATTCATCAGATTCGGTTGATGCCACGATGCATCGTCAGAAGATTGGATCCTTGATGTACTTGACGAACACCAGACCAGATATTTGATTTACAGTAAACACATTGAGCCATCTCCTGACAGATCCTAGAGATGTTCACCTGATTGCTGTAAAGCATATTCTGAGGTACCTGAAGGGTATGGTTGATTATGGGATCAAGTATGATGCGAATCAAAAGTTTGACTTGGAGGGTTATGTTGATTCAAACTGGGCAGGTAGTGCTGTAGATAGGAAGAGCACTTCAAGGTGCTGCTTTTGTATGGGATCAGGAGTGATCTCTTGGTTTAGCAGGAAGTAGTCATACGTAGCACTAAGTACAGCCGAAGCAGAGTATGTCATAGCTTGTTTGGCTAGTTGTGAGGAAGTATGGCTTAGGAAGCTACTGTTTGATTTATTTGATCTCCAGTTGGATGCTACTTATATCTTCTATGACAACTAGAGCTATGTGTAGTTGTCAGAGAACTCAGTGTTCCATGACAAGTCGAAGCATATTGAGATCAAATATAACTATATCAGGGATATGGTGCAGAGAGGAGTAGTAAAGCTCGAGTATGTTGTGACGGATGAGAAGATTGCGGATGTGTTGACCAAACCACTAGCCAGAGTGAAGTTTGAGTACTTAAGAAAGAGGCTTGGTGTACTTCAGGTCGAGGTTCCTTCCAAGGGGAAGTGATGACTCCGAAAGACACAAATGCACATGGGATTTTCCAACATGGTTGTAGATGTGTTCCCCCATGGTTGTGATGTAATTGCTGAGCCATTATCACATGGTAGTATATGTGTTCTCCCATGGTGTAGATGTAAGGGCTAGAGCCATTTTTTACATGGTGGTAGATGTGTTCTCCCATGGTGAAAAAGTAAGGGCTGGAGCCTTCCTCGAATGGTGGTAGATGTGTTCTCCCATGGTGAAAAAGTAAGGGCTGGAGCCTTCCACGAATGGTGGTAGATGTGTTCTCCCATGTTGATGGTGTAAGTGTTGTATGATGTGCATCTGGACTATGCTCTGTGGATGATGAGATGATCCTAAGACGATGGTCATGAGATGATGATGATCACGACGATCATGTGCGATGAGCATCAGGACGATGCTCGAGATGCTATGCATCAGGACGATGTTGTGATGATGATCAAGATGATCATGTGATGATATGTATTAGTATGATGCTATGATGATGATTAGGATGATCATGTGTGATGAGCATCAGGTCTATGTTCCATATGTTGTACATCAGGATGATGTATTATATGATCATGATCAGTAGTATCATGAGCATCAGGAGGATGCTCCATGCGAGGATGATCAGGTGGATCATAAGTATTAGGTTGACACTCCATGGCCATGGACAGGTTGTGCAAGCAACATAGAAAAGATCCTGGGAGATCTGATAGGTTGAGCTGCGTGCTTGTAAAATTCCTGGGATGCTCTTTCGAGGTTTTGCTACAGGTAGCATAGAAAAGATCCTGGGAGATCTTATAGGTTGAGCTATGTGCTTGTAAAAGTCTTGGGATGCTCTTTCGAGGTTTTTCTATAGAACGCATGTAATTATTCATGGTGATCCGATCGGTTGAGCTGTGTGCTCGTAAAAGTCTTGGGATGCTCTTTAGAGATCTTGCAGGTTGCAAGACACTCTTTTAAGGTTTTTCTTGACCACATGTAAAATATCCTGGGAGATCCGATAGGTTGAGCTATGTGCTCGTAAAAGTCCTGGGATGCTCTTTCGATGTTTTGTGGTGACCACATGTAAAGGATCCTAGGAGATCCGATAGGTTGAGCTGTGTGCTCATAAAAGTCCTGGGATGCTCTTTCGAGGTTTTGTGGTGGTCGCATGTAAAATATCTTGGGAGATTCGATAGGTTGAGAAGTAAGCTCGTAAAAGTCTCGAGATGCTCTTTCAAGGTTTTGTTGACACACGTAATCAGCTCAAGAATTACACAGGATGGCACGCTCGTAGAGATGATGAAGATCGACAAGAGACTAGGCCTACATCCAGCATGAAAAAGAGATGGCTCTGTAGAACTTCCTATGATGAGAAGAATTGAGAGATAGCACTAGTGATCAAGATGAAGAGTATAGCAATAGTGACTATGATGCTCTGGTGTTCCAGTGACGATGATCCAGCTCTAGTATTGAAAACTTGTGACTATATGTATTGATGACTTGTGTCAAGAGAATACCTTCCTAGTGAAGAGGGAGTGTTGATGTATTTGTAACTTCGGAATATATTCTCTTGTATATTGTATGTATTACATTTGTACTTTATTGTATCCCCAACAAAGATGTATTATTCATCTGATTGGAAGTGTCGTCATTTGTATTTGCAAGTGTCGCAAGTATTATTGTAAGTGTCGCAACTTATATTTGAAGGGTTATTAGACAACCTTAGAGGGGTTGTCCCAGTGTGGGTTAAAATGTTATTAGACCTCCCTAGTGGGGTCGGTCCAGTGACATGTGGATGGGTTATTAGGCTTCCTTAGGAAGTCGGCCTAGTTAGAGTAAAAGGAAAGTTAAAGTAAAGTATAAATAGAGAGTGTGACTCTCTCATTTATTCATCCACTCATGCACTCACTTTGAATTAGTGAGAGAGAGGAGGAATGTGAAAAAGTGGAGGAGGAGCATCTACTAGGATACTATCTCTTGTTTTGGGGTTTGATCTTTGTGATCTTTGTATTGGTGCTCATTCTATCTCTGAGGAAGTTGCAGGGTTTTTCACCTTCTAGGTTTTCCCTGGTGAAATGCTTTATGTCTCTTGTCTCTTGTGTTTGATATGTTGTACATGTTCTCTCAGTTAATATCCTAGATCATATTTAATTAAATGATGAAAATATAATATCAACCACTATTTTGGAAATTAGATTATGAGATGCACGAGAATCTATTATTGCATGGTGCAAAACCATATCATGAACATTCAGGATCAAGTAAAAAGGAGGAACATCCTCATCATATGTATCTTCTAGTTTAGGCCCAGAAAAAATGGTGGGGGCATCATATGTTACCTCTAAAATATCTTGTTGTAAATCACCCTGACCCTTTACCATTTTAGTAATTTCTTCCCTATATTCATTTTTCTTCAACAGTTCATTAAAAGGGATGGATATTTTGACCTTAGAGAATTCAAACTTCAAAATAAAAGATGGAACTGGTTTTCCTACATCAAGGGGTTCTGGTTGTTTACTTTCCTTTGGTTGTTGTTCTTTATTTTCTTGGCTCTTTTGTGCAGCAGCTTCCTGCTATTTTTCTTTCTGATTCTCTGTGCTCATTTGTACAACAACTTCCTGTTGTTTTTCCTTTGGTTTCTCTGTGTTCTGCTGAGCACTGGAAGATTGGTTTTTATTATTTTTTCCATTGTTTATTGTCACATCCTGATTTCTCAGTTTCAACTTCCTCTGAAAATCATCCATTGCATTCTGATAGCCCATTTGATACTGCTCTGAGTCTAGATCTGGAATGGAACTAGTACTTTCTTTGGAGAAGAAATCAAGCTCTCTCTCAGTCATATATATCACATGGTCAAGGCTATCAAAGTGATGAATCTTCTCACTCATTGGGTCCTCTTTCCCTTCTTCATCCACCAAATTTTCTAGGAAGGGGGGTCTTATTTGCTTATCATCTAGGTTCCTTTGGTTTCTCTGAGGAAATGGCCTTCTGAAGTTAGGATTCCTCACTTGGTTTTTAGGCTGCTCTCTATTAGGAGGTTTGTTATCTAGGGCCAACCTATCCATCAACTTCTCCATGGTTTTCATCATCATTTCAAACTTCACATCACTAGTAGAGGAGGAAGTGGAAGTAGAGGTTTGGATTTCTATTTTCCTCTTTTCTATTTTTGTTTTACCTTTCAACTTCCCTGAAGCCATAATGCTTGCTTCTACCTCCAAGGCATCCTTAAACATAGCTGATAAGGTAGGTGAATTTCTCTCCCTTAGCATACATGAAAAAACTCCTTCGAAAGCATCTACATAATGAAGCTTAGAAGCACCTATCAGGGGTTTGATATCAGTTAGGATTGAGTTGGAGACCCTCATGAATCTGTTAGGAAACTCATGCATAGATTCAAAATTACCTTTCTTTAGGTGGTTGTATTGGGACAATACTTGCGAGGGATTCTTTATTGATTCCCATCTATCTAAAAACAGTGTTTGAAATGCTGCAAATGTAGGGATAGATGCATCTGGTAGATCTCTGAACCATCGTTTAGCTTCCCCAGATAAACTTTGTGCAAACAACCTCACTTTAGCATCATCATAGTCTACCTCCTCTAGGTCAATAAAATATTCAAACCTAACCATGTGTTGAATTTCTATAAATTTTTCATCCCCATCATACAAGGAAATTATTTGTGAGTAATTTTGAGGGAGATCATGCAAGGCAGCTGGTAAATCCAAGGGTGCAAACCTAGCTGCCATGGGCCTAGTTGGATTTTGGGCTATGGGAGGGATGTTCTGAAGGATATTCTGAGGAGTATTTTGAGCCAAGTTTGTAGTACATGACCGAGATTTCAGGGAATGTGGGTCTCTTTTTCCAAATTTCACAATATTCTGCAAATTATGCCACACACGATCTAGCAAATATAACTCAGAAATGTTTGGATTCACTTCAGTTAGCTCTAGATCTGATTCTAACTTTGACTTTAATAAGGGCCTCCCAATATTTACTTCTAAATTCAATTCATGGAAATCACACAATTCTTCTTTAGACAAAGGTCTTTCACTATCAGAAGTGCCAGTCTTATCTTTTTCACTTCTATGCCTAAGCATAATTTTAGGTTTCCCACACTTAGCAAAAGCTCAGAAATGGGGTTACCTCTTGTATGGATCCTTCTAGGGGCTAGGGTTCCTTCTGAACTTTCTTTGGAAATAGGGGGCGAATCTTCAATCTTCCTAGTGGAGTCTCCTTCATACAAAAATCCTGATGAGTGGAGTCGCAAGGGAAAATGCACAACCTTCTTTAAACTTGGAAACCTTTGTTTGCCCACATAAATCTCTCCTTTCTATGAAAACTAGAATTCTTTTTCATTTCTACTAGGGATAATGCAACATTCGCTCCCCAGCAGTGGCACCAATTATGTTAGAACCCAAATTGACCCTAAGGTTGTGGAAAGGTCTCCTTGAGGTAACACACTGAACCACTTAAGGAGATATAAGTTGGCTTCTTACTCTCCAGAGAGGGATGTCTCACAAATTGGTTTAAGAAGGCTAGATACATGAATGAAACTAAGGGGAAATTATTGTTTGGTTGAAATCGAGATGGAAATCCATTTGGCAGTGGAGTTGGGACAGACAAATGTGATTATCATGACAACACTTGGCAAAAAAAACCCACGCAGAGGAAAGATAGCTACCAACTCACAATCAAAGAGATTTCGTTTAGTGATTAAGAAGAAAAAATGAAAAATCCATCGATACATAGCATATACTAATGAATTATATATCAACTTTAGCAGAAAATGTTGGTGGATGCTTGAAATGAAAGGAACATAGCATAACATCTATAAATTATATTCCAATACAACACTTATCCAAGCATGAAAAAGCATAAAAATATGAATTAAACAATGAAGGAAAACATTCACATGAGAAGATAATTAAACAGACTGTGAGACCAACAACACATGAATCTCTGATAGAAAAACTTGCTCAACCTTGCCAGATTTTATTAAAATATGCCTCAGAACGCTTAACACAAAAAACTCACAGGTCCAACAAAAGTTTCCAACCCTTTTTCATTCCATTACAGTGGTTTTATAGATCTTCCTATCCCTCTGGCTCGAACAGTCTCAACAGAAAATGGTTACACTACGAGTGACACCTATTCAAAACAGTCCTACCACTCCCGAGACTTGGTTAAAAAATAACAGAGATGGTAAAAACTAGGCCTAATTTTTCCTTTTATAAATTTACTGAACTCTCTACACTATGACAAAAGACTCCTAGCAAAACTGAATAAGATGCCTTTGTGA
The DNA here is from genome assembly GCA_027924585.1 of Larix kaempferi. Lineage (NCBI taxonomy): Eukaryota > Viridiplantae > Streptophyta > Pinopsida > Pinales > Pinaceae > Larix > Larix kaempferi. The sequence goes on from BSBM01000425.1 coordinate 538,114, forward strand.
CTACTTTTTCTAGCTGGAAGCCTTCACAATCTTCAAATATTTAATGTGTGTAGCTTTAGCTTAGCTTTTCCATATTTCTCAATGAGCTTCCATTGTTCACGGTTGGAAAATATAATGTGGCTAGCTCCTTAAGCAACACCCACATCTCTGTGTGATCTTTATAAGAATAATTATGAAGGTGTGCACCTACCTCTCTAAACATCATACCCAGCTCGAAGTCTTTGGCTAACTTGTCAACCGCTGTCTGGCCAGACAACAACTGGTCCATGCCTGCAAAATCTATATAGTCCAGCTTACACCCTACCAATTTGTTCTGATATTCCTCCTGGGTGATCATAGTGCCATCTTCCTCCCAAAAAAGAGGTATCCCTTTCTTAAATAAGTGATCAAACATATCCCTGAGACCTTTCATCTACTGTGTCATAATGTCAATTCCAGACTCAATAGCCTTCACATGTTGATGCTTAAGCATCACTTTCTTTTCCCATATGATAATGGACATCCAGTCTTTTATGCCAGTCATCTTATCTTCATCCTGAGATAGGTCATTTAGGAACTTCATAGCATTCTTAGCATGCTCTGCAGGCTTCTTTTTCAATTTCTCATTAGCAGCTATCATACCCTACTTTGCCACCTTTATCATATCTTCTTTGTCTAAGATAAAATCGAGGAAGGGCCTCAATTTGTTTTCCTCAGTGATGATGTTGTCCTGAATCACTAGCTTGGTGTCTTGAAGTGAAGTCTGGCCTATAGCCTTCCTTGTGAATTCATCACATTCAGCCTTCATATCCTGGTACTTGGTTTCCCAAGCCTCCTTTTCCTTTTCTGCATTAGACATCAGAGTTTTAAGATTCTCATTCTTCTTTTTTAATCTTGTCATGCCCATGTCCTCCAAACTAGTTTAGGATATGGATCCTACAAGGGAGAAATATCCAGTTTCTATGGAAGGTGTTTCCACACTATCCATTTCTTGATTCTTATCCCTCTCTTCCATTTCTTGATTCTTATCCTGCTCTTTCTCCTTCAGCTTCTTCTCAATATCCTCAACTTGGGCCTTCAAGACCTTCTCACTTGCCACTATAATGGACATATCTATCTGCCACTTCTTTTCCTTCTCTTCAAATCTCAGCAACCTAGCCTCACATTAAGTTAGCTTCCATTGGAGATCTTCTCTCTTTTCTTCCATCTCAACTAGCTCAGATGCCTCCACCAATTGGATGAAGGGAATTTTCAACTTCTGCTTCATTTACTGGATGAGCTTGTCCTTCTCATACAACAACTTCTGTATGGTGGATCTTTTATCTTCTTGGGTCTCAGTGGCTAACAATGCAATTTGGTGCTTTTTTACTTGTGCTTTTAGGGACTTAGTTTCTATCTTTTCTATTGTTAGCTGATTCTAGACTTTGTCTTTATTGGCCTCCACTTTAGATAGATCCAAGGAAGCTTTCAATAATTTTTTATAAATGACCTCTCCAGTCTCTTTATTCAAATTAATCACATCTGGAATAGGGATGTCTTCTAGATTTACTTTCAACTCGATGGCCTTATTCTTGGTGGCCAAGGAAAGACTTAGGGTGTTCTGGACAAGGCTCATGCTCGCCACCAATGATACATCTTTCTTTAAAATATTTCTCACATCTGCATATAACTTAGCCTCCCCTGAGATTATTTCTAGACTCTCCTTATATTCCTCTAGTAACTCAGCCTTGCTTTTGATGGGTGTTGCAAGCTGAGTGGATAGTTGGTTGAATTTATATTCTTTAACATCAAAAACAGGTACCTGGACCTTCACCTGTTTCTTGTTTTGGGCCAGCCCTGCTAGTACTGTCACCAATTTCTATTCAAGCTTCTCTATTCTCTGCCTCTTAAGGGCCCTTTCTGCATCATTATCCACATCCATGGGATCACTGCTCTCCATCCTGCTGGATTTCTCTGAACTAATGGTAAGGGGTACAACTACTGACACTAATGGGAACATGATAGGAGAAACAGGCACTAGTGATGTGTTTCCTTGTGCCAAAGAGGGGGAGCCCTCAGGTGTGTATATCTCCATATGTCCTTTGCCAAGATACTCTAACCTATTTTCCATCTCAACCAGGCCTGTAAGTTCGAAATGCTCATAACCCTTCCTATTACTCTCCTTCCTCCTTTCTTAAATGATGTGGTGAGGGTCATAATTCCTGGCTTCTTTGGATTGGAATCCCATGTCACTCATCATCTATTCAATGCATGGGAGGGAAACCTTTCTCTTGACAATGAAAGGTTCTATTTTCCATGGGAAACTGATGTCTCAGGACATTTTGTCATCCAAGAAGTGCTCACATTCCACCTTCAATTTTTGTCTTAAGAATTCGAAGGTAAGTATTATGGGGATTAGGAAAACAGGTAACACATAAGGTGCATGGGAATAGCCATAGAATCTGAGTACATTGCCATGTTTCAGAAAGAACTAGTCTCCAACTCCTTTCCCCATGGAGGGTTGCAACAAGTCTTTCATTTTGGCTAGCACCCTAGGCAGCTTCTTCTGGAAGAAAATGAAGTAGACCTTTGACATAAGGTCATTCGTGAGTGCTTTATAATATCAATACATTTCTTTGGTGAGCTATATATTTGGCACTTGTAGGTTCTCTTCATGTGATGCCAAGAACATCTTCAATAAGTATGACTGGAATCTGAAAGTCCTTGTCTTTGGGAATTCTACTAGTTGAGAGTGGATTCTTTCAGCGAAGGCTTCGTCAAACTTGAGACATGCACACTGGGTAGGAAGGTTGGGGTCCTCTGACTCAATAGGGAAAGTACCTAAAACAAGCATCAATCTTATCAGGGGCTTAGTTATATACTGGTCACTATCTAACCCTAGGAACTGGGCCAACATGGTAATAACACACTTTGATTCTTCTTTAAAAGGGTTGCTTCACCAGGGAAAGGTGCTCCCTGGAAAGAGGCATTTGGATGTAGGGAATCATGGTAAAAAAATCTGTTTCAACTGAATTGGGGAAATCCATTAGTGTTGGATTAGGGCTTCCTTGTAGCTTTGGTATTTTTGACAAAAATCAGCTAGAATGGCCAGGGATTTTCTAATAGTGAGGGAATTTACATAGCACAAAATTCTTGACCTGGAGGCATCCATGATCGCTCTCTGATTTTGGGAGTAGTTGCAGGTGCACCATTCTATGAATTCAGGACAACTTGGGGTTTGACTGGTTGTGAACAAGTGGAAGAAAGAGTGATAAACCATATGAACATCTATTGTTTGGGCCCTTATGACCTCCAATCTCTCTTTAATGGTCCTTATGGAGCTGTTAATCAACATAGTATTGTAAACACCGCTTTCCTTATCCTCCACTGGCTCATTTATCCTTTGGTGCTAAAAAATCGGGGGTTCCATAGATCAAGAAATTTAAATACTTTAGTGGGTAGGTGGACGACCTACCTGGTTGTTTGACAGCTGGGTTGAGCTTATGGGCTCTCGGTCGTTTTGTCAGCTCCTGCACAATCTGCTCTTGTCGCTTTTTGATGCCAACAAGTAAAAAGGGATTCGGATCTCCATGCAGGTGAGCCCCTTTTATATTATAAATATTTCCATATCATCCCTATAGCTATGATAGTTATGGAGCCATGTTAGCCATTCATCCATGCAATTGATCTTGAATCGTAGATCTCTTTAGTCTTTCACTTCATCATCCTTCGTGGATTCCAACTCTACTACGTGCCATCTGGCTAGCACCTTTGACCTATGAAAACATCGCCAGCTGTCAATCTGGTCCCTACCCATCTCTCAGTCGTCCAAAGGCGCGGCCCTTTATCGGGTTCACAGATTTTGGGCCCATCGACTTCACATGCAAGTTAGATTCGTGAAATTACTTCTAGTCATCGATCTCCATCCCACCTGATCTACACAGTTGGAAAGTACGGGGTCTACAAAAAGTTTGCAAATATGAAAGTCACCTTTCTTTGCGCATGTCCAAAACGTGAACAGCTTCTCGACAGTAGATCTGCGCCGACGATCGTTGATCAACCTTTAAAATTCCCTCCAGTTAACAGTCCCTCCTATGCTTAAACAAACTCTAACTCTTTTTGCAAAGGATGTTCATGACCGTAGATCTTCACTGCTCCTAATCAACACCACTCATAGATGTTGCTCCATAACCGTAGGTATATTTTCACCATTTTACCTCTATTTGCAATATTTCAGACCTCGACTTTGATTGCCTCCTTCTCTAATCCACAACTATTTATCCAGATATCTACCTTAGCAATATTACGAGCCATTTGACTTAGACCACTGAGGTTTTCTCCATTCTCTTCAGGGATTCAATCTCCCATTTCACCAAGGACAAAACTAGCACCAACAAGTGGCATTAAGGTGGAAGTACCATACTCATCTTCCTCCTATGTCATTGTATAAATTACTTTTCTTTTTATGTGGATCCTTCTCCTCTTACTGACACTTCCATTTTCCCCTATTTTCTTTTGCTTCCTTTATTTTGTGTAGGGTTTTCTCCTAGGCTTGGGATAGCCTGTAGGTTTATAAATCCATCCCTGCTTATTGTTAGGAACCTCTCCCCAAGGAATTTGGTGAGGTTTCTTGGGCATCACACACAATTAGTTTGATTTACCCATGATGAGTTAATGCATATTTTTCCCTTTCTATACTCTTGAACTCATATCCTTTATGGATTACAACAAGTAATAAGGGATAGCCGGGTTCTTTTCTAGATTCTAGTAATAAAATTCCTTAGTTAATGCAATAACCTGAAGTGAAAGGAAAAGAAAAATTTTCCTACCTTTATAGGTTATATACTTAATGAGTTATAGAGCCACCTCAACCCATAGTGATGGTAGTATTTATCTATTTACACCATTCTTTGTTTCTTCCATTTATTTATAGGACTAGAAGAAAACATCCTTTGCATTTGGTATTGGTTTCCTTTCCTCTTTGTCCCATTGAAACCCAACAAAAGGTCATGTTACTCTCACAAATATTGGTTCATTGACTTGAATCTGCAAACCCTTTAGTGTGATTGAATACTTTTGTTCCTTTATATTGTGGTGAAAATTCTATGGCAACATTGTCATCAAATCCTTGAATTTTGTTGAAGTAATGCAACCAATTTGATTTATGGAACACTTAAACGACTTTTGGGTTGGCATATATTTTATAGCTGTTTGTAGGTTATCTCCTATTGAAACCAACCCCCATTACTGGAAATTTATCAGGCCCTTGTGACATAGACAATATTTTTATGCTTAGAGTATACCTTACATTGTTGTTTCGCTGATGGTATAAGCCAGAAAAAACCTTTGTTTTAGTTTGAAGAGTTCAATCTCAAAGTGTTATTAAAGCACGGGAAACAGAACGTTCGACCTGATCATCTTTATTAGATACAAAATGGGAAACCATGGGGACAATTGATGAATTGTCTGATGATGATCTCTTTCATGTGGAATATGTTTCAAACTTATTCACTTAGATCGTTGAATTCCTCATTACAAGCTTTATGCCTGGGGATTATGATTAGCAACAACAAAGGAAACTAGTGGTACAAGCAATGAATTATTAGTTGATAGCCAGGAATTTTTTAAGTTGGAAATAGATAGGATTATATAGAGATGTGTGTTGGGTTGTGAGCAACTTTTAGTATTATGGGAATCTAATGATAGTTATACTGGTGAAAACTATAAGGGAAAGTTACATGCAAACTTTTATACATGTAGGGATATGGTGGTCTACTCTTTTTGTATATGTCACGAAATATGTGAAGTAATGTGATATTTTCTTGTAACCCAAAAACATATCTCTATGCATGCGCAAAAAACATTATTTCTCAATTTCCACTAAACTGGGGGTGAAGCATTGTTGATTGGAAAATAAATTCGATTGAGTGCTAGCTCGAGCATTGGATCACCCTTACATTGAAGCAAAGCAATCATATAGGTATGCTTGCAAACCATAATCATATCAATCAACCCACATAAGCAAGGATGAAAGAAACACATCTATTTCGAAACCAAATTGTTGCTTCTTGGATACCTTCTCTTGGTATGAAACAAAAAGGGACCAGGTAGGGAAGAGCAACCTTAGAAGAAGATAAAATATCCATTGTTTTTCCTTACCACCCATGGACTCCAAAATAATAGAGAATGCATGGAATTGTGATGTGGGTTCCTCCCCTAGAACATAGAACATACGAAAAGGGAAAAGGAGTAAGTAATGCATGTGCACTACCACATATTAAAGTGTCGGCCATTGGCTCTGCTACCTACTATAGGACATCAAGGTTAGATGGAACAAGCTATGGATCTGGTGGTTTTGGTCATAGAAAGGTTCTTCATCAATAAAAGAAACTTCCCTATGGATTTTCTAGTTAAAATATTGTAATCACAATTTAGTGGTAAATATGATGGCATGTCAAGCTACCCGTTAATGTAAACAAGCAAAATATGCAAAGTAATCATTCTTTATGAGTCATACCATGGGTATGTACTATATATTCCCTTATAAATCCATTATCATATTCCTATATTTGCTAATGATAAGGAACTCATGCTCTCTTTTTTATTGTACATGTACTATGTTTTCAATGTGTTTCTAGTTTACATAGCTCTATAACACGAATAAGGTCGATCTTATTATTTGTATTATTGAAATTGTACAAGTGTTGCAAAGATTTAATCTAATTTTAGGTGTCTAAGGATGAAAAAAATATTTAAAATCCTATACACAGAATAATCCTTCCATTTATTGAAAATGGATATGGGTCAATTGACACAATTTACAACCAAACTTGAAGCCTCATGGGTTAAATTTAAATTTTGATGGGGCATCCAAGGGTAACCCAGGCCTTGCAGAGGAAGGAAAAGTGTTCAGAGATGAGAAAGGTCAAATTATTGGGATCATGTCTATGTTTTGGAGACAAAATCAAACAATCAAGCAAAATTGAAGGTTTGGTACTAGATGTAACATAAGTGTTATGGAAAAAAGATAGAAAGGTAGTCTTTGAAGGAGTCTCAAAACATATCGTAGACCATACCAATGGAAAAATACAAGAACCTTTGTGGGAGATGATGAGAAATTTTTTTGAATACAATAAGAAAATAAGTGTTCTTATAATTGGGAGTTCAGGCATGTAAGAAGTCTTGTGAATAAGAGTTCCAATCGGTGAGCTAACCAAGCAATTATAACTAGGTCCCCCCATATTCATTCCTTGGAACCCCTTTTACCATATGAGCATAACAACTTATTATAGATCTAGATTTACAAATTTAAAATCCATAAGGGGTATAATTATAGGTCCATCTCTCATTAATGACTAGATATATGATACAACTTCAAGGCATGGGAATCATGTAAAGGTATACCTAGCATAATACATGTGAAATAATATTAATAATAAGACAAAAAAACTAATTTTACTGATAAAAAAATGTGCACGCATGCAAAAATCTAATCCAAAATCCATGAGAAATCCCATAGAGAAAATATATTCTCCAAAAATAGAAAAAAAATACTTTTAATTTTACTTAAATGGTAACTTTAAGATTTGACTAAATTTGTAACAAACCTTCAATCATGTACCAATCCTACAGTATAGGTATCCATGAATTATCTTAGAAACTACACAAGAGTCTAACAATAGATGTAGATTTCCAAACATGTCCCCATAAATCTTGGCACTACCATGAGATCAAAGTGAACCTAAGGGAAGCTCTAGCATCACATTAAAAAATGACTAATCCATGGGAAATCTGATTGATAATTGCGACAAACATCAATAAGGACTTGCTTCGATCATAAAGTGGGGGTGTCTCTTACCTCCCACCAAGTTTCAAATCCCCAAAGATACATTTTCCCCTTCATTTATTGCCTAACCATGCAAGTGGGCCATTTCATGCAGTGAGAGCTAGGTGCAAGTCATGGGAAACCTTGGCATAATATATATCCCACACCCCAATATCTCATCCATAGGGATTATTTTCTGCATTGTAAGCTAGATACATTCCATTATAATACTCCCAGAATGTGGAAGGGCGAGATTGTAGTAGCAATAATTCAAAGCATATTATAAAAAAAATGCATCAAGAAAGAAAGATACATTCACACCTTTCTATATTGCAGTAAATCTTCAGTACCAAGAGTTATATATGTAAAAAAAAATTAAAATCCATTGCAATAATTAAATAGTTCGATACAGTCATCATTCCTTGGGAATTGGTTCCTCATCCTTGGATGTCATTTCTCTATTGTTATATAAGAATCAATTTCAAAACAATTCTCCAAAATAATTTTTTTTCTCTATCCAGTTTCTACATATCCTCCTAATCTCAATCAGAATTTCTAGAGGAATTTTTTCTAAAGTTCTAAACATACTTCATTCACTAGTACATGTTGATTCATAAATACATTGTTTCACACCAAAGATAATGTCTCTCTTCATTGGTTGTTAAAACACAAATTTATATAGCTTTTTATCTAGTATTAGTGAGAAACCATTTCTAACAATTCACATCATAATGTTTGGGTGTCATGACCAGATAGACAGGGAATTGATTTGGGTGGAGGAATAACAATGTTTAATTTGGGTTTGTCCTTTCTTTGGGACCATATATAGGACTAATCGACATTTACCATTCAACGCCTTTGAGTGACTTTGTGGGATCCCTTTAGATGCAAGGAATGATTTGTATGGAGGACCAAGTCACCAAGACTACTAAAGGTGAAATGGTAAGTAGTTATACTATGATGATCAACACTTCAGAGATTGCTAGTGCTGACCTACCAAGATACGATAAGAACATGGCTTCCTAGTAAACATGGACTCACTAGCTCTGAGACTCACCTGCAGAAGATAAATATATAAATTTGGGTATATGTCATATTGCATCTGATATCATCCCCTAGGGTGGAGAAGTTCCCAGGTATTTTCTCGTGTTGCATCATCAGTTATAGAGTTAAAATTAACTAGTAAATTAATGTGTATGACGGATTGGGTGTCCATCACCCAGGGATATAGGTTAAAATCTCAACAAATAGAGAACATAAAACAATTGTGTCTGAGAATAAAATTTAATATTGAATTCTTACACCCTTGTTTGATATTCTCCTATCTAAACTTCTTACTGCAAAATTTTTAGGGCATGAATCCCTTCCAAAAACTTGAACAGGCCCACCTATCCATTGTCTTGTGCAAGAAGATAATGGATCATATTTTCTGGTGACTAAGTTCTCACATGTAAATCCTCCTGAAACTCCAAGGGAAGCCATGGATATGAACACTTGGCTTTCACTTATTTTTTAGTGGATGCCTATACTACAGATATTGTTTCTCAAATATAATTTGAGAAGTAACAATTACATTAGGTCATCCTATCAAACAAATACTTTGCACTCCCTATATTTCCACATTGTGCATACATGGTAACAAAGGAGTTTCCAACAATTTTTTTTTCCTCAATCCCAAATTAGATGCCATGGCTGTGAACCTGCTTACCCTATTTTAAATTTCCCATGGGACCGCAAGTTGAAAAGAAAGAATATAAATTCATATATTTAAAAATTCAAATTGATATTGTTCAATTTCTTTAACTTTCTCTTTCCATAATAATTATCTTATTATCATCATTTTTTACTGTTATCATTATTAAATATATATATATTTTTATGAAAATGGTGAATAACCATTAAAAATAGAGTCATCATACACTCTACAACTATAAAAAAACAATATATGCATATATAGAGGCACTTACAAATCGTTGGAAACACAAACTCCTCAAATGAATTACAAACATCAACACTATTTATTTAAAACATCAAAATGAACAATTTTATCATGTCATACTTAAATAGTACATAGGTCCTCATGGCCAACCTCAATCAAACCAAGAATGATGGAAATAGGCTCAATGGATTTGACAACTTAGTGATTAAAAAACATACATAATTACATATTTAAAGAAACTTTAATAAATATCATCATGATTATCATAAAAGTTTTTATAAACCTTTAAATATCATTTTTTTTTTAAATTTTCTGTGAGCTATCGCTAGAACATACACTGGAAACAAATATTTCGATGTTTCCTGTACGAAAACCATTATTTCAAAGTTCCTTGTCAAATTATGAATACTAAAAAAGTTTAGGATAAAATTGAAGTTCATATACTATGATTGGAGATGGGGAATGTGACTCATGTTCACATGGCATGATAGATGCTTTGGTTGATCTCAAGATTACTACATTCATGATAAGAGCATTTGTAAGAAATATATCATGGTACGATAAGTTTACACATTTTTCTAGAGAGAAAATCAGTTGGATTTGAGCATGAGTTCCTAGCAATTTCAGTTGGATAACGCTAGGACCCCTACTGTTCCAAAAACCCCAACATGCATGAAAGACATTTTTTTTTAAAATGCACAATTTCATTGTCAAAATTGTAAATTTTCATTGCCATATTTTGTCAAATAACTTGTTGGAAAGGAAGAATTCTCCATGATTAGTCTACTCCATTAAAATTTACTAATTCGTTGTCAAAATTGTAATTTTCCATTGTCAGAGTGACACAACTAAAAATCACCAATTGTTATGTGGTCATTTTTAGTTTAGTTCTTATCTTTTGATCAAATGGTCATTTATCTCGGCTATTTTTAGTTTATCTCTTATCTCGTCCCCAAATTTGTCATTTATCTTGGTCATTTATAGTTAGCTCACTTAAAATTTCTCCATCTTGGTCATTTATCCCTTGAAAAAATTGCGGTGACCAAATGTTTTGGTCACCTCGTCACTTATCTCTCATTTTGTGCTAGTGAAATAGTGTTGGAGGGGAAGAAAGAAAAATATTGTGTTCTATTGTATTTTCAACTTTTCTTCTTATAAGTTCACTCAAATTTCATGTGTATGCAATCCTTGGGTGCATAATTGCGATCTGAATCCAATGAGTACCCACATTACAAAATTTTAATGTATTTCTAGTTTATATGATGGTGATTCTATTAAAAGTATGAAGTGTGATTTCTCATATGATGCATAACTTAATTAGGCATCCAATGAGTGCATACACTTGCAATTTGGGAAAACTTAAAAGGAGATAAGTTAGAAATACAAGGAAAAAAGTAGTTTTCCTTCTTTCCCTCCAAAGCATCTTATTTTATTATTTTCCTTAGGAGGCCCATTTTACACCTCAAATTTCCCCTAATGGTCTTGTTAGCGTAGAATCCATAAAAATTCATAAAATCAATGTATTTTCCTAACTTAGTAACATATAAAGTGCATATGATGATAAACTCCTAAAATGTGTGTCTCTTGAAACTACAAGTACTGTTTAATCCCACTACAAGTCCTCCTTATCTTTCCCATGAATATTGCTACAAAAATCCACTATTTTAACATTTTTTCAAGATTATACATAACATATCTACTACTGACCGTGGTCTCTTGAAAAAAAAGGTATGCAACTTATACTTATGGATTCTCCTTTTATGTGTATTTTTCTTCAAGAGAGACCCTATTTCCCTAATGCTTATTGATAAACCACTCACCTCTTATCCCAGTCAGACACATTCTCTTTTCCATATGCCTCTTTTATGGAATTCTACTTTCCTTTCCAACTTATTCCTCTAACTTCATTTGTTACACTTATACATCATATTTTCTACATAAAACTCTATGGGAAATACTCTTGTAATACAATTCCAACTAGACTTTATGAAGATCATGTATCTCTTTATTCCTACCTCTTTGGAGGAACATAGAAGGTACCTTTATTTTGATGAGCGTAAGTATTTTATGTTTTATGATGAGAATGAAACTAAGATTTCAATTGAATTATAATCTCTCTAATTTTTATTATCTATAATAATATATAATCCTTCATAGGTGGAATTGAACAGGATAGTTCCAATACTTTCAACTTCTTCTATGTTTCAAAATCCATCACCATTCCATATCTCTTACAAAAGAATAAATATACAAATATGGGAATAGATATGTACTTGAGGCATCTAGAATTCTTTTCATCTCATCTTTAGGCTTAAGTTTCATGTTTATTTCAAACAACAAGGTATAAGGGGGGTTTTGACACTTACCTTGTGATAGTTAATCCTCATAGGATCTAGGGGTATTTCCATTAGTGTCTTCCTCAGTTCTTCTATCCAATGCTAATTTATCGAAATCCATTACACCTTACTACCATAAGAGGTATTTTTAATATTATTAAGGAATTTGTCCCCATGCCTTGATTTATTTAACATCACTATAGCATCACCCTGGATGTATCCTTCACCCATTTTTAGACATGTACTTTTTATGTTTCTATGATATGTACACTTGGTTCAATTCAACGGCCCATATTTTTATTTAAATCTTTTTACGATCCTTTCCTCCCACCACTACATTTATGTATTTAGGGATTTGATTCCCTAAATCCAATTCAACACATTGTATCCATAAAGGTGGTAGTGCATTATGTGGTTGTCTTATCCTCTAGTGTTACATATCTTCGTATATTATTTCCCATGGATTCAATGATTTATTTTTCCCAAAGTTCCAATTTCATGCACATGGAATTTTGACCCATATAGAGGATATGTTTTTTATGACCTGGAGTAGATCACACCTAGTTTAATAATAGTGAACATTGACATCTCTATATTCCAATAATCATATAACCATACCAAATTTATCTTTGTCATCCCTACATTTGAAAATAAAATGAGATAAATCCCATTGACATAAAAAAAAACTACGGATAATATCATAATAGTGACATCCATTGTTTTCTCATGCAAATTTTAAGTGTTGTCTTACAATTTTTTGACCCTAAAAATTTCCCAATCAATGTCATTTATACATAATTTGTAGGCCCACAATCCCTAATTCCAATTCAATTCACATATCTTCTTATGAGTCTAATCACATTTACCCTATTTTTTCTCCTAATGTTCATCGTTTGGTTTAGAGTAAGGTGCATGTTCTTTGAGTTGTCTTCCGAATCTTTTATCTGTTCATCTAGCTTCTATGGGTATTGGATTGAGAAGTATTATTGAACATTTTAGAGTGTGAATTATATTTAGTATCTTCTTTAAATGCCTAAGGAGGTATATTTTTAGGCCTTTATATTCACAAATGGGCCCAAAAGACTTATATTCAAAAATTATTTAACCAAGATGTGGATCATCCTAAATTTTATTTTCTTATAGGATGATCAAAATATAGTTTAAGAATCATGATATATAATGGTATATGTACTCCCCATTTCTCTCATTCCTCTAGATGGATTGAATGCCTCCATATCTCTTCCATATTTCAAAATCATATTCGAACTAGGGTTTGACTCATATGATCTTCTTATTTCACCATCATTTGTGTTCTTGGTTTCCTTTTTTGCTTGTTTCTATGATAAGAGTTTAATTTATTTTACTAATTTTTTTGTCCCTATGCAACTCTTTTTACTTGCATAGGCAGAGTTAGAGGGTTTAACTTGATTTATGAGAGATGGGACCATATGCAAACTTTATTTGTTCTATAGATGTGGATACTAGATATAATTTGAAACACTAATTTTTTTGATCTCACATCCATGTGTATTTGAGATGTCATGCTTCTATATAAGGAACCTTGGATCTCTTGTAAAACTAATGTCACATGTACAATATGTGCACTAAATTGATTTCTTATTTGGATATCTTCTCCTCTAAATAGTTTTCTTCCTTTGAAGTCTTCTGCCATACCCTTGTCCATATAGATCCCTTCTTACTTAGCCAACCACACCATGTCACCCATCCATGCATCCACTATTTCAACTAAGGTTAGGAAAATGGAGCCTAGGGACTCTTATTGTGGATCATAAGAGTAATCAACCTGCTTATCTTCTTCTACCATTACCTTTTTTCCCTTCAAACCTATTTTATCCTACGTAGATATAAAAATAGACATTTGAAAAAAATTGTTCTCAATGTTTATCTCATTACTCTCTGATCTCTTCATGAAAATACATTACGTGACTACAAATATGATAATTCAATTATAAATAAACTCCATGGAGATAAAATAACACATTTTGGTAACGATGTTTTTCCATCAATGCTTATAATGAACAATACTAATTTATAATACATATGTGAATGAATTTTGAGTTCATTTTTTATGAAACTTTATTTTGATTAATTATGTATTATGCACAAGCATAAGATAATTAGCATGAAGGAGAAGAGAATTCCTGGAATTACTCTATATCTAGTAAAATTTTATATGAGGATGTTGATTGTTGGGTAAACCATTGAAAAAAGGGATCCACAAATTTATAGAATATAAATACCATTTTAAAAGCACTATCACAACTAAATTTAAGGAGAAATTGCGACACAACAAAGAAATAAAGAATAAGAGAGTCATAGTATTGCAGTAAGTCTATGTTAAAATATCAAAATTATCTTTACACTATATGTAGTTTAAAAGGAAATTTTAACATTACCAAAATAAGAATGAACCCTAACTAGTTGCATCAAAGGGGCACTTTCTAGAAAACATGTGGGCCACATGAAAAGTGTCACGGCTCTAGGGATACAAAAAAATTAAGATAAACATATATAATGTAGATTTCACAATTAAAAATATTAAAATATAGTTTTAAAAAAATATTATTAACATTATTAAAAGAAAAATAGTTTGTTTAGATATTATTATAGTTATTTATTTGTAAACATATATATTAAATATTTAGTGAGAATTTATAAAATAAAATAATTAAAATAGTAGACACAAATGTTATATATAAATTATTTTAAAATATATGATTATAATAATTATTTATTTGAAAAAAATGTAAATTGAACCGTTAGTGAAAATTTATAAAACAAAATAACTAACCTAGCATACATACATAATTTATTTTTTCATAATGAAAAACATCCTTTTATTAAAATAAAAATATGTGTCAACAAAACATTACATCAGTAGAAAAGCAAGATTGCTTCTCATTACACTTCAACCTTTCATTGATACATAATTACATCCAACTTAGAGCTTTACTCAGTAAGGTATTCTAGCTAATAACACATATAAAGTCAAATAAAGGACTACATAAAATTGTCCCAAAAAAAAACAAAAGTGTCTTTTAACTAATTTCTAGATAGTTCTCTCTAACCAGAAAAGCTCCTCTGAACTCCTTAACCAAAATAAGCCCATCCATATCACCCAGGGATAGCTTTGAGATACCTCCAACGTCCTTTTTGAAGCATCCAAAGATGTGTGAGAAGGAAATCTATGAAAAAGACATAATCCTTTTCATCTAGTGCTCAAGTAGAATAGGTCTCAGTCGCAATTTACCCTTGTCCCAATCAATTATGCAATGAGAATCCCTGAAAATATGAACATAATCTATGCTCATCATCCTCACAAACCACAATAGCCACCATAGGGCCAATAACTCAGCTCTGGTGTTTGTACCCCTGCCGTTTTGGAGCAGTAAATGATAATAGTGATCTAAGGATAGTTTTAGAACCATACCGGCGCAAAAACATCCCCTTGAGACGCTCCATCATAATATCCAATCGAGAAGGAATACCTTGCTTCATCAAAGGAAATAGATCTGACCTTGATATTTTTTGAAGGGCCGGTTTCAGAACAAGCCCCATCTTGATTACACGCAAATACAAGCTCAAAATTAGGCTTTCGATTCCCAAAAATCACCCCATTTCTTTCACGCCAGACTTCCCAAATGGTGTAAAATACCGTAACCAAGTTCACTTGTGGGAGATCATAACACTCCGCCATATTATCAATGAAATGTGTTCTGTCCCAAGTTGGAAGCATAGGATTTTCCACCCTCATCCCATGCCAAAGCCCACGGAAAAAGGAACATCATCCACAAAGATGGTTAATATCTTCTAGATTCTGATAACATAACTGAAATATACCAGGCCCCTTAAAACCTCGATTTTGAAGGTTCTTCCAAGTTAATATTTTGTTCTGCATACATAGCCAAATGAAGCAACTAATTTTTACCGGCACATTTTCGTTCCATAGCCTCATCAACCACCTGCTATCCGCTTGGTTCTGCACATTTTAAAAAATAGTGATATACGCCAACCTAGTAGTAACAGATCCATTCATCATATTTTTTTCCTAGATCAACTAATTAGAATTTTTTGTAATAACAATTCCTACCGAGATAAGCTTATGAGTAAATGCATCCCATTCGTCATTGAGTAGTGTAGGGAAAGCTAGTTCCTTTGATGTGTACCAACAGATTGTGGATTCAGTTTGGGTCTTTCTCGCCTATTGCAATACAAAAATCACTCTCTCTTGCAATTCCTTCAAAATTCCCGAGGACAACATAGAACCCTCTCTAAGGCCCAAGATCGGGTAAATGCCCACAAAAATTTGAATAGCTCGGCCCACCACCTAGCACAAAGAAGTGTTTATAATAGGTAATGCCTTTAAAAGGATCCTCCATACGTCTGAGTTCTTGGAGATTAGTATTTGTTAAAATTAATATATAATATATTTTAAAAATATGAGTGTTAACTGTTAAGAGTCTGTAAGGGTTCGCGCATGGATCAATGATGTCATCTGAATGCAAGCTTTTAAGAGACTCCTCTTAGTGCATCTCTTAGAGCATGTACAGAATGTATGTGGTGCATCATCATTACAGAATAAAAACAAAATCTCTGACACATGAAAAAATCTCTGACATTTTTGTTATTAACAAATCAACACAAAAAAACAAAATCAACCATTCAATATTAACAAAAATCGATTGACATGTCTGTTACATATATATTAAATTTTTTATACAACAATTATGTAACCATTGGATCCGTATATCATGGAAAATTGAATTTACCATCCAAATATATGTATTTACGATCAAGAAAAGTATTTATTGTCCAACATCTATGTCAAGTTTCAATGAAAAACTAATTTACTGCACAATTTGAATTTCGTTAGTGGTATCCATTGGATGAATCTTGGTAACCTTCTATATTAGGAAAATGAACACTGTTTTTTGCGTTTGAACTTCATAAAACGTTACTTAGTAGTATGCTCTTTTCTTTCAGCTACCTCTCCCGCTCCTCGTGTGTTGCATGTCAATGTGTTGTGTGGCTTTGTCGCCCTACCATGTGCCGTATGGGTCTTTGATCTATCGACTTTGTATTGTATATCAGATGACAAATATTATGAATTATAGATAGTATCTTCTTTAGATGCCTATTGAGGCATCTTTCTTAGACCTTTATATTGCAAAATGGGCCCAACAACCTTTTATTTAAAAATTATTTAACCAACATGTGGATCAAAATACAGTCTAAAATTCATGATCGGTAATGTTATATGTACTCCCAATTTCTCCCATTCCTCTAGAAGGATTGAATCCCTCCATATCTCTTCCATATTTCAAAGTTGTATTCGAACTAGGGTTCGATTCATATGATCTTATTTCACCATCATTTGTGTTTTTGTTTTCCTTCTCAATTTTTTTGTATAATTAGATTTTCATGTATTGTACTAATTTTTTTGTCCCTATGCAAATTATTTTACTTGCAAAGGAATAGTTAGAGGGATTCAATTGATTAATGAGAGAGGGGACCATATACAAACTTTGTTTGTTCTATATATGTGAATACTAGAGATGATTTGAAACATTAATTTTCCTGTCTCATATCCATGCTTATTGGAGATGTTATGCTTCTATATAAGGCACCTTGGATATCTTCTAAAACTAATGTCACATGTACAATCTGTGCACTAAATTGATTTCTTATTTGGATATATTCTCCTCTAATTATTTTTCTTCCTTTTATGTCTTCTATCATACCCTTGTCCAAATAGCTCCCTCCTTGCTTATCCAACCACACCATGTCACCCATCCATGCACCCACTATTTCAACTAAGGTTAGAAAAATGGAGCCTAAGATATCTTATTATGGATCATAAGAATAATTGAGCCACTTCTCTTCTTCTACCATTACCTTTTCTCCCTTCCAACCTATTTGCCCCTATCCTATGAAGATATAAAATTAGACATCTGAAAAATAATATTCTCTATCTTTATCTCATTACTCATGTGATCTCTTTATGAAAATATATTCGATGACTACAGATATGATAATTCAATTACAAATAAGCTCCATGGAGATAAAATAACACATTTTGGTAATGATGTTTTGTCATCAATGCTTATAATGAACATTACTAATTTATAACACATATCCTAAGGTATTTTGAGTTTTTTTCTTGGATGAAACTTTTTTCATTAATTATCTATTCTATACAAGCATACTATAATTAACATGAAGGAGAAGAGCATTCCATGATTACTCTATATCTAGTAAAATTTTATGTGAGGATGTTGATTGTTGGGTAAACCATTGGAAGATAAATGGGGCTCCATATAAATACCATTAAGAGCAAAGGGGAAATTGTGACAAAAAAAAGAAATAAAGAATAAGAGATTTATAGTAATCCATTAACTCTGTGTTAAAATATCAATTTTTTTTTTAACTTCTTTTGGATGTTAAAGGACATGTTTTTTATGTTTTAGACTCAGCTCTATGTTGCTATGGTTTATTAAAAATGATCTATATGAGATTTTGATCATACAAAATGTAACTTTTACTTAGTATATAAGGTTATGAGTTTTTTTTTAGGAAAAAAAAGTAATCCATTAACTTTGTGTTAAAATATCAAAAGTATCTTTATATTGTATGTAGTTTAAAAAGAAAATTTAACATTACCAAAATAAAAATGAACTCTAACTAGTTGCATCAAAGGGCACTTTCTACAACACATGTGGGTGAGAAGTGTCATGACTCTTTATGTGAGATAAGTAACACTTAAGATAAAAATATATATATAATATAAATATTTATAAATATATGATTATATGATTATAATATATGTGTCACTTTAAGTTTATACATATTTTTGTTTAAAATATATGATTAGAGTTATTCATTTCAAACAATGTAACTAACATAGCATACACAAATAATTTATAAATTAAATTGTTGAGGGTGTGTTTGTTAAAATTAATATGTAATAAATTTAAAATATACAAATTCTTTGACACTTGTAACATCCTGAAAATCCACTAAAAATTTAAAAAATTTAAGGTAGCATTAATTACTAAAAATACTGACTGCGGAAATAGAATGCTTGTTAACCATTTAACTAATAGCAGTTTAACAAAGTGACACTTCGTAATTCTTAAACATAATAAATCAATAGTTCATTTGTTATAAAATATAATTCTGCAAATAGTATTTAACTTCTCATGTGATACAGTTTTTGTGATAAATACTGACTATTATATTTGAATGTTGATGAAGGGGTTCTTACGGGGTGCCCTGAGGTTTACTTAGATTCACAGGTAAGGTATCAATACGATTTAAGTACTTCAAGCAATTCGAAATATGTTTCAGCTATCCATCAATGCATTAAGATAGTTATGTGTATTTCTGTGCATGAAGGATATCGATGGTATAAATCTTCAGTTCTTTTTCAGTTTAACAAGTGCTAATTTATTCGTTCAAACCACTCATAGAAGGCACTGTTATTATTATCTACACTTAAACTTTATTGAAGTGCTGAGAAGAAAAGTACTTACTCTGCAACCTCATAACTTCATGCTAGATTACAAATGTATAAATGTTATATGGATCCTATTATTGTGTCCAAAAACATATCGAGAATACTTGTTATGTGGGTATTCCAACTTTTATGTTGATTCATGTTATGGAAACATGTGTTGCATTCTATTCTAATACCTGCAAGGGTTAGATAACTTTTATAATTTTAAGTACCAGAATAGAGTGATTTCTTACTAATGTGAACAAGGTTTGGCATATTGCATCCATTATTAAATGATGTTACAAATGCATAATGATGAAATCATAGAAACTATAATGATCCTTTAATTTACATGCTCACTATTTAAGATTTTAGTGTCACAATATAATAATATAACATTACTATGTGCATTGTAATGTTCCCTAACCTATATGTCGAAAACCCATGCTATATAAATGTGATTTATGCACTATATGATTGGTGAACTATACAATGGTGATGATATGAATTCAATGTATCACAAACCCTAGATGCAATACTATACAATAAATGCAATAACCTTGACAACATTGAAATATTAATACTGTGTAATTCGCGCCCATGTAGTGTTAATGGGAATTGACCGGTCCTTTACTGCTTCTACAGTCCTTCGAGGTTTGTTGTGTACGTGTCTGAACTAAACTTTAATGCTCTCATCTACTCCATTAGTGGATTGTCTTGTTGGCTGTCCAAGTGGTGGATTGCATGTGAAGATTCTATGTAATTCGCCGAATTATGCGTTGATATATGGTAAGTTGCTCCTGAGTTGGACTCTGCGTTAATGGAGTTATTAATGAAGTTTTAGTCGTACCATCATTTTGAAAATTGTGGTGCTCAGTTCGCATGATCACGTCCGTTGATCTGGATTGTCCTCGGGGTTGGGTCCTAACCCTAACTGCTCATACTACAATTTCGAGGTTTTGTTCTTTTGGCATTCATTTGGTAATGCCCGGCTTGGAGAGAGGCCGACCGTCTGCGTAGTTGTAGGGTTTGAAGGCCGAATGCCTGAGGACTCGTTCCTCAGTTTCGATGGTGAGACCTTCAGTTAAAAATGGTGATAGTTTTAGGTTGTTAATGGAGCTCTAAGTGTCAATTTCCCTATGGCTTTCATCATGTACTTTGATAGAGGGTTGTCTCAGGATTTTTCTGTTGTGTTTACGGTTCAATTTTGAACCAGTGGTCCTTGAATGAGATGTAATGGTGAAATCGTGGCTTTTAAAAGCTTTCTTGTTGCAGTTGTTAAATGGATTTTGATCTCTTTGCTCTCGGCGTTCTAGCTTCATTCTCCTGCAACAGAGGTAATGTTTTCGACTCTATGAGCATTGTTTGCAATGTATAAAGTTTGAACTTTGTGTATCTTCTTGGTTTTAAAAAATGGGTTTTAACCTCGTGATGGTTTCTATGGTAGGTATTAACATCGTCTTGGAGGATTGCAATGATAAAATCTCTGTGGAAGGGTCCAAGCTCGCTCCACCCGATAAGCCTTGGTGGTATAACTCCTCATAGGTTCTTCTGGCGTAGCTTGTTGATGACGTTGCTCATTCAAAACTTGTTGTTGGATCCTAGCATCGTTTTAGCCAGAAACATAATAATTCTAATTTGATGTTTTAATGGATAGAGGGTGAATCCTCGTCATGTTTTGATATTTGCCTAACTGTATTGAACTTAAAAGGGATGAACCCTCAGATGTGATAATGAAATACAGGGTTACTTTTTGTGGAAAATAATGATGCAATCTTGTGTTAAAAGCTATTTACAGTTTAACGTTTTCAAAAGATAGTTAAAAGGATTAACTAAGTGGTTTGACCACTCATTAGGGTTTCTGTTCAAACTCGGTAGTTGTTACGAATTTTTGTGATGGTTGTTTTCTAGTTCTTCAGTTGTATATTAAAACGATTTGTTCTTTCAAAACGATGGCTCCACCCTAATGGAGGGATTTATCTTTTACATCAATTTTTATGTGAATAAGTGCGAAGGTTTTGCCGATAGGGTATTAACCCTTGGTCGATTGACCAAAATAAATAAAAGAAATTTCACAACTTGAATACTGTTGTATAAAAGTCTTTAACAGCTTCGTCGTGTGACGAGATGATAGTGATAAGGATGTTTAAAGAAATTAGGGTTTCGGTTCAAGTGTTTGGAATGTCAGACGAAACTAATATATTTTATGTTTATGGAAGACTTAAGATATGTTAAGAGTTTGACCGACTCTTGTTTTCCTAATATACAAATGCTAAATACTACTAATATTTTGCATAAAATATTAAAGAAGAAAAGAAAAATAGAACTACTACAGCAGTTAGAAAAATGATATGTAAATAGCATAAACCCTAAACTAATATATTTTATGTTTATGGAAGACTTAAGATATGTTAAGAGTTTGACCGACTCTTGTTTTCCTAATATACAAATGCTAAATACTACTAATATTTTGCATAAAATATTAAAGAAGAAAAGAAAAATAGAACTACTACAGCAGTTAGAAAAATGATATGTAAATAGCATAAACCCTAGACTAATCGATTATTGTCGAAAAAGAAAAGAGATAAACTGTTTGACTATGTTATATAATTATAGCTATTATAATTTCTTAAATATTGTGTAGCAGAAAGAAAATTTCTAATGCTTAGATATGATAAATTGTTTGGTCTTATGATAAATATACTTGTTAGCAATGAGGGATAACAGTACTATGTACTTAGGAAATAAATGTTGTTGCAGCTGTTAAATTCAATACATCCCGATGAAAGAAATACAATGAACCTGAAACATTTAATTAATAAAAAGAATGATAAGAGAAAGACATAGAATCATGTTATTTGATATAGAATATTAATGGTAGGAAAAACTAACGAAATATAACAGGGTTGATCTTCTCATTCACCTGGCAATCTTCCTTTCAATTTATCTACCTTAATTTCTTCTCTATACTAGAGTACGATGTAGATCCATTAGCATGGGGAAAAATGCAGAGAATATTTGATTCAATTCATCATTCATAATCAGTACTATACATAATCCTAATTAACTAAGAAACTAAAATAAATGCATTTTTTCAATAATGTCTTTGAAAACAGTAAATCAATAATTGCAGATAGAATTTTAACTACTTAGAATTAGAAAAAGACAGTAGAACCTGTAAATGAAGAGAGGGCCGACAAACACCCAAGGAGGCTTGTTCCTCCCAACATTCTCCAGAAGAAGCAGCCAATCTACTAGCTTCCTTTGGACCCCCGAGCCTATTCACTAAACCACTAGGTAGAAGATTCTAGGTAGAAGCAAGGCATTCAACTTCAGAACTCGATAGAATATCTTCAGCACTCAATACTATAGCTTCAACACTCAATTAGTATAACTTTGCACTCAGCAGTATTAGAGACAGACTTACTCCATGATCAAAAACTCAGCATATCCCCTCATTGAATCTCTTCGGTGCAAGCACAGCAAAACCCTAAGGTAAATTTCCTCGTCAGGAAAAGTGATGAGCCTCAGTTTACAATTCAATGGATCTTTTATAGATTGCCTAGGCCTTGAGTGGTCAGTTTCAGAATAAATGAGCCTCAAGCTCCAGTCCCACCTTCCAGGGCACTATGACCACATTTCAAGGGAGTTGTTCCATACCAAGAGCTAGTTAGTTGAATCATGATGCTGCCATTTGTCCATTGCCTTCTACCCCAGATTCCATTCCACCTAGTGGATCAGTAAACACTCTTTCAACACTCTCCTCAGGTGTTTGTCTCCTATTTAATTTATTAAATAATAAAATATTATGCAAATTACAGTCATCCTTGGACACTTATCCAACATAAAAACTTTACAATAAAAGTTAACATAATGTTTCCAACATAAAATGTTTAATGTTTTTCAGCAAAAAGGGTATGTTACAACACTTCTAACAAAATCTTTGACACTTTTGTTATTAACCAATCAACACAAAAAAAAATCAACCACTCGATATTAACGAAAATCGTCTGAAAATTTTGAATTTTTACACAAAACTGATGTTACCTTGGATACAGATGCCATGCAAAATTGGAATTTGCGATAAAAAAAAATGAATTTACTATCTGTAGCTAGGGTTTTACCCCTAGCTTGTGCAAATGAGCACCTACTAAGGAGAATGGACTCCTTAGTAGCAGTTCAATAAGTGTAAATAATTAAGCTAAAACAAAAATTAAATTACTTCTAAAACATGCATAAAACATAAACAACAAATTTAAATAATGGCTTTTTTGTATTGAAATTACCTTCAATGTGAAGGTTTGATGGAGCCCTTTGTAGTGTCCAAGAGGATGCTCCAAGCTTCAATATGCTCCTTCTCCTTCTCCAATGGTGGGAATGGGCCAAAAGTGGCTCTCAAGGTGAAAGTAGTTCAATGGTGAACTAGGGTTTCGAGAGAGATTTTGGCAGAGTAAGGGTGCTTGTGATTGTGGATATGAAATAAGGGATCTCCATCACCTATTTATAGTTTTTTGGTAGTGGAGTGCTGACCCATGGTTTTAGGCAGCTGTATAGGGTTTTTTCCTCCTTTTCCTCCTTATTTTATATTTTTTATTCCCTTTTTAGGGGATTTTTGCTATTTTTGGAGGAAAAGGGGGTTTTTTAGCCTTTTTTAGGCTATTTTGAGGGTTTTATGGCCTTTTGGAGGCATTTTAGGCCTTTTGGAGGCTTTTTAATGGGATTTTTTAGGATTTTAAGGGAAAAATGGTAGGAAAATGGACAAATGAGCCATATAATGTGGTAATGAGGTAGTGAACACTTTTTGGGTGTTAACAGATTGCCCCCTGATGTGCGAGGTCAGGAGCTCATCGTATGGCCGATGGACATCATAAGTCATGAATGGTTTTCCTGGGATGTGGAGAGAAGAGAAGAAACAAACTGAAGCCCGGAACAACGATCCCGAACAACTGCAAGAGCTAAAAGTACATAACCTCAATAATGGATGAGGAATCATCTGATCATATGGACGAGGCGGGCATTCCCATGCTCGTATCAGGATATAACATAACAATAACAATAGGGTCCAAAAAATGGGGACCTGAAATATACATGACCTCAAAAACTGAATGAGGAATAATCTCAATGTATGGACGAGGCGGGCATACCCATGCTCGTATCAAGATACATAAACAGAACTGTAAGGCCCGAAAAAGGGGGACCTGTAAGATACATAGATCACCACTATGTACATCATAATAGTCCAGAGGGGACACAAAATTTGGGACATACTGCTGGGCGGACCATGTCTGAACTGAAGAACTGGTGCACTGGAACATCAACAGTGCTGCTAACTGGGGTACCAGAGGAACTGATGAGCTGCTAGACCATAATGACTGGGAGCAATAACCTCGATGGTACACTGAGCTGGAACTGAAATGGGTACTCAAGGAAGCAGATATCTGGATGGCTTACGAATACAAACGCCTAACGTAGCCCGGACATCCACGGGAACATATAACTGGGTGTTCCGAAGTGACTCACCAATGTGCTAGAGTCGAGGGAAATCCGAGGTCTTCGACTAAAAACTGATGGGATATAATCCTACGCGATCCTCAACGATGCGATCAAGGTGCTGAAGTCGAGCATGTGAGGAACAACCACTCGGAAAGGCAATGATGACTCCTCTCAGAATGATCCATAGGCACTTACCACAGATGGTGATAAGTCCAAGGCATAGGGACCTCTGGGCCTATCCTCTGGAATAGAGGAGCTGTCGTCGACAAAGGGAGACCTGCAACTATCAAGGCAATGATGTTTCCTTGACAGGAGCACGAGGTAAACAACCCAAATGGGATAATGCTGATGGCATGACTGACAAACTGTGGGGGGACAACTGGGCAAGTAGAGTGGGTGGACTCAAACTTCCTTTGTTCAGAGTATGATAATGGAAATGATCTAGCAGCATATGAAACTGACTGAGGGGAGAGGGATCATAGCTGTATTGGATCGGGGGAGATGATTGGTCTGAGGGAGACTCAAGCTGGTGTAATATGGCAGGAGACTGCAGAATACTCTGAACAAAGGCGACCTTATTGGGGGTGCTGCCGAGATGATCGATCATAGTGCCAGGAGGCATGGGAGGGTACTTCTTCATGGGTTAAGGAACTAGAAGAAGTTTGTGTAAAATGATACTGTCGTGTGGATTTTACGAGCCCAGGATAGTTCATGCTCGTGGTTGCTTTCAATTTTAAGGAGTCTGAAAGCGATAAGAAGACTCTGAAGTGATGGAATGGTACTGTCGTGTGGATTTTACGAGCCCAGAACAGTTCATGCTCGTGGTTGCTTTCAATTTTAGAGAGTCTGAAAGCAAGGAAGAAGACTCCAGGGGGTTGCTTTTTCGTAGTTTTAGTCTCCAAGGCCCAAAGAAGCATAAAAGGATGCAATGAAGAACTCTTCTAGCCGGTGTGACTAGAGTATTCCTTTTTCGTAATTAGTCTACCAGGTCCGGAAAAGGGTTAAACTTATACCAGATAGACGCCCTTTCAAGTACTTTAGCGAGCATGAAAGGAAGCAAGATTGCTCGGCGATCTTTTCATTCTTTTAGGAGTCAGAAAAGAGCTTAACGGAAACTCCCTAAGTGCCTTTTTCGTAAAGGACTTGTCCGGCCCGAAAAAGGGATAAAATTATACCGAACAAAAGAAATGGCCAGGCAAGGAGGAAGTGTTCAATCGAGGAACCGTAATGATGACCAAGAACGAGGGTAGTGGGGAACACTGGTGGGCCTCCTTGCGGGGTAGATGAAATGGTGGAAAAATAACGAGACATTTGTAGTGTGACAGGAGTGAATGGCTTAGGTAAAAATGTGGAACAATCCGACAGTGGCCGTTGTGGCGCGCAAACCGAGGCAGCAAGGTGTTGGGACATAATGTTAAAATTGTACCAAGTGAGAGCGAGAAATGATCTCAAGCATCATCATGAGCTTGGAAAAATGAATCCGGCGATATAAAGGATGTCAAAAACGGGTAACGGCCAATGTGGCACGCAAACCGAGGTGACGGGGTGTTTTTGGAAAAATACCCAAAAAATCTGGAGGTGAGAGCGAGAAATGATCTCTAGCATCATCACCAGCTCGGAAAAATGAATCCGATGATATAAAACATGTGAAAAATGGAGAACGGCCGATGTGGCACGCAAATCGAGGCGACTAATGGCGTCTGAAAAATGGGCAAAAAATAACGAAACGAAAATAATGCAACGAGGCGACCATCATGACGGTCTTGTCGTGCTGATTCCGGTGGTGAAAACGGTTTGAAAAACGGACAAAAATAAAACGAAAGTACTGTACAACGCAGACCAATGAGGCCGCGGGTTTCTTTTATGGGTAAAAACGCTTGAGATACAACCCATTACGAGGGTTGCGCAAAGGACGGCCTTCGGAGTCAGCTAAGATGTATGCCCCCTTGCCGAGACAGGTCTGCACGACGTAAGGGCCGTGCCACATAGATTCAAACTTCCCTTTACCGGTTTTGTCATGGGCTTGGTCGTAGGCGAGGACGAGGTCCCCTTCGTGGAAAGTTCGAGGGTGAACATGTTTATCATAACCGGCTTTGGAGCGGTTTTTGGCAGCTTCAATGTTCTGAAGAGTGGCCCGACGGTTTTCATCGGCTTGTTCGAGTTGCAGCAAACGCTGCTCGAGGGGGGAGGTGTCAGGGAGAAGCTCAACGACGATCTGTAGGGCAGGAATCTGACACTCTATGGGGAGGACAGACTCTACACCGTGAACTAGATGAAATGGTGTAAAACCAGTGGCGGTCTTAGTGGATGTGCGGTAATCCCACAAGGCAGGGAACAACATGTGGTGCCAATTGGACTTATGCTTGTCAACCGTTCGTTGGAGGATCATTTTTAGGATTTTATTGATGGCCTCTACTTGACCGTTCCCTTGGGGGTAGTAAGCAGAGGAAAATTGGTGCTCATATTTAAGGAGGGTGGATAACTCACGCCAGACGGCATCTTCGAAGTGTGAACCATGGTCAGAGACTAACTGCTTAGGAACCCCGAATCGAGCGATGACATGGTTGAAAAAGAAGCGGGCAGCAGTGTCGGCGGTAGAATTGAAGGTAGGCATGGCTTCCGCCCATTTGGTGAAGTAATCAACAACGACAACAATATATTTGTGGCCATTGGCAGACTGGGGTCTACATTCCATGAAGTCTATGGCCCACTTACAAAAGGGACCAACGGTGATGACTGGGTGTAACGGAGCAGGAGGTGTCCGGGCCTTGGGGGCAAAAAGTTGGCAATTATGGCAATGTTTGACCGCAGCGATGCAGTCGGTGAAAAGTGTGGGCCAGAAGTATCCGGCACGGACGACCTTTTGGGCAGTGGCCATCCCTGAGAAATGGCCCCCGCAGGCACCGCTATGACAGTCATTAAGGATGAGTTCAGCTTCCTCGTGTGTAAGGCAACGACGAAGAATTGTGTCAACCCCGCGCCGGTAAAGGACATCACCTAAGAGGAGATATCGAGAGGCCTAGTGACGGATGCGACGGCGTCCATTACGGGTAACTTTGGGTCTAAACTTCTGCGTGCGCAAGTATAACAAGATATCACCGTACCATGGGTCATCGGACGAGATAGTGAACAGGTGATTGTCGGGTAACTCATCGGAGATGGGTTTGGCCGGGAGAAGGGAAGGGAGATCAGTAATGAGCTGGGCAAGCGCGAGGGCTTTAGTGCTTTTAGGTGTTTTGAAGGTAAGGTCATATTCCTGGAGGATAATGACCCATTTAGCGACATGACCTTGCAGAAGCCGCCGGTTTAAAAGATATACCATAGGGTTAGAGTCGGCAACGACTGTGGTATGACTCATTAAGATGTAGTGCCGCAATTTTTGGACGGATAAGACCACTGCTAGGGCAAGTCTCTCCTCATATGGGTAACGTAGCGGTGGACCAGACAAGGTCTGGCTGACGTAGTAAATGATGTGCTCCTGATGAGAAGCATCTTCTTGAACCAAGACTCCAGATACGGCATGCTCGGATGCTGAAACGTAAAGGATGAAGTCTTGAGTGAAATCCAGAGGGGAAATCAGAGGAGCTTGTGTAAAATTAGTCACAGCAGATCTAATGAACAAGTAAATCAATCACAACAGATGAACATAGAAAATATGGTGCAAAACTGTGCAAAACATGCAGCAGTGCTCTCTATCCCAGAAAGGGTGAATGAATTACAATAGAATACAATGTCTGTCAATGAGCAATTCGAATTGACTAAGTAGGCCATTCGAATCACTGAATAGAGTAGCTTGACTCTATCTAGGAGTCCTCATCAATCATCGGTGGTGCTCATCAATCACAATAACAAGTCATCCAGGTGTCAAACTGAGTCTAACTGAGTGTAATAAATGTGTTAAAATTCAATATGCTAAGACAGAAAATAGCAGCATTACATTCCATTTCACAATAATAGCATATACAGGATCACTGAAGAAACAACAAGCATAGCATAAACACAAGAGACAGAGATTTATCCTGGGAAACCCTCATGGGGTAGAAAACCCAGCAAAGCTTCCTCAATATAGATGACCAGCAATATACAAAGATGCAAACCCTGAGCATAAGCTCCTTCTCATCCATAGCAGACCTCTCCTCCACAAATGCGCCTTTCTCAAGTGAGTGAGTGTGTATAATGAGGAACACACCTCCTCTATTTATACACTACTCTGATATGTATTTTACACAAGTACACGTAGGCTCGTATTTAACCAATAGGTTAAATACCCCACTACAACTAACTGGGCCGACCCCTCTAGGGTGGTCTAATAACCCTTTGACCCACATAACACATACAGGGCCGACCCCTACTAGGGAAGTCTAATAACCCGAGTTACCACATTCCAACGGAGGAATAAACATCTCCGGATATGCAATAAGATCTTCACGGAGGAATGAAACATCTCCGGAATAATAAAGTACAAATATAATATTCTTTGAAGTTACAATATCTCAACACTCCCCCTTAACGAGAAGGATATTATAACAACATCTGCACGAGCAAGGAGTCATCAACATCATACATGATACATCTATAAATCATTGGAAGCTTTCTTCAATTTGTCTTCATCAGTAACTCAAACAGTTACTGGTACATCAATGTCAACATCAATATCAGCATTACGATCATCAGCATCGTAATCACACGATCAGCAGCATCATCATCACACTATCAACAGCAGCACGATCAGCATCGTCATCATACGATCATCAGCATCGTCATCACACGATCATCAGCATCGTCATCACACGATCATCAGCATCGTCATCACACGATCATCAGCATCGTCATCATACGATCATCAGTATCGTCATCAGCATCGTCATCACATGATCATCAGCATCGTCATCAGCATCGTCATCATACGATCATCAGCATCGTCATCACACGATCATATTCCTAGGATGATCAATCCTGCTCCTTTTAGGACATAGGTCCATGGATGATACAATCCAATCTTCAGTTCTCGGAGACTTCAGTCTACGGATCAATTCTGGGACCTCAGTCCGGGGACGATGCAATCCCCTGCCTGTTCATTCAGGACTTCATTATCGGAGACCCAGTCTACGGTTCTATTCTGGGACCTCAGTCCGGGGATGATGCAATCCCCTTCCTGTTCATTCAGGACTTCATTATCGGAGACCCAGTCTACGGTTCTATTCTGGGACCTCAGTCCGGGGACGATGCAATCCCCTGCCTGTTCATTCAGGACTTCATTATCGGAGACCCAGTCTACGGTTCTATTCTGGGACCTCAGTCCGGGGACGATGCAATCCCCTGCCTGTTCATTCAGGACTTCATTATCGGAGACCCAGTCTACGGTTCTATTCTGGGACCTCAGTCCGGGGACGATGCAATCCCCTGCCTGTTCATTCAGGACTTCATTATCGGAGACCCAGTCTACGGTTCTATTCTGGGACCTCAGTCCGGGGACGATGCAATCCCCTGCCTGTTCATTCAGGACTTCATTATCGGAGACCCAGTCTACGGTTCTATTCTGGGACCTCAGTCCGGGGACGATGCAATCCCCTGCCTGTTCATTCAGGACTTCATTATCGAAGACCTCACATCTTCGGCTCTCTTTAGGACTGAAAGTCCAGGGATGATCCAATCCCCTCAACTGTCCACTAAGGACTTCATTCTCGGAGACCTCATGTCTACGGCTCTCTTTAGGACTGAAATTCCAGGGATGATTCAATCCCCTCAACTGTCCACTAAGGACTTCATTCTCGGAGACCTCATGTCTACGGCTCTCTTTAGGACTGAAAGTCCAGGGATGATCCAATCCCCTCAACTGTCCACTAAGGACTTCATTCTCGGAGACCTCATGTCTACGGCTCTCTTTAGGACTGAAAGTCCAGGGATGATCCAATCCCCTCAACTGTCCACTAAGGACTTCATTCTCGGAGACTTCACGTCTACGGCTCTCTTTAGGACTGGAAGTCCAGGGATGATCCAATCCCCTCAACTGTCCACTAAGGACTTCATTCTCGGAGACTTCACGTCTACGGCTCTCTTTAGGACTGGAAGTCCAGGGATGATCCAATCCCCTCAACTGTCCACTAAGGACTTCATTCTCGGAGACTTCACGTCTACGGCTCTCTTTAGGACTGGAAGTCCAGGGATGATCCAATCCCCTCAATCTGTATTCTCATCAATACAAGTACAAGTATCCTCATCCATGCAAGTACATAATCAATATCTAGCATCAGCAGCATGTATACATCATACATCAAAAGCATGTATTCTTACTAATACATCTAAAAGCATGTATACATCTGTCATCAAAAGCATGTATTCTTACTAATACATCCATCATCAAGTCATGTATACATCTAACATCAAAAGCATGTATACATCTAGCATGTATTCTCACTAATACATCTATCATCAAATCATGTATACATCTAACATCAAAAGCATGTATACATCTAGCATGTATTCTCACTAATACATCTATCATCAAATCATGTATACATCTAGCATCAAAATCATGTATACATCTAACATCAAAAGCATGTATACATCTAGCATGTATTCTCACTAATACATCTATCATCAAAATCATGTATACATCTAACATCAAAAGTATGTATACATCTAGCATGTATTCTCACTAATACATCTAACATCAAATCATGTATACATCTAACATCAAAAGCATGTATACATCTAGCATGTATTCTCACTAATACATCTATCATCAAATCATGTATACATCTAGCATCAAAATCATGTATACATCTAACATCAAAATCATGTATACATCTAACATCAAAAGCATGTATACATCTAGCATGTATTCTCACTAATACATCTATCATCAAAATCATGTATACATCTAACATCAAAAGTATGTATACATCTAGCATGTATTCTCACTAATACATCTAACATCATGTATAAATCTAACATCAAAAGCATGTATACCTCTAGCATGTATTCTCACCAATACATCTAACATCAAAAATCATGTATGAGTAAAACTAAACAGAAATAAAATAGTCCTAAATCTAACTATTTCTAAGTGACTAGGTGTAGAGAACAGGTTACCTCATCAACGACCTTGTTGTTTGATGAGACAATCTCATCAGTAGTGACTATACTACTCCCCCTTTCGAGGAGGGTCCTTTTGAACTACACCAAGCTTGCCTCGGAAGTATTCAAACTTCACTCGAGACAGAGGTTTGGTTGGTAACTTCTTCACTTGACGTAGAGGCTTGGTTAGTACAACGGTAACCTGTTACAAATTCAAACTTTTAGAGTTCCTTTCTGTGTCATATCTTGTTAGTTCCCTATGTTCTTTGACTTATCATGGAACACTAGATTCTATGTCATCTTGATACAACTCTAATTATCACATAGGATCTCAGTTGGTTCTATCTCTAAGTCAAACAATCCTAAAGCCAAACTTCTTCACAACTAGCAGAGCAAGCAGCCATATAATCCGCTTGTGCTGAGAGCCACACTAGACTGCTTCCAGCTAAACCACGAGATCATGGCTAATCCCAGACAATAACATCCTCTCGATGTGTTCTTCTTGTCTGATACACTTCCTGCCCAAACAGAATCTGAATAGCCATCTGAAGTCATGATCTTCAAGATAGCATAGATCAAATTCTATCGTGTCCTTTATGTGCCTCATCACATGCTTTGCAACTATCAGGTAAACACATCTAGTTTCCACTAGATACTAACTCAAGGTGTTCATAACAAAGCATATATATATAACCTAGTATATGTTAGATATATCAAAGACCCAATAAATTGACTGTACAGAGTTATATCCACTAACTCTGATGAGTTATCCCCTAACAGCTTCAAGTTGGAATCCATAAGAGTGGCCATTCCAACACCTCAAGTCATATTTCTCATCATACTTTCCCTGGTTGAGAAATATTCCTTCTGAGCCTTGCCATACTTCCAGACCTAGGAAGTAAAGCATCAAATTGAGATCTTTCATTTTCATTTCTGCATTGAATGATCTTCTGCATATCTATCTGTGCCATCTCTCGTTAGATGGGTCTACTGATATGAGCCTCAATATCATTCGAACTCTGTGGTGAGTTCCTTCTTGCATCCATGTCATATGTGTATCATATTCAACCTTGTAGCAAAGGTTGAGATCCACATCACCCATGGTGATCATTAAGCTTATCAAATTATTATCGATCCTAGGTACCTATACAGAACCTGATTCATACTTCTTCTTTAATTACACCATACTTGGAGCAAACATCTTGTCGTGATTCTCTTCCCCTTTCTAAGAGAATCTTCTAGCCATGAGCCTTCTATATTTTGTTTGATTTGTAAATCTTCTTGTTTGAACATCCACCACTTGTACGGTGTCCATCATTCTTCATGACCTTTCCTACAAATCAAAATTAAGTACATGATTAGTAATACTTCATAATCATCAAAAGATAACCCATTATGCATACAGATATCATTTACATAGTGATGCAACTATTTTGACCAATACTTTGGCACAACACTTTCCCATATCCTGTATGCATACAGTGGCTATCTAGATGCCTTCCATCTCTACCAAAACATACTATCGAGAGTGTGCACAACTCTCAGCATGTCAGCAAAGAGGTTTCATTCTAGACAAGCAACAATGGAATGTTTGTCCAAACATATGCACATTAGTTGTATACTGTTCAATGCTCTATGAATGTTTACACTCAGCATTATATATTCTAGGAATACAAATATGCATGCAGGCAATATCATTACTATTTCAAATAGCAACTCAAATACTTATCTTTTATGTTTGTGTGGCTGCCTCCCGCTTGATCTTCTGTATGTCTTTTGAACTTCTATTCATTCTGTACCACTGTGCATGCTCAAGAGTCATCCTCATGATCTCATACACAAACATACACTCATTAGTATATTCTAAATGCTATCAAAACATTATAATACTAAATAATCTTGAAAACGTATAGTCATGATTATAGTTAATAAACATTAGTATTCAAGATTTCAGGGAAGTCTTCTTTTACTCATGCATATCATTGATAAAAGATATAATATGCATAATCCCTTGATTACTAACTTTATGAATAAGCATAACCAATCATTCCAAATATACTTATATAAGGGATCCTAACACAAGGTAAGATTCATGGGAAACATACCTGGATTAGTATACCTACTTGGTTATGTACAACATACCTAAACAATCTCTTCAATGATTTAGAGATCCTGAGCTAGAACCTGCATGTCTCATAGGTTAAGCATAATATAACAAAGTCATACATACCTCGTAAGTAGAACAAAGATTATGGATGAGTCTTTGTCTTCATGTTTTCATGGTCATGGAGCCTGATTTGTCTTTTGTGATGTACCTGTATCTTGTTAGCAGACAACCTCAACCTCACACAACACCATAATGCATTAGTACAATCATAAGTGTCAACACCCTAACCAATGAATATCTTCTATCATGCATTCATAATTTTGTTAAGGTGATACAACAAATCTAAAATCAAGATTGTACTAACTGTAATAACATGAAGACAAACATACCATAAACTTAATCATGAACAAATCTCAAAACATACCTCGATGAGTCATACCTATCGAGATTGCTTGTAATCTCCTTATGTAAAGCCTTAGCCTCATCTCCCTCTGAAACATGAACTCCTTCACTTATGTAGGTGACCAATCCATCTTCTTCTAGGATTAACCCTATCCACTTGATTTGCAAGAACTGGACCTGAAGCTGGATATGGGTTTGTCAGAGAAACCCCAAAAATTCAAACTTTGAATTTCAAACTTCCGAAAGGATAGAGATATGCGCCTTGATGAGCTGATCAAACTGATATATTCAGAATTTGAAAACTGCAAAGTTTTACTCATCAATTTTGCCTTTGAAACTTTCGGATTCACTGGACGTGACCCTGAACTGGGGTTTGATGAAGCCCACTCTTTTTCCCAATCAAAAAGTTTGATCCAAAGCTCTAAGCTTCTATTTTTCTGAGGAGCTTCCAGCCGTGGTCACAGATTTCAAAAATTACCATTTTTACAGAAGCCCTAATTTTCCGCTTTTCTGATCAAAGTCCCGAACTAGGGTCTAATCAAGCCCAGCCTTCTGTCCAAACAAAAATTCTGATCTTGGTCTCTAAATTTCTATTTTGATGAGTAGCATCCAGCCGTGGTCTCCGATTACAAAAATTCCAACTTTCTCCAAAGCCCTAAATTCCGGAAGTCATGAATGAAGGTACCAAAAAATAATTCTGTTTTGACAGAAATATGTACCTGATTGTTTCTGGTGTAACTCTGAAATTTTTGATCCACAGGGTCTGAAAAAGTTTCCTGAGATAGCCTGACCTGTTATCTTTCCATCCTGACAGGTCTGACCTCAATTGGATTCTCTGAGAGAGAGTTATGCCAAATGTCGCAACGTGACCTGTTTTGGGAAAATACAGGAGAGCGAACTTGTACGGTGTGCCACGTTTCACTGTTTGACCTTCGGCCTCTGAAAAGGTTTTCTGAGATAGCTCGGCCTGTTATCTTTCCATCCTGACAGGTCTGACCTCAATTGGATTTTGTGAGAGAGAGTTATGCCAAGTGTCGCAACGTGACCTGTTTATGGGATAATACAGGAGAGCGCACTTGTACGGAGTGCCACGTGTCACTGGTTCAACTTCGGCCTCTGAAAAAGTTTTCTGAGATAGTGCATACTGTGTACTACCTGTCACTTTTTACGAAATTTCATTTGGAGCTTCCTAGCCCAAGATATGACCTTTTTCCCAAGGTCACCTGATTTTGACTCAGATCTGGAAGAGGCAGAAACCCTATATTGTACAGATCATAAATCACAAAGTACAATGAATTAGAGTTTGTCCTTTGGACACAAGGTACCTGGAGATTTTAGCTTCGTCTTGTAACAATTTCAGATCCGAAAACTTCGCCAAAACGGATTTATAGCGAAAGTGTTGCGATGACTGGTTTTTGCTATGTAAAACCCTAACCTTCAAATTGTCGTAAGTAAAGCAAGTGTCTTTAGTGCCATACCTTGTCTTCCTTCAGGTCAGCTCTGATACCATGTTAAAATTCAATATGCTAAGACAGAAAATAGCAGCATTACATTCCATTTCACAATAATAGCATATACAGGATCACTGAAGAAACAACAAGCATAGCATAAACACAAGAGACAGAGATTTATCCTGGGAAACCCTCATGGGGTAGAAAACCCAGCAAAGCTTCCTCAATATAGATGACCAGCAATATACAAAGATGCAAACCCTGAGCATAAGCTCCTTCTCATCCATAGCAGACCTCTCCTCCACAAATGCGCCTTTCTCAAGTGAGTGAGTGTGTATAATGAGGAACACACCTCCTCTATTTATACACTACTCTGATATGTATTTTACACAAGTACACGTAGGCTCGTATTTAACCAATAGGTTAAATACCCCACTACAACTAACTGGGCCGACCCCTCTAGGGTGGTCTAATAACCCTTTGACCCACATAACACATACAGGGCCGACCCCTACTAGGGAAGTCTAATAACCCGAGTTACCACATTCCAACGGAGGAATAAACATCTCCGGATATGCAATAAGATCTTCACGGAGGAATGAAACATCTCCGGAATAATAAAGTACAAATATAATATTCTTTGAAGTTACAATATCTCAACAAAATGTAACTGAAGTGTGTAGCACTGATATAGGATCTGGAGGCTTAGTGGGGGCGCATGGGAGGCTAACTGAAGTCAGAACAAGTCACCTAATCAAACCGGAGGTCAAACGGAAGTGATACAGTCAGTCGGGAGTGAAACTAGCCTCAAATCAGGGAGAATCGGAGCTAACTGAATGTAACTGAAGTGGAACTGCAGTGGTAGGTGAACAAGTGCGCCCTTCTCTGGCAGTAGGTGAGAAGTGGGCGCCTTTCAGCTTAGGAGGGCTAAAACTCTGTGGTAGGTGGCTCCCGGGTGCTAGAAGAAGGTGGATAAGGTGCTGGAGGCATCAAACTGGTGACTGGGATGCATGCCTGTGCATGCAGAATCCTGAAATAGATCATATCCTGAAATAGGAATCCTGAAATAGATAATATCCTGAAATAGATCATGCAAGATCCTGAAATAGATGATGTATCCCGAAATAGATGATGTGGATATCCGAACACCCCCCCTCAAGCTAGACTATGATGTGCCAACTAAAATAATGTGGGGCCCTGGTAACTAAGACCAAAGGTCACCCCAATACAATAATCCAAAAAAAATGCTGAAAATAAACTAAGTGAGGAAAGAGGGAAAACCCAGTGGGAAGAAAGCCCCCCCTCAAGCTAAAGCATAATAATGAATCAATCTGTCTCCACCATGATGGAACTCACCCCCAACAGTGAACGGAGGTAAGAGAACTTCTTCTCAGTGAAGCTCGTGGTGAAGATGTCTGCAATTTGCTCATCAGTAGGGCAATATTGCAGAATGATGGTGCGGTCGTGCACCAACTGTCGAATGTAATGCATATGAATCTCAATGTGTTTGGTCCTCTGCCGCTGAACTGGATCTGTGGAGATCTTGATAGCACTTTGATTGTCACAAAATAGGACAGTCGAAGTAGTGCCACCAAAACAAAACTCGGAAAGAATACCCTGCAACCAAACTGCCTGAATGCAGGCATTGACTGCCCCTCGATACTCTGCCTCTGCTGAAGAAAGTGCAATGGCTGCTTGCTTTTTGCTGGACCAGCAAATAGCACCATGACCAATCATGAAAACATAACCGGAAGTGGACTTCCGATCAATGCTATCACCTGCCCAATCTGAATCAGTAAAACCAATGAAATCTAGCTCAGAATCTGCAGCATAATGTATGCCAAACTGTCTCGTACCTTGCACATACTGCAAGATCCGCTTGGCTGCTCTCCAATGAAGCTCATGTGGCTGCTGCATATATCTTGACACAGCACTCACGGCATATGAGATATCAGGCCGTGAATGTGTCAAATAAAGTAGTGAACCAATCAACTGTCGATACATACTGCAATCTGCAAGCGGTGTGGAATCTCCCTCCTCAAGACTGATTCCTGAGAGGAATGGGAACGGGGCTGCCTTACATTCAGCCATATTAAACTTCAATAACAGGTCGGAAGCATATTTTTGCTGAGATATAGTGATCCCATCGAAATTTTGACCTATCTCCAAGCCCAAAAAATGACTCAGCAAGCCCAAATCGCTCATGTCAAAAGCTAGATTTAAGGCAAATTTTAGCTTGTTTATTGAAGTAAGTGTGCTACCAGTAATAAGCAGATCATCAACATAAAGTACAATAACCAACAAATTACCTTTAACTCGCTGAAGATAGACATTCGGATCAGATTTGCATCTTTGGAAATTCTGAGAAAGAAGGAAGGAGTCCATCTTTGCGTACCAAGCTCTTGGGGCCTGTTTTAACCCGTACAAAGACTTCTTCAATCTACAAACCAATGATGGATCTGATGTATAACCCTCTGGCTGCTGCATATAGACCTCTTCATCAAGGTCTCCATGTAAAAATGCACTCTTCACATCCATGTGATGCACCTCCCAGTGCTTGGATGCGGCAATAGCTAAAACAAGGCGGATGGAATCCATCTTTGCAACCGGTGCAAAGGTCTCTGTGTAGTCCACTCCTTGGACTTGGGAAAAACCTTTTGCCACCAACCTTGCTTTATATTTGCTGATAGTGCCATCAGCAGCAACTTTAGTACGGTAGACCCATTTACACTTCACTAATTTTCTTCCAGGTGGAAGAGAAACTAGCTCCCATGTATTGTTCTTTTGAAGAGAACTGTACTCTTCATCCATGGCATCTTTCCATCTCGGATCTCGATGGGCTGAATAGTATGATTGGGGATCTGAACCAGCCATCAAATAACAAATCTCAGGAAGAAATGGATCAGCAATAGAAAGAGCCATACCTGCCCTTTGAAAGTCTCCTCTTGTTCGTCTCGGA
Source organism: Larix kaempferi (assembly GCA_027924585.1). Classification (NCBI taxonomy): domain Eukaryota; kingdom Viridiplantae; phylum Streptophyta; class Pinopsida; order Pinales; family Pinaceae; genus Larix; species Larix kaempferi. The sequence continues at coordinate 577,180 of BSBM01000425.1, forward strand.
TCAGCAGGATTTCCAAGACTAGAACCAGCAGATTGTAGAGTGTTTTGGGCCCACTTTGGTAACTGAGGGGGATCTGAATGGTCGGATTCCGAACCTGATATATCATGATCATCATATGCTGCTACAATATCAGAAATATCAGAACTCATACCTTCATTATCGCTGCTCGAATCTTCTTCTGGTGAAGGCGGTGAATCGACAGTTTTCTCCTCAACTAGTTGCAATTCTTGAAGCGGTTCTTCAAACTGCACACTGCGCTCTATGAATATCTTTTTAGATCTGATATCCATGAGTTTATATGCTTTTGATTCTTCCCCATATCCTATCAATATGCACTCGATACTTTGTGGATCCAAAGCTCGTCTCTTCTCAGAAGGAATTCTAGCCCATGCAGTAGAGCCAAAAACTCTCAAATTTGACACATCCGGTTTGTGACCAAAGAATGCTTCGAATGGAGTCATACCTTTCACGGATGAATGTGGAACTCGGTTCTGTATATATGCAGCAACATTGATTGCTTCAGCCCAAATATTTTCAGCCAAACCTTTTGATTCAATCATGCATGTAGCCATCTCTTTCAGTGACCGGTTTTTCCTTTCCGCTACACCGTTCTGCTGGGGTGTGTAGGGAACTGTATGTTGGATCTTGATTCCGCTTTGGGCACAAAGTTGCAGCAACTCGGACTTGATATATTCCCCACCATTATCAGATCTAAGAGCTTTGATCTTGCTCTCAGTGGTGGTCTCGACAGAAGCCTTAAAATCCTTGAATTTTCCAAGCACTTCTGACTTGTTTTTGAGAAAGAATACCCATGTAAAGCGGGAAAAATCGTCAATAAATGTCAAAACATACCTTGAACCATTTAATGACATATGGGGCAGCGGACCACTGATATCAGAATGGATCAATCCCAAAATAGTAGAGGCTCTGCTAGCCTTGCCGCGGTCGAATCTGTGCTCGGGGTGCTTCCCAATAATGCAACCGGTGCATATTCCCTTCGAGGAACGGAGTTGTGGAAGCCCATCTACCATGGATTTATTTGATAGCAGAAGCAAATACTTATAATTTAGATGTTCAAATCTTTCATGCCAAAGCCTACTAACCTCATTACCATGTGCGCGAAGAGCAGTGGGCTTTGCAAGCGGAATAAAGTGCGAAAACTCATAACATTTTGCAGTGTGGTTTGCCTTTCCAACCGCAACTAGTCTTCCACTTTTGATATCAGAAATTTCAACTGTATTAGGGCTGAATGTGACTTTCTTTGGATCACCAGTATGTGTCATTTGATACACAGAAAGGAGATTCGAAGCTAAGGAAGGCACATAGAGAACATTCTGAAAGCATCCATGTTCTACATGAATCGTACCTTTGCCCTTTGAAGAAATTTTTAAGTCATCTCCCAAATGGATGGGGATGGAGCTGTTTGGATCGAATGAGGAGAAAGAATCAATGTTTGCAGCCATATGATTTGATGCACCCGAATCTATCAAGAGAGTTGAGGGCTTCGAAACCGTTGCCATGAGTGCTTGTCCTCTTTCATGATCATCATTCCGATCTTTCTTCCTTGCACCCTCAGGAAGGGTTATGTTGTTCTTTTCCAAAAGGAGGGTCATTTGATCTATAGTCTTCTTCATACATGAACTTTCGGGATGAAAGCCACGGTTACAATAAGTACATTTAGATTTTTGGTTACCTTCTTTTCCCTTTTGCTTGGATTTCGAACTGGATGGTGCATCCGTTTGCTTGCCTTTGTCTTTTTGCTTGTGAGGCTCGAATTTGGGCTTCTCCTTCTTTAGCTTTCCTTTACCATTCGAGATCTTGGGTCCTTGAACAAATAGGGCTGAATATTTGGAGCTTATGGACCCCATTTGAATCAACTTGTCATGCTCTTTCGTAACGGACTCAATGAAGGCATTCAAGGTAGGCATCTTCCAATTCGGGGTAGTTAGCCGATCGGAATTGAAAGTAGAGACAAATACCGAATAATCTTTCCCAAGCTTGCTTAGAATGGAGAGGATCAACTGTTTATCCTCTTTGATAACACCACTGTTCTTCAATTGCAAGTTCAAGTTCTTGAATTTTGTGAAGAATTCATTGATGGTCTCGAAATTCTCAGGATTAAGGCCAATCAATTCATTCTCTAATTGAAAAGCCCTAAGCTCATCCTGCTTGCCGAATAGTGTCTCAAGTTGCTCCCATATGGCTTTTGGAGTCTTCAATCCGCTGAGATGGAAGTGAAGATCCTTGGAGATGGAGAGACAAAGAAGACCATAAGCTTCATCAAGCTTGTTGTAGTGTTTAGTTCTTTCTGCTACATTGTTTGGCTCCAATTCAAGACCAAGAGTGACTCGGTAGTAACCTTTTGAACATAATATGATCTCCATATCATCTTTCCAATCAAAATAATTGAATGGGGTGAGGATAGGCTTTGAAGAAGAGTATTCCATTGCAAGGATTGAGTCAACTGATGAAGAGGAAGCTTGCATGCAGACTATAGCGAATGCAATTGCTGTAGAAAGGCTTGCATGCAGAAGGTAGCGAATGCAATTGGAGGAGACAATAAACCTGCAAATCACATCAAAACAGCCACAATAAGGTCGAACAATCCACCCTTTGAGAGTTCCATCACACCTGGGATTGGATTTCAAGCAATGTTGAATGGGTCCAATGTATCAAATCTAGGAATTATGTGGTAACTCAAGCTTCTGGAATGGTATTGGAATAATTTTCAAGCTTTGCATGCACAGGAGCGAATGCCCTTGAGATATCTCATGCCAAACTTATTGCAATTTTTAGCAATTCAGTCAAATCTTCTTGTATAAACACATGTAGAAAAGAGATCTTGTCCCTGCAATGGCTCTGATACCATGTAAAATTAGTCACAGCAGATCTAATGAACAAGTAAATCAATCACAACAGATGAACATAGAAAATATGGTGCAAAACTGTGCAAAACATGCAGCAGTGCTCTCTATCCCAGAAAGGGTGAATGAATTACAATAGAATACAATGTCTGTCAATGAGCAATTCGAATTGACTAAGTAGGCCATTCGAATCACTGAATAGAGTAGCTTGACTCTATCTAGGAGTCCTCATCAATCATCGGTGGTGCTCATCAATCACAATAACCAGTCATCCAGGTGTCAAACTGAGTCTAACTGAGTGTAATAAATGTAACTGAAGTGTGTAGCACTGATATAGGATCTGGAGGCTCAGTGGGGGCGCATGGGAGGCTAACTGAAGTCAGAACAAGTCACCTAATCAAACTGGAGGTCAAACGGAAGTGATACAGTCAGTCGGGAGTGAAACTAGCCTCAAATCAGGGAGAATCGGAGCTAACTGAATGTAACTGAAGTGGAACTGCAGTGGTAGGTGAACAAGTGCGCCCTTCTCTGGCAGTAGGTGAGAAGTGGGCACCTTTCAGCTTAGGAGGGCTAAAACTCTGTGGTAGGTGGCTCCCGGGTGCTAGAAGAAGGTGGATAAGGTGCTGGAGGCATCAAACTGGTGACTGGGATGCATGCCTGTGCATGCAGAATCCTGAAATAGATCATATCCTGAAATAGGAATCCTGAAATAGATAATATCCTGAAATAGATCATGCAAGATCCTGAAATAGATGATGTATCCCGAAATAGATGATGTGGATATCCGAACAGCTTGTGTGAGAGCCTTTTTGAGGGCTTTGAAAGCAGCTTCTGCTTGCTCATCCCAGACGAAAGGTATGTGGGTACGGAGCAGGCGCAAGAAACCGTGAACGGTGGTGGCGTAATCAGGAACGAAGTGTCGAAGGAAGTTGGATCGCCCCTGCAGACTTTGGAGTTGCCTGAGCGTGCGAGGAGAGGGAAGGTCTAAGATGGCTTGGACTTTTAGAGGATCAACAGTAATTCCTTTCTGGGAAACAATGAAACCCAACAATCGGCCTGTCGGAACGCAAAAGACACACTTGTGTGGGTTCAAGCGGATTTGGTATTTGCGACAACGCAGAAAAACTTGCCGAAGGTCGTTAAGGTGGTCTGGTCGTTGCCGGGAACGAGTTGTAAGGTCATCAAGGTAGACTAACAGGATATGGACCAAGTCGTGAAAGCAATAGGTCATGGCCCGCTGGAAAGTAGCACCAGCATTTTTGAGGCCGAAAGGCATGATGCGATAGGCAAAGGTGCCCCATGGGGTAGTAAAGGCAGTTTTGTACTGGTCTTCCTTACGGATCTGAATCTGGTTGTATCCGGAAAAACCATCCATGAAGGAGAGGACTTCATGCCCCGCACACGCATCGATGAGCTGGTCAATAAATGGTGTGGGGAAATTGTCTTTGGGACAAGCACGGTTTAAGTCACGGAAGTCAATGCATACTCGGATAGTGCCTTGTTTTTTGTTAACGGGAACGGGGTTTGAAACCCAGGTGGTATAGGCAATAGGATAAATGAACCCAGCCTTGCGCAGTTTCTCAATCTCGGCTTTGACAGCGGGGAGCTTTGAGGGATGAATGGGGCGCTGTTTCTGACGGACGGGGGGTACATCAGGCCATGTGTCAATGTGGTGCTCTATAATGGCAGGGTCAAGACCAGGCATTTCGGTATAGGACCAGGCAAAGACATCACGGAATTCTCTAAAAAGGTTTATGTAGTCCTCAATCTCTTGTTTACTGCAGAATGCTCCTAAAGTGATGAGTTCAGGGGCACGTCCTGGGGCAGCGATATCAACTTGGATGACAGGTGAGATGTTGGCCATGTTACCTTCCTCGAAGGCATCAGGAGAAGGGATAGGGTCCTTGAACCAGTCGACCTTGGTGGGGAGGAAGTCTTTAGACTCAACTGTGAATTGGTTAGCTATGCTAGAGGAGGATTCTTCTGGGATGAAATAGGAACGGTGGTGCATATCGTCCCAGGGATAATCCGGGGCAGTCAGGGCCTCAAGAACTTCCTCATCGGTACGGAAAGTGTGCGTCGTCAAATCGGTTGACGAGGGGGTAGTGGTTGAAGTGGTGGTTGAAGAGATCATATAGATGATATTAACCTCTTCAGAAGGGGGAGAGACCGGGGGGTAGATCTCCTCAATGGTAGGTGGTGCCGTCTCAAGATCCAGATTGTTCATCTCATAGAGAGCTGCTCTGTAATCTGGGAGATCGGGACAATGATGTGAATAATGCCCGTAAATACCGCATATGGCGCAAGAGTGGTTGGTACGTAGGGACTTATCTTTAGGCTTCGGAGTGGGATTGAGTTCGACAGTTGGGATGTTGGGGTCATCGTCGAGCATTTGCATGTGCTTCTGTAATGCTGGTAACTGTGGGCATTGGTGGGTCGCATGGCCCAACTCGTCGCACAGCGAGCATTTGGGAGGAGCACGAAATACTGGAGGGTTTTTTACTGTCTTTGGAGGTGGTACAGCAGTGTAAGGTTGTGGACCTCTGCCCCCAGTGGGTTTGGGAGTAGGAGGAGGTGTCGTGGAGGACGAAGGGGTAGAAACACCAGGAGGTGGCTGAGTGGTAGTAGCCATGGGTTGCACCGGTTGGAGGACGACATCTGGTGTCGACGGGCGAACGGGAGGCGAAAGGTACGAGACGGGTAATCCCAAGGTTAACCCCGGGAGGCTAAGGGTAGCCATAACCGGGGTGCTTACTACTCCCGATGGAGGGACTAGAAAGGGGATGGTATGGATCGGTGTAACACCAATGTGGCTAGGTACCAATGGTGGTTTGGGAAACAAGGGTGGTTGATTATTAGTTGGTAGGTTGTCATGGGACAAGGTACATAAGTCAGACACTTCGGGCGTAGATGACGGGGGAGGAATGGATTGAAAGGTGGAGGTCATCGGCGCGTCTGAGTAGACTCCAGGCCCTGTAGAGGAAACAAACGAGGTGGTGGCAGGAGAAAAAGGTTATTCAACCATGGGGAGAACATTTTCAGGTGCCGCAGGAGCACTGGGATCATAGTATGTGAGCTGGTCAATTTTAACCACGCGTCCCTCATGGGGGAACATCATGGTGCGAAAGACGGAAGAGGCAACCGCCCGCATGGCATACATGTAGCTGCGGCCAAGTAAAAGGTTGTAATCCAATTGGGCATTGATTACCTCTATGTCAATAAGGACGGTTTTACCACCTAACTGGACGGGTACGTTGGGTAGGAGGCCTTGGGGCTGGGCCGAACGACCGTCGTAGGCACGTAACGCAGTGGTGGACTGCTGGAGAGGAGGGGATCCTAGCTTCTGCCATACGAATGTAGACATAACACATGTGGAGGCACCCTCATCGATGATGCACTGGTGGATGACAAGATTCCTAACGGAGACAGTAACTTGGAATGCTAAGCTGGAAGGGAGGCGTGGTTCAGACTGGTCTAAATCAAATGCCATCAAATGCGAATCATTTGGGTCAATCCCCCCAATGGCAGAAAGTAAAGTCTTGCGCTGGGAAGGGCAGTTCTTCAAGACTTCTAACGCAGACATGGCTGCGGGTGATTGGGCTAGGTCGTCTACAATGCTGTAGTTTGACGCAGCGTGCGCATTGGGGTTATTGTTGAGACGACGAAGTGGGAAACGAGGGGCTTTTGCAGCGCCATCTATGGGAGGGGGAGGTATACGTAATGCCTGATCGGTGGGATGGGCGTTAGTAGTGTTATCCGTGGGATTGGCTTCAGAGGTGGAGCCATATTGGTTCCGACGGGTCTGGAGATTGACGTCAGCAGATGACATCATCAGCAAGTGGTGGGTACCTGAGTCAAACATGGGTTGATCAGGAGCAGCGTAAGTGATCTATTGTTGTTGGGGTATGTTGGCTTGAGGGGGAGCCAACGGCTGAGTGTTCACTACGCCTTCGGTCGGTAAGGGGTTTTGCAGCACCAAAGGGGGTTGTTGAGGTTGGGGGGGGTTGGGCGGAGCTTGGGGAGCCGCATGCCCTTGGCGATGGGCCTCGTCAACCCAGAGTTGCCGAGCTCGCTCCAAGTGTGGGAAAGCATGTGTGTAGTGTCCATAGACCCCGCTAATAGAACAAGGGTGGTTCGTTCGCAAATTGGGGTTTTTAGCCTGCTTGGGTGGGCGATCAGGGTTTTGATTAGTGGGGCCGCATTGTTGGTGTCGGGGGGATTCGCCGGTTGCCCAGCTTGGTCTGTAGGTTGGTTGTTCCCCCGATTACAGCCCTTGCGGCGGTTCTGTTGGCCCTGGTTTCGTTGGTTATTCTGGTTTTGCTGCGGGTTCTGTTGGGCGTAAACTTGCCCTTGGGCAGCAGGTGGATTTTGAGGTTGCGCAGGTGCTGGAGCAGGCTGCGGTGGATGGTATGCAGGTTGAGGCTGAGCAGGTGCAGCAACTTGAGGGGGTTGCTGATATGGCTGCGGAGCAGGTTGTGGGTTTACCGCAGGGGCTGCCTGTGGCGGATAATACGCGGCTTGGGCTGGTGAAGGAGCAGGAGCTGGGGCAGCCTGCTGATGGTAGTAAGGCTGAGGTGCGACTGGGGGAGCATAAGCATGAGTCGCATAACCGAAGCATTGAGGTGGACAGGAGGTTCCATGGTGGTGTGTCATGGGAGCATACGAGTTGGTTTCTCTAGACTGTGAGGTTGCCCGCGACAGGTCGGGGCCAGGGGTAGGTCGTGCTATAGAAAATGGTTGGGGATGGGAAGAAACATGACCAATGATACCGTCTGCAGCGTGGGATGCCCCCGGCGCATCATGCTGGGAGGACTCACCGTGAGGGGCGTCAGGTATAATGGTATAAAGGTAACCCGACTGGGCGTAAATGAGGTCGAACTGTTGAGCCTTAAGGATGGCCTCTTCCTCAGACTGGGGTCTTTCTGAGGCCACATCCTTAGCAATAACAGGGAGAAGGGATTTGAGGAACCAATCTAGGAAGATACGGTCGTCTAGTTTAATCTTGCATAAGCTACGGCGTCGACGCCACTCATGGATGTGGTCCGTGATATGGGTAGCCGTGTTTTGTCTGCAGGATAGAAGGATCTCAACGCCTGCGTCATATCGAACAGGCAACTGGAAGAGCTGCAGGAAGGTAGAGGCGAGGGAAGCAAAGGTGGCATGGGTCCCATGTGGTTGCTTGATATACCACTTGGCTGCAGAGCCAGTGAAGGTGCGCTGTAGGAGACGGAGGCGAATAGAGTCATCCACAATGGAGTTAGAGGAACACCATAGGTGGAAAGACATGATATGGTTTTGTGGGTCCTCACCGGCCTTGCCCTCGAACTTAGGGATGTCAGAGGGAAGCTTGGTAGGCATATGAGGCCACGTAGGGTCGTGTTGAATAGGATCGTTAGTCAATCTGGCCAGGTCAGGTAGGTTGAGGCTAGCCATGAATGGCAAACTGGAAGAAGGATGTGACACTGTAGTGGGTTGGACCAAGTTGGGGCCAGTTCCCCCAAGTGGAGGGACAAGATGTGGGGTGGTGCCCCCAAGTGGGGGAACTGAGGTAGTGGAGGATGGTCCAGCACCACCATGGGTAGTGTGAGCCACTGATGTAGTGGGAATAGGTATTCCCGCTGCGGGAATAGGTACCGTGAGGGGAACAGTAGATGGGGGCCCCATGGAGGGCATACCCAAAATAGGTGTAGTAACTGGTGTGGTGGTGGATGTGCCACCAATGGTCCCTATGCCAAATGGAGTGGAAGTCGTGCCAGCCATGGGGCTAGTAGGGGCAGTATAAATAGGGTTCTCAGACTCTGTCTCAGAATTGGAGGTAAAGTAAGGTGCGTCACTATCTGGTGACGGCGACCTACATCGCTGACGAGTGGAGTCAAGAAACAAGGCTCTAGATCTGTGATGGGTGGTATCAACGGATGATGATCGGAATCTATGACGAGTGGTGTCAAGAGAACCGTGCTGTGGGGGCTCGCCCCTGAGGCACCGAGAATGTCTCAGGGACTCAATGGTGACAGATGGTGTGTAATCTCTGTGGGTTGAGGTGAGTATAAAAACAGCTCAAAAAATCCTAATGCAACCGTGTGTGCAGGAGGAGAGCTAAAAAACAAGGCACTCAGGCCAACAACCAACTCAAAACACCCACTGCAACAGCTGTGCTACAATGGGTGGAGTAACAACAAAGATGGTCAGAATACCAACAAGCAGCAGGTTTCCTAGAAATGAAAAATGGTGGACTCACTAGACCAAAGGGAGGTAAAGGAGCATGCACACCTAACTAAAAGTATTCTGACTCAACTAAACATATCCTCTACAAGGTGATGAAATCCAAGTCAGACAATATGAGTAGGAAAGCCAAGTGGCTATGATATCCCCCTACCGGGAGGGACACCGGGTAGTCAATCCTAGAAGAATGGCAACTAAGATACCCCGTTCATGACACGTCCAGAAAGGTGAATCTGCCGTTTAGTTCATTGACCGCAATACCCCTATACAGGGATATCCCGCGAACCGCGAAAGGTAGCCCTTCGGTTACTGAATGGAGTGCGGTATTCCACTCAGGCCTCCGGAACCAGTATCCCGACTTCAACCCTCCTGAGGGAGAGGCCCTCTGATAAACTGGTCGTGACCGTGCCAAAAAGTACTAGGGGATTTTGGTTCCCTATTTGGACAACAACTATGTCTCAAGTGAAAGTGACCGAGGGGTGTTATTGGAAGCCTATCCCCCCGACCCTACCTAACTACAATGATTCTTTTGTGTTCCCCAAGTGGGGTTAGAATGTTGGTTTAGTTAGGTACTTTTTAAGGCTCACTTGATTTATGTGACAGAGTGTGTGCTCGTGAGGTGATGAACCCAAAAATAGAAGTGCCACAAGGGGGGCAACTTCCAACTATCAATAATGCTGAAATTGAAATTTTAACTTGCAAAATTTTCTGAATTAAAAATAACGAAATTTTAAAAGAATTCTGTAAAGGGCACAGAAATTATGTTGCAGAAAGGCTGTAAGGTAGTGAGGCTGCAGGTGGGACAGAGGGCTGTTCAGATGCAGAAAATATTGTAGCAAAAAGGGCTGGGTTCAAAACAGGAAAAGAGCAGAAATCAGACCGCGGGTCTGTGGCGAATCGGAACAGGCAGACCGCGGGTTTGAGGAAAACAGACGCGGTCGGGTCGCGGCTTTCGGGCCAACAGAGGCAGTCGGGACGCAGGAAATAGGGAAAAAGAGGCAGTCAGGTCGCAGCAGAAGGGCTAACAGGCGCAGTCGGGACGCACGAAAGAGGCAGAAAGCCGCAGTCGGGACGCGGGAAAAAAGGCCGACAGGCGCAGTCAGATCGCGGCAAACAGGCTGATTAGCCACGGTCGGATCGCAGGTAACAGACTTGAATCCGCCGGCGGGGCGTCAGAAGCAGTCTGAGAGCCACGGTCGGATCGCAGGTAAAGGCCTGGAAGTCGCGGTCGGGACGCGACTGCAAAGGGAAAAGACGCGGTATGCGGCAGCCGAAAGGGACAGCCGAAAGTAAAAAATTCAAAACGGAAACCAGAAATTCAAAATCTAGCGGAGTCGCCAAAACAGTAGCTAGGGTTTTACCCCTAGCTTGTGCAAATGAGCACCTACTAAGGAGAATGGACTCCTTAGTAGCAGTTCAATAAGTGTAAATAATTAAGCTAAAACAAAAATTAAATTACTTCTAAAACATGCATAAAACATAAACAACAAATTTAAATAATGGCTTTTTTGTATTGAAATTACCTTCAATGTGAAGGTTTGATGGAGCCCTTTGTAGTGTCCAAGAGGATGCTCCAAGCTTCAATATGCTCCTTCTCCTTCTCCAATGGTGGGAATGGGCCAAAAGTGGCTCTCAAGGTGAAAGTAGTTTAATGGTGAACTAGGGTTTCGAGAGAGATTTTGGCAGAGTAAGGGTGCTTGTGATTGTGGATATGAAATAAGGGATCTCCATCACCTATTTATAGTTTTTTGGTGGTGGAGTGCTGACCCATGGTTTTGGGAAACACATGGTTTTAGGCAGCTGTATAGGGTTTTTTCCTCCTTTTCCTCCTTATTTTATATTTTTTATTCCCTTTTTAGGGGATTTTTGCTATTTTTGGAGGAAAAGGGGGTTTTTTAGCCTTTTTTAGGCTATTTTGAGGGTTTTATGGCCTTTTGGAGGTATTTTAGGCCTTTTGGAGGCTTTTTAATGGGATTTTTTAGGATTTTAAGGGAAAAATGGTAGGAAAATGGACAAATGAGCCATATAATGTGGTAATGAGGTAGTGAACACTTTTTGGGTGTTAACACTATCCAACATTTGTGTTAAGTTTTAATGAAAAAAAATGGTAACCCAACAACACAATTTGAATTTCGTTAGTAGCATCCGTTGGATGAATCTTGATTGAACCTTCTAGATTACGAAAATCACCACCGTCTTATGCGTTCGAACTTCACCAAACTTTATTTCCAAAGTAGTATGCTCTTTGCTTTCGGCTACCTCGCCCACTCCTCTTATTTTGCATGTTAATGTATTGTGTGGCTCTATCACCCTGCCATGTGCTATGTGGCTCTTTGATCTATTGATTAAGTTTTTGACTGTGTATTTTTTAAAATTAATATGTAATAAATTTAAAATCCAAAATATCATGGAGTATTTTCAATCTCATGAAGGAATTTGTCCCAATACCTTGATTTATTTAACATCATTGTAACATCACCCAAGATGTCTCCTTCACCCATTTATGGACATGTATTCTTTATGTATATATGATATCTACAATTGGTGTTATTCAAGGGCCCATGTTTGTAATTTAAAGATTCTTTGTGATCCTTTCTTCCCACCACTACATTTATCTCATTAGGGACTTCATTTCCTAAATCCAATTCAACACACATTGTATCCATAAAGGTGGTAGTGCATTATGCAATTATGTCTTATCATCTAGTGCTACATATCACCCTATATAATTTCCTATGGATTTGATTATTTCTTTTGCCTAAAGTTCCAATGTCATGTATGGGATTTTGACCCATATAGAGGACATGTTTTCTATTCCTTGGAGTAGACCACACCTAGTTTATTAGTAGTGAACATTGACATCTCTATATTCCAATAATCATATACCCACAACTAATTGATCTTTGTAATCCCTGGATTTAAAATTAAAATGTGATAAATACCATTGACATCACAAAAACGACTGATAATATCATAATAGTGACATCCATTGTTTTCTCATGCAAATTTTAAGTGTTGTCTCATAAATTTTTAACCCTAAAAATTTCCCAATCAATGTCATTTCTACCTAATTTGTAGACTTACAATCTCTAATTTCAATTCAATTCACAAATTTTCTTACGAGTCTAATCACATTTACCCTCTTTTTTCTCCTAATCTTCATTGTTTGGTTTACAGTAAGGCGCATGTCCTTTGAGTTGTCTTCCCACTCTTCTATCATTTCTTCTAGCTTCTATGGATATTAGATTGAGAAGTATTCTTGAAAAATTTAGAGTATGAATTATATATAGTATCTTCTTTAGATTCCTATTGAGGCATCTCCATTAGACCTTTATATTGCAAATGGGCCCAACAACATTATATTAAAAATTTATTTAACCAACATGTGGATCATCTTAAGTTTTATTTTCTTTCATGGTGATCAAAATACAGTCTAAGAATCATGATCTATAATGGTATATGTACTCCCAATTCCTCCCATTCCTCTAGAAGGATTGAATCCCTCCATATCTCTTCCATATTTCAAAGTTGTATTTGAATTAGGATTCGATTCATATGGTCTTCTTATTTCACCATCATTTTTGGGTCAGTGCAAGTTAATGAGGGTCACTTTTGGCGCGTTAGATGCAATAGAAAACTGAAAAAGCAGGCATCCCTCAACTTACTTGGATTTTTTGAGCTACTTACGCAAAATATCTTGCATTGAGTAAAAAAGATGAAATGTAGGAAATTGAATCACGTTTCCGAGTATATAACTTTTATGTATTGAAAATTTGCATAGCTATGTCAAGTTTCATTTTTCCTAACAGACACTTTTTATTTTTTAGTCAAATGATAAGGTATATGTTTTTGTGGGTAGAGCCTTTGAGGGCCTAAATGATGGAATCAAGCTACAAAAATCGACATGCATGTAGAGAACACATAGCACTTGTGCACCATTATTTTTTGAAAATTAAATTAGTAATTTTATAATTTTTTTATAATTGTCTAAGTGATCAAACCTCGAAAATAGTACCTCTTTTGTGGGTAGAGCCTTTGAAGGTCTTAATGCAAAAATCTTGAAATGGGTTTTTCATAGAACGTGGAGGTTAGTGTCCTCTTGTGCACCATACAATTTTTTTTTGAAATGATTGAGAATTGAAAAAGTTATGGAAGAAACACTAATAGTGTGTTTCACGAGTTAAGGAGATAGGACAGAAAAGAAATTGAAAGAAAATAGGAAAAATTTATATTTCAAAATAAAAGTTACATATTTGCAATCTATAGAAAAAATGTTATTTGTGTCTAATATTTTGTCAAAAATGACTCTGTGTAGCATAGTGTAACAAGTGGCCAAGCACAGGCTTCTCCAGAAACTGGAAGAAATACCCAATTAGCTTTGGTTTTTCATTAACATAACACAGGTTTGGAATTACCGAAGCAAATTCCAAAGCATACACATAGGATTATTGTTGACATGTGAGCATGTGATTCGGCCTGGTTTAAATTCAAAAATATTGCCGCGTTTTTAGATGTACATAATGCGTATGCATTATATAATTACATAATGCGTACGCGTTATATAACTACATAACGCATATGCGTTATATAACTACATAACACGTACGTGTTATATAGTTAAACAACGCGCTCGCGTTATGCAAATCATAAAATACATGTTTAATACTTGAGAAAGAGGGGGTGTGGAAGACTCAAGGGAATTTTTGTTTAATATTTGAGAAGGGGTGGGGAAGGGTCAAGGGAATCTATGGTTAATATTTAATAGGGGTGGGAAAGGGTCAAGGGCTTAGAAGGATGTTGGAAGCTTGAGTGGGGAGAGATGAAGGGAATGAGAACATGATGGGCTATAGGGGGTGAAGGAAAGTGGAGCTTGAGAGCACTATTAGGAGTAGAATAGGTTTTGAAGAGGTATAGGGTTAGAAGTTGAAAGTGAGACTTGAGTGACAAGGGGGAATGGATGGAGGCAAGGGGGATGTGAGAGAGAAATAAAGAATACAAGGGGGGGGGAGCCATAGAGCAAGGGAGGGAGAGGGACAATGGGGAGGAATGGATTTGGAGGGAGTGAGAGATAGATGGGGATAGAATGAAATAAAGAGATAGGAAGGGAGGGACAGAAAGTGTTGGTGGGAGACATGCAGGGAGTGGTGGCGATGGAGAGAGAGAGAGAGAGAGAGAGAGAAAGAATATGAGAGGAGGGGGAAGGGACATAAAGTGTGTGATAGAGGGGGAGTGATGGATAGATTGGGATAGGTTGAGGGAAAGATAACATGAGGGAGGGATAGAAGGTGAGAGAGAGACAGGCGATGAGAGAGGGAGGGAGAGAAGGTAGGGTGAGGGATGGAGGGAGAAAGGTGGAGATAGCTATGGATGGAGGGGGGATGGGTTTGAGAATGGAAAGTGACATAATGTGTGTGTATGTGTGTGTGTTTGAGAGAGAGAGAGAGAGAGAGAGAGAGAGAGAGAGAGAGAGAGATTGATGGTTGGGAAGAGAGAGACTAGAGGTAGTTGTGAGCATCATATTCTCCATCAACATCATATTCTTCATCATCATCATATTCATGACCATCATTGTCATCATCAACATCTTCATCATCATCACCATCATCATCATCATCATCATATTCCTCATCAAATCAACATCTCCATCATCGTCATCATCATCTTTTGAACATCATCATGATCATCATCTAAACATCACCATCACGATCATCATCAACATCTTCATCATCATCACCATCACCATCATCATCAAAATCTTCATCATCATCACCATCACCATCACCATCACCATCACCATCACCATCTTCATCATCATTGTCATCTCTAGGTTCCCCATCAACATCAACATCTCCATCATCATCATCTTCTTCATCATCATCGTCTTCATCAACATCTTCATCATCATCACCATCATCATCATCATCTTCCTTGAATCAGATCAACATCTCCATCATGTCACCATCATCTTCATCATCATCATCATCATCATCTAAACATCACCATCACCATCACCATCACCATCATCATCAACATCTTCATCATCATTACCATCACCATCATCATCAACATCTTCATCGTCATCACCATCATCATAATCATCATTGGCATTTGTAGGTTCCTCATCAACATCTCCATCATCATCATCTTCATCACCATCATCATCAACATCAACATCTTCATCATCATCACCATAATCATCATCTTCATCGTCATCAGATAAACATCTCCATCATCATCTTCTTCTTCATCATCTTCACCACCATCATCATCATCATCATCTTCTTCTTCATCATCTTCACCACCATCATCATCATCATCATCTTCATCGCCATCTCCATCATCTTCAACATCTCCATCATCATCACCATCACCATCATCATCATCTTCATGACCATAAACATCTTCATCATCATTGTCATCTTCCCCTTCCTCATCAACATCTCCATCATCATCATCATCATCACCATCTGAATATCACCATCACCATCATCGTCAACATCTTCATCATCATCACCATCAACATCATCATCATCATCATCACCATCAGCATCATCATCAAAATCTTCATCATCATCACCATCACCATCTTCATCATCATTGTCATCTCTAGGTTCCCCATCAACACATCTCCATCATCATCATCTTCTTCATCATCATCATCTTCATCACCGTCATCATCATCATCAACATCTTCATCATCATCACCATCATGATCATCATCTTCCTCATCATATCAACATCTCCATCATGTCACCATCATTACCAACACCATCATCATCATCATCATCATTACCAACACCATCATCATCAACATCTTCGTCATCACCACCATCATCATTGGCATCTGTAGATTCCTCATCAACATCTCCATCATCATCATCTTCATCACCACCATCATCATCATCATTGCCATATGTAGGTTCCTCATCAACATATCCATCATCGTCATCTTCTCCATCATCATCACCATCATGATCTTCTGAACATCATCATGATGGTCATCTAAATATCACCATCACCATCATCGTCAACATCTTCATCATCATCAAAATCTTCATCGTCGTCACCATCACCATCACCATCACCATCACCGTCTTCATCATCATAGTCATCTCTAGGTTCCCCATCAACACAACATCTCCATCATCGTCATCTTCTTCATCATCATCATCTTCATCACCCTCATCATCATCATCAACATCTTCATAATCATCACCATCATCATCAACATCTCCCTCATCAGATCGACATCTCCATCATGTCACCATCATCTTCATCATCATCATCATCATCATCATCATCATCCAAACATCACCATCATCATCATCATTAACATCTTCATCATCATCAACATCATCTTCATCAACATCATCATCTTTATCATCTTCATCTGCATCATGATCATCTTCATTGTCATCACCCTCCTGCTCATCATCATCTTTATCATCTTCATCTACATCATGATCATCTTCATTGTCATCACCCTCCTCCTCCTCATCATCTTGTGCACTTATGCACTTAGGGATTAATGTTTAGAAGAGGGTCTAAAGGCCTTTATGGGGGAGGGGCTCTAGGAACAAGGTAAGACAGAGAGGGAAGGGGGGAGGGATAAAGGCATAGAGGGTTAGTGATTAAGGGAGAAGAAGGGAGAGAGTGCTATAGGGAGGGATAATGATGAAGATAAAGAAAAGGTGGAGAGATGGAGAGTGGGGTGGTAGAGACATGGATGGAGTAAGGGAGAGAAAGAAACATGAAAGAAACATGTAGGGAGGGATGTAGGGAGAATGAGGGACAAATATTTAGAAAGAGATAGGGGGTATCTAGGGATTATTGGTAGAGAGATAGGGGGTATTAAACCATACAAAACATTTGTCCCCACACTAAAAACATTTGTTTTGTACGTAACCATATAAATTATTAGTTTTCTTTTGATTTTGTTCATTGCCCTAGCCGTGCACCTAACCTATTTATTGTGCTTGACAATATCGCGTACGCATTTTTCCATTACATATCGCGCACGCATTTTTTCTTTATATAACGTGTGCACATTTTGTAACTCTATAAACAGTGGACTGTCCCTGTCCGAGAGCAACTTCACTCTGTCCGAGCCAAAACAACACTCCCGCGATTTTTCAAACAGCACGAGCCCGCCATTGGAAATTCTCACACTCTACACCAACTCCATCATTATTTTTTTTATGTAGGTGCAGCATTGAGGACATCTTTCATGGTTGCTCAGTGTGGTGTTGGGTTATATGGCCATATTTGAAGAAGATAATCAGCAAGCTTGAAGAATCTCCAATTGAATAACACCAAAGATAAGGCCTTTGAAAGATTCATTTTGCCTATATTTGAGGAGCACACAAGATAAGATATCAAGCTTCAAGACCATTTCATGGTGACGGTGGATATACACAAGTGTACAAGAGAATCAAAGAGCCCAAACAATTTATGATTTAACTTCCATTTGCTTGAAGAGCTTGTAATTGAGGAGCAACAAAAACAAACTATATTGAATTGATCATTGTGGTGATGGGGAATGCACGTAACCGAGTAAACAAATCAACAAGGAAGAAGAGACCTCAAGAAGTCATTGAAGAAGAGAAAGAAAAGAAAAGAATATACATGATGAATTGGAGGCTTTCTTTGGAAACTAATCCAAATCCAACTGTAGAGGATACCACGGTTCATCCTATTAATCCACGACAAGAGGGACCTTCAATTTCCACAATAGTTTTTGAACAAGCACCCCATGGAAGTAATAAAGAAGCAAAATGTAGGTGCTCATTAGGGGATGTTTCAATTCCCACTTCAAGTCAATGTGATAAGTTACCATCTCTAGATGAAGCTCATGAAGAAACACCCAATTTGCTATCCGGATGTGGTTATACAAGCGATGAAGTCAGAGAGGCGTTGGACATTTTGCCTACTGTTGAAGAAGAGAATGTTATCCACACCATCGATGAGGATGTTGGACTTCCACAAGGGGATGTTGGACTTCCATAGACCATCGATGAGGATGTTGGACTTCCACCATCCAACTACCAGGAAGAGAATGAAGGACACCAAGCTATTACTGAAATGCCAGAGCGTCTTGGTGATGCGCTACATGGTACAATTCCAACCCCCTTACCTCCATTAGCAAGCACACATCGAAGAACTCCAAAGCGTATACAAGTTGATGAAAGTCTTATCAATTCCATTGAAGGTATGCTATCTAAACATAGTATTGCTTATCAAACTCAACAGATACTTGATAAATATTTTGTTTCTAAATGTGATGGAGATAAATGTAGATTATTTTTATCATTGTTAAAATCTAGGAGCATGAATGTTGTTAGGAAAAAGTTAGGGATAAAGATGATAAAGAATTCTGAACCAAGTTCTCATATAGTTAAAAGCCTAGTAGATGCATTTGGTAAAATTGGTAAGAACACACGTTGAAAGGACCACAATGCTACTCGTCGTGTGTTGTCACAAGCAATTGCAAATAAGAACACCATGGCCCTTTGTATTCTTAGGCCTACATCCGAACTAGTTAATTTGAATGTAAAAACCCTCTGTAGGTATTCTATTAGAAGAGAACATCTTGACACAACCAATCAGATAGATTTTTGGGCCTTTGTTGGTCGGTTGCCATGTCATGACATGAAGCTAGTTGATGCAGTAAAGGGACTAGTGCACAGTTTTTGGCATGATCACACAAGGCCTTCTTCAAACCGAAAGGATGTACTAAAACTAAGAATGGGTTCAAAGGATCATGAACCACATACTAAGCATCTTCTTGATATAACACAGACAGAACTTTACAAGAAATTTAGGATTGAGCATAGACAATTGAACTTGGGGCAAAGATCTTTTGAGAAATATAAGCCATGGTATGTTAGAATAAATACTCTTCGTAACACTTGTTGTTGTAGATACCATGTAGAATATGAATATTACTATGAAACATTTTTGTACATTCATCATGTGTTGCATACTAACCATGTGTAGGATTGCTCCATGACAATACCACCGACTTCATCAAGAGAATTCATTCATAGCATCATGTGCAATAGGCCCGAGGGGAAAACATACTATGCAAAATCTTGTTTGGATGGAACATGCTCCAACTGTGCTGGAATGGCATTATTGAGCCAATGTATGCACGAGAATGGAGAGAGTGAATTTGGGAAAATGGTTATAGACATGAAAAGTTTCAAATATATCAACTATGAAATAGTCCCAGGGAAAGAAAGCAAAAAAATACAATTGATGACATCTCAGGTATGCATTTATATCTATAAAATTATGTTGTAACAGTTACATTTCAATCCTTACTTACAACAAAGAACTGACATTGAGATCATTTTGTGTCACCAGGTACAAGTTAGTGAATTCATCAAGCAATTTATTGAAAAGACACATCAATATGTTCAGGATGTCCACATGGCACGATGGCAGGATGAGAAGTTTAGAATATGCAGAGATACATTTCCCCTTGGTACTATACTTTCAGTTGTTGATTTTGCCGAGAACTACACTCTGCAACCTCAAAATGAGATCCAAAGTCAGTAATATCACTCTGAGCAGGTTTCCTTGATGGTCCATATCACATATAGGCATGGCCCAAATAGCACTAAAGAGCAAAGAGAAATTCTGAAGGAATATCACTTCTACATAAGTGATTATAGGTGCCACGACTTCCACTATGTACGTCATTACTTCATCATGTTCTATGATCACTTGAAGGGAAGGAGCATACAGATGGATCGACACTGGGTTTGGTCTGATGGGTGTGCTGGTCAGTTCAAAAATGCACGCATATTTCAGTGGTTGTGTTCATTGCATAAAAACTACAAAGTGCCTCATATGTGGAACTATTTTGAGACTGGGCATGGTAAAGGAGAGCATGATGGAGCTAGAGCATGCGTCAAAACAACCCTACGAAGAGAGGAATTGAAAGTATCTACAGAATCTACTATTCTAAATGCTCAATCTACATTCAGGTGGTGCACGTCAGTAATGGGAGAGGAATCAACTATGCGAGTAGAATCCACAAGAAAGAGACATGTGGAGAGATTTTTTTGGGAGGTGGTATACATAGATCGTTCACATCCATGGGAATGCAAGACTCTTCCTGGGACTTGTGGCTTTCATTCGGTTCGAAGCTCTGATAACCCAGTATTTGAAATTTGGACAAGAAAACTCGCTTGTTTTTGCCCGCCTTGTTGTGATGGTGAGTGGGATGGGTGTGAATCATTGGATTGGGTTGATGGATGGGATCGCATATCACTTCCACTTGATCAACATGCAATTGTTGAGTTAACTCTGTTGGAAGAAGACCAATCATGTATTTCTGCAGATTTTGATCATGTCTCAGACCTTCTACAACCCGGTATGATGCATTTCCTTAACATTTTTTATTTGTTTACGTAGTCTTCAAATGCACATTAATGGCCTTATATCGCATGAAAAATATTTTGATCATATACCTACAATCATATAATGCAGGGCACATATACGCAGTGGTTGCCTCCAAAGATACTGAATGGGGTGATGAATACTAGTTGGCATTCTGTATAGATGGAAAGCAAACCCTCATCATGTCCATGACTGACGATGAAAACAACCACTTTCCAACTCGGTCTATGGTTGTTAAAGGTGAATACTTGACACGGGACAGAAATGGAAGAAAGAAGGGTGGATATGTTTACAGGGATTACAAACTAGGTGCAAGTGTGTATCACTTTACCAACTTAATCATTGGCACAAACCTTGAGGTACGAACAATGCCTAGTCAAAATACATCGAAGGTACGCTACTTCTTACCGGATACAGAGCATGAGAGACTAATGGAGACCATCAGTATAAGAGATGATCTGGAGGGCTTGGTTGTATGATAATAGGTGGGATCTAGCATGATGAGGTACGTTACATACTTTTAATACTATAATATTTATACTATTTGTAATTGAATATTGATATATGCTCAATTTTCACATGTATGTTTCATATGAATATGTCAATTTTGTGTTCTTGATATGCCAAATTTACGTTTACGTTGTTTATAAATATGCCAAAAGTTCTCTTGTATGTCAAGTTTATGAATATGCCATTTTTTACATATGATCAGTAAACCCTAAAATTATATTATGTTCATCATATTGGTTATTGGCTTCACCCAACAAAATTAATTCAATTCATGCTCACTATATTAAATAATACACTTATATTAAATTTAATTCATGTCTTGTTAAATATTTCATAATGAATTAGCTATTTGAGAGCACCACCTTAGACCAAGCCATCATCATCAACATCTTCATCATCATCACCATCATCATCATCATGAAAATCTTCATCATGGACCTGCAAAACCTTAGCTTCCAAAGTGTCTAGGCAGGTTCGGGCTGGGAACACTAGCCATACCCGCCCGGTGGATGATTTTCCAAAGTTGACCTCCGTGTGCAAAAATTGCACACTCCCACACTGAGCAAAACCATAGTCTCCAAGATGGACCTGCAAGGTGACACATGGGCCACCGAGAAGGAGGGGAGGGGCACCCCTGGCACTATCCTGGTGTGCTGAATCCAACGGAGTCGATGGTTCATCGATCCGAGCCACGGTCTTCATTCTATGGCTCTTCTGTCTCGCTGCCAGAAGGCCTTCAGGGACACCTGCGGGATACCTACCGGGGGCATAGAACTCCAATCGTGAAACAAAATCGGGTTCCAAGGAGTCCTACAGGTGTGTCTAGGCAGGTTCGGGCTAGGAACACTAGCCATACTTTCCCGGTGGATGATTTTCGAAAGATGACCCCCATGTGCAAAAATTGCACACTCCCACACTCAGCAAAACCCTAGTTTCCAAGATGGACCTGCAAGGTGACACATGGGCCACCGAAAAGGAGGGGAGGGGCACCCCTGGCACTATCCCAATGTGCTGAATCCAACAGAGTCGACAGTTCGTCGATCCGAGCCACAGTATTCATTCTATGGCTCGTCCCGTCTCGCTGCCAGAAGGCCTTCAGGGACACCAGCTGGATAACTACCAGGGGAATAGAACTCCAACCGTGCAACAAAACCAGGTTCCAGGGAGTCCTGTAGGTGTGTCTAGGCAGGTTTGGGCTAGGAACACTAGCCATACTTTCCCAGTGGATGATTTTCCAAAGTTGACCCCCATGTGCAAAAATTGCACACTCCCACACTGAGAAAAACCCTAGTTTCCAAGATGGATCTGCAAGGTGACACATGGGCCACTGGGAAGGAGGGGAGGGGCATTCTTGGCACTATCCCGGTGTCATGAATCCAACGGAGTTGACGGCTCATCAATCTGAGCCATAGTCTTCATTCTTTGGCTCGTCCCGTTTCCCTGCCAGAAGGCTTTCAGGGACACCTGCTCGATACCTACCGGGGGCATAGAACTCCAACCGTGCAACAAAATCGGGTTCCGGGGAGTCCTACAGGTGTGTCTAGGCAATTTCGGGCTAGGAACACTAGCCATACTTGCTCGGTGGATTATTTTCCAAAGTTGACCCCCATGTGCAAAAATTGCACACTCCAACACTGATCAAAACCCTAGTTTACGAAATGAATGCACAATGAAGCTATTGGGCCATGGGGAGATGAGGGAGAGGTTCCCCTAGAGGTAATCACATGCGAAGAGACCAACAGAGTCGATGTTTCATCAGTCCGATTTCCGGTTTCCAAGTTATGTAGAGTTGCAAGTCGCATGAAAATGCATTTCATGG